>CM065594.1:33447376-34070371 GCA_033119425.1 Bufotes viridis | reverse complement strand
CAAAATGGGGCCACTTTTAGTTTTTTTCCAGGGCCACTTTAAGTTCCAAGTCCGCCCCTGCCATCCACTGTGTTTAATCATGTTTCCTTTTAGATTTTCATCAGCTAAGGGAGCAGAAAGCCTTTTTTACCTCTTGTAAAAATGTATCATTTATACTGACCCTTTAAGGAAAAAATAATTTCTGTTCGACTATCATCCCTTCTTTATATGATCACTACATGCCTTTTAACTTTTGTACTACTTGTATTCAAATTTGGAATTTAAATTGCTCTCCCTAAACCATTCATCGTTCATATTTTATTATGCCCTGTAAAAGAAGTGGTTATAAATCAGAAAGCTCAAATGCCAAGTGATTATTCAGTCATCCCCTCTCTTTTAATTCATGACAGTACTATTTTCATATGCGAAATGTTAAAAATTTGCATAATTTGCCCTCATTCATTTAATTATATGTTCTCAACAAAACCCGTTCCTAAAGAAAAACTAATAAAGTGTCATAGTGACCTGAAATTGTGGTGTGCCTATTGTTAGTAGAGAGGACCGCTGTGTGATACAGGGGTGTACATTCAGTACCATATCTGCGATATGTGCAGTTGTACAAGGATTTAGATATAGGTGAGATAGACGGCTCCACGCAATCAATATGGATGGTAGAGGTGCAAGAGAACTGCCAGTGCTGACTCACCCAGTCAGATAGAGATAATTAGAAATAACAGGTAGCAGGCACACTCTTATTTGGGATAAATTGTAATTTATTGGTTTAAAATGGAGTAAAAGAGGTAGTTATAATAAATAAATAAATAAGGTAAACGTGATTTTGTGTATAGGAGTCAGGTCCGTGTGGCTGGTGGTTAAAGTGGTGCTTAGTGTGTTGGTTTATGTAAAGTAAGGATGGGATAGTTTGGTTAAAGCTTGGATAAAATGTGAGTGAATGTGAGATAGATAAAGTATACAAATAAGGTTATAAAAAACACCGGGGGATATACCCCATGTAGTACATAAATATTTCAGTATAGCAGATACACGTATTATAGGTTTCCTTGTGTAGAATGATATAAAAGTAATATGCAAAAGGTGGGCTGGTTCTCCACAAGGAAGTATTGGTAGTTACCTCATAAAAATGAAAATGAAAATGAAAAATAAAAAATAAAAGTAAAAATAAAATTGGAAGATAAAAATAGCTGAACTGGTTGTAATAAATATAAATAGAGCGTTCTTATATAGTCATTTGTTTGTGCAAAAAGAGCAATATAGTAATTAGAGTCTGAGGCTGGATACAAACTACTTGTAAGTTAACCATGCAAAATATGAGTAAATGGGAGCGCGGTACTCTGAGCCTCAGCGCGGCGTCCCGTGCTGTCTCTGGCTCAGAGGGCTCTTACTCACCGGCCGGTGCTGTGGTCTCTATGGGCTTCTGATCGTTGTATCTTGCATCCTGTTTTGGAGATCTCGGCGTCCCTCGTGGTTTCTCCGGTAAAATGCGGGCGCTTGTGTGATGTCACCGGTCACGAGGTGTAGCTCTCACGGAGGTTAGCGCTGCTGATGCGGTAGTGAATATTCCTATCTGCAGCGTGTTTACAATAGTTATTTAAACTCTTCTCATAGATATCCTTGTGTACATATATCTAGTAGTGATCCTCTCTCTCAATAGCGATAGCAATCCTCTGCTTAAACACGTTTTTTTTTTCTTTTCCAGAAATAGTGCTACTCTTGTCCACGAGCTCTATCTGGTATTGCAGTGAATGGGGCTGAGCTGCTATACTAGACATAGCCAGTGGATAGGTATGGCACTATTTTAGGAAAAAAGCCTTAAAAAAACCCCAAAAATCTGCATCATCTCCTTTAACATAAGTCATGAAAAATAGTTTGAAAATTCCATAAGTCAATGCACCTAAACTTTTTTTTTTTTCATTGTATTCATGCCGACAGGCACCTTCCGGGAATACTCACCTCTTCAGCAACTTTGCGTTGGTGGCGGTCCGTGTTCACCAGCGTCTAGTAGAGTCAGGTTTGTTAGATTCTGGTCTGCTCCCTTAGTGTGTGCACATGCTCTCCCTGGCTTAAATAGCCTAGGTACAACCTGATCTGTTCCCAGCCAATTGCTGCCTTCCAGCGGTTAGTTGAAGGAGTATCCCCTTCTTCACCCAGGCAGCCCCTCTGAGATGAGCATCGAAGCATTCCATGCTCCGATGCTCTCCCTTGTCCTGCGCTGAACTTTGCATATTTATGAACTATTCTTTAGATAGGTTATCAATATCAGATCGGTGAGGGTCCAACACCCGGGAACCCCGTTCTGTGAGCGCCACGGCTTCTTTCTAGGTAAGCGAAATCTACGTACATCGGTCATGTGGCTTAGTTGCAGCTCAGCCCCATTCAAGTCAGTAATACTAAGCACAGCTACTATATGATGTCTGGTGCTGTGCTTGGAAATCTGCTGGGAGGCCGCTGTGCTCACCTGAGCTCCAGCGAGGGTGGCAGCTCCCTGAAACAGCTGATCGGACTCCCACCAATGTGATAATGATGACCTATACCGAGAATAGGTCATCATTATCAATCCTTAGATAACCCCTTTAGCTTTTCTAGTCCTGCAAAGGCGCGTTTTTGTGTTGTCCTGACCTCCCGTCCCCGACCTCAGATCCAGGTACTGGTTTGAAAAAATGTAGAATATGTTTTGTGGCACAACATTTTAAGTGCCTTATATTAACTTGATACATGACAAATAGTGATGAGCGGCAGGGGCAATATTCTAATTTGCGATGTTTTGCGAATATTCATTAGAATATTCATCATATATTTGCAAATATTTGTATTCGAGATTATTCTATTGATTGCGAGAAATCGGCAATGTAATACTTGCGTAATGCGAATATTCTAAAAGACGAATATATAGCACTATACAATATTCGTTTTTTAGAATATTCATCATTTTTTCCAATTTAACCCCTCAAAGACCCAGCCTTATTTCACCCTAAGGTCCCAGACATTTTTTGCAAATTTGACCAGTGTCACTTTATGTGGTTATATATTCTGGCCATTAGGCCATTCTGAGATTGTTTTTTCATCACATATTTTACTTCATGACAGTGGTAAAATGAAGTCGAAAAATTTCATTTTTATTTATAAAAAAATACAAAATTTACCCAAAATTTTGAAAAATTAGCAATTTTCAAAGTTTAAATTTCTCTACTTCTATAATACATAGTAATACCACCAAAAAAAGTTCTTGATTTACATTCCCCATATGTCTACTTCATGTATCGATCATTTTGGGAATGCCATTTCATTTTTTGGGGACGTTACAAGGCTTAGAAGTTTAGAACCCACTTTTTAAAGAGCTGTTTAGGTCTGAAGTCACTTTGTGAGGCCTACATCAGGAATGCTCAACCTGCGGCCCTCCAGCTGTTGCAAAACTACAACTCCCAGCATGTCCGGACAGCCTACAGCTATTAACCTACAGTAGGGCATTGTGGGAGTTGTAGTTTTTCAACAGCTGGAGGGCCGCAGGTTGAGCATGCCTGGCTTACATAATAGAAACCACCCAAACATGACCCCATTCTAGAAACTACACCCCTCAAGGTATTCAAAACAGATTTTACAAACGTCGTTAACGCTTTAGGTTTTCCACAATTGTTAATGGCAAATGGAGATAAAATTTCAGAATTTCGATTTTTTTGAAAATTTTCCATTTTAATCAATTTTTTCCAGTAACAAAGTAATGGTTAACAGTCAAACAAAACTCAATATTTATTGCCCTGATTCTGTAGTTTTCAGAAACACCCCATATGTGGTTGTAAACTGCTGTATGGCCAAACGGCAGGGCACAGAATGAAGGGAACGCCATATGGTTTTTTGAAGGCAGATTTTGCTGGACTGGATTTTTGACACCATGTCCCATTTGAAGCCCCCAGATGCACCTCTAGAGTAGAAACTCCATAAAAGTGACTCCATCTAAGAAACTACACCCTTCAAGGTATTCAAAACTGATTTCACAAACTTTGTTAACCCTTTAGGTGTTCCACAAGAGTTATTGGCAAATGGAGATGAAATTTCAGAATTTCTATTTTTTGCTACCTTGCCTCAAAAAGAGTGTAATATAGAGCAACCAAAATCATATTTGCCCTAAAATAGTACAAACAATACTGCCACCTTATCCCGTAGTTTCCAAAATGGGGTAACTTTTTTGGAGTTTCTACTGTAGGGGAGCATCAGGGGGGCTTCAAATGGGACAAAGTGTTAAAAAACCAGTCCAGCAAAATCTGCCTTCCAAAAATAATACACTACAGAATCAGGGTAATAAATATTAAGTTTTGTTTGGCTGTTAACCCTTGCTTTGTTACTGGAAAAATGGATTAAAATGGAAAATTTAAAAAAAAAATAGCTGTTTTGGTACAGTTTTTATTTTTTGTTATTTACATTGTTGATTTGACAGGTTAGATTGTGTGCTATTTCTATAGAGCAGGTTGTTACAGACACGACAATACCAAATATGACTACTTTTTGGGGCTTTTTGTTTTAGTTTTTCATAACAAAGCATTTTTGAAAAAAATTATTTTTTAGTGTCTCCACATTCTGAAAGCCATATTTTAAATTTTTACTTTCTTGGCGACTGTCTTATGTAGGGGCTCATTTTTTGCGGGATGAGATGGCGGTTTGATTGACACTATCTTGGGGTGCATACGACATTTTGGTCACTTGCTATTACACTTTTTGTGATGTAAGGTGACAAAAATGTCTTTTGACACAGTATTTATATATATATATTTTTTCTGTGTTCATCTGAGCGGTTAGGTCGTGTGTTATTTTTTTAAAGCAGGTTGTTACGAATGCGGAAATACCTAATATGTATACTTTTCATTTATTTATTTAACTTTTAGACAATAATATCATTTTTGAACCCCAAAAAATCATGTTTTAATGTTTCCATAGTCTGAGAGCCATATTTTTTTATTTTTTGGGGCGATTGTCCTATGAAGGGTATAATTTTTTGCGCGATGAGATGACGGTTTGATTGGCACCTTTTTTGAGTGCATATAACTTTTTGATCGCATGCTATTACAGTTTTTGTAATGTGAGGTGACAAAAAAGATTTTTTTGACATAGTTTTTATTTAATTTTTTTTACGGTTTTTACCTGAGGGAATAGATCATGTGATATTTTTATAGAGCAGGTTTTTTCGGACGCGTCAATACCTAATATGTATACAGTTTTTTATTTTTATTTTACTTTAACACAATAACAGCATTTTAGAAAAAAAAAAAATGTTTTAGTGTCTCCATAGTCTGAGAGTCATATTTTTGGGCGATTGTGCTATGTAGGGGCTCAGTTTTTGCGGGATGAGATGGCAGTTTAATTGGTACTGTTTTGGGAGGCATACACCTTTTTGATCACCTGGCATTACACTTTTTGTGATGTAAGGTGACAAAAATCGCGGTGATACCTAATGTGTAGTGTATTTTATTTTTTTAATTTTTATTTAGTGATATGTGTTTTTTTTTATTTTTACTTTTTTTCACTTGTTTTTTACATTTTTTTGACCCAGACCCACTTGGTTCTTGAAGATCTAGAGGGCTGATGTCAGTATAATACAGTACAGTACACTATATAGTGTACTGTACTGTATTTTGTACTTTACACTGTCTGGTCAGACTTCTGCCTTTACCTCTGAAGGCGTCCTGTTGCCATGGTGACCATCACCCGCTGCCAGAACTAAGCAGCGGGTGATGGGGAGGGAGGGGAGCTCTCTCCCTCTGCGATCCCATCCTGTCGGGGGGCTGCAAAGGCACAGCAGCACCCCGATGGGAGCGAGAGGGAGCTCCGTCCCTGTTAACCCCTTCCGTGCTGCGGTCCGTACGGACCGCGGCATGGAAGGGGTTAAACGGCTGGCATCTGTACAAGCACAGATGCCAGCCGTTTTTAGCAGAGTGTCAGCAATGTTCACAAAAATGTGCTAACACCGCTGGACCACAATGGATTTTAGTGTGGAGGCGGGCGGGGGGATCGCGATCCCGCACGCCGCACCACCCGCCTCCTGGAAACCGCCCGCACGCCGCACCCTGCCACATAGGGGGACATTGAGGGGGGGGGGGTTGGGGCTATTATTTATATGCTTTATAAGGTTCTAAATCCCGCAGTCACAGACTGCAGGGATCAGAACCTTTGACCCGGCATTAGAATCCTCATATTGGCTAGTCTGTACAGACTGGCCAATCAGAGCGATCGCTGGCCGAGGACCGCTCTGATTGATTCCCGACCGGTTAGCTGAGACCACTGGCTGTGTGTAACAGCCGGGGTCTCAGTGCTGTTACCATGTGTGCAGACATGGTGACAGTTTAACTATAGGACGAGAATGCTCGTCCTAATGTGCTAAGTACCGCTCAGTTAGGACGAGCATTCTCGTCCAGTGTCCTGGAGGGGTTAATGTGAACAGTCATTGGCCCAAAAGCAACTTAAGCAGGGAGATATCATGACAATTAGAAAAAAATGACAAATATTCTAAAAAACTAATATATAGCACTATATTCTATAGTGCTATATATTCGTGTTTTAGAATATTCGCATTATGCGAATATTACATTGGCGATTTTTCGCATAAGAGAAAATAAATTAAATAACGAAGAATATTCTAATTCACTACAGACTACAATATTGCAGCCTTCTCACATTGGCCCACAAACAAGAAGCAGTTAGGTATACTAGGTAATGGGTTCAGATGA
Organism: Bufotes viridis; assembly: GCA_033119425.1. Taxonomy (NCBI): domain Eukaryota; kingdom Metazoa; phylum Chordata; class Amphibia; order Anura; family Bufonidae; genus Bufotes; species Bufotes viridis. The sequence goes on along the minus strand of CM065594.1, from coordinate 34,063,658 downwards.
AAAAAAAAACAAAAAACGTTTTTACGTATATATAGCACTATATTCAAAATATTTGCGAATTCTCGAAGTGCCGATATTCACGATAAAAATTCGCAATTCGAATATTCACGCTCAACACTAATGTCTAATGATAAATACTATTTGTTGATTGAAGAGAGACAACCTCCTTAAGTCGAATCTGTTTAGTGACACCCGCTGCTTTACATGTTGTCTATAGGAATTATTAGCTGGCTACAAAAACTATTAAATTGGTTCCTGGAGTGAAGTAATTGGCATCTAAAGTCTACAGTAATATATTCACTCCTGATGAAACAAGGGGCTAGTAACTGATTATTTTTTGTTTCTCTGCTCCTTTGGTAATGGTCCACCAATGGTTCCCTGCTTCTTTATAAATTTCCTAACTTGAGACCATCAAGACCTCTCCAAAAACAATCATTTTCCAGCTGTTGCAAGTCTGGGGGGAGGGTGTGGACTTTCCAAAGTGGCAGTTCAATATCTTTATGATATGTGTCAACTTTTTTGAGATCACTAATTGCTGAATTATTTTTCATGTGGGACTTATCTTTTTTTATCTGCATGGAAATGCAAACGATAAAAAATCTTTTAAATTCTCAACCCTGTATATTATGAAAGCACACATCCATCTTTATTGGGCACACTCCATTTTATGAGTTTGTTAATTTACCCACCTGCCGGACTTGAAGCATTGAAATAAGTACCTTTGCGATGGTAAACATTAAGAATAGGGAATTGTCCATTCTCAGAACAGCTTGAGCCAGATCAAATGGAGACTGAACGAACGTTGTGTATCAGCTGTTTATAACAGCATTATAATAAAGGGAGATCACACAGCTGGGTGTCAGCAGGATGCGGACCTAGGTCCTAAAGCATTCCTGGTAAGCTTAAGCACTCATTAATGTAAAATGAAAGCATGTAAATACTGAAAGTTAAGGAAGATGTAGGAAAATGCATGAGCTTTAAGAAATATTCAAGATATCCTTTATCCATAGGATAAGAGATAACTATTATATTAGTGGAGGTCCTACCTCTGGGACCCCACCGATCAGGAGAACAGGGGACACATATCTTGCAGCTTTTTTCGGCTATCACATAGAGGTGAATAGGTTGTCAATATGCATGCTTGACCTGCTGCTTCCATCTTTTTGGGGAGGCCTGTGGGGTACAGGGCCCCAGTTCTTTTTATTGGCAGGGCCCCCACTAATCTAATAGTTATCCCTTACGCTGAGAATAGGGAAACATTCTTTGCAGCTGTGATTTTAAAGATAATCTCTCATCAATACTGACCATGTTAAACTGCTGACAGCACGAGGTAGACGTTTGGGAAGAACAGCATAAACATGTATTTTGTGGAGTTTTTCTCATCAGGAGTAGAGTGAATATGAAGTTTTATTCTTCCAAATTCTGCTCTTGTAGGTGCCCAGGAGGTGTAGCTTCATTGTGAAGTGCTCTCAGCAGTTTAGCATGGTCAAAACTGCTGACAGACAGACAGGTTCAATAAACCAACTATAGAGAAGAAATAGAACAAATATTTAAAGCAATTGTGTCACCTTAGATATTGGTGGCATGTAGTCAGGCTATGGCATCAAAGTCAGATAGATGTAGGTCCCATCTCTGGAACCTGCTCCTATCTATAGAACGAGGCCTAAAAAGTGAGGGAGCGCACACCGCAGATTTTTTGTCTAATTTCCTTTAGCAGCATCTTTACTACTTTTATGTAGGTACATGCATTCTCTCAGGTTTTTCTTGGGTGCATTTAAAGAGGTTGTCTCAGATATCCATCTGTAGACAGCTGTTTTGGGTGCTTGTCCCTTGTCAATAGCTGATGCTGGTGAGATAGTTCTCTTTCTTGGGAGGTACTTCTTTCCATATTTACTTCCCATGGAGCATTGGCTATAAGATTCCATACCATGGAGTACAGTACTTTCAGTAAGTCTCCATACAGGACTGATCTCTTTAAGGAGATTCAGCACCCTGCCTAAGCTGCTTCCAAGGCATTGCACTGAACCGGCCAGAACTACTCCGTACTGATGAGGGGCAAGCACCCTTAAACATCTGTCTACAGATGGATGTCTGGCAGTGGCGTAGAAATAGGGGTCGCAGCGGTCGCAATTGCGACCTGGCCCCTAAGTTGGGGGCCCCCCAGGACAGACATTATGAAGCTGGCCACTTAAGTCCCCGGGCCCTCCCTATATTTTGGGTTGCTGTACTTACATGTCAGCGCAGGACCTGTGACATCCCGCGGCAGGTCTTGCGGGAGGTCACAGGTCCTGCACAGCTGTGCTGACATGTAAGTACAGCAGCCAGGAATGAGAAGCGGCCTCCCGCCGCTGCCCCAGGTATGAGAAGCCTGCCTGCTGGCCCCCGCGACAGCTCTCAAGTGAGGCGAGCCAACAAGTTAGTTTTTTTTTTTAAATAGCGTTGTCAATGTTCGTATGGAGGGGGGACATGAATTATAATCAATTGTGCCGTGAGGCCGTGTGTCTGAATTCAGATTGGCCCGCACCGGCCATATGAGGGCAGACAGGGGCAGCAAATAATGAGGGGCCTGGGGGCAAATAAAAATTAAATACTTTGTGGGCAAAAAATGAAATGTATAGAGGGAGTGGGCGGGGGCAAAATGAAATATAGTGAGAGTCTCACTATATTGCATTTTGCCCCCACTTCCTCTATATATTTTACATTTTTTGCCCACAGAGTACTTCATTTTGCCCCCTTATTTGCTGCCCCTGGCTTCCCTCATATGGTGGGGGCGCCCCCTTCTTTCTGAATTCAGACACACTGCCGCACGGCACCACTGATCATCATTCACCCCCCCCCCCCTATCCTTTGTATGAAGCCAGTGTGTGCCATACATAAAAAAAAAAAATAATAAAAATATATATATATCTATTAGTGACTTTTTTTTTTTTTTTTTATGTATGGCTTCATACAAAGGGGGGTGGAGGTAGCCGCAGAGGCTTGTCGGGGCTCATGGGAGGGGGGGGGCATTTTCAAAGTTTTCCCTGGGGCCCATAGAACTTTAGCTACGCCCCTGATGTCTGGCTTGTCTATATTCCCTTGTCAAATCCCAAGGCTTTTTAGAAAGTCAGATTTTAACTCAGAGAGAGCCACTTCCGATAGGTGTTGCTGGTGAGATGATTCTCTTTCTTGGAAGATACCTCATTTCCCATGAAGCACTGCCAATAAGTCTCCATACAGGAGATTCAGCAGCTTCCCTAAACTGCGTAGAAAGTCTGATACATGATGCAGCTAGCTACCCTTTGTTTTGCTCCATTTGCTTTACCGTAGTTTGGTATAGGGTTAGGGGGTTCTGATTATACCCCTGTCTATGACCCACAACTTATTGACATCTCATGTCCTTCCTAAGACCCAAAAGGAGCATTTTTTGGAAAACTGGAATTAGTAAGCATAAGAGCATCGAGGTACAGGATGCTAACATCTCAGAGCACTTCTCACAGTGTCCTTCTGCTTCTTGGGTCTTCTGCTGCACAACTACATCACACGGATAGTTGCAGCTTTACTTGGAAAAGTCATAAAGCATCCAAGACCTAAAGAACTGAGGCTCTATAATTGTTCTATGCAACTATTATACATTAGCGCTGCATTCACTGCAATAGTTTTATTGGTTATGAAATGTGTAACTCATGAAATTATGGCAGAAAGCAATTATAACAATGAGACATCTATATCGTAAGTGTTTCTGACATTCAATTTCCAAAGTGCGCTATTGTATGTCTTGCGCTTTGCCGCTGTCATCCTGAACTGTGGCTTTCAAGAAGTCTTACAAGTAAAGATGAATCATGTCCGACTGATGAAAAATGAAGCGGGTGCATCATATCATTGATGCTTGTATTATCGTTTGATTTATGGGCTGAATTATTTCCTGGGTTCAGTCTACTATGGAAGGAGCATTATTGATTGTAAATTCTATGAAGGCAGAGTATATGGAATCTCCATGGCATATAACAAACCTAGACAAACTTGTCCATGCATTCACTCTTGGAGGGGTGCACAAAAAATCTTTAAAAAAAAAAGAAAAGCTTAAAGGGGTTGCCTTGCTTTCAAACACTTTTGGGCAGCCCTGAATCAGTAATAAGTAAACTTACCGACTCCCCGTCACTTGGTTTAGCACCTTCTGTCCACCAGGGGACAAGCGCTCTTGTCCCTGCTTGTCATCTTCTGGAATGGACATAGGTTATGTATGCTGCTTCAGCCAGTGACTGGCCACAGTGGTGACATGACCCCAAGCGGCACATGACCCAGTGATGTGTTGCTTAGGGGGCAGGTCACCACTGCGGGCAGTCATGGACTGCAGCCGCACATATGGCCTCCATCCATTCCAAGTGGGAACCAGATCGCGGTGGACCAAAGTAGTTAGGGCCAAGAAGCCAGGTAAGTAAGTAAGTAAGTATGCTTCCCTCCACAGGCCTGACTGGGAGGTAGGAGCTAAAACTGCTTTAAAGATGGATAGCCCATTTAAGGGTAGTTTCACACTAGTGTTGTAAGATCTATGGAGACCGGCGGAGATCCTTCCGCAATCCGGCAAGCATGCCAAGAATTAACAGGCCAACAAACGCTTATCAATTGATATCATGTTTGCCGGGTTGTGGTCAGATCTCTCTCACTGCACAAACTTACAACAGATCATAGCTAGTCTCAACTTTTCTGTGTGGAATTTATGTCAGTAAGTAGCATGTTTATTTAGTGGACAAACTCTGTGTAGTAATTTTCCATAGCATGTTAATAGGAATGAAGAAAGCCCATTTACGTAGATGAGATACGGCTTATTATTGATTTAGGAATCCGCACCAAAAACCATGTCAATATCGAGCTGCATTAAACACAATTACCAGTGAGGGAAGGATCAGGCTGTGTCATATTATGAGGGTGAAAAATAAGCCCTAGTAGTATCACTTATTACAGATTTCCAGTGTGGAAATCTATATATTTATTCCAGCCTTTCCCCAGGGTCACATATATACATTTTATCAGCCAATTACAGTAGAATTCAGCAGGGCAATGTGTACAGAGAATCTCTTTTGTTTCAAAGTTGCAGAAATGTATCAAGATCTTATATTCGCACTCTCTACTTCAGACGCAGACACATTTGTCACCGCTTTGTCATACTGGTAATCAAACCTTTGCCTAAGAGCACAAACTGCAATCAATGTAATTACATTCCAGGGATGTTCACAAGACGTCTTACATTTCTGGAGCTTTACTTGAAAGTGTTGAAGTGTTTTATTTCCCACAGTAGTTAGTTCCAGGTGCATGGATTCAGAAAACTCAAATGCTACAAGCGTTGTGTTCACCAGCTTCGATTAGTCTCCAGTAGACGAAATATTGCCAGTACCAGCTCACACTCTGCACTTGTCTTCTGAGCATAAGGCTACATTCACATGAATGTGGTGTTTTGCTGTCCGCAATTTGCAGATCAATGTTTCGGTATATTGTTTGTTAGAAGTTTCCATTGTTCTTCCGTTGAGTCCCCAGGGAGAAAAGCACTATAAAAATATTATTATTATTGTTATTCTTCTTGTTATTATTATTATTGTTATTCTTATTCTATTGTTATGAACGTGTTTCCGCAAAAAATGGACGTTGTGTTTCATGCATGTGTTCCGTTTTTTGCAGACAACAAAAAAAAACGAAGGAGAAATTTGTCTGAATTTCAATAGATACACCCCTGAAACTGGTATATAAATAGGTCACCTGAGTGTTTGGTGGCCATTTTCTGCTGCTTTTTAGAGCATAGAGAGCTTGGCTTGATTCCATTGCTTGGTTTGCAGTTTCTGGCTTTGTTTCACTATGGAGGACGACTCTGAGGATGAGGTTCTACTGCACTGGCTTATTTTTCGGCGATTCGGCAGTCATCTGGGCTGGTTAAGTAACCAAGGAGGAGGAGACTCTGGGACCACCCCATTGTTTCTAAATGGTACAGAAAGGGCCACTTTCACACCCTCTACACTGATCTTCGTCAGCACCTAGAGAAGTTCTTTGGTTTCTGTCAGATGTCAGTGGCTACCTTTGATCGCCTGCTGTCGTCTTCTATCCGTCCTGACCTCACTTTTCAGGACACCAACATGAGGCGCAGAATTTCTCCCAATCGTCACACTGAGATAAAATGTTTGTTAGGTCATGCACATTTCAGTGTGTGTTCCCTGTGCATATTGTGTGAATAACTTTTCATCCTGCACAGTTTTTTTTTTTTGGGGGGGGGGACACTTCGGCTTTAGAGTCTTCTTTTTGTTATTTCTGGAGTCTCCTTTCCGTAAAAAATGCAAACTGAAAATATGTGTGCATGAGGCCTAAGTGTGTATACATATGTACATAACTCGCAGTCACTGATAGTTTGCCAGGGGTGGTCTTAAAGGGGTTGTCTTACTTCAGTAAGTGCCGTTTATCATGTAGAGAAAGTTAACACAAGGCACTTATTAATGTATTTATTATCCATATTGCTTCCTTTGCTGGCTTGGTTCATTTTTCTATCACATTATACACTGCTCGTTTCCATGGTTACAGACCACCCTGCAATCCATCAGTGGTGGTCGTGCTTGCACACTATAGGAAAAAATGCCGGCCTCCCTGGTGGCTGGGACCATGGGAATGCACATAGGCTGGTACTTTTTTCTATAGTGTATAAGCACAGCCACTGCCGCTGGAGTGCAGGGTGGTTGTAACCATGGGAGCTTTCTCTGCATAATAAATGCTATTTGATGAAGTGGCAAAACCCCGTTAAGCTCCTTGTTAGAGAACAGCAAGTTGTGTGAAAAGTACTGAAAACTTGAACAGTTGGACAGGTGCATTCAAAAGTTTAGAGAAGGTCACATTAAGTTCACCTGTAAAGGTCAGACTGCATTTTAGGTTCATCCTGAAATTTCACCCACAAGCCAAATATCCCTAACTTTTTGTGAGTAGTGTATGCTGCTTAATGGAACAAGCCCCAAAAACATATATTATTCTTTTCCAACCATGTGAATATTAGTGTTGGGCGCGAATATTCGAATCACGAATTTTAATCACGAATATCGCAACTTCAAGAACTTGTGATTATATTTAGAATATAGTGATATATATATTTGTATTTTTTCATCAGTAAACTCCCTTTTTGCCTGTGGGCCAATGAGAAGGCTGCAATGTCTTTGTCTGAGCTTAGCAACATCCCTAGCAACAATAGGAAAGTTGCCTACCCCCTTTACTATATAAGAACCTCCCCAGAAGCCATTTTCTACAGTTTATTACAGTTCTGAGAGAGACAGCAGTGTCATTGCTGTGCTCTCTGCTTTCCTGTGTCACGTTATATTAGATAGTTATTGGGAGATAGTCAGTGTAGGTTAGATGGTGATATAGTGTAGCTGATAGGATCCAGTGCAGGGTGTTAGGTAGTGTTATAGGGTCTGCTGTCCATACATACATGCTACAGACATAGTTCAATCAAGCTATACAATGTACGGCGCTGTGATTGGTAAGCACAGAGAAGGCTGCGGTGCTCACAGGAGCACCGGTGCCTTCTCAAAACCAGTGATTGGTGGGGGTCCCGGGTGTTGGACCCCCACTGATCAGATACTGATGACCTATACTGAGGGTAAGTCATCAGTAGTAAAATCCTGGAGAACCCCTTTAATTCATTTCAATGAGTCCCAAATGAGTCCCAAAAAATGTAAATTGCAACTGTGTAAAAACTGAATACACATAAAGGGACAAATGAGGTCTGACCCTTAATATTACGTTAACACTCCCAGGTAAATTGTTACCCTAGCCTGTTTGGGGAAATGGTGGTTCACTTCTCTGCAGATCATACATGCAGCTCTCTCTATTGTAGTTTATGTGAGTTTCTAAAACATCTGGGTGTTTTACTAGCTCCAGAAATCTACAATGAAGCAAGCTGCACAAATGCATGCCGAAATCTCCACCTTTTTCTGTACTTCTTAAGTGCTACACAGGGGTCAGGGGTTCCCAGACCAACAGACTACAACTGACTGATTAACTGTCTTCTGCATACTACTGTCAGGGGTGGTGACTGAATCCATCTCGGCTGGGTTTTCCTTCGACTTGTCCAACGGACTTGTGATTAATTTGCCAGTTCCTACCTAGCTCGCAGGTGCGTAACTACCATAGTGGCAGACCATGCGATTGCTATGGGGCCCAGGGCAAGAGGGGGCCCAGTTGGGATCATCTCCTCTTCTACTGGGGGTGAAAACTTGGTCAGGACTCCACCCTCTAGAAAAACAACTTTTACCAAATTCGGCAGTGGAAAAATGGCCCAAGGGTCGTTGAAAGGGGTTTAGGCAGAAACCCTTCTGTCCTATGTGGGGGGCCTGGTTTGATCCTTACTATGGGGCCCTTACTTCTCTATGTACGCCACTGCTAGCTCAAGTTCACTTTGTAGGTCTAGTCCGAAAAGAGAAATGTAATAGTCCTGTTGTACAGATACACTGTGTAGTTGGAACCCATTTGAGTGAGATTGGCTTGTTGTGGCAGGTTGTCTCACACAATTTAATTAGAATATGCACTAAGAACCTCAAATTTATGACTATAAAAAATATAGCAGCAATGCTTAAAAATAATAAAAATATTGTGTGAGTACATATGTTAGCACCCATAGGTTACTTGCCAAAATTTTCGTTCACTTTTCACAATGATGTCGTATAGTTAGGAGGTGCTGAAAAACCATGCATTTTGTTCTGAAAGCCCCATTCGTGCTTTGGACTATAAAGTATATGACCGCACGGTGCTGTTGTGATTCGGTCAGGTCAAGAACCACACAGCCAGTCTGATATTGAACTAATGAAGACCACATTGCATAGGCGGTCTTAATTCTTTATGGTTGCGCTGTATTGAAGGTGCTGTGTGGCCATTTAGAATTTAGACCCCCTATACAGTGTGGTCTTCATTAGTTAAATATTGCCCACTCAGTTTTTGACCACAGCTGACAGTGACCTGACTGGATCACGACCGCGCTGGAAGGTTGTACCCTTAATTTTTGCAGACATTCAGAGCATGAATCTGCACTGAAACTCTGTTAAAGATATGCAACTTTCACCCTTAGTGCTCATGAGGAAACAGCATTCAATTGTGTTGTAGGCTGTCAAAGTAAACCCAGGACTGGTGCAAGGATTTTTACCACCCTAGGCAAAAGCTAATTTTGCCGCCCCCTTGACTCCGCTCATTGACCACGGCCCTTTGATCCGCCCCTTTTTTGTCGGCCACCTATTTAATGACTGTTGCATGCAACATTTTACTTGACCAGCTAATTTTAGATATTCTAGATATTCTTGGTGGTCATCTGTGCCATTTTGGCCTCAAAACATTACATGACACATTACATTATTGAGAACTGTAAATCTGTGGATGAAACTCATTGGGGGGATCTGTGGATGACACTGTTATGGAGGGGGATCTGTGGGGGACACATACTGTATATAGCATCTTATGCTATATGTGTCATTCATAGATCCACCCCATGACAGTGTCATCCACAGATCCCCCTTCCTATAACAGTGTCATCCACAGACCCCCCCACTCCATAACAGTGTCATCCACAGATTCTCCCCCCTCATAACAGCGTCATCCACAGACCCCCCCTCCCTATAACAGTGTCATCCACAGATTCCCCCCCCCATAACAGCGTCATCCACAGATCCCCCTCCCCGCCGCTCACAGGAGTGTACATTTCTAAGCTGTAATCCGTATCCTGCAGCAACTTTAAATCAGCACTCATCTACCTCGGCGCGTGACATCAGTGAGTGAGCGCTGCCTGCACTGCCTGTTACCGAAGCTGAGTGTAAGGTAGATGAGCGCTGATTTAAAGTTAAAGTTACTGCAGGATACGGATTACAGTTTAGAAATGTACACTCCTGTGAGCGGCAGGGCCACTGTAGAGTACAGTTGCTGCACTGGCTCCGCCGCGAGTTGCCTCCAGCCCCGCCTCCCTCCCCTAGCGTCGATTAATCGTTGCAGCCTCTATTGCGTCAGGAGCGGCGCCTCCAGCAAGAGTGCACTCTACACGGTGGTCTACTTTGTTTATGGGTGGCGCCGGCCCTGAGTAAACCTGTTTGCAAAGCCATTTTATACTTGACTGCTATAGGAGATACTCTATGGGTAAAGCGGAGTTCATATCACCATTCAGCTCACATTCTTCTGAGCCATCAGAAGTAGAGGAAAAACAAAACAGGATCCTGAAAAAAAAAAAGATCCTGTTGCATCAGTTGTCATCCGTTTGAGCCATTTCTATCTGAGATCTGTTTTTTTTAGACATAAAAAAAGTACTCCATGTATCCCTGTGCAGTATGACACTATTCAATCAGTGCTGCCAGTGTCAGACTGTGCAGGGACACCTGGACCATCATTACAGACTTATAGCAATTCATTCATGACTTCAAGAAGGAATAATGAAGGAATACTACAACATGGAGTCATAAGAATAGATGTTCCAGAATTGTTATTACATGGGGAATGCAAGTAGTTGTTAAAACATACTCCTCTTTAAAAGCTATGGTGCTCCATTCTTTCCATGATGCACACACTGTCCTGTAAATGTAGGAACATCTGTCTTTCCTTGGGCAACATTCAGTGGACATGTTGGGTATTCAGTAGATATAAGCCTTATTATGTATAATGAGATAATTTGTATCTGATTTCTTCCAGACTAGAAGCATCGACTATCTCCTACAACACTCACGGGAAATAGTGGCCTTTTAGAGGTATATCATGTCCCGACACAAGTCAGATATTTAGACAAATCTCTGTAATCTGTAGTTGTGTAGCAAAGTTGGAAACAAGCACCAAGGACGGGATCATAAATACTCGGTCTATACTACATCAGGTGACGGAGAGTGGATTTCATTTTATCTTTCCGCTATTATGGGACAATTTTTTCTCAGACAATTGTCTGCAGCCAATAATGTTTGCTCTTAGCTTGCAGCGATGTTGTGTGTTTAATACTCTTCTTCTCCGTCTTGAGGGGAAGGTGATTAATAGTAAGGGAAGGGAAAAGAGATCTGTTGAGAAGGAATGGCAGATTCTTCAGCTTCTTTGCTGTAGAAGCCGGTGAAAGTGAGAATAAGAGCGGCCGTGTTACTTAGTTATAGGTGACACCATGTAATAGCCTTTGTTTCCTATCACAAATTGCATCCGTCCAGTTAGAGAGCCGTATTTTATCTTTTAGAATGGAAAGCAATAACATAAGGTAACAAGTTCTGCTAAACACTCTTAACTTTAAAGATTGATTATGTAGTGGACTTTTTACTCTCTATGGGGGTCATTTATTAAATAGTAGGCGTATTTCTGGCGCAGATTGTAACACAAAGGTTATTTGCGTCACAATCTGTGACTATTCCCCACTCACGCCAGGGAAGGGGTGGCATTGGCAGGGAAGGGGATGGGCTGGAAGGCCCGTCTCATTCATTATTTTTCACGCTTGTTTTATGCGTAGAAAATGGTGTAAATGTAAGACAGCAAGGAAGCTAGCTTGCACTTAGACTGGCGCAGGATAAGCCGAAGTTATGTAGAGGCTAGCGCCTCTTCATAACTTCTGCGGATCCATCGTCAGCTATAGGGGTTATTTAGACTGGCGTCTAAAACCTCTTTATATGTTTAGTGGTAAGGATATAGGTGCCTGCTATATACAGTGGTGCTTGCAGGTTTGTGAACCTTTCAGGACTTTCGATATTTCTGTATAAATTTGACCTAAAACTACATCAGATTTTCACTCAAGCCCTAAAAGTCGATAAAGATAACCAATCAAACAAATGAGTCAAAAATATCAGGCCTAGTTATTTATTTATTGAGGAAAATGATCCAATATCACATGTCTGTGAGTGGCAAAAGTATGTCAATGTTTAGGATAAGCAGATAATTTAAAAGTAAAGAGTTATGTTTTTAATCAATGAAGTGAGAATCAGGTGTGAGTGGATGACCTGTTTAATTAAAAGAACAGCGATCTATTAAAGACTGATCTTCACAACATGCTTGTTGGTATATCATGGCACAAAAAAGAAGATTTCTGAGGACCTCAAATGAAGAGTTGTTGATGCTCGTCAGGCTGAAAAAGATTACAAAACCATCTCTGAAGAGTTTGAACTCCACCAATGCACAGACATGACTGTGTACAAATGGAGGAAATTCAAGACTCTTACTACCCTCCCCAGAAGTGTTAGACCAAAAAGGATCAAAAAAGGTCAAGGTGCCTAATAGTCCACAAGGTCACAAGCTACCCTCCAGGCAACTTAAGGCTATTCTCACACTGGACACTGAACAACAATAGTGTGGATTGCAGGACTGCAAGGAGAAAGATGCCGTTCTCCAATAAGAACATTGCTGCCCATTTTTAGTTTGCTAAAGATCACCAGGACAAGCCAGAATGCTATTGGAACAATGTTTTGTGGACAGATGATAACAAGATAGGAATTATTGGTTTAAATGAGAAACATTATGTTTGGAGAAAGGAAAACACTCCAGCATAAAAGCCTCATCCTATCTGTGACACATGGTGGTGGTAGTATCATGCTTTTTACTTTATCTGAGCCAGGACGGCTTGCCATCATTGATCATCTGAATTATACCAGCAAATCCTAACACTCAGTTCACACTTTCGCGTAAAACGCCGCGTTCGAACGCGCAAAAAAACGCACAACAGTACAGAAACCATGCATTCCAATGGGGGTGGTTCACACTTGCGCGTTTTTATGCGCGTTCGAATGCGCCTAAAAACGTCCGACGCATAAGCAAGTATGTTCGCGTTAATTCGGGCGTTTTTCGAGCGTTTGGTGCCAATATACTTCAATGGGAAATGCGATACGCGTGTTGTTCGTGCGTTTGTGCAGCGTAAAACGCGCCTATGGACGCGCGTTTTTCAAAGTTTGCAACATGCTTGATCAGCCACCATGGAATTTCACACCTCTAAAGCACTCAGATTGGCCAAACTAAATCATTGGTCATTGGCCAACTATGCAGTCAATCACATAAACGCGCGTCAAACGCGCCTACACTATTTACCAAAACGCTAGAAAAAAACGCGAGTTAACGCCAGTCTTGAACGCTCAGAAAACGATAGGCTTCAAAACGCTCAGGTCTGAACCCAGTGTTAAGGAAAAATGTAAGGACATCTGTCCGTGAGCTGAATCTCAAGAAAATGAGGGTCATGCAGCAATACAACAAACCTGAGCAGACAAATTGTTCTACCAAAGAACGGTTAAAGAAGAATAAAGTAAAAGTTTTGGAATGGCCAAGTCAAAGTCCTAACCTTAATCCAAGATAATTTTTGTGGAAGGTTCTGTGAACAGTTCATATATAAGTAGAAATGCATTTCTAGATCTTACAGGTCAGGTTGATAAAGATACCTGTTTTACCCCAGACATGCCACTAGATAATGAAATCATTCAACTGACTACCTGTGACCGTTCCTTCTGCCAATCCTCATCCTCTAAGATGCTGTGTTTTCTGCATCACTCTAACTTCCTGTTTTAGTAATACTCAATTAAGATTTGTGTCCAGTGTGAGATCCTGTCCCCTCTCCTGACATCTTCGTTTGAGTAAATACTTGCCTTCCGAATAATATAAGAATTCTGAAACATCTTGCGTTATGCCATTCTTTTGATATTTATTAGTGTTGATCGAGCATCAAAGTGCTCGGGTGCTAGGATTCTCGAGTAGAACACCTCGGGATGCTCGGGTGCTTTACCGAGCTCCGAGCACAATGGAAGTCAATAGGAGAACCTGACCAATTAACCAGGCATCCCCTGCTCTGAAGAGGGGAGGGTGTCTGGTTCACATGAAAAGGTCAGAAATTGATGGAAACACCACTGAAATGGTTCGGGAACAGCATGGGGAGGATGTCTGGATGCATCTTGGACTCCCAGGTTGCTTCTGGGAATGATGTTGTCCGAGTAGTACGCCAATTTTACAGGCTGACAATAATACGCACAAAATCGATTTTAGAGGAAAAATGGTTAGTAAACATTCTTTCCTGTATATTTACTTGTATTTAAAGTGTAAGTGCTGCCAAAAATTACAAGGAAGAGGCACTCCGATACAACCTGTATATCACATAAATGAGGGCCTCATTCACATTGTGGTACAATTGTTCAGGTAGTGGGACTCCTACACTACATAGTAACATAGTATATAAGACCGAAAAAAACATTTGTCCATCCAGTTCGGCCTGTTTCCTACAAGTTGATCCAGAGGAAGGCAAAAAACCCTGTGAGGCAGAAGCCAAATTTCCCCACTTAAGGGGGAAAAATTCCTTCCCGACTCCAATCAGGCAATCAGATAACTCCCTGGATCAACGACCCCTCTCTAGTAGCTATAGCCTGTAATATTATTACACTCCAGAAATACATCCAGGCCCCTTTTTAATTCCTTTATTGTACTCACCATCACCACCTCCTCAGGCAGAGAGTTCCACATTCATAAAGCCTATGCCTACGTAAAAGGGCTGCCAAAAATTAAAAGGAACTGGCACTACAATGCACCCTTTATTACACATAAAGGAGGGCATCATACACACCCTTTAAAAATTATGATTGAGGGCCTGCTGGTGACCCTCAAAAACATTAGTAGCAAGGGCTGCTGGTGACCCACTAAAAGATTATGGGCGAGAGCCTGCTGCTGTGCTGACCATCTAAAACATTAGGGGCGAGGGCCCGCTGCTGATCTGACCATGGAAAAAATTATTGCCTCGGGCCTGCTGCTGAGCTGACTATCTAAAACATTAGATAATGTCGCTGTCCGCAGCGTCTATGGAAAAAGTACACTGGATGTCACAGATATTTTTAGGATGAGCACACGTTATTCAGGAGATGTAGCGCAGGTAATGTCACTGTCCGCAGCAGACACCGTCTATAGAAAAGGTACACTGGATGTCAGATATTTTTAGGCTGCACACACGTTACACAGGAGATGTAGCGCACATAATGTCGCTGTCTGCAGTGGCCAAACAATTGCACGCTATTTAGCGCAGGTTGCTCTAAAAATATATATTGCTGCCATATACAACAATAGTCCTTAAAAGGACTTTTGGGTCTCTAACAATTGCAAGCAATTTAGCACAGGTTGCGCTAATAATTTATATTGCTGCCAGATACAACACTAATCCTTAAAAGGACTTTTGGGTCGCTAACACTAACTCTGCCTAACAAAAAATAAAATTCAGTTCCCTACACTATCTTTCCCTTCTATAGCACAGCTCTCCCTGACTGAGACTGAGCCGAACCACGTGTCAACGGGTGCTTTATATCACCCAATGACGTGTTCCGGCCAGCCAATCACTGTAATGCCAGTTACCAACATGGCTACGGCATTACAGTGTGTAGCAGCCAACAAACGTGCAGGGAGGAGACTCGAGCATTGGGCTCAAGCACACGCGGTATTCGGCTGAACACTAATATTTATATATAAATTGACTACTGGGTGTTACCAGTTTAGGGTGTGTCCCTACTCCCTACATATTCTGAAATTGTCCAATCTGTGCTGACAGTGTCAGACTGAGGAGGGATACAACGTTTCGAGAAGGGGAATGAAAATGCCCAGTTTTCAATGTAATCATATATTTTCAGGAGGAATAGCAAAGGAATGGCACAATAAAGAGTTCAATGGGTAAAGAAGTGCTTGGTCAAGCAATTGTGTAAATGCAGAGTAGAACCAATACATGGAAAGCTATGCATTGTTAAAGATGGTGATATCATCCATCTTAGGAAATAAAATGTGATATATTGTGTTTTTTTCCAATTACTATATCTATCAAGTACTATTTACTCTGCCGTTCCTCTACAAGGATATAAGCCATGATGTCATCATTCATACTGTTAGCCATTGTCATAATGTCAATAATTGAACTAGTGATGACATTGAATATGATTTTCATGAGCCTGATTTATGAAAGTTGTACAGACACAAAGTATAGGACTTCACGGCACATCTTTCCATTTCAACCCTATTAGGAACATGCCACCTGGAATCAGACTGGTTCCACCACACTTACAATTTTTTTAAGCACTTGGTATGAACTCAAACCTTATGAAGATTCCAATGGATTTCTCTTACAATATCTCAATATAATCCATCTTTGTGACTTTCACACAATTCCATTTCATTTAAAGGGATTGTGTCATCATGATTTGCTGTTTAAATATTTTTTTTTATATTTAACATATTGTTAAATTATTTTGTTGATGTTATTTTTAATTGTCATTGTCACGTTTTATATTTAAACTAAAACCAAAAATCCTGCAGTTTTTGCACTGGCTACTATGTCTAATAATTGGCGCCACTTCTTGATTTGTACAGATCACTTTAATGCAGTTCCCTTCTTATCTATACACAAAGATTATATCATTAGAGACGTTATTAAAATGACAGATCCACAATAGGTGATTTTAAGAGCTTATCTATAATTTTCTTGTACAATGACCTCTGCACAGGTCACAGAGCATGCCTAGAAAATTCTCCCATAGAAGTCAATAGGGTCCCCTCATGTCCATTGTGTCTATGGCCCATAGGGCTATGGTAAAGATTTTTTTTTAATACTGTGTAAATACGGTTAATAACAGCCCTGGCAAAATGGCAGCCCCCATAATAATGTTGAGGAAATAAAATAAAATAAAAAATCTATAATCAGAAAATAAAAGCAGAATAGAAAAAAGGAGATGTGTTACTATCTAGTTTTAACTGGCATTTTTGTTGACACAGTTCCTTTAATAGAGAATGGTGTAACTAGCAAATTTTTAAATCACTTCATTTAAAACATCTGCCTGCAACCACCTGGAAAAAAAAATGCTGTAAAGTCATGGCCATTAGGCGTTTCACTTCCACCTAACTTGCAGTCCACTGCCTGTTGTCAGACAAGATCCATCCCTGGTAAAATAGATTCAGAAGATGGCTGAGAGGAAGTGAGCAGTGTCACAGCAAGCTAATATCATAAGCCTGATAAATTACCTGCTTCTACACTGGTTCTGAATTCACAGGAGCATCCAGTCTGTCTATAAATGTGCTTTATCTGTTCTGTAAGCTCCAGAGCTGAAAACAAACATAGTAGAAAATAAGGGAAAGGATTCCACAGAATGAATACACCCCCTGCCTCTGAGTGAAATGCATCTAGCTATGCAACTGAAACAGGGAATAATCAAACATAACTGTTTGTTCACAGTTATGATTTTACTAAAAGCACTGCCACTATAGAAACATTTTTAAAAACGGAGGTACGCTTTAAGTAGGAATAGAGTAGCATGTGCAGACCTATATCACCAGGCAAAAAAACAGTAATTAAACAACACTCTATTCACATTTGTGCTATATAATCAGTTTAAATTTATATCAAATTTAATGGGACGAATATGTTTGCAAAGTACTGTAACAACCACACTAGTAGACCCAATTGTAAGTCATTGATGATATGCCTTTTATGATGGATCCAGAATTGCGGCATGACTTCCCTATAAGGTTACATGGACATCATGCTGCCAAACTTGGCTAGTTTATCTAATACATGGTCATTCTTTCTGTACAGCTGTTTGTCCAGCCAAATTGTAACACCTGTAGGTAGGGACAGACTTGGACAGTGAGCCCTGACCTAGAACCCAGCCTGCTTTTTTTACCTACTTGCAGTTCAAGCCCTAGGTAGCATGACTGCAACTGGTTGACAGTCCCTATACTACTAAGGTGCAGAGATCGACAAACACCAATAGACAAAACAGCATAAAAACAGTGTCATAGGTAAATGGGTCAGAACCAGACAGGCAATGCAGTACCAAAAGAGAGATAGAGTGGTCAGAAGACAAGCTGGGGTCAGAGGAATGAGTAATCTAACAAGCACAGGAACCACAAACGCAGCTAGTGAGTCAGAGACTATCACTGGCACTGGTGTATGGCGAGGACAGGGGTTAAATTGAGTACTGAGTTCCAGGGTCAGAACCTGATAGATCCTGACCTGGCGCTCCATTAGTCAGAAACACTAGCACACAGAAATAGAGCAGCTGAATAATCAGCTCACTGCTCATCTCCGCTAGCATATGCCTGCTGTGGGGAGAAACAGAGCATTACATTATGTTGCTAGGGATGCTGTCGCATCACCAGGCGGCATGGCTTGACAGCGCGTCTCTCCCAGCGCTGCCATTCCGAAACCGGAGATTGTGCCACTGGAGCCCAGACACGTGAGTTTGTGACACAGAGATTCTCAATGACAGTTGTTAACCTGGAAATCCGGATCTGAAGTGATCAACTGATTACCGTGGTGACTAGCTTTAGTGACTTTATGAGACAACCTCTTAAAGGAGTTCTCCCATGACTAATGTAAAAAATACAAATGAGACATTGTACAGTACATGACACTCTCTTTCTAACAAAGCTAGAACTAACCCTGTGCCTCACATGAATCCAAAGATCTCCCCATTCATTGTTCAAATTTCTCTGCTAGATTTATATCAAGCTGACAGCTCAGACCTTTCTGCTGGAGGTAAGATGGTGTGTCTTTTTTGCTGCAACTCTCTCCCTGTCAGAGCTCAAGCAGCAGTTGAAGGATGGAACTGAGCCTGTGCGTCCACCTCTGCAAGGTGGACAGAGGAATAAGAAAAACAACAAACAGCAGGTGGCGCTATACAGATACATTTTATAGAATAACTCAATGGCTATACTAAATTTTTAATTACATGCAATTACAAAAGTATTCAGGTACTGGTTGGAAAACTGCATATTTTACATGGGACAACCCCTTTAAAGTGTGCTAGGTAAGGTACTGAAAGTCCATATTTTATTTATTTAGTGGAGTTTAGAAACTTAAAGTCAGGCTTTGATTAATTTCTACTGGTAACAAAACAACTGTGACAGTTTTAGTACATGAGGTCCGACATGTCTTCTAAGCCGACACAAAAGAAATTTGCATGTATGATTTGCCTCAAATTACCAGCATTTAATATATAATAAATGTGCAAATACAAATGACAATTCAAGGCTGAGTTGCTGTACAAACACGAAAAGCGGAAAATAATATTACTAAACAAATTTGTTTCAATGCATGGCATGTTGAATAATAATTGGAGTTTAGTTCATCCTACTGGAACTACCGGAGCACTTTGTGATTCAAAGTATAAACAAACATACATATGTCTAATGGAAAAAGGAAGAAAAAGATCCCACCTGTTTGGTATTTTTAAAGTTTATGACCAAAACAGAAATAATTCCTTAAAATGGCAGCTCCATTAGTCCTTTTTTCCTCTCATTTTATTCTTCGCAATAAATCGCCCCCCCATATCTTCCAATAAATATTTACATGTATATCTGCAAGTCAAAAGTTATTGTAAGTTCAATCAAATCCGATGGAACCAGCGATGCTGAATGAAATAGAATGAAATTGCTTGAAAAATGTTACACTTGTGGAGCCCAGGGTAGAAATTTAGTTATTTGTCTTAAAAGAGAAAGCATTACTTTTGGGAAAGGAACAAATGCATTATAAATCAGATAAGTGAAGGAAGAAAATTATTTCTGAAGCAGAGGCTATGATAAGCACAGCTTCAGATTTCTATGTTGCTGTGATTTAGAAGAAAATGATATTCTAGAATAAAGTTAGCTTTAGACACCTTTAGGGCTTAAAAACGCAGCTTTAAACAGCCTATATAGTTGTCACTGGTTTGTATCTCATTGGAGTCATAGATCAATTATTCCACCCAAAACATAAAGAACATCAGTCTCTATAATCAACCCTATAAAGCCAGGCATAATGCCTGGTACGGTTGACCATGGTGAATTAAATGAGCTATCTATGACTGCAAACAGATATACCGTTGCAGCGAAATTCATACTTATACATATTTGTACACATTCATAAATATTTTTATGCAAATTAGATGCTAGAGGCATTGAGGGGCTGGACTAGCCTCTCAGTGCACCACTTTACCTTCTCTTCTCTCCCGTCTCCACTCTGCCTCACGCCCTGATTGACAGGGCCAGGCATACGAATAGTGAGGGTGTAATCTCATGCTTACTGTCCCCGCTCCAGGTACTGCACTGCTCATGCGCAGATTGAAATCTCCCCATGGTCCCGTCAACTTGCAAGTTGCGCTGCAACTCCATTAATTTGTGAGCTTGTACTGCTACACAGCCATCTTTGGTTGCATCACACTTGTCCTGGCCAACATGTAGCCCCAGCGAAAAGGGTGGAAATTCACTTTGAGTTTGTGTATTTAGGGGTTGGCCACCATGTATGGTAACAGAACATGCATGCAGCTGGCAATAGGCATTAGTAAACAATCAGAGCAGATGTCTAATGGTTTAATATGCACAATTTATGTCTACTTGTCACTGTTGGAGGGACTTTTCCATCAGTGACCTCCATTCACTTGCAGTGAGGATGGACAGGGGAACTAGTGCATGTGTGGTCGGCCCCCAATGTAAGTAAGTGAATGGAAGCCGCTGATAGGACCCTAATTGAGTAGGATCCTCACTCAGTGGCATGCTAAGGAAGAGGGGTGGTTGGTTTGCCCCAGGTGCCCTCTCTAAGGCGGGTGCCAGAGCCCTGAAGCAATGAGCGCTCATTGCTGGAGTGACGAGAGCTGCGGTCCTGTCACTCACTGACCACTCAGCTTCTGCTCCCTGCTCCACCATTCAGCCTGCAGACACAGATCACACTGCCGGCCTGTGTGGGAGGAGCCTGCAGCCCAGGAATCTTGTTGCGCTCCTTCCACACAGTGCTGAAGAGCGATCTGTGCCTGCAGGGGAGAGAGGACTGTGAGCTTCAGGAACAGAGGGCTTTACTACTGTGAAGGGGGCACAATAAGTATTTTTACTATGGAGGGGGCACAGAGGGTATTACTACTACAAAGGGGCACAGAGGGCATTGCTACTATTAGGGGTAACAATGGGCATTACTATTATAATGGTTGCACAGTGGGCATTATAACTATGAAGGGGGCACAGAGGGAATTACTATGAGGCACAGAGGGAATTAAGGGCATTACTTTTATGAAAGGGGGCACAATGGGCATTGCTACTGTGAAGGGGGCACAATGGGTATTACTACTATCAAGGGGTCACAGAGGGCATAACTACTGTGAAAGGGGCACATAGAGGGCATAAATACTATGAGGGGGCGCAAAGAGGACATTACAACTGTTAAGGGGGCACAGATAGGGCATTACCACTGTGAAAGGGGCACAGAGAGGGTATAACTACTTTGAGGGTGGCAAAATGAGGGCATAACTACTGTGAAGGGGGCACAGTGAAGGATAAGTACTTTAAGGGGGCACAATGTGGGCATAACTACTGTGAATGGGGCACATAGAGGCCATAGATACTGTGAGGGGGAACTAAGAGGGCATTACAACTGTGAAGGGGCCCAGATAGGGCATTACTACTGTGAAAGGGGCACAAAGAGGGCATAACTACTTTAAGGGGGCACAATGTGGGCACAACTACTGTGAAAGTTGTACAATGAGGGCATAAATACTGTAAGGGGGCACAATATGGGCATAACTATTTTGAGGGGCACATATCTGGACAAACTTACTGTGAAGGTTGTACGATGAGGGTAATACTACTGTGAGGGGGTAAATTTTTTTTTTTAAATATTGGGGGAGGGGGAATGCCAGAGAAAGGACCCATCCCGGGTGCCAAAACACCCTAGGCATGCCACTGTCCTCACTGAATCTGATGTGAGGAGGTAAGATCAGATTAAAAAATAAGTGGGACACTCCTACAACTAGAATTCACACTGAACCAACTTTATGCAATATAAAATATTTTATTATTAAAACATGTACACCTTACACTTTAAATCATTTTCTTGACTTCTCCTACTCCTATTGTCATTCCTTATGCTGCTATATCTGTCCGTTGTGTATTTGGATCCTAATTTCTATTATATTGGATGTTGTAAATTATATCCGGATCACATATACTCAATTGACAGCTATATGCTGTGCATATTGTAGCATACTTCCATATGTCTTCAATTCTCCCAGTATTAAAATACTATAGATTTTCCCAGATATCATACATACATATACAACATCAATTTATTAAATAGCAATATTCTCTTATTATTGCTTGTCCAATACACAGTTTCCACTCTCACTGTTAGGGTACTTTCACACTAGTGTTGGTGTGTTTCGGCAGGCAGTTCCGTTGTCGGAGCTGCCAGCTGGATCCGCCAATCAGTGTGACAACTGACAACATTTGTAGACGGGTGTGGATCCGTCTACAAATGCATTGCAAGAACGGATCCGTCTCTCCGCTTGTCATGCGGATGGACGGATCTGTCTTGCAGTCTTATTCACAGTTTTCCCAGTCTGCGCATGCACAGACCGGAAGGACGGATCCATCTTTCAATTGTTTCGCAATGCTGGATCCGGCACTAATGCAAGTGAATGTAAATTAATGCCGGATCCGGCATTCCGGCGACTGATCAGGCATTTTGGACGGACATAATACCGCAGCATACTGTGGTATTATGTCCGGCCAAAACACCAGACAGTGACTGCGTGGTGGTCTTTGTTTTATGGTGCTGCACTGGTGGGATGGTGGGACCCAGCGCCATGGGTGGCATTGTCGGACAGCAGGGTTGCTGTTTGACTCCTGGGTCCCGCCGCCTACCAGGGTAGGGCCGCTTTGTCACCACATTGTGCTGCGCCCCTTAGTCAGAGTAGGTCCCACTCAAAGAGGCAACCTTGGCGTGGTGAGTGGGCTTTAGTGATGAGCGGGAGGTGCCATATTCGATTTCGCGATATTTCGCGAATATTTGATTGAATATTCGTCATATATTCGTCGAAATCGAATATTCGTCATTATTTTATATATTGCGAATTGTACGCGAATTTATATTCGCGTCGCGAATGAAACTTAGATCTGAGTTCCTAATGGTTAACTTGTATTGCTAGAATTGACAAAGATAACGAATATCACACGAATATAGCACTATATTCTCAATCTTCGTTATATTCTAACAATACAGCCACTAGGAACTTAGCTCTAAGATCAATTCGCAATCCGAGTATATGTTCGCCTCGCGAATGAAACTTAGATCTGAGTTCCTAACACGAATATTCGAAATTGCGAATATATAGCGATATATTCGCAATATTCGCAAATTATCAAAGTTGCGATATTCGCGATAAAAATTCGCAATTCGAATATTCGCGCTCAACACTAGTGGGCTTATGCCTTTTGATCAAAATGTACACTAATGCCTCTGGTACAGCATGCAGTATAGGAGGCTCTGCGCATTAATAGAATGCTGAGAAGCAATAGATCAAAGCATAGCATTGTGGATGTCTGACCCAGAGACATGCTGTAAACCCTGTGTTTTCAGAGAAAATCCAGTGTTTACATTACTGCCTAGGAATACATCCACTGACCACTCCTCATATGGCAGCTAGAGGTACTTCCTAGGACTCTGACTGCAGACTGGAATAAAAGTAAGATTTTATTATATATGAGGGGGCAAGGAGGGAGGGAGAGGGGAGGCAGAGGGAGCTATAGAACCAGGGATACAACTTTGTATTCCTGGCACTTATAATATACATTTAAGCTTTTCCATCACGTTGCATAGCTCATGCGTTATTATACTTTGTGATAATGAATATGCCCCTCCCCTTCAGTACATTCTCAGAAACAAGCAGAGCATGGATGTCAATAAAACTATGCCCCCCCCTGGAAAAATTTCTGCGGACGCCCATGATTGCTACACGTCGAACACTGGTATAACTCCGGTACCGGCCAATACACACGGAGGGCCAGAGGAGCACAACAAGCGGGACGCCGCAATTGATTTTACCTTGAACGGCTACCACGAAAGAAATTGCTAACTGATATCGCATCACAATTGTGAGTACACAGCAATTGCTGTAAGCGGATTGAAAGATACAATTCGCCACAAACTGACATTGTAGTGTGGGCTAATAGTGAGGGCTGATTTAATCCAACTATAATGTGAATGATACTCAATGGAGAGAGAGCACTGCCAAAGGTATAAGTGGATAACCATGTAAAGACACAGTATTACAGTATCAATTGCGTAGACATTTGTCCATTTAACGCAAGTCCATTTAACCATTGGACAGTACACTGTTTCTTAACAGTGAGAGTGAAAACTGTGTATTTGACAAACAATAATAAGAGAATATTGCTATTTAATAAATTGATGTTGTATATGTATGTATGATATCTGGGAAAATCCATATTATTTTAATATTGGGAGTATTGAAGACATTTGGAAGTATGCTACAATGTGCACAGCATATACAGTAGCTGTCAATTGAGTATATGTGAACCGGATAGAATTTACAATATCCAATATAATATAAATTACACAACGGACATATATAGCAGCATAAGGAATGACAGTAGGAGTAGGAGAAGTCAAGAAAATTTTTAAAGTGTAAGGTGTACATGTTTTAATAATAAAATATTTCATATTGCATAAAGTTTGTTCCGTGTGAATTCTAGGTGTATTTTTTAATCTGAATTTATTGTTTTCTCAGACCAAGGTGAGTCTGGTTTAGTGGGAGCAAACTTTTCTTGTGGTTTCTTGGATGAGCCTTTTCGAATTTCCAAAATACAAGAAGGAAGATCAGTAATAAGAAAATCCTAAAAATCATCAATTATCGTTGATGAGCACTGAATTTAAGGCTGGAATCACATACAGTAACTTATTAATTAATAATAAGAAGACAGATTTTTGGTAATCTTCATTCCCCAGGATGCCGTGAAGTGTGAAGAGCTCCTGTAAGTAAGCATTTTGTAATATGAAAAAATATTACTGTATTGTATATTTAAATAGCTGACAAAATAAGTTGTTAAATAGCAATAGTGGTAATTATACACATTAACAGTTGAGTTAACATGTGAAGAAAAAACACACAAAGTGCATGTTGAAAATGTTAAACAGTTCAAAAAGTATTAGAAAAAATATCTAAAATATGTAAGACCATAGTAGATTTTCAGACTGGTTTATAGAATGTGAAAGGATGACTCTGCTGAATGTCTATACTTCAGGAAAATATGGCGCCTTACAAAGGAACCGTATGGTGGATCAAGAAGTTCAAACTGCTCTGTAATGGAGAACCACAGAACTTTTGTCATGCACACATTTTCAGGATCTATACCAGTTCCATGTGGAACAAATCCTGAATGAGGTGCTAATATCATACTACAAAACTGACATTTGTCCATCCCAAAAAAATCTTAGCATGCCGCATTAATTGCTGTATATTTTGTATTCATCCCTAGAAACATTGAAGTTGTAGATGCAACATTTTAATAGTTGCAACATAGTTGCCTTTTTCAATTCAACTTATTTAGTCCTTACGCAAGTGGCCATAATATGGCTCCGTGTAAGCACTACAGTAAATTCTATGAACCTGTAATAAGGATGCCATAGGAGTCTTCCATATCATATAGGGGGATAGATCCATGTTCCATCAGATATATTTTTACAGAGATACTTTCTCCTAGAAAAATTAACTTGCAATACTGCTGTAGAGGAGCATCAAATGGTTGTCATATCAGTTCCTTTGCTTCCATTGCACAAAGCCATGGGGATGTCATGTGTCAAGAACTGTGTGGATATTTTTACTGATCAAGCTTTTGTTCTTCCAGATGTTTTACTGCTATACGAAAGTTCCCCAACTTCAGGATATATATCCAGCAGATACCTCCGACACAGCAATTTTTAGATGGAACACCAATATTTAGTTGAGAACCTTTTGCAGTGAAAACTCCAGTAGAGATAACCACAGTGTTCCTAAGAAGTCAAATTATATCAATAGCTCCAGGCAAGTCGAGAAATATATCTGCTGTCAGCATCTCCATTTAACTATTATATGGGAGTCTTCTGGCATTTGCTCCAAGGCAAAAACCTCTTTTTATATGAGTCACAAAGGTGTTATCATCACTAAATATATTAACAGGAAAAGAAAGTAATGATGCTTCTAAGGAAATAGACAAACACTGTTTTCTTTCAGTGGTTGGGATATATATCTATGGCTAGAGAAGCAGTTTCATCTTACAAATTTCACCACAAGTGTTATCAAAGATAATAATGTATAACATGAGGGAGGCTTGGGAACAGGAGTATCAAACAACATTTAAATGTACTTAATCAATTCCACATAATTCCTCTGCTTAGATCTGATTGACATAAGAGGCGGGTCAATGATTTGGATGGATGGTTGGAGTGTCGATTTAAAGAATTTCTTAAATCTACAATTCATTTTATGCAAATATTTTTAAGAAATTACTAGTGCTCTTGAGGCAAAGGTTTATTTGTATGTGACCATTACATCTATTTAAGCTTACTGGACATCCCATTCCAAAAGTATGAGCTAATATGATAATATGAAATTGGCCTTCCTTTGGCAGCTATAACAGTCTCTACCCTTCTGGGAAAGATTTCCACAAGATGTTTGAGTATTTATTTGAGAATTTCTATCCTTTCAACCAAAGAATCATTTGTGGGGTCAATAGGAAATGTCCTGCTGTTGTGTCTTCTCCTGTCTCTTATTTTGTTTGTAGCAGTTTCTATGTTCCTGTCTCACAGGTGTTCCTTTAGTTTTAGTTTGGGTTAGTCGAGCTGTCTATGGAAGCCTAGGCTCATTTAGGAGGTTCCTAATTGGTTAGCCTCTCTTTAAATATTTATGGATTTTGTAGGGGTTTGCCGGTTATAGTGTAAGCTCTGTTCATTTGCATCCACTAAATTCTTGTATATTCTAGTATCTAGTTCCTTATCTAGTTTGGTTCTTGTAAGCATTCTACCTCAGTCTGGGTATCTGAGTCTTTGTGGTTAGTTATTTCCCTTGTTTGTGCCTTGCTTTGTCTTGTTTCCAGTTCAGCAGCTCTGTTTAGTTTTGGTTTCTTGTCTATGGGTCCTAGATTCCTACTGAAGTTGCATTAGGGTCAGTATTGCATATTAGGGTTTTACATTCAGATATAATTAAGGAGAGTGAGGGTCAGTAGTGTTAGGGCCAGTGTTTAGGGAAAGATCCATGGAATAGATTCAGAGAAAGTAAGCAAGGGTCAGTTGTCTGGTTACTCATCTCTGGTTATCTTTGTCCATCTGCGCCAATACCTGACTGTCATAATCTATTTGGGCCAGCCTGCAGCACAATTTTCCTGCCATCTATTGGAGAGTTTAAATTTTCTTCTTACCTGCTAGTTTTGATACATGCTTCATATTATAATTCATGAAACTGTCCAGTTGTACCCTAATATAAATCCTGGGGTATGTGAGTCTTGTGAGACACTGTTAGTACCCAGAAAAAGCAAATACTATAGGTGACGTCCTGTTATGACTTCTAGTGTCCAACCAGCTTTGTTAAAGTCAGCCACTTATGTTCAACATGAATGTCTAGATCACATTGTGTATCCCAATTGATGAGGTTGAGGTCAGGGCTCTAAAGGTCTACTACACCAATATAATGTATTTATACAGTATGTTGTAGCATTAACATTACCATTCAGGGGAATTAAGAGGCTAAAATCTGAAAAACAACTCCTAATGTTGTTCCTCCTACACCAAATCTTATAGTAGGCATTATGCATCCTGGTAGGTAATGTGTTCATTAGACTGCCAAATAGTGAAACGGGATGCCACACTTCAGAGAACATGTTTGTACTGCTCATAGTCCCATTGTTGGCATTGTGCTTAGTCATTTTAGGTTTCTCATCCATGGTCACCACCTCTCTCACAGAATTTTGAATCTAAAAATGGACGTTATCTTTAAAACGGTATAGATGATTTGGTGAAGCTCTTAGTCAAGAAAGTGTGGCACTCTGAATATTTTGAAGGGGCTCTAATTTCTATGTGCAGCGTGCTGGCCTGCAGGGGTGTGATGGCTGGCAGATGGGGAGGATGGGAGAGGTGGTGATGACAACAAGGGTGGTTGTAGTCTTCATGGTTACTAATCTCTCTCCTTCTGGCACTCCTTGGAGCTTCTGTCTGGTGGTAGTTGTGATGTCCTTCATGATGGATTGTTAGCAGGGTGCAAGGCAGCAGGACAGGTGTAGTGGCTGATGGAAGGATGATTGAGTAAATATTAACAAAAAGGTTCTCTTTACTGAATTGATGATAAGAGTAGTAGTACATATAGCAGCAATAGGCACAGTTCCAAAGTATATTACAGTGCAGATTTTTCACATAGCTCTATATAGGTAACAACTAGAGATGAGCGTACTTTTGTATAATTTGATTCTGCTGCTTTGCAGAATTTTACAAAAAAATCCACTTTGTGACAAATTACTTCATCACAAAGCACATTTCTTTGTAAGTAGTGGGTGCATTGTACCCCTCAGATGCCGCATTCATTTGCGGTATCTGATAGCTATAATCTGGTGTAAAATTTAAAATAATAATAATAATACTTACCTGATCCATTTGCTCGTCATATGTCATTGTGCACAGGATTTCGGCTGAGATCTTTAAGCAAGATGGTGGCGGCTTGCCCGTCACAAGCAAATGGATCAAGTAAGTATTATTTTTTAGTTTTTTCAAAGTATTTCAGGTTAAAACAATTCGGTACCGCGAAGCACGAAGAAATTCGGCCTCGCGGTGAATCGAATTTATCGAATTTAGACTGAGATTTGCTCATAAAACTAAGGGTCCTTTCACACTGGCGTTTTTGTTTTCCGGCATAGAGTTCCGTCCTCGGCGCTCTATGCCGGAAAAATCCTGATCAGGATCATCCCCATGCATTCTGAATGGAGAGAAATACGTTCAGGATGCATCAGGATGTCTTCAGTTCAGGACCGGAACGTTTTTTGGACGCAGCAAATACCGCAGCATGCTGCGCTTTTTGTTCCGTCCAAAAATCGGGAACACTTGCCGCAAGGCTGGATCCGGAATTTATGCCCATTAAAAGGCATTAATCCGGCCTTAAGCTAAACGTCGTTTCGGCGCATCGCCGGATCCGACGTTTAGATTTTTCTCAATTGTTACCATGGCAGCCAGGACCCTAAAGTCCTGGTTGCCTTGGTAAAATGTAGTGGGGAGCAGGGGAGCAGTATACTTACCATCCGTGCGGCTCCCGGGCGCTCCAGAGTGACGTCAGGGCGCCCTACACGCATGGATCACGTGATCGCATGGATCACGTGATCCATGGGCATGGGGCGCTCTGACGTCATTCTGGAGCGCCCTGGGAGCCGCACGGATGGTAAGTATACTTCTCCCCCGCTCCCCACTACTACTATGGCAACCAGGACTTCAATAGCGTCCTGGCTGCCATAGTAACCTGAAAGCATTTCGAAGACTTATCAGGATCCTGATCAGTCTTCTAATGCATCAGGCGATTTGCGTTCTGACGGATCCGGCGGGACGGAAGTGCCTGCCGGATCCTCAGAACGCAAGTGTGAAAGGACCCTAAGTAGCAACAATGATGTAACAGCAGTTCTTCCTGCCGCTCTATAAGTATACTTTGCAATCTCCCGCAAAAACCAGAGGTGTGCAATCCTGTTCTCATTAACCCTTTCTGCAATTCCCATGCTGCTAGGTCCAGATCTTAGATTTGGATGGCCAGTCTGTCTTAAAGTGTGGTGGACACCAAAGCAACATACCCTTTCCATAAGCAGTAAAGTCTTATTTCCATAAACGTGCAATACCTTACTGCCTTTATCCAAAGTGGACTTAGAAATCCAATGTGGACTTTGGTACCGAAATATCAGCCAGTACCAAAGCCCACCTAGGATTTCTATTTTAAAATGTTTTGTAAATAAGCAGATATGAATACAGTAGTAATTCCCTGAAGTCTCACGAAGACGAAGTTTGGCTCCATAGAGCCAATACATTTTAATGCTATATGGAAACAGCATTAGCCACAAAGTTTTTTAACGAATTGACTTCGGATCTATGATCCGAAGCTCGATTCGCTCAAGCCTAGTTCTGAACTATAACTGTCTGTTCTCTTTCTCTCAGGGGTAGTTTACACAATTCAGTTATTTTCAATCCCAGGAATAGTTTTCCTGGATCAGGCTTCTCTTCAGGTCTACTCCTGCTAAGCTAAGACTTACTAACCAGGGGGCTGGACCAGCCCATCACTCTCGGAAACTGGTCCAAAGCTGCCAGTGTTAACTATTCATTGTCCATACATAATTGGGATACATACTGCATAATAAAATAAGTACTTTAACAACAAATCTCAACATTTAACTCTGTAGGACTAAATTAACCCTTGCTGTGATCCACTGGATCACTGCATATGTACACCACTAGATAAACCATAAAAGATGTTATCACAGAGATGCCAGATAGAATCCACCACCTATTATAAGCTGGAAGGGTTATATGGACACCTCTGGGAGTATTTTTTAAATTGAAATGCGTATATATTTGGTTAAAAATAATTTTAAAAATTTGTGTTATTAAAAATGTTATGTTCAACAGAGTAAAGAGATGAACTATAGGGTAAAAGACGTCAAAAGTAGTGATGAGCGGCAGGTGCCATATTCGATTTTGATGAAATTCGCGAATATTCAATAGAATATTAGTTTCATATTCGTCGAAATCGAATATTCGTCATTATCGTGATTAATATGCGATTTAAATAATCGCGTATTGCGATTGTAACTTAAGGCTACTCTCCTATTGGTTTGATATCTAGAATTACCGAACATGACAAATGTATTCGTCAAATTCCTCAAAACGAAGATAACGCAGTATTCTCCATCTTCGTTTTAGCTACCTTTTCATCATCTTCGCTAATTCTAGCAATCAAATAGGAAGGTTGACTATAGAGACAGCTGTGTTTAATTCGCTATGCGATTATATCATTATTATTTTTTTTTTAATAAATAGAATAATTATAATAATTATCAAGTATTATAATTTTTATATTTATTTAAAAAAAGCAAATTAATATAATCGCATAGCGAATTAAACACAGCTGTCTCTATAGTAAACCTTCCTATTTGATTGCTAGAATTAGCGAAGTTGACGAATAAGTAGCTAAATCGAAGATGGAGAATACTTTGTTATCTTCGTTTTGAGGAATATGACGAATACATTCGTCATATTCGCTAATTCTACCAATCCAACCATAGAAACCAGGTCTAAGTTGAAATCGCAATGCGATTAATATAACTTGAATTAATCGCATTGTGATTTCAACTTAGACCTGGTTTACAATGGTTGGCTTGGTAGAAGAAGATGACGATTGACGAATGTACTATGTAGATGTGTTATGTTTTGGGAAGTGAGAAAGAAAAAAAATATAACTATAAAAAAACAAATAAACAAAAAATATGAATATTCGAAATAGCTAATATATAGCGCTATATTCGCAATATTCGCGAATTAGCGAAGTGCCGATATTCGCTAAAAAAATTCGCTATGCGAATATTCGCGCTCAACACTAGTCAAAAGCTCATTTGAAAGATTTCACACTGAGCGGACGGAGCAGCCTGCAATCAGTATATGTGCAGGTTACAGAAGGCAAACAGTCGAAAAGTTCTGTAGAAATATATGCATTTTAGTTAAAAAAAAAAGCCCACAGTTGCCTGTATTATTTAGACAGGTGACGCCCATCCCCCCACATAAATATATCACCGATCCACTGCGACACCTATTGATTACTAGTCCCCGATTCCTCCTTAATGCATGACCTGGATGAACAGGAATTTGAATGGATTAATGGTTGCACTTCAATGAATCCTATGAGAGCGATGGATACAGCCAAGCACAGAAAACCCCTTTAAATGTTTGCTGTGTTTACTTTTATTTGGTCCAGATAATAACAAGCATCGTATTGATTTTCTGTAACTCTGTGACAGGGTGACTAGATTGTGGTTGTCACTATAGAATACAAAATGCGTGTGACTGCAGTTGATCTCATTTATATCTGGTCAAAAATTAAAATAGCTCCACAGGTAGCAAACTATCCAATTAATAGAGGACGTGTGCAGCTTGGATGCAGTTACATTGTCATGATTAATCTCTTTTCATCGAGTGTGGCCAGCATCTTGCATCTTGTTTCATATTACTGAAAAGTAATCAATTCTCCCTCATGTAAACCTTCAACTTTCTTCAAGATGTACTGTAACATTTATCAGTTATCATCTTTACAACTAAAATAAACACAGAGAGTGGTCAGCTAATTTGTTAGCAGTTTGTCTCTTTCTTTGGATGACCTAAAATATCCATGCAATAGCCATAGAGCTCACTGAACTGTGTAACACTTCATTTCTCCTGTGCTGGCACCATAGTTGCCAACCGTCCGTAGATTTACAGACAATCAACAAAAACAGGGTATTTTTTTCGATCCCCGTGGCGTCCGGCAGGAAAAAAGACCCTCCATGGATCATCTTCAATATTCACGACACTTGCGTGTTTGGGATGACAGAACTAGGTAACTCAGACTGCTGACTGGCCTGGAAGGGGACAGACAGCGACATGGAGTAAGAATCAGGTACTTTTTTCTTCTTTTCAACACAGAGGGGGCAGCTAGCAAGTCTGGGGGGCAGCTAGCAAGTTTTAAATTGTCACAATAAGAGCGCAGCATTGTTCAGGGTCATGGCTCAGACATTTGTATCTGTTCACTCTTGGGACGGATGTTATTAGTAGCAATATAGCAGAGGCAGCGTCTTCAGCTGAATTATACATCATACCAGGTCATCTCCACATATAGGGAGAGGGACCTCTGTGCAAATATCTAATAACAGGACGAGAAAGGACACTGCAGTATATACAATTGCGAGTGGTAAATTTACCCACAGTGGTGGGATATAATTTGTACACCTAGCACCAAACTGCAGTAGTGTCCCATATACCTGTTAGCAGATAGCTATACATTGTGGCTACTATTTTGTTCCCATCCCAAATCGAAGAATTAGTTGGAGGGAGTCAGTGCACAACTCCCTACTGACATAGACTTGAGTATTACTAGATATTAGCGCTACTTATTTGTGACACAACTTTTTAATAAGTGTCAGCTCTCAGATCACAGTGTAGCTATTTTAGAAGATTAAATAAATGTGAAGTTTTAAAACTATTCTCTGGGTAATAATAGGTTAAGGCCCCGCAGGGCAATAGTAAATGATGTCTGAATAACCTCACCCAGAGATGGGTCCGCTAGATTAAAGTGTATTCTTTTCAACACAGAGATACAGGCCATGGTGGCAATGGGGCACTATAGGGGCTATGTAAACTACTCGATGCACTATAGGGGACTATATAAACTACTCAGGGCACTAAAGGCTGTTACTACTGGCAGTACTATAGACCACTATTTAAACTCCCAGGGCACTATGAAGGACTAATTAAACTACTGGGGGCACTATAGGGGACTGTTTAATATTCTGGGGACACTATAATAGACTATTTAAAGAACCGGAGGCACTATAGGGGACTATTTAACTACTGGGGGCACTATAGGGGACCATTTATACTTTTGGGGACACTGTAATGGACTATTTAAAGTACTGGAGGCAAAATAGGAGGCTGTTTAAACTACTGGGTGAACTACAGGGAACTTTAAACTACTTTGAGCACTATAGGGGATCTTAAACTACTGGGAGCACTGTATGGGACCATTTAAACTTCTGGGGAAACTATAATGGACTATTTAAACTAAAGAGGGGAATATAGGGGACTATTTAACGTACTGGAGGCACTATAAGGTACTATTTAAACTACTGGGGGCACTATAGGGGACTATTTAAACTACTGGGGACACTATAGGGGACTATTTAAACTACTGGGGACACTATAGGGGACTATTTAAACTACTGTAGGCACTAAAGGGAACTATTTAAACTACTGGAGGCACTATAGGGAACTATTTAAACTACTAGGGGAACTGTAGGGGACTTTAAACTACTGGGAGCACTATAGGAGACTCTAAACTACTGGGGGCTCTATAGGGGGCTTTAAACTACTAGGAGCACTAGAGGGGACCATTTAAACTTCTGGGCACACTATAATAGACTATTTAAACTACTGGGGGCACTGTAGGGGATAATTCAAACTACTAGGAGTACTATAGCGAACTATTTAAACTACTAGGGGCACTATAGGGGGGCCTTCATACTTCTGGGGGCTCTATGGGTGGTTTATTGCTCCTAGGAGTACTATGGGGGTATTTATTACTACTGGCTGCACTTTGCGGGCAATTTTACTGCTGGATCACTATGGGGGTTTTATTACTATTGGAGGCTAGTGATGAGCGGCAGGGGCAATATTCGAATTTGTGATATTTCGAGAATATTTGGGCGAATATTCGCCATATATTCGAAAATTCGCATAAAAAATTCGCATAAATTAGCATAAAAATTGTCAGGATAGGTGTCACGGACCGTTCGCTCCCATTAAAGAGGTGAGAAGATCTGAGAGACTGGCGGCACATGAGGGTATCTGACAGTCTCTCTGGTTTCATCTTGCAGTGTTGTTGTTTGATAATGACCACACCTCTTGTCAGGTGCAGCTTGTGGGTCATTACTGAGGCTCTATTTAGTTCTGACTCACACTGCTTACCATGCGGTTGATATTTGCTGCTGGAGTTGGTTGAGCTGGTGTGTTGTTCATTTGGATCTCCTGCTCCTCCATTTTTCTTTAAGTTAAGTGCATTTTGTTTTGCATTTTGTTGCTCGCTTGTGTTTGTTGTTGTCTAGGTCTCAGGGAGACGCTGGTTCCTTAATCTGGGGAGGAACCAGTAGTCTCATTCCCTGCCACCACTCCTAGTGCCTTTCTGGGTCTCCAGGGCTAAGGTTCTGGTGTATGAGTATTTCCACCTTCTGGGTCTACTCATACTGGCAGGAGTCAAGGAGAGGTCTAGGGATTCCTAGGAGGTCACCATCCCTTAGCTTTGAGGCCTAGATTCCAGTCTGTTCCTTCTGTGTGTTATCTGGTGTTATCCCCTCCCCATTACCCGTGACAATAGGCCATCAACATCTGATCGGCGGGGGTCCAACTCCCAGCTATATCATCTGTTTGAAGAGGAGGCAGCTCTCCATGCAAGCACCCCTTACTATTTATTACACTGCGTCATCTCCCCTGTAGTGGTGGTGTAGTGTAATAACAAGTGCTTGCTCTATTCAAGTGAATGGAGTGAGTACTTGTCATCACACTGCACTTCTGAGACGATGTGCAGTGTAATGAACAGAAAGTGGTGCTCGCATGGATCTGTGGAGGTGCCGTATGTCAGACCCCCACAGTTTAGAAATTGATGACCTCTCCCGAGGATAGATCATCAATAAATACTGCCTACACAGCCCCTTCAATACTGGAGGGGGGAGGGCGGTTCCCTCCTACAGCTGCTTGCTTACAAACTGCAGCGGGAGCTTAATGGTATATGGCATGTTACCACTGCAGCCAATCACCAATCAGTGGTCTAATGCTGAGGACAGTGATTGGCTGCAGAGGTCAAATGCCATATCCATGCACATCACCAACACTGTACATGCCAGTTATATCCCTGTCAGTCTTTGTTTACATGGCCGCAGCAATGATGCCAGAAAGCCCAGCACGTCATATGCATCATTACTGCAGCAATAGAAACAAAGCACTCAGGCTAGAGTGGCGGGCTATAATAGCTGAGAACAGTGTTTTTTTCCACATGCTGCTGCCATATTTTATTTTTAACTACTGGATAACCACTTATGGGGTGTTTGTGATTGAAGAGCATTATGTTCAGAGCATTTTGAGTGTATGGAATGGGGCGTGGCCTCTAAAAAGGGGGTGGGGTGTATATCTGTAAAAATTTTGGGCTGACTGTGATTTTTAGTTCAGATATCCAGAAAAATTGAAAGGGGAGGTTGGAAACCCTGGTTGGCACTGCAGGAGAATTGAACACTTGCCCTGCAGATTAAAGTGGCTTTCTGAGATTCTGACATTGATGACCTATCCCCAGAATAGGTCATCTATACCAGATCTATGGAGGTCCAACATCGAGGACCATTGATTAGTGGCTGTGCTTGGTATTGCAGTTTAACCACATTCACTTGAGTGCACAGCTAATCGGTGAGGGTGCTGGAGGATGGATACTCGCCAATATGATATTGATGACCTATCTTGAGGAAGAAGAAGTCAAAGGGCACTGGCAGCATTCTCCATAATCTTCATTTATTTCAACTTGTTAGCATCCATATAAAACACAACGTTTTGGCTGTGAACAGCCTTTATCAAGCACATACGCCAAGTGATATACAAACTTATACAAACCGGATTCCAAAAAAGTTGGGACACTAAACAAATTGTGAATAAAAACTGAATGCAATGATGTGGAGATGGCAAATGTCAATATTTTATTTGTAATAGAACGTAGATGACAGATCAAACATTTAATCCGAGTAAATGTATCATTTTAAAGGAAAAATATGTTGATTCAAAATTTCACGGTGTCAACAAATCCCAAAAAAGTTGGGACAAGTAGCAATAAGAGGCTGGAAAAAGTAAATTTGAGCATAACGAAGAGCTGGAAGACCGATTAACACTAATTAGGTCAATTGGCAACATGATTGGGTATAAAAAGAGCTTCTCAGAGTGGCAGTGTCTCTCAGAAGCCAAGATGGGTAGAGGATCACCAATTCCCACAATGTTGCGCAGAAAGATAGTGGAGCAATATCAGAAAGGTGTTATCCAGCGAAAAATTGCAAAGACTTTGCATCTATCATCATCAACTGTGCATAACATCATCCGAAGATTCAGAGAATCTGGAACAATCTCTGTGCGTAAGGGTCAAGGCCGTAAAACCATACTGGATGCCCGTGATCTCCGGGCCCTTAAACGACACTGCACCACAAACAGGAATGCTACTGTAAAGGAAATCACAGAATGGGCTCAGGAATACTTCCAGAAACCATTGTCAGTGAACACAATCCACCGTGCCATCCGCCGTTGCCAGCTGAAACGCTACAGTGCAAAGAAGAAGCCATTTCTAAGCAAGATCCACAAGCTCAGGCGTTTTCACTGGGCCAGGGATCATTTAAAATGGAGTGTGGCAAAATGGAAGACTGTTCTGTGGTCAGACGAGTCACGATTCGAAGTTCTTTTTGGAAATCTGGGACGCCATGTCATCCGGACCAAAGAGGACAAGGACAACTCTGATGGTATGGGGTTGCATGAGTGCGTGTGGCATGGGCAGCTTGCATGTCTGGAAAGGCACCATCAATGCTGAAAAATATATTCAGGTTCTAGAACAACATATGCTCCCATCCAGACGTCATCTCTTTCAGGGAAGACCCTGCATTTTTCAACAAGATAATGCCAGACCACATTCTGCATCAATCACAACATCATGGCTGCGTAGGAGAAGGATCCGGGTACTGAAATGGCCAGTCTGCAGTCCAGATCTTTCACCTATAGAGAACATTTGGCGCATCATAAAGAGGAAGGTGCAACAAAGAAGGCCCAAGACGATTGAACAGTCAGAGGCCTGTATTAGACAAGAATGGGAGAGCATTCCTATTTCTAAACTTGAGAAACTGGTCTCCTCGGTCCCCAGACATCTGTTAAGTGTTGTAAGAAGAAGGGGAGATGCCACACAGTGGTGAAAATGGCCTTGTCCCAACTTTTTTTGGGATTTGTTGACACCATGAAATTCTGAATCAACATATTTTTCCCTTAAAATGGTACATTTTCTCAGTTTAAACTTTTGTTCCGTGATTTATGTTCTATTCTGAATAAAATATTAGAAGTTGGCACCTCCACATCATTGCATTCAGTTTTTATTCACGATTTATATAGTGTCCCAAATTTTTTGGAATCTGGTTTGTATATAATACAAAGTTGTACCGCCCTAACCCCGCTTCAGCCAATCATCATTTATTAAGCACTGCCTACACTGCTTACCTGCTTCGCTCATAGGATAAATTTCAATCCCTTATTTGATATAATTAAGGCATGCCACACCTGTAAACCACCAGCACATGTTGTATGTGCCTTTGTGCACTTCAAACACCACGTCCTCCATACTCCACTGCGCATGTCCCTTTCTTTCCGGCTACGGCTCATTCAATGCCTAAAGAGGCTAAGAACGTACTCTCGTGGGAGATGACGTCAGCGAGAACTGCTGCGTCAACCTCCGCGTCATTCATCTTTGTATGTAGCAGCCAATAAAGAAGCCGGCATCCGGGCACCATGGTAACATGCGCAGCACAGATCGGCACAACGGCGCTTATATTATATACCTGACATGTACAACATTGCTTTCAACTACTATATTCATCTCCTACTGGTGGTAACCTCATTATGGTGACGGACAATCACCCTGCATATCCATGAGCAAGCAATACGGCAGTACAAAGCAATGTGGATATATCTTACATATACCTCTGAGAAGAAATGTGGATATAGTGTGCATCGTCATTTATTCATACATAATACATTATTAAGCCCACATGTTAGGCATCCCAAAGTGCATATACATCAACTATTACCTTTTTTTTGTTATAACAATCCACTGACCTGATGCACATATATTTCACGAGGGGTAAATTACCCCACATCGAAGCTAATTGAAAAGGAGGCCACCCAATAAAAACAAATATCAAAGTTATACTCAATATATGTACAATACCGAAGAGCTCATTACATTACATTCAATCAATGCTGGTCACATTAAACTCTAGGTTCAATCCGTATGGTTGTAAAGCTTTTAAAGTATATATCCACTTTAGTTCTTTTTTCCTCAAAATTTTGTTCCTGTCGCCTCTCTCCTTAGAAAACCAACCGAATCAATAGCACGAAAGCGCATCTGATAGATGGAATGACCATATTCAATAAAGTGCTTAGCAACCGGTTTATCGGTCATCCCTTTTCTGATGGTACTTTTGTGCTTGTTGATGTGTTCTCTCAGTTCCTTGGTCGTCTCCCCAACGTAGATGTAACTGCAGGGACATTGGATCATATTTACAATGTCCCTGGATCTACATGTATAATATCCTTTAATTTTGAAGATCTTACCACTGTACGGATATGCAAAACTATCCCCCTTAAGAATTGCACTACAGTTGCAACATGAGAGACATGTAAAGTTGCCCATCTTACTTGGCACCAATAGTGTCTGCCTATCCGTCATTGTGCCACCCACATCAGATCTAACAATTCTATCCCGAATGTTCGGGCCTCTTTTGTAAGCCATCATTGGGGGGACCGCAAATTCCTTCACCTTTTAGTTCGACCCAATAACTTATGGAGGTACCCTCTCTGGGCAAACCTTCCACACATCTCATC
Source organism: Bufotes viridis (assembly GCA_033119425.1). Lineage (NCBI taxonomy): Eukaryota > Metazoa > Chordata > Amphibia > Anura > Bufonidae > Bufotes > Bufotes viridis. Next base: position 34,024,498 of record CM065594.1, on the reverse strand, counting down.
AACCCTAGTGGAAAATTGTTCATCCTCAGATACAATCCTTTGTACTCGGAATAGTTGACTCCAAGGTAAGGAGTCTACTGTACGACAGGGATGGTTGCTATCATACACCAATAAGGTATTTTTATCCGTTGGTTTCTGGAAGAGATCAGTCATGATCACCCCAGCATCCACCACTACCCGTACATCCAGGAATTGCAACTCATTTTTAGATGATGTGACTGTTAACTGTATACCCGGGACACCATTGTTAAGATGTCGATGGAAATCATCAAGGTCCTCCTTGCTCCCGCCCCAAATTAAAAAAAAGTCATCAATGTAGCAGCACAGGACCCCCCCCATGTAGCTAGAGCGATACACCAACCGATCCTCGACCTCCGCCATAAAGAAGTTAGCATAGGTGGGGACAACATTGGACCCCATGGCCACACCCAGCTTTTGTTGATAGAAGGTGTCCCTGAAGAGGAAGTAATTCCTCCTCAGGACCACCTCCAGGAGGTCGAGAACCAGGCGGCGTGCCCCAGGGGAGAGTCCTGTGTAGGTCAGGGCCACATCGACCATATTTAACCGATATGTGTGGTCAATAGAGGTATACAGTGAGACCACATCAAAACTGACCAACCAAAATTCAGTAGGTAAAACAATTTGTCGCAGTTTAGTAAGAAAATGTCCTGTGTCTTTGATATAGAAGGGAGCCGAGGTTGCATGGACACGCAAGACCCTGTTCAAAAATACCGAGATGGTGTTGAAGATTGACCCCCTGCCCGACACACTTGGTCGGCAAGGGGGATCCACCAGTTGTTTGTGGATTTTTGGAGTATGTATATTACAGGAGCGATTGGTTGGTATACTCTCAAAAATTTGTTAAGATCATCATTAATGATTCCATCATTCAATGCCTTATCCAAAATCACTCCTATGACCTGCACAATTTCCCATTTAGGGTCCTTTTTCAAGACCACATACACCTCACCATCCGCTTGCTGTATCATAATTTCGGCAACATATTTCTTCGTATCCAGAACAACCACAGCTCCCCCCTTATCTGCAAGTTTGACAGTCACATTTTTATTCATTTCAAGCTCTTTAATTGCTCATCTTTCCCCAGCAGATAGATTATCCCTACATTCAATCGGGATATTCATTCTAAAACTCTCAATTTGTTTTTTTACAATATCAATGTAAGCCTCTACCACATGATTGTTCTGTGGTGGTGAAAACATACTTTTATTCCTTAACCCATACATCGTACATGATAACATTTGATTATCAACCTGATCCTTGGGGTGAGAAACCCCCACATTCCCCTATGCAAAAAAGGCTTTTAATCTCAATCATCTGTAGAACCGTTGGAGATCCAACCAACTCCAATTCAAACCACTCCCATTCAATAGTTGGACAAAATGTAAGCCCACGACTGAGGACATGAATTTGTTCTGCACTCAATCGACAAGATATTCACTACTAAATCCGTTACTTCCTTTGGTTGCGTCTCGTTGGTCTCCCCTGCTGATGTTTGAGGGGCCCAGACTGTAGTGGTGGTAGATTTTTTATGGGACCAGTTATGCTTCCTTCCGCCCCTTCGCCATCTACCTCTCCACCTTTTTTGGCCGCCCCTAAAAAATTAAATGACATTGACTCGTCCGTGGAGTCAGATTCCCCCGTTGTGAAGCCAAAATGTCCCTGCTCAAACCTTCTCCCTTTTCTGTGCCTAGTTAGCTTTTGAAGTTGTGATGACTGCCAGTTATAGATTTTACCAGTCTGGTAATCATCTAAGTCTCTATGCCACTTATCTCTTTTTGTACACTCCACTTCCATTCTATGGCGTTGCACATGTTGCATGATTTTGTCTTTATGTGTAACAAAGTCCTCCACACTTCAGAGGTTCTGAATCTGACCCTCCAGATCCGTCAATACCTTTTTGAAATTTTCCACCTCCTTCTGTAAATAGTCAATATTAAGCAGCATTATTTCAAAAGAATATTGGTTGTTCAATGCTTCAAATGCTTTACAGAAGTCCACATTATTGGGAAATAACGTAGGGTGAAGATGTGATCTCAATCCCCTTGACACAGAGGATGGGGGGAGGGGGGACACTCACTTCCTCAAACTTTTCTCATGTCTCTGCGCTTGTGCCATGCTGGACAGCAGGAAAGATGGGTGGTATTACATCATGTAATTCCCTAGATTCTTGTTAAAATATGCTAAACACCGCAGGAACCTACCAGACCCCATTCACTATGATGGGTCTGTTGGGTTCCGGCATGAGTACTGCCATTTTGTAGAACAAAATACTGCTGCATGAGCTGGGGCGGGGGAAAAGTTAGGGAGGGTTGTAAGAGGAGCCAGGACGCATAGTGGGAGGGACTAAGAACAGGAATGGGGGCCCAATTTAAATTCTTGCTATGGGCCCAATGATTTCTCTGTATGCCCCTGACTGGAAGCACTGTTTTTAGGGGAATTGGAGAGCACAGCGGCCACAGTATTTTAGAGAGTTTGTGGTATTATTACTACTGGAAGCACTGTTTTTCTGCAGCATTGTATTTAGTGGAATTGGAGAGCACAGCGGCCGTGGTATTTTAGAGATCTTTTGTTGACAAAATTGAGAGAATGATGGAAAGTGATGAATCTAAAATGTCTGTGTGGCAAACTCTGCAGTGACAAGATGGGAATGAAGGAAGTCATCCTGATGGTCTGGGCTAAATGGAGAAGATAAAAAAGTGAATGTTTACATCAGAGGAAACATCGCTGGATGTAGTGCTACATTCTCCTGTATGTTTGGTAGCGCTGAAAGAGAAGACAGCTTCCTGAAGGTAGTACTGGCTTGGTGCAGTGGTCTTACCTCAGTCCCCTTATCCATATCTTAATAAGAGACAACGGGAGGAGGACAGAATGTGGCATCTGGCACAGGCTGGCTTAGAAGGGCAGCTTCTGGGGAGCAAGTTTGTTCTGTTGGGGCAGAAATTTGTACTGTAATACTGTCTACTTGTGTTAAAGCCTTCTTTCAATTTGAACCTGCCTACAACATGTAGCCACTTTTAGTTTTTTTTTTTCTAGGGCCATTTTAAGTTCCCAGTTCACCCCTGTATCCGATACCAGTATATGATAGGAATACCTCTTAAAATATATATATAAAAAAAAGAAGGTATCCACTAGTTGCACAAAGTCCAATAATGTATTGAGCATACAGAGGAAATAATCTACTGTACTTGTTACATTACATTTCCAAACGGTCTTTGATGGAGACTAAACATTGCCCTTACTATGTATGTAAAGCCATTAAAGCATTTTACCCCTCAGAGCCCTTGCTTCAATCTGAAAATGTGTAATTGTCAACACTTTTACTAAAAATGTCTTTTACTTGTTTCTCTCTTGCCTTGGTTTCCTCTACTCATGAATACAGATTGTTTATGCCCCAAAGGCAACAGAAACAAATTACTTTAGCATCATCTGAAAGGCAAAATACAAGGGTGGCAGACTTGATTAAATAGAAAAAAATATTAACGCGTACATTGCCAAAAACTAAGAAATATTGCTTCAATTATTACAATTGATCCAATTATACACTCTTAGGCCTCTTTCACACGGGCGTTGCGGGTGCACTCCGTCAAACAGTGCGGGTGCATTGCGGGAATCGCCGCGATTTTTCCCTGCGAGTGCAAAGCGCTGTCATGCGTTTTGCACGCGCGGGAGAAAAATCGGCACTTTTGGTACCCAGACCCGAACCTGCACTTCTTCACAGAAGTGCATGTTTGGGTCAGAAATTGTCCCGCTGGTATTATTTCACATTATAACATAGTGGCCTTGGCCGTCTTCCTAATGTTGAACCCGGTGCTGAATGGGTTAAAAATAATAAACTAATAATAACTTACCTGGTCCATTTGATCGCGAAGCCCGGCATCCTCTCCGTTAGCTTGCTGGTAGGAAAAGGACCTGTGATGATGTCACAGCATCACATGCTCCATCACCATAGTGATGGAGCATGTGATTGGGCCATGTGATGTGACGTCATCACAGGTCCTTTAGATCAGGCATCCTCAAACTGCGGCCCTCCAGCTGTTGTAAAACTACAACTCCCACAATTCCCCGCTGTAGGCTGATACCTGTAGGCTGTTCGGGCATGCTGGGAGTTGTAGTTTTGCAACATCTGGAGGGCCGCAGTTTGAGGATGCCTGCTTTAGATCATAGATGCTGCAGGGAAAGAGAGGACAGATCGCGACTACGCGATCAAGTGGCTAAGGTAAGTTAACTTTTATTATTTTTAACCCCTTCCTCTTCATTTTACAATGCATTCTTTATTAAGAATGCTATTATTTCCCCTTATAACCATGTTATAAGGGGAAATAATAGAGATTGGGTCCCGTTGCTAAGCAACAATGCGGGAAAATCGCAACGCATCCGCACTTGGTTGCGGATGCTTGCGATTTTCCCGCAGCCCCATTCACTTCTATGGGGCCTGCGTTGCGTGAAAAACGCAGAATATAGAACATGCTGCGATTTTCACGCAACGCAGAAGTGATGCGTGAAAATCACCGCTCATGTGCACAGCCCCATAGAAATGAATGGGCCCGGATTCAGTGCGGGTGCAATGCGTCCTCCTCACGCATTGCACCCGCGGAAAACTCGCCCGTGTGAAAGGGGCCTTAAACATTCAACGCCAAGGAAGGAAAAAATCATAGAATTATGGAGATCACAGGATCAATAGACATGTTAATGATTTGCAAATGCTAAAAAAATGGAAATATTAAAAACATCTTAATTTACTCAATATTGAGTATAAGCGCTGTGTGCAGAAATGCACACACTTACACACTTTGCCCTGGTATCAGTGAGGTTACTACTGGTTGTCTGAGAAATGTTCTGCCACTTTGAATGCACTTGAGTAGGTAAATCATGAAGCTTCGCTGCTAGTAGCGCCCTTTGTAAATGCCGACCAGATGTGGGAGACGAGTCTGGAAATGCTACAGAGCATGGTGGCACATTTAGGCCATGCAGGCTGCTCACAGTAGCATGATCAACACTTTGTCCTGTTGAAAAACAGCTCCTGGGACAGTTTGTAGAAATGGTCGTACCTCTGATTTCATGACAAAATCGATGTAATGTCAAGTTGTTATTATACCTGAAATTAAGACTACAAGGTTCTGGCCATAATACATTATTATGCCCTACCCCATAATTATGGGAGAAGGACCAGTATGACATTCTCCTGTGAGTTCCTCTTGATGGCGTTGCCCACATGGTCACCAGGCCAGTCTCCGGCTATCATTGTCCAAGACAAAAGGGGGACTCATCGCTGAAGAAGATAGACCTCCACTCCAGCCTCTATTGATGTCTTCCTGTGCACCATTATAGCCTTGATCAAAGATGCCCTGAGGTCAATGGAACACCTGTAGCTGGATGGCTGGCTTGTTGCAAAATGTTGTGAAAAAGGCCATCTGATGGTTTGTGTAGACACTGTTTAACGCCCTAGGCCTGGGATGTCTAATTTCACTTGCAGTACAGAATGGATCACTACGCATCATTCTTCTAATCATAAGGTCCGTCCGTGCAGAGGTTCTCCTCTGTGCAGCTCTTGCTGTCATTCCAGTTAGTTATTTTTCTCCCAACCATTGGGGCACACAACATTGAGCAATGCTGACATCTCGGCCTAGGCGATTAGCAATTTGCTGGAATAATAAACCACAGTCTCTCAGTTCAAAGATTCTCTGCCTCTCATTTTGACACGACAACGAACAGGAGGCATCACACAATCATCCCACATGACTTATTCCGATTTTTGAGGTTTCATTTGAGTAAAAAAAACTTTGCTTTCCATCTGAATTTTTGGCCTCTCCCACATGCCACAGAATGGAGCTAGGTGCTTGAAAATGTTATCATTTGCAGATCTTAGAGACTCCTGATACTTTCTCGATTTGCATAACCTTACGGCTTGTCCTTCGTGGTGTTGCAATTTCAATGTTGAAGACTGAAGATACACATCACAAAAAACGGGGCTTCTAAAAGTTTGCTTTTCTTCAAATATTCCCCTATTTATCTGGCATTTCCGTATATTGTATTGCGGACCTATAGTTAAGCAGCTTGTCAAAATGCTTGCAGAGTATTTCAGGGAATTTAGTTTTTGAGCCTTGTGAAATAACACTATGCATTTAACTGTATAAACCAGATGTATGAATAACATCTTTATAAGGAGTTGTGGGCAAATAAATTGGAAAAGTGACTCACTGGTTACTTCTGTTATCTTCCAGCCCTGGGGTTCTGAGTTAAAATCCGACCAAGGACAACATCGGCATGGAATTTGTATGTTTTCCTGTGTCTCCTACCACACGCTAAAATGCATACAGAAAGGTTCATTAGAATTTCAAATTGTGAGGGACAGGGACCGATGTGATTGATAGGGATTGTAGGTTTGCCATTTAACTAAATTAAATAAAACTACAGGATCGGACTACATAAAGTTGTATTGTATTCTGCAACTATAGAGACCTATAACTGTACCACTGATGTAAACATAAAATGGCAAGATATTTTAAAGGGCACCTGTCACCTGCTTTAACCCCTTAGTGACCACCCATACGCCTTTTTACGGTGGTCACTAAGTGGCCTTAGGCTGGGCCACCGCTTTTTTACGTCCCAGTCTAAGTGCTGCATGGGTCACCTGTGCAGCGGGGACCCAGCTCTCACATGAGAGCCGCGGCCTGGTCTAACAACATGGACCGGCAGGAGTACTGATGCGGGCTGTTTTAACACTTTACATGTCGCGGGAAATGGCGCCCAGCGCATGTAAAGTGCTGACAGAGGGAGCGATCGCATTTGCGGGGTGCTGATGTGTGTAAAGGCTGGCTGGGGTCTATGAAGGCCCCAATCCTGTCTTGATTAGCTTCCAGCAGGCTGCGTCAGAATAACACTGACATTAAGGCTACATTCACACGATCGTATTTTTCATTCCGCATCCGATCCGCATCCGTTTCCATTTTTTGCGGAATAGATACGGTCCCATTCATCTCTATGGCCTTTTAAAATTTGCGGACAACTTTCCGTAAGTTGTCCGCATCCGTGTATCCGCATATTTCATCCGCAAAAATATGAAGCATGTCCTATAATTGTCCGCAAAAATCGGTCCGCAGCCCCATAGAAGTCAATGGGTCCGCAAAAAACGGATAACATACGGAAAGGTTTCCGTATGTTATCCGTATTTTGCGGATCCGTTTCCGTATTATTATTAGAATATTTTATTGAAGAAAATGCCCCTATGGGTTGGGCTAAATATTGTTGTGTACAAGAAAAACTATAGATTCAAGATGCCTCGTATAGATGTCAGCAAGCTCATAGTGCTAATCCAAGACAGGCCTGTAATTTAGGACTCTAGAAAGGATATTTATCATGACCGTGTCAGAAAGGACAAGGCATGGGAGGAAGTAGCCCAGGAGCTTTTACCGGACGAATGGGCAGTATTCAAAAGCGAAAAACTTTCTGGCCTTAGTAAGTATACCCTTTTTATCATATATTTTAAATATGGTATTGAGTATATTGTCTTTTGTCATTTATATAGTTATCAAGGCCTGTTGCATCCCTGTTTTGCCATCTTTAGGACAGAATGAATGAACATGTGACTTCTCCACATTCGTTTCCTTGACAACTAATTTTATCTCTCTTTTTTTTTTTCCCTCCCTCCAGTTCAGTATTTTGCGGATCCGCAAAAAACAGAAGACATACGGAAGCCTTCTTCCGCAAAATGCGGACATACGGCTTCCGTTTTTTGCGTCCGTAGAAAACGGATGAAAAAAATACGGTTGTGTGAATGTAGCCTAACATGCAATGCACTATAGGGATAGTGCATTGCATTTTAAAATCAATCAAAAAGTTGTCTGTTATAGTCCCCTTATGGGACTATTAAGTAGTAAAAAAAAAAAATTGTATTCAATAAACAAATCCCATAAAAAAAATTACAAAAAAAAATCTCACCTATACTGTATGTTTATTATTGCTGCATCCGTAATGACCTGGAATACATAAATATCACGGAAATTATCTCCTACAGTGAACACCGTAAAAAAAAAAAAAGACAGAAGACAGAATTGCTAATTTAAAAACGTAATAACAAGCAATCAAACAGCATAATTTACTCCAAAATGATACCAATGAAAAATACAAGCTGTCCTGCAAAAATCAAGCCCAAACACAATTCCATAGAAAAAAAATAAAAAAGTCATGGGTCTTAGAAAGTGGCAATGCAAAAACATTTTTTTCTTTTAAAAAAAAGGTGTTTTATTGCAAAAAAGTAGTAACTTAAAAAACTATATTAATTTGGTATCACTGTAATCAATCGTACTGACCCAGAGAATAAAGATCTTATGTTATTTATACCGAAAAATGAACGCTGTAAAATTTATAACGTAAAAACGCAGTGGCAGTATTGCTGTTTTTCCCATCTCCCTCCCAGAAAGAGATAATAAAAGTTCATCAGAAAGTTATGTGTACCCCAAAATGATGCCATTAATAACTTGTCCCGCAAAAAACAAGCCCTCATAAAACTATATGGACGGAAAATTAAAAACGTTATAGCTCTTGGAACGCAACAATGAAAAAAGGAAGAAAAACGCTTGGTCAGTAAGGCCCAAAACAGGCTGTCACTAAAGGGTTAAGGCCACCAAATCACCAACCTGCTGTTATACAGCTAATTTTTAGGATCCCAAAAATGCCCATAGCGAATCTATCTGTTCCTGAAAAAAAGAAAGTAGATGAAATTCAAACTTACTGTGAGAAGAGTCCAGGACTCTTCTCCAGCAATAACAGACCCATGCACAGTGCACTGATAAAGCCAAAGAAGATCCAGCTTGCATCACTACATATAGGGTTGAAATGCAGTGAAGCAAGACGTACCGTCTTTGGCTCCATTGACTCAGGGCACATGCCCCTGATACCACTGGAGAGGAGTCCTGGACTCTTCTTCTTTTAAGTTTGAATTTAATTTACTTTGAATAGGTTTGCTATAGGCAGGTTTGGGACCCTTAACCTCAGCCGTATAATGACAAGCTGATAGTTTAGTTGCCCCAAACAGGTTCCCTTTAAGGAGGACTATTAGCAAACTTGCTTCAATTTGTATTTTAGACATACTAGAAAAATAAAAAACAAGTAGACACCCTTTAAACCTCAATAGCTAGTCCATTCTTGTGCACAGTTTCATACATAAGTCCCAGTGTCCCCATATTTTGGGTGCATTAGCAGCAAGATCCTCTTAAAACATCACTATAATGGAGTATTTACACATCAACTTGTATTTTGCAGTCCACAAGAAAATTTGGATCCATTGTAACAATACCTATTGATGTCCACAAAACAGGCCAGAATAGGACAAGTTCTATCTTTTTTGCAGGCTATGGAACGGACATACGGATGTGGACAACATGCGGTGTGATGCTCCCATTTTTTGAGTCCCCATTGAAATGAATAGGGCCACATCCAAACCCACAAAAATGCTAATTGAATGCGGACCACAAATGTGGTTGTGTGAAAGGGGCCTAAGACAGTAAAGTAAATACATTTTTGAGAAATGAGGCTACATGCAGAGATGATCATGGGATTTTAGCTGTTGTGTCTTCTTTTCAGCCTATTTCAATGAATGGGTAGTGGTGTCCTATTTTTATACATTATGAGCACTTTGATAAATGCACAATGAGCATAGGAGGGAACATAAAATCAATTGACACCTAAAATAGTTTCCAGCCGGTTAATTAGAGCATACTTCGCAGCAGAAGAGCAGGACACCGGTGTGGCATTGTACCTCAGCTTTAGCACTTGGGTAACAATCAGTCAGCGTTGCTCCCGGATAGCTAAATGGAGCTGATATTAACAGCTATTGTCTGCGCCTGTTTAAATCTAGATCTCTAATTAATTGCAGATGCTCAAAATGCAGTCTTTGAATTTCCAAGTAGAGTGTCATCTAGGAAGAAGCTCGTACCCTTTTACTGCCAAGCAGTCCTTTTATTCCTATATTTAAAAACTCCGGCTACTGTATGTATTTTGTCAGGTTTGCAGAAAAAAAAAAAGCATGACATTTACAGAATATACAAGCTGCATGAAAAAGCTGTAAATTAAAAAAACATTCAATTAAATCTTACTTTTTAACACTATGTCTGTCCAACGGTCTAAAGTGTCTACTAATTAATTTCTTAATATATCTCTATGACAGTCATTGCTAGGTTTTCCAGGGAATGTATATGACAATTACATATTACACTATATTGTTATTCCTCATCTTTTTATCATTTATTCTTCAGACACCGTTCAAACTGCACTTCGAAGCTCTCCGTGCTGAGAGGTGTGCTACGTATTTTTGGAGTCGACCTTATTTTTTTATTGTTTATAAATTTACATTTCAAATGTAGAAAAAAAAATTGCAGAATTTGCGATTAATACAGCCCGAATCCCTCAACAACGTAAGGACCCTGCCATATTTCACCTTAAGGACTAGGCCATTTTTTGCAAATCTGACATGTGTCACTTTATGTGGTGATAACTTTAAAACGCTTTTACTTATCCAGGCCATTCTGAGAATGTTTTCTTGTCACATATTGTACTTCATGACAGTGGTAAAATTGAGTAAAAAAAATTCATTTTGCATATGCTTGCTCCTGAAGAAGGGGAGATATTGTATCCCCGAAACGCGTCGAGCCACATATCATTATTAAAGGTGAAAGACTTGAAGCTCTTTAGTCCGGCTGATGTCCTTTCACTAAGATTCTACAGGCGATCCTGGCCGGGGGGTTCTTGTTTCAGGTGTATTTAGCTTATCCCGGTGACAGCCCCCTTGTGAAGTAAGTCCATTTGGATTATATTATCCATGTGTTTTTAGGATTTTATGTTTATTACTATTTATCATCAGTATTGATCAGATCTAACTCTCACCCATTAGTGGGGACTCATCACTGTGGCTAGTGGTGATGACTGGATTATTTCCATACTGTACTTGTTACTGATTACTTTGTGTCTGTTTTGGCGCTCCATCCATTCCTCTTCTCCCCCTTTTTCTACTTTTGGTGGTTGAACTAGTTTCAGCTTTCCATTCCTCCTTGTTTCATCACTAACTTCCACTAACAAAGCAAGGGTTAACAGCCAAACAAAACTCAACATTTATTGCCCTGATTCTGTAATTTACAGAAACACCCCATATGTGGTCGTAAACTGCTGTACTGGCACAGGGCAGGGCGCAGAAGGAAAGGAAAACCATATGGTTTTTGGAAGGCAGGTTTCACTGGGATAATTTTAAGCTGCCATGTCACATTTGAAGACCCCCTGAGGCACCCCTAGTAGAAACTCCAAAAAGGTGACCTCATTTTAGAAACTACACCCCTCAAGGTATTCAAAACTGATTTTACAAACTTTGTTAACCCTTTAGGTGCTCCACAAGAATTAAGGGAAAATGGAGATTAAATTTTTCAGAATTTTACTTTTTTGGCAGATTTTCCATTTTAATCCATTTTTTTCTGCTAACAAAGCAAGGAAAGGAACGCCATGTGTTTTTTTGACACCATTTCCCATTTGAAGCCCCCCTGATGCACCCCTAGAGTAGAAACTCCAAAAAAGTGACCCCATTTTGCAAACTACTGGATAAGGTGGCAGTTTAATTGGTACTATTTTAGGGTAGATATGATTTTTGGTTGCTTTATATTACAATTTTTGTCAGGCAAGGTAACAAAAATTAGCTGTTTTGACACCGTTTTTTATTTTTTGTTATTTACAATATTAAACTGGCAGGTTAGATGATGTGGTATTTTTATAGCGCAGGTTGTTACGGATGCGACAATACCAAATATGTATACTTTTTTTCGTTGTTTATTTCAGTTTTACATAATAACTGAACAAAATGATTTTTAGTGTCTCCACATTCTGAAAGCCGTAGTTTTTTTTATTTTTTGGGCGACTGTCTTATGTAGAGGCTCATTTTTGTCGGTATGAGATGACGGTTTTAGGGTGCATATGACTTTTTGATCACTTGGTATTACACTTTTTGTGATGTAAAGTGACAAAAAATGCCTTTTTTTAAACTTTTTTTTTACGGTGTTCATCTGAGGGGTAAGGTCATGTGATATTTTTATGCTGCAGGTTCTTACAGACACGGCGATACCTAATATGTATACTTTTTTTTATATATTTCAGTTTTACACAATAATATAATTTTTGAATCAGAAAAAAATCATTTTAGTGTCTCCAGAGTCTGAGAGCCATATTTTTTTTATTTTCTGGGTGATTATCTTAGGTAGGGTATCTTTTTTGCGGGATGAGATGACCGTTTGATTGGCACTATTTTGGGGTGCAACTTTTTGATCGCTTGCTATTACGCTTTTTGTGATGTAGGGTGACAAAAAATGGCTTTTGACACCGTTTTGATTTTATTTTTTTAATGGTGTTAGCCTGACGGGTTAGGTCATGTGATATTGTTATAGAGTAGGTCGTTACAGATGTGGCAATACCTAATATGTATACTTTTTTATTTATTTATTCAAATTTTACACAATAATATAATTTATGAAACAAAAAAAAATCATGTTCTCCATATTCTGAGAGCCATGTTTTTTTAATGTTTGGGGCGATTGTCTTAGGTAGGGGCCATTTTTTTTGCGGGATGAGGTGACAGATTGGTACTATTTTGGGGGGCATACGCCATTTTGATCTCTTGGTGTTGCACTTTTAGTGATGTATGGTAACAAAAAAATGTTTTTTAGCACAGTTCTTCTTTTATTTTTTTAACAGTATTTATCTGAGGGGTTAGTTCATGTGATATTTTTATAGAGCCAGTCGTATCGAACACAGTGATACCTAATATGTCTACTATTATTTTTTTCCCTATTTTCTTACAATTGTTTTTACTTTATTTTGTGAAAATGACGCTTATATTTTTTTTTACTTAAAACTTTTTTTTTCACTTTTTTTTTGTCCCACCCTGGGACTTCAACTTTTGGGGGTCTGATCCCCTTTACAATGCTTTACAATACTTCTGTATTGTAAAGCATTGGCTGTAAGTGTATTACTGAATGTAATACACTTGCAGCTTCCTGCCTGTGAGATCCAGGAGGCTGGATCTTGCAGGCTGTCACGGAAGGACACCACGATGCCTGAGGAAGGCATAGGGATGCCTTCCCTGCCATCGGGTCCCCGTCACAGCAGCGCGGGGACACTATGGCAGCTCCGATCCCTGCAAGGACATTGCACGTGCCGCGGTCAGCTGACCATGGCACATCAAAGGCTAATGTGCCGGCATCAGTGACTGCCATATGCCTTCAGCTGCCAAGCGCACATGTAACAGGTCAGCCAGTTTCATAGGTACAAATCTGCTGACAGGTTCCCTTTAACATTCACACTGTGTTCAATCTCTGTTTCAAAGCTCTTGGCGCTGAGAGGTGCGCTATGTATTTTTTGGAGTCAATCGGATTTGTCTTTTTTAATGCATTTATGTTTAAAAAATTTAAAATCCCCTATAGAAATGAATCACAGAATGCCCAGAGAATAAAATTTTAACTGCCATGGATGATGTCCCAAGCACAGTTTAACTACCAACCAGCATGGGCGTAGCTATAGGAGGTGAAGAGATAGCAGTCGCTACCGGGCCCAGGAGCCTGAGGGGGCCCAAAGACCCTTGTGCCACATAAGACACACAAAGCACTAAGGGAAGGGGGCCCAAGCTGAACTCTTGCACCAGGGCCCATGAGCCGTTAGCTTTGCTCCTGCCAACCAGTCTCACAGACACAGCACAAATGAACAACCCCTCTTCTCTTACAATTTTTATTTATTTAAGAAAGTGTATATAGCAGAGCCTACTTCGGAGTTACTTCACTCCGACAATATTACATAAAATAATAGAAATTGGATTACACTTTCAGGGTTATATATCATTACATTTTACAGTAAATGTTTATAAACAAGGTATACAGGGGGGTTATGCAGGATAGGAAGGGGAGAATAGGGGGGGGGAAGATGGAGAGGGGGGGGGGAGATGGAGAGGGGGGGGGGAAGAAACATGGATGGGGGAGAGAAAGGCACCAGTCAGGTCATAAGGCATTAATATATTAGGTGTACATATCTGTATAGTACATTATAACATCTTAGAACATAGCAAAGAGATTAATTACAGGGTACAGTAAAGTCATCTTTGGAAGTAGATATAATTTGTCCATTTGAACCAATTTTTTCATATTTATCCATGTTCAGTTGTATAGTCCATTTACGCCTTTCAAAACTCTAGATCTTATTCATCTCAGCATTCCATTCCGAAATGGTGGGGGGATCTTCTGAGCAAGCATACCTGGGATGACATTAAACAACTCAGTCACATAAAGGCAGCTACTCAGTCCTTTAAATACCTTGGAATTAATATATGCCGGGAAACAACAGACCTATATAACAAAATCAAATGGGGAGAAAAAAAGACTGGATCGTACATCCACAATGCTTAACCCTTGATATACGCTCTTCAGCTAAATACTATAATACTAATCCCCCATATCGCATGCAAATAGTGGAGACATTAGTTTACATTTTGATCAAAAGGTAGTAAGCCCACTCACCCCTTCACGGTTGTCTCCTAGAGCGGGTATCTACTCTGTCCATAATCTGATGAAGGCGCCATGCTGCATGGCGACACGTGGCACCATCCCAGCAGGCCGCAGCTACGCAGGCCAGCCAGAAAAGTACCACAACAACAAAGGCCACCATGCAGCATAGCACTGTCTGAACAGGCGCCTAATGCAACCTGCTCAGTACAAACAGAAACCAGGACTAACACTAGTAGGTCACTCACACTCTTATGCAGTCTCCTGCTAATTAATTAAAAACCACCTGTGGCAAGTGGGAGGCTGATGCCAGGAAAGTACACAACAACAAAGGTCACCATGCAGCAAGCACCGGCTGAACAGGCGCCTAATGCAACCCTGTTCGCTACAAACTAGAAACCAGGACTACACTAGTAGGTCATTACACTCTTATGCAGTCTCCATGCTAATTAATTAAGACCACCTGTGGCATAGTTGGGAGGAGTGCTGATACCAGGAATAAACAAGAAGGAAGATAAATATGTATCAAATGGGGAGAAAAAAAAAGACTGGATCGCACATCCACAATGCTTAACCCTTGATATACGCTCTTCAGCTAAATACTATAATACTAATCCCCCATATCGCATGCAAATAGTGGAGACATTAATTTACATTTTGATCAAAAGGTAGTAAGCCCACTCACCCCTTCACGGTTGTCTCCTAGAGTGGGTATCTACTCTGTCCATAATCTGATGAAGGCGCCATGCTGCGGTTTCTGTTTGTACTGAGCAGGTTGCATTAGGCTCCTGTTCAGACGGTGCTATGCTGCATGGTGGCCTTTGTTGTTGTGGTACTTTTCTGGCTGGCCTGCGTAGCTGCGGCCTGCTGGGATGGTGCCACGTGTCGCCATGCAGCATGGCGCCTTCATCAGATTATGGACAGAGTAGATACCCACTCTAGGAGACAACCGTGAAGGGGTGAGTGGGCTTACTACCTTTTGATCAAAATGTAAACTAATGTCTCCACTATTTGCATGCGATATGGGGGATCTGTATTATAGTATTTAGCTGAAGAGCGTATATCAAGGGTTAAGCATTGTGGATGTGCGATCCAGTCTTTTTTTCTCCCCATTTGTGACCTATATAACAAAAACTTTATCCCATTATTAAAAGAAACCGAAAAACTACTCATAGAGTAGAACTCTCTTTGTCTATCTACTTTCGGTAGAATTAATCTGGTTAATATGATTATTCTCCCAAAAACTTTATATTTGCTCCAGACATTACCGATAGAAGTGCCTTTAGAATTTTTTAGGAAACAAGGTATTTTAAAATTTATTTGGCAGAATAAACAAAATAGAGTGCACTATAAAACTTTAACCAGATCAGCAAAAAATGGCGGCACAGGCCTACCTGATCTGGAAAACTACTATAAAGCCACCATACTTACCAGAATTCTTGAGTGGGGTAAAATAACAACCCCTCTTCTCTTTCACATTCACAACCCACTTTCAGCTCTTTTCAAGCACTATGTATTTCTTTCACGAAATGCCAAACTAGTTATATATGTTAGTTTTGAATCTTTTATGTCACTGTCCATCTAAAATTCCTTAAAGGGAATGTGTCATCAATATATTTTTTTCTGCCAATTAAAATACAAAACACAATAGCACATCGTTTTTTTCTGATCTGTTTTTTTTTTTTCTGATTGATTCTGATTGTATTCTGTTTCCTGATTGTAGGGGCTGTCTGTCTCTATAAGCTGTTTTCACAGTATTTAGGCCTTGTTCACATTTCTGTGTCCGTTTAACGTCCGTGAAATAATGCATCTGTGTTTCATCCTTAAAGATGTCCATGATGGATCCATGTTTGGTCATCCATGTGTCATCTGAATGCCACGGATGTTGCTCAGCTGAAATTTCCAGGGCATCTCCTGTTGTGTTCCGTTTTTTCATGGACCCATCGACCATAATGGGTGGGTGTGGTCTATATTATGGACCAAAGTAAGAGCATATCTTCATGATTTTCACTGGACGCACGGTCAGTAAAAAAATACTAATGTGTCAGTAAACATATTAAAATGAATGGATACACATGCTGTTCATGAAAAATGCAGACGGCACACATCAATGAAAAACGGAAATGCGAACGAGACCTTAGAAATATGATTTAAGTCAGCCGCAGCCACCTTGGGATATAAAAAGAATGGGCAGGAGGGGACCTTATTGATTTCTATTAAATAGTTTTGTAGGCATGCTCTGTGAACTGTTCAAGGTGTCAGGAATGAGTAGATAAGCTGTAACATCACCTGTTGTTATATATATATATATATAAATATATATATATAATCATTGTAATCATGTCTGTAATGATGAGCAGATAACTGCAGTAAAGTGATCTGTACAGACCAAGAAGAGGCGCCTATTATCACGCTTAGTGGCCAGTGTGAAAACTGAAGGATTTTGAGTTTTTTTTTATATAGATATTGACATGGAAAATTCGAAGTAACATCACCAAAAATCCCTTCAAATATATGTATAACATAAGAACATGATTTAAACAATGTCATTTTCTGATGACGCATTCTTTTAAAATCTTTCAATTCTCCCATTGGCCTTTGGAACATAACAGTCTGACATTTCCTGTTTTCTGCAGCTCACTTTTCCATTTTGCTGTGTAGACTGGGATAGGGTCATCAGTGTCATCTCATTAGAACATGATGTTGGCATGACAGCTCTTTTGTATGTCTAAGGCCTAAATAAGGCAGTATAGTAACAATATTCACACTCTATGCATTGTTCTTATCACTCTAGATCTCTGAAGTAGGGAGCTATACTGTTACCTTCTTCCTGATACATTGATTTTCAGTTTTTGCATTTTTGTTTTTAAATTCCTGCTTTCTGTAACTTTTTTAGTTTTTTGTTCAAATATTGCTTTAAGAACTTGCTTTTTGCAGGACATGTTGCACTTTCTAATGGCAACATTTAATATTGCATACAATGTAGTGCAGGGACGAAAACCTGTGGCCCTCCAGCTGTTGAAAAGCTAGAACTCCCATTATGCCAGGACATCTTACAGGTATCAGGGCATGCTGAGAGTTGTCATTTTGCAACAGCTGGAGGTCCACAAGTTTGGCATACGTAATGTAATGGGGAAAAAATTCCAAATGGGTTGGAATTGGAAAAAATACTATCCTGCCACAGTTTTATGGGTTTTCATTTTTACAGCATTTCCTAAAACTGAGATGCAACCTTCATTCTCTGGGTCAGTGCAATCACAGAGATACCACATTTTAATAGTCTTTCCCGTGTTTTAATTCATAAAAAAGCATCTTCATTTTCTGACCTCTACAACTTTTTAAAATTTGCATCTACAGAGTTGTGAGGGGATAATTTTTTGTAAGGCAATCTGTAGTTTTTATTGATTCTAGTTTGGACAGTATGTGACTTTTTCATCACTCTTTGTGAGGTGAAACGACCAAAAAAATCACCCATTTTGATCTTTTTTTCCCACCATATGGAATACTAATTTATATGTTTTGATCATACTGGCATTTTGGGAATCAGTTATGCCTTTGATCTCTATTTTTTCAATCTTTTTATTTTTATTTTTAATGTTAGGAAAAGGGGTGATTTGAATTTTCAAAAATTATTTTAAACTTTTTTTTCTCAGTGTTTTATACTTTCACTAGGGGACTTTGACATGCAATCACCTAATGCAATAATCTCCCATAGACTGTAATAAATTACTATTGCAGCCTATGGGAGATTCTCGATGTTCCTAGGAACATCTCTGTGGAAGGCCTCGGATTCTTTTTTCCCCTGATGAAGCAGAGTGAAACCCGGGCCCGGCTTTATAGTGAAGTTTTATGTCGATGTGGGAAAGCTGCTATTGTGCGGTTTGAAGTGGAGTTTTATATGCAATTTGTTGACAGCGATCTTGTAAGTAAATAAATGTCTATTTTGAGCACTCTGTGTCTGTGGAACTTCACTATTTGTGCTACTATTGTTCACTAGGACCAGAACACAAAGAAGCAGCATTGCCGGCAGTCTGTGACCGTGGAGAAGAAAACAAGGAGGGTGTGAACCGAGGCACTAATCCTTCTAGGAGTCCACCCGGATTGGAAACAGTTCACACCAGACAGTTCAGTTGTTCCAAAGTATCAGCGTGGATCCGGTATTTATATTTTGTTGGCAGTGGGAACTTTGGACCTTTCCCTTTAAGGATCCAGCAGCAAAGATTATGCAAGTTGCACAGATAAGGACAACAAAATGTTCTTGCTTGTTCAGAGGGCCCAAGACTGCCATAGCAACTGACTCAAGTGACTCACCCGATCTTTGCCATTGGTGCCCCAGGAGTCGCAGCACTTCCGGAGAAAGACCTCTCAGATGCCATGGTTGCAATGACCATGGCATCTGAGGGGTTAATGCTGATCATGGACTTTGCCTCTGGGTGTCTACTGTGTACAGCAGAAGACCTGACATTTAAAGACCCAACATTCATCATAAGTTCACAGTGGATGTTGGGAACGGGTTAAAGGGTTATTCAGTTTTCATGATACTGATGACCTATCTGCAGGCGGTGATGTGACTCCCTGCACTTCCACCAGTCAGCTGTTTGAATACGCCTCTGTGCTCGTAACAGTGCTGCGTTCCCTTCATTGTGTGCCTGAAGTCCTTCCACATTGTAGTGTCAATGCAGTGTAACTACAGCTTCCTTACCCCTTCACTTGTATGGTTCTGTTTGCCCAAAAATACAGTCATGTGAATAAGCTCTTAATTATACAATTCTAGTTGCCTAGAGCTGCATCTAGAAGGAGATTATTGAACCCAAAGTGATAACATTTTGAAAATATTTAATACAGAGTCCCCATTATTCTGAAAAAAAGTCTTTATTTTGCTAGGTTTAGTTTAACAGTTCCTATCATCTACAGCGACCTGCAGGGGAGGCGAAGATAAAAAGGAGTGGCAGCTGCTCCGATGGTGGTAGTAATAATCACATTCACAATCTCCACCCTGGCACTCCCTGGCCCCATGCAGTGATAGGGAACTCCATATTATTGGGGCTCCTGCCTGGTGCTTGGTGGGGTGCCTATGATGTTGAATGTTGATCAGTTGGCAGGGTGCAAGGCAGGAGTATGGATCTAGAGCCAGTGGATTGTGGAGGCAATGAACAGACCTGTTGGTTGCAATAAAGTCCCTTTACTGAGTTGATGTTGAGAGTTGCAGTACAGGTAGCAGTAAAAGCACAATTCAGAGGTATTTCTTGTCATGGATGTCATTAGAGATTAGCGACTTTTTGAAAAATTAGTTACGATTCCGAATTAATTCATCATGAATCGCTGTGTTAAAGAGCTTGTCCCACGAAAAATATTCAACAGTTTTCAAACCAGCACCTGGAACTGAATGCTTTAGTAGTTATATGTAATTAAAAATGTTATATAGCTACTAAATTATTCAATAAAATATATCTGTATAGCGCCACCTGCTGTTTGTTCTTTTTCTTATTTCTTTGACCTGCTCACTGAAATGGCTGCACATGCTCAGTTTCATCCTTTAACTGCCTCCTGAGCTGTGATACGGAGATCATGGACACGCCCCATGAGCGGACACACCCCATGAAGTGCAGCAGAAAAGACACTCCCCTTTAGCTGCAATCTTGATATAAATCTAGCAGAGCAATAAATAAGGAGATGTCTGGATTCATGTGAGGTACAAGGCTGGTTCTAGCTTTGTTAGAAAGAGATTATTGATGTAACATAGTAACATAGTATATAAGACCGAAAAAAGACATTTGTCTATCCAGTGGAGTCCACTTGTCTAACGGCCGTTACAAACGGTAATACTCTAGTGCAATACGGCCTTTTGGGTTTAAAAACAAAAAAAATTAACTCACTTCATCCATTTGCTCGCGCAAAGACAGTCCACTCCTCTCTTGAGTGGAAAAGACTTGCCAAAGAACCTGTCCTGAGCATGATGACGTCACTGCGCGCTCCCAGTGTGATCACGTGGTGACGTCGTCGGTGATTACGACACATGTGATCACACTGGGAGCGACTGGTGACGTCATCACGCTCAGCACAAGTCCTTCCACTCTGCCTCTGAGCGAGCAAGTGGATTTTATAAATATATATATATATATATATATATATATATATATATTTTTTTTTTTTCTGTTCTAAGACAACTCTACCCACCATTTTATGAAAAATTATTCGTTACCAATAACCACAAGAAAATTTGGATTTGTGGAGAATCTAATTTTTAATAAACTTTGGATAAAATTCATTTGACACTAGATGTAATTATCAAGGACGTGTGAAATAGGCCACAGAAGGGCATTTGGGCCCCTTTAGGCCACAGGGCAAAGAGCAACTGCTCCCTCTGCACCCCCAATTTGGCTGGTAGAGGATAACTGACAGGTGCATAATGAAAGGTGAACTACAACATAAAAGATCTAATTATTACATTGACACATCGCAAAGTCAATCTAAAATGGATGACCCCCTCCCATGGGGCTAACCTGCTAGTACTGTAATTATTCTTGATTTATAGCAGTAGTAGGGCAAAAATTTATCGTTTATTGTCGTATGCTGCGTGTAATTGTGCACCAATCTGTATTTTTTTTAAATTTAATATAAAATGATGCAAAAAAGGGGGTTATATCAAATTAATACAATTTGTTTAGGGCAAATACACTGAATGGTCTTATGGCCTCATTGGAGCAGTTTATTTCTGCACCAGTACAGGATAATAACTGGATGCACAAGTCTATCCTTTCTACTCATCCCTTTAGGATCCCTTGCTGGCTTTGGTTAATTAAATTAAATGCATTAAAGGCTCCATTGCATGTGCAAAACCGAGAACAGAGATTACTACAGTCAAAAAAAAATAAAATACATTAACCCCCCCCCCCCCCTGCAATTCCCATTTATACTACAGTGTCTGGCTTTGTGTTTGCCCCTCAATACTGTATTCCAAAGAAGTGCAATTCCAGATTGTGTGAGGTCAGCATTGACTGTTTCAGATCTTGTTCTTGGGGACAATGTATTACGTAGGTTAGGTCATGAAGACTCAAAATCGTTAAGTTAAAACAATGTGCATCACCCAGAGGCCTGAAATCCTGCCAGTTTTGTTCAATTATTCCTTAAACAGCCAAGTCAATAAAACGTCATTGTGTTATCACATTAAAGGGGTACGGTTAAACAGACTGTATATTATTGATCTTGCATGACCAGCCTTTTACATTCATAGCACATTTTGTTTGACTTGAGAATGCTCTCTGTTAATCAGATGCAAGCTCAACAGTGTTACTCTGCCATTCCCACTTAGTTAGAGAGTGTGCTTTAAGAGTAGCCACGCTTGTTGTGCACAAGACCACAAACCTGGACTTCACCTATAGCTGTCGTCTTCCTGAAATTCTAAAAATGGCTTTTGGTACTGAGATACCTCTAGGACTTACAGTAGGCAGAACTGCACTACACCTAGACAGTAACAAAACAACATATATGAAGCACGTACCAGACTGGCAGAAAACAAGATACTGAAACAAACAAACCGGTGGATGACAGGAACCGAATGCTGGATGTTGCAGAATGAGGGGGAAGATCCAGCAATGAAGTGGAAGGCTGATATATGGCATACAAGTAGAAATCAGGATGAATAGCGGAGCAAAACCTAAATGACCATATCCAAATTCAAACCTGCAAATCATCCTGCACAATACAACTGCACAGCAAGATAAAATCCCCAACACAGCAATAAAGACCATGGAGCTACAGATCCCACAACACACTAGAAAAAAAAAAATACAATCATCAAACTATAGAATACAGAATAAAATACTAACTGTCTGGAAGGGAATGTACCTAACAAATGCTATATTCAACAACCAGAACTGAGTAAAGCCTGGATATATAAAGGCTCAATAATCAACAACTCCACCCTAGTCAATCAGACATGGCTAGGCGAAAACCAAAACCAGATCCAGATGCAAGGCAGTTGAATAGCAACAGGACAAACAAAGTTAGTAACTAGGTGAACATAAAGCAACAGTAAGACCCCTGTTAGTACTGAGTAAAAGTTATGTTTTAATGTTTCAGGCACCATTCTGCAACTTTGATCTGGATTTGCTGGCAGTTGTTTTTGTGGTTGCCCATCAATGGGAACACAAATGGGGTTTGTCTGAACAAATACGGGACACAAATTTCTCATAATTTTTAGAAATAGTCAAATTATAAAATCTCTCTTCCTCTCTTGCCTCTCTCTCTCTTACAGTATAGTATATTTGCACAAGGGGGTTATACTGCTTTTTGGCATTCTTTGGTAAAATGTCAGGAAAATATATTCAGAAAAAACAATATGTGTGAATATATTCTATGTGTATTGTAAGTTTTTTTTTTAAGTACTGATCGGTTCTGTCCCCTTTAATTTTTTTCTCTTTTATATTACTTTTAGTATTCTGTGTAAGGATATTCCTTGTAATTCCTTGTAATGTAGTACCCATCCCCCATTGTGCTGATAAGCCTACATAACTGAGTAATCTCAGAGATATTCATGATACACACTGGAGGAGGGGCTGATAGGAATAACTGTGGTCTGCACCAACAATTAGGGGAACTCCACTTGTAACTTCATTCTAGGTAGGATGTAAATATTGCCTGTTTAAGCTTATTCATTCTTAAATCTTCTGCATTCACATTACACTTGGTGGCAGCGGTGGGATTTAAATTATGCATATGCTTATTGTTGCTAGGCTGTTATACAGAGAGGGTAGTTTGGGCCTGCCACTCCGACTGGGACCCCGGGCATTCACAGGATTCTAATAATCTGTAGGCATATTATTAGTGGTTGCACATGTTAGGCTCCTTTCACACGGGCGTTGCAGATTGGGGCCGGATAGGATGCAGGTGTGTGGCGGGGAAATCGTGCAAGTGCGCACGCAATTTCAGTCAGTTTTGACTGCAATTGCGTTGCGTGGTTCAGTTTTTTCCTCATGAGTGCAATGCACTTTGCATGCGTGTGAGAAACTGAATGTGGTACCCAGACCCGAACTTCTTCAATGAAGTTCGGGTTTGGGTTAGTTGTAGTGTAGATTTTATTATTTTCTCTTATAACATGGTTATAAGGGAAAATAATAGCATTCTTTACTACAGAATGTTTAGTAGAAGGTAAATTGAGGGTTAAAAAAATTAATAAAAATTAACTCACCTCCTCCAATTGATCGCGTAGCTGTCGGTCTCCTGTTCTTTCTTCAGGACCTGTCAAAGGACCTGTGGTGACGTCACTTAGCTCATCACATGGTCCATCACCATGGTGATTGACCATGTGATTGGACCATGTGATGTGACGTCACCACAGGTCTTTTAGCCAGGAGCTCATGATTAAAGAGGTAAGAAGAGATCGGCAACTAGGCAATCAAGTGGATAAGGTGAGTTAATATTTTTACATTTTTAACTTCTCAATCCACATTTTACTAAGCATTCTGTATTAAGAATTCTATTATTTTCCCTTTTAACCATGTTATAAGGGAAAATAATAAAGATCGGGTCCCCATCCCAATCGTCTCCTGGCAACTATGCGTGAAAATCGCACCGCATCCGCACTTGCTTGCGGATGCTTGTGATTTTTATGCAGCCCCATTCATTTCTATGGGGCCTGCATTGCGTGAAAAATGCAGAATATAGAGCATGCTGCGATTTTCACGCAATGCACAAGTGATGCGGGAAAATCACCCCTCATGTACACAGCCCCATTGAAGTGAATGGGTCAGGATTCAGTGCGGGTGCAATGCGTTCACGTCATGCATTGCACCAGCGCAGAAAACTCACCCATGTGAAAGGGGCCTTAAGCAAATCTGCTACGAGCTGTGAGTGGGGCTATAGTAGGCTTGGTAGAATATAGCAACGTTTCTTTGGAAGTTGTAGAACTGAGCAGATTCTAGTGCAAATCTGTAATACTTTGTGTAGTAAGAGCTTGCAGATTGTGGACATCAGAGCCACTGTGATGTCGAGGGGGGTTCTGATGAGTTTCTAACAGTTCCGGAACAAAATGGTAATTTATGACACTGGCAAGAGAAAAACACCCAAGTGTCTACAATGATCAGAATGGCACTTGTGTTGATTGTTCAGAAATGTTGGTACCCTAATGCTATGTGTGTAAGTCCTGGCCATAGCATTAGAGATTAAAGCAGTAAAGGATGGTAATTGTAATATGTTAGGGGCTGTTTGTCAGTTCATAATGAATAAAGTATTGTACCTAGTATGTGCCCATAGATGTGTGGCTGGCACTAAGAATATGAAAATGAAGGTGTTAGGAAATATCTCTGTTGAAGTACTTCTAGTTTCTAGTCTATAAGAAGATATTTTGATGAGAAAGTTCAGAGTGAGTATTGTCTGGCAAATGTATGAAGTAAAAATGTTAGAGAAGAAATGTGTCCATGAAAAATGCCTTACCTTTAAACAAGGGTTGGTGTGTCTGGGACATAGACGCATAGATGGTGGAATTTCAAGGTCCTATCCCCCTTCTAGTCTGATTGTATAGCTCTGTTTTTCTCTCTTTGTTGAAGTCTCAGGAAGGTTGGAGGGATTCTTGGGAGATAAGAGAAAGGAAAGGGGGGGCTGGCTGCTGCGTTAGGCTGATTACATCTTGCACCTTAACAGAGAAAACTTGTTAAGAGGTATTTAGTTGTGCTAAGCCCAAACATTCTTTAGGTAAGAAATGTTGGATTTAGTGCAATGCAAACGTGACTATGAAGAAGGGAGAGGGAGGGAGTATGAGAAGTAAGACAAATAGGGGGAATTTATCATGAAGGTAAAATTTGAAGTCAGTTTTTCTTGAGTCTGCGTTAGAGTACTTTATGCCACATTTATCAAATGTCTCACGTTACTTGATAAATTTGTCTTATGCTTAAACTTAACACATTTGTCTAGAGAAGCTACTCCAGTTTTCCTACTCTACCATCCTCTTGGGGTGAGATTGCAACTTTTTTGCAACTTAAAAAAAAAGTCTCAATGATAAATCAGGAGTGGAACTCATTAACATAGCTAACCACACCCACTTATCCACCCACATAAAAAAAATGAGTGATTGGGGTAAAAATGCTAAAAAGTCGCAAAATTTTGTGCAAGCGAGTGCAAAAAGTCGCAAAAGCCCAATTTTTGAAACTTTTTGATGGCAGAATTCTGGAGTGAAGGTGTGATAAATTAGTGCCATAAAGTTTAAGATTGTTGAAATGTAGTATGTGTTTTAGTAAGTGATGTGATATGTGCGATAGTTTTTACAAGACAGGAAAATTGAAGATTATCAGCAATTCTGTGTGTGGTGTGTGTACCTGTTTCTAGAAAAGCTGTGTGCCTGTATGGTTTCAGGAATATCAGAGAAAAGCTGTGAAGCTGAGAATCATAAATCAGTCCAATGTGAATCGGTGCAGCTTTGAGATGCAGTTGTATTGGATGTGTGTGAAGTTGTAGAATAATTGGATGGATGCTTAACAGAGCTCTGTGTGCCATCTGTACTTCAAGTATAAGGGCATGGTTATTAGCTGTGTGTGGCTATGGATAAATTATGCTGCAGCAAGAAATGAATGAATGTGTATAGACTCCGGAGTACAATATTTTTTTTTAAATGCACATTGGGGATTTACGGTAAGATTTTTCTTTTTTATTGGTTCCAAATTTATGATTGAGCGTTTCTTATGGGCCCTTCATGTGTTCACGTCTGTATTGTCAGATTTGTTTTTTTCTATGTATGTTACATGTTGACTGACATGTTAAATGTTCTGATAGCACCAGAAATCTGACCTCTACATCTAGTGTTGAGCGAGCATGCTCGGCCGAGCACCAGTTCGGGTCGAGCATCGTTATGCACGGCACATCGCGGAGTTGGCCCGAACACCGAGTGTGCTCGAGCCAGTGTATTTAAATCTAATGCCTCTATTTCTGAAAAGTTTCTGCCAAGATTTGAACTCACAACCTTGTACATTAGAGGCAAGGACTTTATCCACTCAGCCATAAAGTGTCAGAAAAACCTCATAGTTTCTCTTTCTGATGTAGTAAGTTATTACATCAGAAAGAGAAACTACTAAGAAGTTTTTCGAGCACAGTTTAGTATTCAGCTTTATGGCTGAGTGGATAAGGTCCTTGCCTCTAATGTACAAGGTTGTGAGTTCAAATCCCGTCAGAAACTTTTCCGAAATATAGGATAAATTGGATTTTAATACACTGGGTGTCCCCAAGCACTGACTCCATATATGGACATAGCTATATATGGAGTCAGAGCAGGGACTCCTAAGCTGAACAAGAGTCCCAACACCCTCCCCTCTTCAGAGCAGGAGATGCCTGGTTTAATGCTCGTGTTCTCCCATTGCAAAGTGTTCAACTCGAGCAGATGAGCACTTTGGTGCTCGATCAACACTACTGACCTCGTGAACAGTTGATAGTAGACTGACAGATATCCACTCATGTAAACTGATAATAGATCTGCTACAACAACAAAATTGATTACCTTAGTTAATTAACGTGCTTAAAAAATATTTTAATCCCCATGGGTTCTGTGTGATAAATATGTCCTGTCTTTTGCAGAGCTGAGGCACTGATCTGGAAGCCCATGGAAACACTACAAAGCGCTTCCATGTACTTGCAAGTCCATGCTTCTAACATGTCCTATCATTTGCCGTATTTTGCGGATCGCGGACCCATTTAAGTCAATGGGTTAGGACCCGGCGACCATGCGGTCATGTGAATGCGCCCTAAGTCTCATTCACTAAAGTTTAACATATTTTTTAAAATGTTTCTATGAGAGAGGAGGAATTGATTCACCAACATTGTGATTTGCATTTATTCTTGTGGGACAGTTTGACCTTCCATAGTTTTTTTTCTTTATCTATCACACAGAAACTATGGGGATTAAAATGTATAGATTTTTTTTTAAATGCGCTCATTATCAAAGAGAATCAATTTTGTGGTTGTTGCAGATTTATTAACGGTTTATAGGAGGGGCTATCACAAAGTGAACACTTTGTTTTAAATGTTACATGTAAGGCATGTAACCTAAGCATGACACCCAACTTGTGGTTGCGAGTCTTGGAACAAACCTTTTCTGATCCTCATATGATTTAGGTAGATTTTGCATACGAACAATGAATGTTCAAATTGATTAACAGCAAGCAGAGTTCTTAAAAAGCAAGGAAAATTCCATAAGGCAGATTCACCGAACTTTATGTCATGAATCGCTTTCCATTGTATGGAAAGGGTGTAATGACGACGAACGGCAATCACACCGCCCCCACATCATTTATCTCCTCAGATCCTGCATTCAAGGCTGATCACGGCATCTGAGACTCACATTCAGGTGCTCAGGGGTTAATCCAGGGTTTAAAAAAAAAAAAAGATTGTACTAACCTCATCCACTTGATCGCAGAGAGGCTGTCCACTCCTGTCTTGATTGCATAAAACGTGACGTCAATGATTTAAGCACGCATGACCAGAGCAATCATGTGGTGACGTCTTCAATGAAGACGGGAGCGGTTGGCCTTTCCACGATCAAGTAGATGAGATGAGTATAATTTTTTTTTACTTTCAGCCACAATTTGAAAAAAAATTTGATTAGTTACCACAAAGCACAGAGAAATTTGTTTTCACAGTGAATCTAATTTTTCCTGAAATTCGGATCGAAGGCCACTTTGGATACTTTGATTGGCTTACACTAGACATAATGATGGTTGGATTTTGATTGGTTGCCATGGAAACCATCATTGTTCTTACCTTTCAATTAGCATATTAGTTTTGGCTATAAAGGTTTAAGAAGAACAACAAAGCCATACTACGTATATGCAGGGGGGTAGCTATAGGCTCATGGGCCTGGTGCAAGAGGGCCCTGGCACCCCCCCTGTTCGGCCGTTCTGTTCTCCTGCTCTGTTATAGGAGCCGGAGAAAGGAAAGGATGCAATCGGCACATAACTGAGCTGAACGGAGCCTAAGGATCCCATAGACTATAATGGCGCCCATTAGTTGTGAATGCAGGACTTTTGACTCCACTCCGAAGATGATTTTGGAGCGGAGTCAAAAGTCCTGCATGCACAACATTATAGTCTATGGGATTCTTAGGCTCCGTTCGGCTCAGTTATGTCCCGAAGGAACGGAGCAGGAGAACGGAAAGGCCAAACACTGGTGTGAACTTAGCCTAATGGTGTCCAGTGACATGGAGGGGAAAGTGGGAGAAATGTGACATGGAGGGGGGAGAAATGTGACATGGTGGGGGAGAAAGGTGACATGGAGGGGGGGGGCAAATGTCACATTTCACCCCCTCCATGTCACATCACCCCCTCCATGTTGCATTTCTCCCTCTCCATGTCACATTCCCCCCCATGTCACATTTCTCCCTCTCCATGTCACATTCCCCCCCCCCAATGTCACATTTCTCCCCCCCCCCCATATCAAATTTTACTCCCCCATATTACATTTCCCCCCTCTATTAATAGTATGTAAAAACATTATGCTCACCTGGTGCTGGTCCCGTCTGCAGCTGCAGCCACTGATTGGCTTAGTGGAAAACGTCCTCAAGACCTCAAACAACTTGTATAGATGCTAGGATGAACAGCACTCCTTGGTCTGTAAGCGGTCAAACAACTTGTCGGGAGGCCAGTGAGGGCGGCCGGCAGTGCGCAAGTGAAATTTTTTTTAAATAGGGCTTTAGACTGTCTCTCCTGGAGGGGGCCCCGTGGGCCCTCCTGACTTAGGGGCCAGGTCGCAATTGCGAACGATGCGACCTGTAAAGCTACGCCACTGCGTATATGGAAGGAAAGCAGAACACAATCCGGGATTGTGAATAATATACAGTATTTTAGCACAATACATTGGCTGCGTTCCATTTATGCTCCATTATACATAAGATGATTATGTTGTATGTAAAATATGATTATATTGTATGTATCCGCTAAGCAGAAAAATACTGCAGCATTTTGGATAAACTCAGCAAATCCATCTTTTCTATAGCAGAACAGCCCCTTTAGCATACTTTAATCCTTGCTTTGAAGATTGCAGTGGTTATGAAAAAAATGTCTCTGAATTTTAATAAAAATATCTTTGGATATGTGTGAAGAGTACGCCATGGTTCATTTATCCTCGCTACAAGATCGGGTTAATAAACAGAATTTTAAATATTAAGGATTACACTGACATTATGATGCTGGTGCTCTTTCATCTGCATGAAATATACAAAGGGAGCATTGATATAATGATTATAGCTTAACATGGGTAGTAGTTGGCAGAATTATCGACTCCCCTCTTACCACTTCAATTACAGCCTTAGGGGTCATGCACACGACCGTTTGTATTTTGCAGTACCCAAAAAACGGATCCGCAAAAAAATACGGATGACATCCGTGTGCATTCTGTATTTTGCAGAACGGAACAGCTGGCCCTTCATAGAACAGTACTATCCTTGTCCGTAACAGAGTAACTTCCGTTTTTTTGCAGACCTATTGAAGTGAATGGTTCCGCATACAGTCCACCAAAAAAACGGAAAGTACACAGAAAGAAAATACGTTCGTGTGCATGAGCCCGAACGTGCACAGCATCATTGTAATCTATGATGCTGGGCGCTCCCATGCGCACGATCAATGCCGCTCCGAGACATATGGCCCACTCACGGACTGTATGTCTAGGAAGGCATACAGTATTGTGCAAGAGGCCTAATACTAATCCTAATATGGACCCTAATCCAATTACTATTCCTAAACGTAATACTAATTCTAACCCTAATAAAGAAAGTTACCCTATTACTCACCCTAACCTAACCGTAAATATGACCCTTACCCTATTACTGTACCTAATATGCTAACCTTAATACTAATACTAACCCTAAAAAGTGTGTACAGATATACAGCATAAAAAGCAGTGTATTCATATGTTAGGTACGAGGTATAAAAGAGGTAGTGGGTACTAGTGATGAGTGAAGTTATAAAAATTTGATTTGGCTGCTTTGCTGAATTTCACAAAGAAATTAGTTTCGTGACAGATTATTTCGTCACAAAGCACATTTCTTTGTATGTAGAGGGTGCGATAATGGGGAACGGAAATCTTGCGGACCCACATAATTGAACCCCTTAAATTCTGCATTCATCACTAATTGCGGCATCTGAGACTTTTCAGGGATTAATATGGTTAAAAAAAAATACACACTCAACTTATCCATTTGCTTGCAGAGAGGTCATCGCAGTCATCTTGATTTAAGACATCATTGGCAAAAAACAGCTGATTTTCTTACCAATCATTATCCTATAACCCCCGTCCATATACATTCTACCAAAAATACACAAGTCTCTACACAAACCACCAGATCGTTCCATAGTCGCATCCACCATGTCAAGGATCAGCGGGTGTCAACCCACTGTGACACTGACTGGCTTTTCTCTGATGGGGCGTGTCTAAGCAACTACCTGGTTTTCACTAGAGCCTCTGATGGTGAGGATAGACTTGAGCCGTTAGGGTAGTTGCCAGGGGCTACTCCAGAGCAATCCCCGAGTCAGTGGCAGCTGGTTCGGGTGGACCAGGAGGCTCCTGAGTAGGTACCTGAAGTACAAGCGCAGCCAGATGGGCAGAACCGTTACCAGGAGAAACAGTGCAGGACCAAAGAATGAGGCAGAGACGTGGTCAGACGGGCAATGGGTCAGGGCAGGCGGCACAGGTCAGGCAATCCAGGTCAGCAACAGGTGAGTCAAAGCAAGCAGGCAGGGATCAGGCAATAAGCATGGTCCAGGAACGAAGTATAGATAAGGAGCACACGTGAGTATCAGGAACCAGCAAACACAAGGACCTTGACACTGAAGCATCTGGGAAGGGGGCTGAGACAATTAAGTATATGCAGGGAAGCCAGAGTTGGTCAGCGAGCTCACCTGACCCAACCCACACAGCCCACGAAGTGATGTGCTCGGCCCGTAGAGCAGTGTAACACGAAACCAGCCAAACTCATGATGTGTCCATGTCACGGGTAATGGGGAGAGGATAACACTAGATAACATACAGAATAAATAGACCTGAATCTAGGCCTCAAAGCTAAGGGAGAGGGATGGTGACCTCCTAGGAATCCCTAGACCTCTCCCTGACTCCTACCAGTATGAGTAGACCTTGAAGGTGGAAATACTCATACACCGGAACCTTAGCCCTGGAGACCCTGGAAGGCCTTAGGAGTGGTGGCAGGGAATGAGACTACTGGTTCCTCCCCAGATGAAGGACCCAGCGTCTCCCTGAGGCCTAGACAACAACACACACAAGCGAACAACAAAATGTACTTAGCTTAAAGAAGAATGGAGGAGCAGGAGATCCAAAGGTACAATACACCATCTCAACCAACTCCAGCAGGAAATATTAACCGCATGTTAAGCAGTGTTAGTCAGAACTAAATAGAGCCTCAGTAATGACCACAAGCTGCACCTGACAAGAGGTGTGGTCATTACCAAACAACAACACTGCAAGATGAAAACAAAGAGACTGTCAGATACCCTCACGTACTGCCAGTCTCTCAGATCTTCTCACCTCTGTCAAGGGAGGTACCGTGACAGTCCAGGGCTGAGTGGAAGCTGTGGAGCAGAATCCTCAAAAGCAATAACACCTACACAAATAGAGCCCAGGACCACCCGGGACCACGGCGATAAGTGGGAGAACAGCAGCATACCGGAGCCGCTGTTACACACCGACTCTATCTTAGCTCCTATGTCAATCTTCCTCAAGAAGATTCTTACTCCCTTTACCCGGAAAGCCAAACCATACATTCTAGACACAAACGATTTCCTAGTAAAACTAAAAGACCTAACACCGATTGCACCAGACTGTATCCTGGTCACCTTTGACGTTAATAGCCTCTACACCAGCTTGAACTACTTGACATTGTCCTAAGGGACAATTTCTTTCTTTACTCTGACACCTTCTACCTGCAGACGTGCGAGACTGCCGTGGGCGCAAACGTGGCTCCGTCCTACGCCAATGGCTACATGGCCCATTTTGAGGAATCTTACATATATTCCCTTGATTTTTTTAAACAACATGTTACATGTTGGTTTAGATTCATCGATTATATTTTCTGTATATGGAATGGCACCCAAACCTCCTTATCTGAGTTCATACGTTTACTTAACAGTCCTAGACCAGAACTACAATTTACCTTGAATCACGATTTCCACTCCATTAACTTCCTCGATAGAAGAATTTTAAAGGATGACATGGGCAACATCAATACTGACCTCTATACAAAACAGACTGACCGCAATGTTCTCCTACATTATTCCAGTTGCCATCCTTCTGCAACAAAAAACTCCCTTCCACGATTTAAGTTTCACTGCATCAAACGCATTGTCTCTGACCCATACATTCGACAGGAAAAACTCCAAACTATGGCCTCCACGCCATGGCAGTTTCTCTTGCTTATACTGTAGTTGCCATTCCAATGTAATCAAGGGCGATCATGGCACACGTCCACATACAGGCAGATCCTTTCCAATTAAAGATTTTTTCACATGCGATTCAACATTCGTCATTTATCTTATTAAGTGCCTTTGCAGACTTCTCTATGTGGGAGAAACCACGCAACCTATACGTGACCGTATGACAAGCCAAAAGTCCACTTTTAGATGTAAGAAGAACTGGCTACCAATTCCTGATCATTTTAACAAAGCCCCACGCAGCATTGCCCAACTCAAGTTCCAGATGATTGAAAAAGTGCAACGCCCACGACGTACGCCTGCTGAAAGAACGTGAAGCATACTGGATCTACACATTACACAGCCTACATACCAAAGGCCTCAACTGGGATGTTAATCCATACATTTAATGCTTATTAGCACATGAAAAGTCTGTCTGATTTGTTCCTTGTAACTAAATGTCTACATTTTACTTTCCAGACCCATTGATCCTCCATTGGACTCCAGTGGTAGTATGCACCCAGTAAAGGCCTTCCTTCTCTTTTCTTTTTTCTTCCTTTTCTTTTCTTCCTTTTTTTTTATCACACACAATTCACACTTCACTACCATGTCTTACCCCCCTGGTTCCTCTTTAATTTCTTTCTCCATTCTCTATTTTCCTTGTTCCTTTATTCCTCTTTTCTTTCCTTTTTCTTCTCCTTTTCCCTTCTTCCTTTCTTTTTTCTTTTCCTTCTTTTTCTCCCTTTTTTCCACCTTTTTCCTTCTCCTTTCCAGATACTCCCTTTATTTTTTTTATTTTTTACTTTGTTCCCCCTTTTTTTCCCTTCCTCTTCTGACACTCACACACCTCTTATCAGTGCACATCATCACTACACTCACCACAGCAACCTTTTCTTCCCTTTCTTTTCACGCCATATTCTACTCCCTTCCCTTCTCCAATATCCAATATAGCCGCGCGACCTTCAGCGAGATTCTGCTAAGTCTTGCGTTCAACTTACTCCACTATGTGTTTGTAGTCTCGTGAGATTTCTGATGACTTCTTACGCTACACAGGCGAACTACGCCTATTTAGACGCCGTGGCCGGCGTCTCTCCTTCACACTTGCCTACAGCCTCCACTGCAGCGCTTCCACACTGTGCCACGGGGGTCCTCCTGACTCACTTCTGATTTTCTCTGGTAAGCCTTCTCCGCCGACACTGGGGTTGCCCCCAATCAACTGCCACACTCCACATGGCCGCGGTTTGTTGCTTATTAATGTCCACTCCGTATAAAATAGGGTGATTTTATCCCATAGTTTCTACATTCTTTCTATTGTCACGTGTATCTGAAACGCCACCTTGTGCTAATACGGTCCTCTTTAGATGGCGGTGCTGGATGTTGTGGTGTGCTGACAAAGTTTTTTGACATTTCTGGCTATGCTAACCCTCCCTTCTGAGGCAGTGCTGGTGCACCAGCTGCATTGGCAACTTCTTCCTCCACCTCGTGCTTCCACTGAGCCCCCATTGTCAGTATTGCATCTACCAGTGTGCACATGTATTCACATCTTCCGATCACACTCTAGTGGCGGAAGTAAGGAAAACATGTTGTCCTTGTAGCGGGCATCCAGCAGGGTGGCCACCCAGTAATCAGCACTGGTAACAATCAGGGCAACTCAGCGTTCATTGCGCAGACACTGCAGCATGTACTCGCTCATGTGTGACAGGCTGCCCAGAGGCAACGACCAGCTGTCCTCTGTGGGTGGTGTATAGTCTGTGTCCTCTGTATTCCCCCAGACACACTCCAGTGATTCCCGTGAGCTGCTTTGGATGCCACTCTGCTGTGAACATGGTTCCTCCTCTTCATCCTCCTCGTCATCCTCCAAAAACTGTCCTCTTGCTGGACTGTTGTGTACCTAGCCGCTGTGGGTGCAGGGACCTCTACACCACCAAATTCAGGACATGTCAGGGATGTGCGTCATACTGGCTAGGCCCAGAGATGCTACAAGATTTTGCCTATTATTAGACACTACCAGGCCGGGCTTGAGGCTCAGCAGCACCAACCACTCATCAGTCTGTTCTCACCCGTTCACAGCTCCTGCATGGTGTGGGTTTTTCCCCACAAATACTGTAGATGAGTTTCAAAACACCCTGCTGTCGTTTCTCCCTGGATGTGCTGAAGTTGGTGGTGCAGGTGTTATGCTGACCGGATGAGAAGGCAGTAGAGGAGGAAGTGGAGTAGGAGGAGGCAACAGGAGGCAACAAAGAAATATCCAGCAATCCTTTTTTGTGGACTTTGCCACTGATGGTGTAGCGCAGCGCACACCTGATTTTGTTCACTAGTTGTTCCTGCAGGGCACGGATGGCCTGCCTGGAAAAGTAGTGGCGGCTGGGAACCACGTACTGTGGGACAACCTCAGCCATATGGTTTCTCAAAGTGTCTGTCTCCACCAGATGGAATAGCAGCATTTCAAAGGCCAGCATCACGGTGGTCTCAGTCAGGCTGGTCTTACTCTAAACCTACCTATGCCATGTGGGCATCTATATTCAGGAGGGCAGACCCTGCACATATAGTGTGTTGCTCCTAGTTACCTTTGTGTGCATCAAGCAACCAATGAGAGGAGGAGCATGCACAGATATGTGTACCACCTAATCAAGGTCGCTATTAGATAGGTGGGGCAAAAGTACACATGAATGCTACTCCCAGGATTGAAGCGCATTCACTCCTGAAGGTACCCCTCCTTCAAGACAAATCAAATCAGCCTGACTGAGACCACCTTGGTGCAGATAGGTGGGCACAGATGTGTTTTAATCAAAATATATTGGCCAAGAGTCTCAGATTTTATTATTAGAGTCATGGCTTAGTCCATATATTATGTTTGCATTTATTGTTTTAGTGCATTATTTTCCGTGACTTTATAAATGTAGCCATGCACATCCACATATTGTGCAGGATGTTTTGTATCTTTTTTTCCGTGATTTTTTAGATTTGTCTTGAAGGAGTGGCACCAACATATATTGATATCTATAAATATTTATTTATGTGGTTTTGCGACTGTCCAATTGTTGTGCAAGCTGTACTGTAAGTTGAGGGGGTATTTGAGTACCATGAGCTACTATTTTGACATGGAAAGGTGCACTTCTTTTGGTGAAGTCCACTCCTGTGGTCTTGCGCACAACTATGCAGTAGCCACACAATGCCTATGTTTCTCTAAACTACCACCATTGGAATACATTGTTGTTTTTCACGTTTTCTATTTGTATTATTATTATCAGCAATTGTATCTGTAACTGCAGTTTTATCCCCCTACACACTGGACTTAAATTACTTTATTCTAGTTATGAAGGAGGAGTTGCCTTGATAACGTGTCATGGTGCCCATACCGTAAAAATGCCCACTCTGGGTTCATTGGCATCCTTGAAGCCAGGATACGCTATCTTAAGCCAACTAACTCCAGCAGCAGTCAGTGTATGCAGTATGCATATTGTGCAGGTGAAGCTACGGCCACTGGATATGCTCCAGATAATGCTGAAACTGGCTTGAGATAAGGTATTCTTACCTTATGCACCCCATGTAAATCATAGCTGCCAACAGTCTTGAATTTGATAAAACTTTCCAAACTTTTCAGAAACAAACCTGGGACAATGGGTGGAGTTTATGCAAACCCCACCCAGAAGTGGGTGTTCCCAGTTGGGATTTTGGGTGGCCTGGGGTGGGTTTTAAATGCCCCAATTTTACCATCGCAAGTGTCCATGAGTATGGCAGTTGCACAGGTCATGCACTTCTAGGGCCAATCCTGGTTTCCCACTATGCACTGGCACTTTCCTGTACAACATAATTATTCAGTATTGATAACCTAGCCTTAGGATAGACCATTGATATGAGATCAGTGAGGGTAAGGGCAATGTTTTGCCCTCAGGGCCAATCGTGTCTCAGGTTTTTAGGAATGCCGAGCTGTGATGTGGCCCTATTAGTTTTGTGTGTCACTGTGTTCGTACCTGGATACTGTCACTCCCAAATTAAACAGCTTTACTTGAATAGACTTGAATCCAGACAATATTTGGTCTTTCTCTTGGCTCTAGCAGGTTTTGCTAAACTGGCAGGCAAACTTGGATACCTTGCTTTATCTTTCTCTTCTGTGCTAGACTCTGGCTTTGGTCTGGTAGCTCGACTTTCTGACAGTTCTAGTACCTTTCAGTGAGGTGCCTTTGGCTGTTGACCCCCTCGTAATACTCTGTCTGTAAACTGTAAGGAGTCATCATGGTGCTTTGCAAGCTGCTTCTCCTTAAAGTCTCCTGATGGAGGAGGGGGCATTCACCTCACTGTACCATATCTTGTGCCTTTTCAGCTCCACTATTGACTCTAGACTGACTATAACTTCATGCAACCCTTTCCTTGGTAGGAAGCAGGACTAGCCCACTTCTGCCCAAAAAGGGGGAGAATGAAATGTTAAGTTCCTTTCTTTCTAAAGGTACTCTGCCACCCGCTAGACAATCAGGCACATTACATGTAATACAATATATAACCGTTACATAACAATATTATTAAAGCACAATATCAAAGGACCTGGAATCAAATACACAGATAACATTATTTGTTAGCCATTTGAGACAGTAGCAGGGTGTAGGAATGGTAGTGCCCTCTCTGGGGTACATCTGATTACCAGCACCCCCACCATCACCAGTGGAAGTGGTCGTGGCACTCGGGCGAGTGCTCTTTCCTCTTCGTTTCCAGGCACAGCTCAGTTGTGCCTGTGCATGGTACCACACATAGCTATGTCCCATTCACTTAAATGCAGTAAAGGTTTGCACCTGCCTCTGGAAACACCCCAAACCCAACTGGGGCTGCCCGCTTATCAGCAGGACTTACAAAAGCCCTACCTACTTTTTAACCAAGGACAGCACAAATTCTTTGAAAATTAGGCACTGTTGGTAACTACGTATGATAATAAGAAGCCATAAGCAGCCATAATTCTTACATTGAGTTGATCTATTTCTACGAAGAAAACCACCCGACTCCTATAGAAAACACATTATTTACAGTGTGCGATAGCACAGATAAGGGAAATATTGTCTTGAGTGTAGCGGCCAACAGGAAATATTGAGTCACTTACATTTTAAAGCCGTCCTTTACTAGAATTCTCATAACCTATCATAATAACAAGCCTGCTGCTCTCCATAAATCTGATGTTTGTCCCCTGGGAACGATTAGAGGCCAGAACCGACTTAGCACACTGTGTTGCAGACACTTTGAAACTTGGTTAACTCCATGTCTGCCACTGAATTCTCATAATTTAAAAAAGTCAAAAATAATGTGTCGAGATCAATACTTTTGTAGTCACCTCACTGTCCTAAATGACAAATGTCTGTTTATGGACTCTGTCATGGTGCCTGGCTGAAATACTTCAAGCTGACAGTCGTCGGCAATAGATACTATAATATATCCTCATATAAAAAGTAGAAGAATAAATAAACATAAAAACTGACAACGGTGTGAATGACAGATCAGACACAGAGCTGAGGGAGCAGAAATATTCATTGCAGAGAAGCATCATGTTTGACCGGCTTCAAACCATTTTCCATCTTCTAAAATGTTTGGGATGACCCGACATGCAGCGCTGAGGGAATAAAGCTTCTTTAAAGAGATCAAGAAACAATATTGATCTAGCGGAAATATGTGACATTACAGGTATCTGGTTTATGTAGAAACAAGTGAGGCAAAATGATGATATTCTACTGGAAATAGGACATAGTATATTCCTGCTGGTTAGAACAGGGTGTACAACATGGATTAGGAAAATCTGTGCAAGTCTAAGGGTTAATCCTATGTGATCAAGTCTTCGTGGTTGTCCAAACTCTGGGACCACTACTGGTTCTGAAAATGAAGACATCGGTGAGGATCGCTGAGATTGAACCAATCATAAATTAAAGCCATATCAGGTAAGCTATACAAAGCTTTAACATTGTAACCAGTGTCAGACTGGGGTTTCTAGGGCCCATCAGAAGAAACTATTATTGGTGCCCAAGCCATAAATCATCTATAAAGTTTAATAAGTTTTGAATTAAAGAAATAGACCATAGTGGTAAGTGATTATCTCCAAAGGCAGCTCTAAATGTTTTTTTTTCCTCTTGGACCTTTGGTGCCCACTATGGCTTCAGAAAATAGGCACACTGGATAATCCTTGGGTATTCTGGTGGGCCAGTTCATCCCTGACTATAACCATTCTAGCTGTTTATAAACATCAAGTGGTTCTCGGGTACTTTTATATTGAATGCCTAGTCTTAGGATAAGTCATCAATATTACTGTAGTTCAGTAGGGATCCACCTCCTGGTACCTCCCCAATCGGCTGTTCTGGAACAGCTCTGAAACCCTTTACTACACAACTCCGTCCACTGCGTAATAGACAGAACTGGTTATTGCAGCACTTCTCTCATTCATTTGAGCTGAATAGTGGAGGTGACAGGAGTTGGACTCCACTGATCTGACGTTGAGGACGTATCCTAATGATAGGTCCTCAATACAAAAGTCCCAGAGAACTACTTTATTCTGTACTGATATCTAAGATACCTCACCACCACTATCACACCATCAACTATGTCGGCATTGACAGGATGGAAATATTGTTAAATCCTATGGTAAAGCAGGTAGCCAGTGGCTTCATATGCTATCATTCTCCATCTTTTAAGGCACAGGCTGTCCAGGCGGCATGATGCAGTGAGGACATCGCCCAGTCTGTGCTGAGACGCTGACTTCCTGTGTGTTTTCTGCATGCAGGATGCCAGAATATAGTGCTAGGTGGCAATGGAAATGATTGTTATTTATTTTTTATTGATTTTATTTTGACTATTTTTAACAATTTTGTTAAGTCCCCCTATGGGACTTTAACATGTGATGATCTGATCACTTCTCCTATAGAGTGCAATTATTTAACACTGCTATCATTCTCCCCCCTTTTGGGAAAAAGTCTGATATGGCAGGTAGCAGACTTGCGGTGGAGAGGGGAGGGAAGGGGAGAACCCTTTCACTAGGGAGAGGGAGGAGTGGTGACCCCTAACTCACCTAACACTGGCACCTGGCTGCCCTGACATCCCTAGACTGGCTGCTAACCCGTATGCCGATCACGTTCCTGGTCCCTGGCTTACCCTGAAATAAGCCCTAGGTAGTAAGTAGGGCGGTGGGAGCACTAGTCCTCACCACCGACACCTAGGGTGACAACATGGAAAGGACAAACAACACAAGCAATCCCCAAAGGGAGACAGCAAACAGGAGACAACAACAGGAGTGAACCAGAGATCTGACAGCACCAGTTCCAACACCTCCACAGCAACTCCACCAGAGGTCAGAATAGAAGATCTGGAAAGAAGGTCTATATCTGGCACCAAGGGAAGCAGAAAGGGAGAATCTATAGTAGCTGGGAGTGGCTGACAGAGAACAGCTGAAAGGAAAAGCTACAGATTCCTAAATGGGACAAAGAGGATCGCAAACCAAAGCATGAAAACCTGGACCAGAATCCATTCTCACCACTAGGTCATGGAGCGATCTCTTGAAACCGAGTGAGCAGCCACCCGCTGCGACCTTCAGACCCCAGGCACAACAGGGTCAACCAGTCTCCAATAGGAGATTCACTATGTTGGGCTGAGAACCGGACTCCTGAATCATTTTAGGATGTACAAGCCGACTTGATGGGCGTCATTCACATTTTGGGTGACCAATAATGATGAGAGGATACTTACTTTCTGAGTTTCTTCTATAGAGAGTGAAGCAAGGTAGGTGTGCTTTATGGCAGTTGCAGTAAATAAGAGTTGATGGTCAGAAAATTGTCAATAGACTAATAAAGTCTCCAAGACTAGATAGAATATGCTACTCCCCCACCAAGTAGCTGTACATAGAGCATTATATGTGTACATTACTGCTATCCTGCATTATCTAGGCCTCCATTCATACAACAGAACCGTCATTAAGTCCCGTGCCCCCTAATGATAAAGAGATGACTTTGCTGATTGTGTCTTAGTCTACAAAGCAAAGCTGAACACTGAACTGTGGGAAAACAGGAAATGTCCTTCTATTGGGTGTCCTCCACTGGAATATTTCAAGATTGTTTGCATATGGATAGTCACATAAAAGAGCTCCACACACATTAAAAGTATATGCATTTAATAAAACCTGGCCTAAATAATAAGTCGTTTTCTGAGGATACAATCCCTTTAGCTAAACAACTCCTGCAGTGCCTATGTGGATCCCAAGCTAAGCTGTTGGGGCTGAGTTCTGACAGAGCTCCGCAGTCCTTTTGCTCTAACCACATTTACATATTCCCAGAAAACCCCTCAAAGACATTTCTTTTGTGCTATATTACAATTTTATTCTGAATATTGTTTAACCGGATTGTTGTATTCTTTTAGCAAATTCCATAAAAATGCAGGATATGATTACAGATTATGAACAAAGACGATAGGTAACTTTATTACGCTTCCACATTCTCTTACTTTTATTTAACTTTATATGAAGCAGCGCTTATCTCATCTGTTCTGTAGAAGTTTTCTTAATTATCCAACTCCTTTGTGTATCGAATGGTGTTTAGAATTACCGCAGTTAACGGCAAGACAACTCCCTATGTCAATATCGCCGAACATTAAACTTCTGCATTAAAATCCTAATCATAACAAGAGAATTGTGAAAATGAGGAGAAACCCGGCACTTTCAGTTCCCAATAGGCTGGAGGTAATACATTTAGAGCAAAAGTAACAGCACAGTATAAATTCATATCTGATAGGTGTTTTACTTTGAGCTAATGAGGAGAACAAGCCCTGAATATAATGTGGATATTCACAGCGTAGGTGGCTGATATGCCGCTGTTGATTTTTATTTAATATAATTGCAGTCTAAAAGTATGAGCTTTTTATTTTTACATATACAACTGAGAAGTGGCATAGACCATAAAAAATGTTGTCTTGGTTGTAAATAGGCTTAGATTTCCTGTATAGCACTGAATTTCCAGAATTTAGAGGGCTTGTCCAGAATTAGAAAAACACAGCTGCCTGTGCATCCTAACATGGCAGAGGGGTCAGTCCTCATGCCTCACCTGTCTATAGGCTATGTCTGGTATTTCAGCTCCTCTAAACTGAGCTGAATGGGGCCGACTTGCAATACCACACACAGCCAGTATGCAGGTTTGGTGCTGTTTCAGGAAGGAAGTAGACATTCTTTTCTAATGATCTACAACATTTGAGTGCTGTAAAATATAATAAATAGATTTTAGAAGCTGATTTGATATGGTTATTACTGTATTGTGAATAGACTGCCTTAAAGAGATTGTCCCATTAAGACATCTTATGCACTATCCACAGGATAGAGGATGTGCCTGATTGGTGATGTTTTGATTGCTGGGGCCCCCGTCGATCATGAGCATGGGAGTCTGTGCTCCCCATCTGAATGAAATGGAGTGGACAAACATGCATGTCTAGTGCCCTATTCAACTCAATGGGGATTGCTGAGATAGCCGAACGCAAGCACTCCCGTATCTTCAACAGCCCCAAGGAGATGAATGAAGAGACAGCGTGCATGTATGACCTCCTCCTCGGTTCATGCCGGGGAGTCTGGGCCCCCATTCTTACGATCCTCTGAGTAGAGAATAAGTTGTCTTTCAACTGAATTTCCAAACTGGAATACTATTTTTTCCTCCACAAGCCTGGAATGGTGACCTGAAAAAAGTGGAGAAGCCTCAACTTCAATATCGTCATAAGAAGCGTCGGCTTGAGTTTGCAAAAAAGTACGCAGTGGACAGTTGAAGATTGTAAACGGGTGATTTGGAGCGATGAGTAAATAGACTGGGAAATGATAGG
The DNA here is from genome assembly GCA_033119425.1 of Bufotes viridis. Lineage (NCBI taxonomy): Eukaryota > Metazoa > Chordata > Amphibia > Anura > Bufonidae > Bufotes > Bufotes viridis. The sequence goes on along the minus strand of CM065594.1, from coordinate 33,981,744 downwards.
TGCAAATGGGTCTGGAAGAAACAAGGGAAAGGGGCCTAGCGGATCGAGAAATTGAAGGAAGTGTCAAGTTCATTGGAGGAAGCCTGATGATATGAGGTTGTTTTATAGCCAAAGGCAATGGATACTTGATCAGGATTGATGGATGTCTCAATGCTGAGCTATATGTGAGTATCCTCCAAGACGAGTTACTTCTTACACTCGAGTACTATGGGTATAAACAGGATGACATAGTGTTCCAGCAGGACAATAACGTAGCATACGTCGAGATTGGCGAAGAAATGGTTCAATTGCAATGAAGTAGATGTGCTAGAATGGCCTCCACAGCCCCCAGACCTCCACCCAATCGAACACTTGTGGGTAGTGTTAAAGAAAAAGCTGTATTCGTACCCAAGTTAGTCGACCAGTATGCAAAAACACTGGGAACGTGTAGAAGAGACTTGGGAACAGATTTCAGTTCAGATATGCTTGAATCTGATGGAGAGCATGTCCAGAAGGATTCAGGCAGTGTTGAAAGTCAAAAGCAGATTTAAAATATACTAAAAAATAAAATTTTAATTTTAAGAGCAAAACAATAACAATGCAGTTACCTGACAAGAATCTCCATAACTTATCATATGCTAAATAATTGCAAGTCCAATTTATGTATGATATAGCCAAGATGACTGTCTATAAAATGATCCGAGTCTCACGTTCGAAGCTGTAGTGCAGGGATGGCTAACCTGATGCTCTCCAGCTGTTGGAAAACTGCAACTCCCAGTGTGCCCAGACTAGCTACAGCTATCAGTCTACAGCAGGGCATGGTGAGAGTTGTAGTTTTACAACAGCTGGAGAGCCACAGGTTGGCCATGCCTGCTGTGGTGGATGGTGAGATATGGAGCCTGAAAGTTCAAAACATTGTTACCCTTTTGCTCGTCAGTGTATATATGCTCACTTTGAAAAGGTTATCCTCACATAACTTACGCTGTGATCCTTCAGAATGTCATATGTGTATCAATCAAAAGGGCAGCTTATGGATATTCATCAGGGGTTCCACCTGTTTATAATGCACATAATTTCCAAGCTTCCTTTACAAGTTGACAGCTGATTGACCTGCCATGCCATGTCACCTCCCTGTCACTTTGTGTAACAGTCAATGTAATTGGTAACACATTGTAATATAACATTGACTATATGACTCATACATGGTGACAGGAGCTCTTTTAGAGAAAGTTTCGAACTTAATGCCTAAAGTTCAATTCTGAATCCCCCCATGCACTTCTCTATCCCTCTGGAGACAGTGTCTTATTTTCCATTGATACATTTTTAATTGTTTATAGTTGTACTTAGGTTGTTAATCCTCGATAAGGATCATATTTCCCATCATTCTGCTGCTAATTGCTTTCACAATGGCAGTCTTTCAGAACAAGTGGTCTCTGTGTCTTTTATGGCAAATGAGAGGTTTAGTTCAATTACACGGCCTTTAAAGATGCATATAAATAGCAACAGGGTATTTGCCGTTATTGAACTGTTATCTCTACCGAGAATCCTGAACATTTACATCCAAGATTGGTTCAGAGACGTGGCATGTTTAATTGATGAATGAAAGTCTTATTAAAGTGTAATGGCTTGAAATAGTTATTCTTTTAGCTACAGTACCCTAGGCAGACCTAGAGTACCCTTCCATTAAGGTGGGTCCATTATGCAATGCCGTGGAGGTTCCCGACAGTGAACAAAACATGACAATTTGCAACAGAGAAACCAAGTAGGATTTATATACAGGGTATTATTGTTTTGTGTATGCAGCTCCAGTGCAGACCTATGTGTCTCTATACTTATTGACTAGATATGATATGAGCGAAATGGAATTCGATCCGGATTTCAGTAAAAATTCGATTCGCACCAAAGCTGAATTTCTTCGCACTTTGTGGTAATGAATCACATTTTTTCCTAAAATGGCTGCTGCAAATGTGAGGACATGGAGAAAGAAACTCCTCGAAGGCGAGATCACCCATACTGAGATGCATGCAGCCAATCAGCAGCCAGCCAGCCTTGTGATGTCACAGCCCTATAAATGGCGGCAGCCATCTTAGATTCTGCCATTTACCAGCGTACTTAGTGCAGGGAGAGACGTGTCTGCAGGCGCTAGAGACAGTGATAGGAAAAACTTAATTGTGGTGAAAAAACAATTAATAAGTGCAGGGAAAGGATAGGGAAGAATCGTTCCACAGCATTTTTGTAGAACCGGGTTCAATAGGGGAGGTTACAGACTGGGTAATAGAAACAATCCGATTACACCTTGGTGCACTGACTGGGGATCCAAATTGCCATTATACAGCTCTGTCATTCCAGCAAACCGTTCTTGTTATTGGGGTGCAAGTGCTGTGTGATACAGCCATTAACAGGGTTTATTACAAGGAAACATTTCTACAGTACGTCTTATTTGCCCTTGTGTGATGCAGTTATATGTTGTAAAGCCCTTTTTGCCGTGTATTAGTGGCAAAATATATTTGCCCTTGTGCGTTGCAGTGATATATTCTAAAGCCCAGTTTGCTGTGTATTAGGGCCGAAATAAAAATATATTTGCAGTTCAGCATTGCACGTATCTGTTGAAAAGCCTTTTGTGTTGTGTAAAAGTAGAAAAAAAACTTAGGGCCTAATTGCTGTTCTGCAGTGCAGTGATATATTCAAATGCGCAGTTTGCCGTGTATTAGTGGTGAATTAAAAATATATTCACCGTTCTGCGTTGCATTTATCTGTTAAAAAACCGTTTGTGTTGTGTAAAGGCGGAAAACAATTAGGGCTGAATTGCCTTTCTGCGTAGTAATAGATTTTTAAAGCCCAATTTGTCGTGTATTATTGGCGAAATAAAAATATATTCGCCATACTGCATTGCACATATCTGTTGAAAAGCCTTTTGTGTTGCGTAAAAGTAGAAAAAAAATTAGTGCCTAATTGCTGTTCTGTGGTGCAGTGATATATTAAAAAGCCCAGTTTGCCATGTATTAGTGGCGAAATAAAAATATGTTCGCCGTTCATCGTTGCCATACTGCATTGCACATATCTGTTGAAAAGCCTTTTGTGTTGTGTAAAATTGGAAATAAATTATGGCCTAATTACCATTCTGCGGTGCACTGATATATTCAAACGCCCAGTTTGCCATCCAAAATGGGGGTCTTTTTTACACCTACTGAGAGAGAGGACAATCTGAACTACTATAGAGACATCCTATGTAGTCAGTTGGCTGCTGCTTATCTGCGCCATCGTCCATCCTCTCGCAGGTCTGACCGGGGGGACCCTCTGTACTTATGTTCCACTACCATGGCTGCTGGCAGGAGCAGTACCAGCTCTATCAGCAGCAGCCTGAGTCTAGAGTCACTGATGAGCAGCTTTCTTCACCCGCCTAGTGAAGAAACTACTCAGCAGCAGCAGCAGCTAGAGCTGGAGCAGGACCTGAACCAGCAGGTGGTGGCATACTTGAATAGAACCTTGCCACCCCACATTGAAGGATTAGTGGCCACAACTGTCTGAGTTTGCCCTGGAAAAGCTGTCCTGCCCAGCCAGTAGTGTGCCATCAGAGTGGGTGTTTAGTACGGCGGAGGCAATAGTTACCCCAAGAAGAATTTGTCTGTCTACCCAAATGTGGAGACACTGACCTTTGTCAAGATAAGTCAGGCGTGGATCAGTGAGGATTTCCACCCACCAATGCCTGATGCATCAGAGTAGATCATCCATGGTGCCACACCAACACTCTGACAAAAGAGACTGGTTTCTTCTGGCTACCTTCCTCAGCTACTAATCTGATTCTGCTACCGGCCTGATGCCACACATCTGATGCCAAGTGCTCCTTCTTTCACCTACGATCTTCAGCAGGTACTGGTATTCCAAACCACCTCCACAATATGTCACCTTGCCACACTGTGGCCACCTGATGAGGCTGCCACCTCCACACTATGTCACCTTGCTACTCTGTGGCCTCCTGATGCTGCTGCCACCCCTCCATACTATGTCACCTTGCCACTCTGTGGTCTCCTCTGGCTGCTGCCACCTCCACACTATGCCACCTTGCCACTCTGTGGTCTCCTTATGCTGCTGCCACTTCCACTCTATCATTGTGCCACTCTGTGGTCTCCTCATGCTGCTGGCACTTCCACACTATCATTGCACCACTCTGTGGTCTCCTCATGTTGCTGCCACCTCCACACTATGTCACATTGCCATTCTGTGGTCTCCTCATGCTGCTTCCACCTCCACACTATGTTACCTTGCCACTCTATGGTCTCCTGATGCTGCCGCCACATCCACACTCTCATTGTGCCACTCTGTGGCCTCCTCCTGATGCTGCTGTCGCCACCTCCGCACTCTGTCATTGTGCCACTCTGTGATCTCTTCATGCTGCTGCCACCTTCATACTTTGTTACCGGGTCACTCTGTGGTCTACTCATGCTGCTGCCACATCCACACTATGTCGCCTTGCCACTCTGTGGTCTCCTTATTCTGCTTCCACCTCCACACTATGTCACCTTGCCACTCTGTGGTCTTCTCATGCTGCTGCTACCTCTACACTATGTCACCTTGCTACTCTGTTGCCCCCTGATGCTGCCTCCACCTCCACACTATCATTGTGCCACTCTGTGGTCTCCTCATGCTGCTGCCCCCTCCACACTCTGTCACTGGGTCACTCTGTGGTCTCCTCATGCTGCTGCCACCTCCACACTATGTCATCTTGCTACTCTGTGCTCTCCTCATGCTTCTTCCACCTCCACACTATGTCACCTTGCCACTCTGTGGTCTCCTTATGCCTCTGCCACCTCCACACTATGTCACCTTGCCACTCTGTGGTCTCCTGATGTTGACGCCTCCTTCACACTGTCATTGTGCCACTCTGTGGCCTCCTCTTGATGCTGCTGCTTCTTCCACCTCTATACTCTGTCATTGTGCCACTCTGTGGCATCCTGATGCTGCTGCTGCCAACTCCACACTGTCATTGTGCCACTCAGTGGCCTCCTCATGTTGCTTTTATCTCCACAATATGTCACCTTGCCACTCTGTGGTCTTCTCATGCTGCTGCCTCCTCCATACTATGTCACCTTACCACTCTGTAGTCTCCTGATGCTGCCGCCACCTTCACACTGTCATTGTGCCACTCTGTGGCCTCCTCATGCTGTCTCCACCTCACCAATATGTCATAGGGCAACTCTGTTGACTTCTCATGCTGTTCCCACCCTCCCCACTTCATCACTGGTCCACTATTTTGCCTTCCGGCCTCGCTGACATCATTATTTATTTGACCCTACCTCTGATCTGTCAGATGGAACGAAAAATGAGACTCACAACAGATCCTGTCTGTGTAGCAGCTGGAAGGTCTGTATGGTCTCATTAGAATTGGCTTGTGATTTAGTAGCCAAAAGCAAAAGTTGGTACAAAACACAGAAGAAATGTAAATATTTCATTCACGTGTCATCTCTGTTTTGATCCACACCTGTTTTTTTTGGCATTAGCAATGCTGATGAATTACTGACAAAATGCTGACAGAGTAAAGGCAGATGCTCAACAGACAGGATACATTTATTGTTCTGGCGGATCAGAGGAAGGGCAAAATAAGCAGTGACGTCGACCCAAACTTACTGCTGACACCCTCTCCACTCTACTCGTATAAACGTTTAATAGAGTAGATTCTGTAGACATCTATGTGGAATCAGCTGACGATGGTGTGAAAGGAATGCTCTTCTTCTTGACGTTAACATTGACCTGTAAGACTGAGTTCACTTGAGTTGGTCAGTTTTGGCCCCGTGTTTGCCTAAATAAGTGAAGTGTGCAGTGATTCTAAGAGCGACGCCTGCCATCTGCATGTCATGCAGACTCACAGTATTTTTCAATTACCAGAGCAGACCCCCTATGCGTCTTACTGCAAGGCACAGTGTTCTACACAACTATAAAGGCTCTCTGAAGCACCGTAAATAAATTCAGACCGAACCAAATTTTTCCCCAAAAATTCGGCGAACTGACAAATCGAATTTTTTACAAAATTGCTCATCTCTATTATTGATGATAAACAAACCCTGTGTGTAGTCTGATCCTCAGTTTTGTACATGTGACTCTAGATCAGTGATGTACTTTCTAAAATGCCCTTGTGACATGGGTTATGTTGGGCAAACATCTGTTGATGAAATTGTGACAGAACAGACATAAGTCATCTATTAAAATATGTAAAAAAAATAAAATGAAAGAAGGAGAAATTGAACAGCGAAAGAGGAAATATGGCAAAACTACTGTTGTAAAACATTTTTGGAAGAAAAAAACAACATTAGTGAACTTAGAAGCCAGATGTTAGAACAAATGGACTGCTGTTATAAGGAACTAGTAAGGGCTCATGCACATGATCATGTGCCGGCCGTTCCATGCATTGGGGACCGCAATTTGCGGTCCTCAATGCACGGGCATCCTCAGTTCCGTTGCCACAGGCGGATCACAGACCCATTCAAGTCCGCACCATTAAAAAATAGAACATGTATTTTTTTGCGGTGCTGAGGCACGGACAGAAACCCTATGGAAGCATTCCGTAATGCTTCCGTGGGGTTCCGTGCCTCCATTCCACACCACACCTTCCTAATTGAGGACAGCAAATTGCTATCCCCAATGCAAGGAATGGCCAACCAACGGCTGTGTGCATGAGCCCTAACTCTAACAAATTACTACAGAGAGAGGTGTTGATTTTTGTTTAGAACCTCTTAAGGGTCAGACCCAATTTTATTTTCACATTTTCCTCATATAGCCATATGAATGTTTATTTTTTGAGAGGTATGTTATATTTTTTAATGGCACCATTTAATTTGCCATGTTTTGTATAGAAAATTGGAAAAAAAATACCTGATGGGGTGAAATAGAAAAAAAAACGCAATTCCGAGAAGGTTTTTTGAGTTTTTATGTTGATGTTTACTGTGTATTAAAAATTACACATAGGTTTGCATAGGTGCTGTAAACACAATAACGCATTGAAATTTGAATCAAGACTATTTGCAAAGTTGCTCCAATTTTTTTTAATTTTAGTTGCAATAGAACAATAAAAGTGTTACAACTGTGGCCATGAAATGATCCGTCATAACAGAAGTCTATAGGCAACCATAACGATCTGTCTGTTTACGTTATGCAGGACGGAAAACGAAAGGGCTTTTTTTTTTGTCCTGCATAACGGAAAACCACACAGATCCATTATGCTTGCCTATTATGACGGCTTGGGACTCTCCACCTCAGCTCGGCACAAGCCATCAGTTCTCTGAAAGGTGCAGAGTCCACCACTTGGAAAGGGAGGGAATGCAGAACCAGCAATTTGGCCAAGTGCACATTCAGCTTCTGCGCTGTTTGATGGGTGCACGCATACTGCTAACGCTTCAGTGATCGATTGCTAACAGAATGATTTTTTGGTGGGTGCAATGCAACATCTTTGTACCCCTAACACACAAATATAAAAGTTAATCCGTCTGTAAGTTCGGTGGGTGACATACTCATTTACAGTTGTGTTCAAAATTATTCAATCCCCAATGCTGTAAAGGGTTTTAGGGAATTTAGTGTACATTTGTAATCGTGTTCAGAATGAAATCTTACAAGGACTTTTTAAAGAATCAAATGCAACTAAAAGGACATTAATAGTTTTTGTAATACAGTATTAAATGTTTTTTTTTTGTGATTTCTTCATTGACACAATTATTCAACCCCTTAAAGACTACCACTCTTAAGAACAGAGGTTCATTCAAGTGTTTTCGATCAGGTATTGAAAACACCTGTGGATGTCAAGGAGCAGCAATCAAGCATAATAAGCACCAATTAGGTAGATTTAAAATGACTGTGATACTCAGCTCCTTCTAGACATTTACTGGTGTGTTTACAAACATGGTGAAGTCAAGAGAATGTGATGCAGTCCGTCACAAACCTGAGGCTTGGGAGATGTTGGACCTTTCAACAGGACAATGATCCCAAGCATACCTCCAAGTCCACTAGAGCATGGTTGCAGATTAAAGGCTGGAACATTTTGAAGTGGCCATCGCAGTCATCAGACTTAAATCCGATTGGGACTTAACCCCTTTGGGACACATGACGTACCGGTACGGCATGTTTCCCGAGTCCTTAAGGACACATGACGTACCGGTACGTCATGAGTTGTTCCGATCACTGCTGCTCAGCTGGCAGTGATCGGAACAAGGTACCTGCTGAAATCATTCAGCAGGTACCTTGTTACAATGCCCAGGGGGTCCTGTGACCCCCATATGACGATCGCTGCAAACCGCAGGTCAATTCAGACCTGCGGTTTGCAGCGCTTCTGTGCGATCTCTGATCCCCGCGGTCTATGACCACGGGGATCAGAGAGTGAATGCCCCCAAACATTTTTTAACCCCCTGCAGCCCCAATCATAATGTGGCTGCGGGGTGCAGGGTGGCGGCGGCGCGAGGCGGGCGGGAGGCGGGCGGTGCGGCGGGCGGGATCGCGATTGCGATCCCCCGCCCGCCTCCTCTGTAATCTATCCCTGGTGTCTAGTGGTTCTATCAGAGTGTCAGCACATTGCTGACACTCTGATAGAAACGGCTGGCATCTGTGCTGCAGATGCCAGCCGTTTAACTCCTTCCGTACCGCGGTCCGTACGGACCGCGGTATGGAAGGGTTAACAGGAGGGAGCGCTCCTCCCTCTCCCATCGGGGGCTGCTGTGCCTTTGCAACCCCCAACAGGATGGGATCGCAGAGGAGGGAGCTCCACTCCTTCCCATCCATCACCCCCTGCCCAGTTATGGCAGCGGGTGATGGTTGCCATGGAGACAGGACGCTTTCAGAAGCGTCCTGCTCTCCATGGTGCTGAAAGTCTGAATTGACCTACTAAAGGTCTATTCAGACTTTCTAAAGTACAAAATACAGTACAGTGCACTATATAGTGTACTGTACTGTATTATACAGACACCAGATCCACTGGATCTTTCAGAACCAAGTGGGTCTGGGTCAAAAAAATGTAAAAAGTGAAAAAAAGTAAAAATGAAAAAACACATATCACTGAATAAAAATTTAAAAAAATAAAATACACTACACATATTAGGTATCGCCGCGTCCGTAAAAACCTGCTCTATAAAAATATCACATGACTGAACTCCTCAGGTGAACGCCATAAAAAAACCCCAAAAATGGTGTAAATAAGCCATTTTTTGGCACATTACATCACTAAAAGTGTAATACAAAGCGATCAAAAGGCGTTTGCCTCCCAAAATAGTACCAATCAAACCGCCATCTTATCCCGCAAAAAACGAGCCCCTACCTAAAACAATTGGCCAAAAAATAAAAAAACTATGCCTCTCAGACTAAAACATGATTTTTTTTGTTTCAAAAATGCTTTTTAGTGTTAAATGTATTTTTTTTTTTTTAAAAGTAGACATATTGGGTATCTCCACGTCCGTAAGAATCTGCTCTATAAAAATATCACATGACCTAACCCCTCAAGTAAACACTGTAAAAAAAAAAAAATAAAAACTTTGTCAAAAAGCCATTTTTTTGCCACCTTACATCACAAAAAGTATAATAGCAAGCGATCAAAAAGTCATATGACCCCCCAAATAGTGCCAATCTAACCGTCACCTCATCCCGCAAAAATGATACCCAACCTGAGACAATTGCCTAAAAACTGAAAAATATATGGCTCTCAGACTATGGAGATACTAAAACATGTTTTTTTTTCATTCAAAAAGGATATTATTGTGTAAAACCAAAATAAGTAAAAAAAGTATACATATTATGTATCTTTTCTATAAAAATATATCATGACCTAACCCCTCAGATGAACGCCGTAAACATAAACAATAAAAACGTTGTCAAACAAGCCATTTTTTTCACCTTACATCACAAAAAGTGTAATAGTAAGCGATCAAAAAGTCATATGCACCCCAAGATAGTACCATTCGAACCGCCATCTCATCCCGCACAAAATGAGCCCCTACATAGGACAATCGCCCAAAAAAAAAATATATATGGCTCTCAAACTATGGAGACACTAAAACATGATTTTTTTTTGTTTTAAAAAATGATATTATTGTGTAAAACTTTTATAAATAAATAAAAAGTATACATATTATGTATCGCTGCGTCCGTCACAACCTGATCTATATAAATAACACATGACCTAAACCCTCAGCTGAACACAGCAAAAAAAAAATAAAAAAAAATACGGTGTCAAAAGCCATTTTTGTCACCTTACATCACAAAAAGTGTCATAGCAAGCGACCAAAATGTCATATGCACCCCAAGATTGTGCCAATCAAACCGCCATCTCATCCCGCAAAAAATGAGCCCCTACATAACACAGTCGCCCAAAAAAATAAAATAAAACTATGGCTTTCAGAATGTGGAGACACAAAAAAAAAATTTTTTTTTGGGCGTCTGGGCATCTGTCTTTCACCTCACCCCCTTGCAAATCAGCCAAGTAGTCTGGGCCCCAAATCATGCAGCAGTCTCTTATGCTTTTTGATGACTCTGCTGGTAGGGTTTCTGTAGATCTGCCCCAGAAGTGGAAGAGATTGAGTGCACTGATGCCCAACCACTTATGTTTCAGGATGTGGACATGGGAAGACCACCGCAGCACATCTCTGATGATGCCGAAACACAGGTGCCAACTGCTTCAGCTTTCTGCAGTGTGCAAACTGGCAAGGAGGGCAGGGGTAAAGAGTGAGTGGAAGATGATGTGGAGGATGATGGAATCAAGGTCATGTGAGTGACGTGTGCAGCTCGGAAGAAGAGGTGGTGGTCACATAGCACCAGCCTCACAGCAAAAGAGGGAGCAGTGTGCAAAAGCCCCAGCCAGTACGCCTGCTACTTCCCACCGCACTCAGGGACTGAGCACACCAATGCCAGCTCCAAAGAGTTCCCTGGCATGGCAGTTCTTCAGACAATGTGCTGACGATCAGAGCCTGAAGTGAGGCATAAATGTTCTAAATCTGAGCACCACCTACATGACCAAGCATCTAAATGCAAAGCATGAGCTGCAGTGTGGTAAACACTAGAGATGTCGCGAACATAAAATTTTCTGACTTCTATTGGCAGGCGAATTTTAAAACCCACAGGGAATCTTTCTGGCCACAATAGTGATGGAAAAGTTGTTTCAAGTGGACTAACACCTGGACTGTGGCATGCCGGAGGGGGATCCATGGCAAAACACCCACGGAAAATTACGTAGTTGACTCAGAGTCGGGTTTTAATCCATAAAGGGCATAAATAACCTAACATTCGGAAATTGTTTGGAATAACGTGCTTTAAAACATCCAGTGTGTGTATACGATCATGTATGATGTTGTATGGATCAGGTAGTGTAAGGGTTACGCCCGCTTCACAGTGACAGACCAAACTCTGACAGAACAAACTCCCCGTTTAACGCACCGCAAACAACCGCAAACAGTCCATTTGCACAACCGCAAACTTCACATTTGCACAAGGCTGGATACCAAGCTAGCCATGTCCCGTTCCTTGTTCTCACTGACGTCATTGAAGGTCTCTTCCTCCACCCAGACACGTACAACACCAAGGGTCCCCGAAAGGGGACAACAAGCCCCCTGGGACGCCTGCTGTGGTTGGTCTTCCACCTCCTCAAAGCCACCTTCCTCCTCTGACTCCTCTTCTTCAGACTCCTCTCTCTGCGTTGCCGCAGGTCCAGCAATCGACGACAAGGCTGCTTCTGGTGGTCATGGTGACCCCAACTCTTCCTCTTCATGCTCATCTACAGCCTGATCCAGCACTCTTCGCAGGGCACGCTCCAGAAAAAACGCATATGGGATGAGGTCGATAAAGTTGCCTTGGGTTTGACTGACCAGGTTTGTCACCTCCGCAAAAGGATGCATGAGCCTACAGCCATTGTGCATGAGCGTTCAGTAACGTGCCAAAAAATACCCAGCTCCGCAGAGGCTGTCCTCTTTTTTTTCAATTAAAAAAATCTGTTCTTACCAGTTTAATCTCTGTTTTGTTCCCTATCAGGGGCTGGTGTATGGAATAGATTTTAGGAACCAGGAGATGGAAAAAGATGGTTGGTCGGTCCTCTTCCCTCCAATTTGGGGCGCGTACAATGTACTGTGCTACCCTATATGAGTGGTGTGTTAAGTAGTACTATTCCTATTAGTTTAATCCCTGTTATGTCCCCTATCAGGGGACGTGTATCGAATAGATTTTAGGAACCGGGAGATGGAAAAAGATGATTGGTCGGTCCTCTTACCTCCAATTTGGGGCACTGCGCGTGCACCGTGCAATGTACTGTGCCACCAATACAAATAGTTAGAACTACTACTCTTACCATTTTAATCCTTGTTAAGTTCCCTATCAGGGGACGTGTATTGAATTGAATCCTTGCATGGGGAGATAGAGAAAAAAGCTTGCTCTGTCCGTTTCCTTCTAATTTTGGGCACTTGCAATGGAATTTGCCACCAATGCAACTAGTGTTAACTAAGTACTATTCCTATAAGTTTAATCTCTGTTTTGTCCCTTATCAGGGCCAGGTCGGTGTAGTGAATAGATTTTTGAACCGGGAGATGGAAAAAGACCCATGCTCGGTCCGCTTCGTTTGAATTTTTGGTCACTGCGCGTGCGCCGTGCAATGTACTGTGACATCCCATATGAGTGGTGGGCAGTGGGCACAGTACAGTCTGTGGGCCTGACACACACTGGCAGGCAACTGCAATTATATTAAAGGGTAAAAATTAAATGACTTTTTCTTCTGCAAGGTACTTTGCCACTATGCATGAGTGGTGGGCAGTGGGCAATAGTACAGTCTGTGGGCCTGCGGCCTCTCACACACGGGCAGGCAACTGCAATATATATATATATATATATATATATATATATAAAAGATAAATAAAAACAAACTGATGTACCAGCCCTAAAAAGGGCTTTTTGGGGTGCTGTCAGGACGCTTACAGCAGATGGCCCCTTTCACATGAGCGAGTTTTCTGCGCGGGTGCAATGCGTGACGTAAACGCATAGCATCCTCACTGAATCCTGACCCATTCATTTCAATGGGTCTGTGTACATGAGCATTTTTTTCACGCATCACTTGTGCTTGGCGTGAAAATCGCAGCATGTTCTATATTCTGCGTTTTTCACACAGCCCTAGCCCAATAGAAGTGAATAGGGCTGCGTGAAAAACGCATTGCATCTGCAAGCAAGTGCGGGTGCGTTGCGTTTTTCACTGATGGTTGCTAGGAGATGTTGTTTGTAAACCTTCAGTTTTTTATCACGCGCGTGAAAAACGCATCAAAACGCATTGCACCCGCACGGAAAAAACTGAACTGCAATCGCAGGCAAAACTGAATGGCTTTGCCTGTGACATCGCACAGTTTTCACTGAACGCATCCGCAACGCATCCGTACCTAAGGCCCCATTTACACATCCGCAATTTTTGTCTGCATCCATTCCGCAATTCTGCGGAATGGATGCGGACCCATTCATTGTGAATGGGGTTGGACGTGATACGGAGAGCACACTATATGCATCCGGCCGTGGCTCCGCAAAAGATGGAGCATGTCCTATTCTTGTGCGCAGCCTGCGGACAAGATTAGGCATCTCTATGGAAAGTGCCGGCATGGTGTATTGCGGATCCGCAATTTGCGGATCCGGAACACACTACTGACATGTGAATGGGGCCTAATCCGGACACGCTCGTGTGAAAAGGCTGATGAGTCTTTGAGGACTGGAGTGGACACAGAACACTAGTATCTAACGCTTTTCCTAGAATCCCTATATTAATTCAGCAGCAGCAGCACTCTGCCTGCTCTAACTAACACTGCAGTTGGTCAGTAGCTACTGTCCAACCAAGATGTGGAGGAGACATCCGCCGCTTCCTCCGGTAGGCGAGCAAGTAGTGATGAGGAGAGTGGTGTGGGAGCTGATGTTGTGAGCGGTAGGGCGCCTGACCCAGAAACCGTTGAGGAGGACATTAGGGACGTGCAGACAGTACTCGATATGATGATGTAGCTGATCTCACTTAAGATCCGGGTGAATTAGGGGCTTCATCCTCAGTGGGAGAAGAGGGAGGCAGCTTGTCCGTGAGGAAGCGGAGGAGCCAGCAAGTCGCTAGCGTGGCCGAAAGTCAGCAGGGTGGCAGCAGTGCGAGGTAGGGAGCCAAATGTTCCCGGGGTAGACCTCCCGCTTCCCAGGAGCCTACGTGCCCGGAAAGTAGTTGTGCAGGTGTTTATGGAAGCAGCGGCAGTAGCAGTCAGTCAGTGCAGAGTGTTGGGGGTAAAATCACCTACATAGAATCTGTGGGCAGACAGTGAAGAGTGGCCAGGGTGCCTGCCTTAACATATCCAGCGTCACCATAAAGTGGCCTGGGAGAACCGTGGCTCCGATGTTGGTGGTCCAGCCTGCCCAGTGGCACGCATCTGATTTCAGGCAGTAAAGGCTCAATTACTTCAGCCAAAGGGAGCTGTCTGTCCTTCCCATCATCCGCTGGCTCTGATGCTCCTGCCCCTACTCCTCGTCAGTCATTCCTTCAGCAATCGATAACCGAAGCGATTGCCCAGTAACAACTCATCCAACGGCGCAGAATCTGAATGTGCTCCTGGCCAAGTTGCTGGTGCTGCAGTACCTCTCTTTTCACGTGGTGAACTCTGCACCTTTCAGAGAATTGATGGCTTGTGCTGAGCCGAGGTGGAGAGTCCCAAGCTGTCATTTCTTTGCCAAAAAGGCAATACCAGCCCTGCACTGTATGTAGAACAGAAGGTGGGCCAGTCGTTGAGTGCAGGAGGTGGGCCAGTCCAAAGTGCATGGTGGAGCTGTAACTACGGTCAGGGACAATACATGTCCTTTACTGCCCACTGGGTGAATGTGGTTCCTTGGCCAGGTGACTCTGCAGCTCGTTTGCCTGGGAAGACGGAGTATCACATGGGAGGAACTGCTCCGTATCCTTCATCAAAAAATGAAATCCTGGCTTTCTCCGAGACAACTCAAAATCGGAACCATGGACCGACAAACAAAGAAAGGCCATAAACGATTTCTTGACGATCCAAGCGGACAGAAGTACTCCCATGTGTAACTTCGATGTCAGCCAGGGGCAGCTCATGCGTGACACCTGCCATTTTCTCAGGCCCTTTGAGGAGGTCACGTTATTTGTCAGTTGCCAGGACTATGGGTTGAACAACGTCATTCCACTGCTTCATGTCCTAGAACAGATGCTGGTAAATCTTGCTGGTCAGTGGACTAGAGACGTGGCGCCCAGATCTCACGTCCACATGAGGCCTGTGGGGCTTCATGTGGAGGAGGAGGAGGACATTGGAGCACAAGCAATGTTTATCAAAATGGATGGCCTTTATACACAGGTGACAGGAGAGGAAGAGCAGCCAGAGGAGCTACAGGGTGATGAGGAAGATGAGGCAAAGGACCCAGACACACCGTGGCAGAATGCAGTGGAGATGGAGACAGAGAGTCCCTCTGTATCACTTACACAAATGGCCCGATACATGCTCACTTGCCGGCAGAGGGATGACTTCTGGCTCTCCACCTTGTTGGACCATCGCTACCGGTCCAAAATGGGGGCCTTTTTTACACCCGCTAAGAGGGAGGACAAACTGAACTACTATAGAGACATCTTATGTAGTCTGACTGGGGGGGCCCCTCTGCACTCACATTCCTCTGCCATGGCTGCTCTGGCCGGGGGTGCGCGTGGGGGGGGGGATGTGGGTAGGAGTAGTTCCAGCTCCATCAGCGGTAAATTGAGTGTAGAGTTGCAGATGAGCAGCTTTCTTCACCGGCCTAGTGAAGAAACTACTCACCAGCAGCAGCAGTTAGACCTGGAACAGGACCCGAACCAGAAGGTGGTGGCATATGCAGCGTCCCTCTATGTGTCAAAAGGGGACACTTCAAACTTTGGTATATGTCATTAATTTCCATCATCCATTGCAATATATTGGGCTGCTGATTCCTTACAACAGGCTGGTAACCGCACTTACAAACATTCTCCACTAGGTGGAGCAGCCCCATCATATATCTAGGACAGCTCAGTGACAGGAAGTTAGTTGAGAGTTGAGAGTAAGTTGGGAGTTGAGAGTTATTTGGGAGCAAGGAGGAGAGTATGTAACTTAAGCTTAGCTCAAGGATTACTGGACCATCTTTGTGTAGTGCCACTGTCTTGGAGTCAGAGACTAAGTGGATTAAGTTCATGGCAGCAACCTGTTCAAATAATGGAGCACGGGACTGATGCCTGCTGCTAGGGAGACAGCCCTGTTGGTTGCCAAGTGCCAAGTTCAAGAGTAGATTAAGATCCAAGTACCCTAAAGACTGAATTCCTGAAGCAAGTGAGATAAGTTGAAGGAAAGTATCATCTCTCAGATTAAGTTGGAACCTGCCATTTATCACTGTCACCCTGTGCCTGTTGTATGAAGTCGCAGCTTGCATACCTTTTCTGTACCAAGGCATTATCTTATCTGTATGGATGTCACTTATATCAAGGCAAAGTTCTGTTGTTTACAAAAATTGACTCCTCATCCTTCCTAAACCATCTCTCAACGCACCTTACGGTGCTGGCGTCACGAACACCAGGGACCCTGCCTTCAAGGCACCTAAAAACCCATTTAATCAAGGACACCTCAACTAGCATCTGGCTGGGAGTCCATGGACAACAGAGTGTGCCCTGAAGGAACTGCTGCTGTCCTTCCATTCACTGCACCCCTGCCCAGGGAGCTCTGCTAACCTGAGTACAAACAACTACTACCCCCATCGGCCCACTGTAGCTCACGTGTTGCCCCTGCTGACTCGGTCACTGCAAATACTTGGACAGTACCCTGCCACCCCACATTAAATATCCGATGGACTACTGGGCAGCCAAACTGGATTTGTGGCAGAGTTTACCCTGGAAAAGCTGTCCTGCCCAGCCAGTAGTGTGGCATCAGAGCAGGGGTTTAGTGCGGCGGGGGCCATAGTTGCCACAAGAAGAACTCCCCTGTCCAAAATGTGGAGAGACTGACCTTTGTCAAGATGTATCAGGTGTGGATCAGCCAGGATTTCCACCCACCAATGCCTGATGCATCAGACTAGATTATCAATGGTGCCACACCAATACTTTGACAAAAGAGACCAGTTTCTTCTGGCTACCTGCCTCAGCTACTATTCTGATGCTGCCACCGGCCTGATGCCACACATCTGATGCCAACTGTTCCTTTTTTCACCCACCATCTTCAACTGGTACTGTTATTGCCATCCACCTCCCCACTCTGTCAACGGGTTACTCTGTGGTCTACTGATGCTGCTGCCACCTCCACATTGTCATTGTGCCACCCTGTGGCCTCCTCCTGATGCTGCTGACACCTCCACAGTCTGTCATTGTGCCACTCTGTGGCCTCCTGATGCCGCTGCCACCTTCTCACTATCATTGTGCCACTCTGTGGCCTCCTCCTGATGGTGCTGCTGCTGCCACCTCCACACTCTGTCATTGTGCCACTCTGTGGCCTCCTGCTACTGCTGCCACCTCCACACTGTCATTGTGCCACCCTGTGGCCTCCTCCTGATGCTGCTGCTGCCACCTTCACATTCTGTCATTGTGCCACTCGGTGGCCTCCTGATGCTGCTGCTGCCACCTTCACACTGTCATTGTGCCACCCTGTTGCCTCCCCCAGGTTATCTTCTCCCCCCTGACCTCTGCACAGGTCACTAAAACGTGCGTGGAAAATTCTCCCATCAATGCTAATGGAGTCACCTCCTGTCCATTGTGTCTATGACCCATGTAGCTTCTCTCACAACACACAAAGTCTTAACAAATTTTAGGCCTAGTGGCCAGTGCGAAAACTGCAGTAATTAAGTCTTTGTAAAGGATAGTTACATAGAATTTTGTTTAAAAAAATCACCAAAATGTAAAAAAAAAATTGTTTAACATAAAAACATCCTATATCAGTGAATGGAGAGCCATGCATGCGCGCCTTGCTTTCCATTCATGTTAGGGCACCATTCTTGTAATATTATTTGTCCACTGATGTGAAACCTGCACCTATTTGATGTTTATAGCATATCCCATCATCAATATATCAATGTCCATTTGGATACAACCCTTAAATATATGAGTGGAATCCTGCAAATGTTCAGTTCCTCTACAGCGCTACTACAGGTAGAATGAATTATTACACCCTTTTCTCAATCAAATTAGTGGGCTGTCTGTGCAGTCTGTAAATTGAGTCCTCCAAAGCAAAAGCCACTCTTTGTTGCTGATTGCCACTTTGGTCACTAGATGAGAGTCATGCTTCTAGATTGTAAAGTGAATGTCTAGTCATAGAGTACTAACCTAAGGTCATACGATTTTTGAACATGAATAATGTTGTCCTCTAGGTATATTGAGTAAAATAGACAAAATAGGAAAAAAAGCATTAAAATGTATTGGCTGTGTGGGCAAACTTTACGTTGCCCAAAGCTGCACGAGATTTCGATTAATTACAACAATATTCCTATCTATGTATTTAAACCTTTTTGAAATATGAATCTGAAGTGGGCTTTGGTACCGAGATACCAGCAGTATCCCAGTTCGGTCCAAATCCCAGTTCTTTTCCTATTTTAAAATGTTTTTAAATAGACAGATAGGAATACCGTTGTAATTCACCGAAGTCTCGCACAGTTTGGGAGGAAGCGAAGTTTGCCTACTCGGAACCAATACATTTTAGTGCTGGACAGAAACAGCATTAACAACAAAGTTTTTGAACTAATCAACTTTGGATCTATGATCCAAAGCTCGATTCGCTCAAACCTACCAATGACATACCTGCAGATCTGGTACAGTAGATAACCTTTCTAATTTCCTCCTTTGCTTGGCTACTTTTTCCATAAATGTTAGTTCCCATCAAATCCATCTCTAAAGAGATGATTAATACAGAACACCAAAGTGACTGATCTTCAAGCTGTGGTTCTCCAGCTGTTGGAGCTGGAGTTGGAGATTACTGATGTTAATATGCCAAATGGGCATCGCTTGCACCAAGTTAAGTTGTGGTGTATCTAGGGGTGGGTTTTACCTTGATCCACCCATAAAATCCAATTTTGAGAATACTCTACTGACCACTAATCTATGATATTTTTCATACATTAGTTGCAGTCTCTTCTTCATGTTGCTACAAAACATCATAGACTCTTCGGTACATCACAGCTTGTGGCTTTCAAATTGTAGAACAAACTTCTAAATTTAACACAACATTTTTCTTATGACGCCTTTATTGAATGCTCTATATTTAATTCTCCAGCATGTTATTAAATCCTTTGTAGGTTCTTGATGCAGATATAACTTTATAGACAGGACTCGACAATTCTATTCTTTCCTTCCTAAACAATCAGTAATTACAGCTGCCCTAGCATAAATAAATGCTATCCTGAAGTGTTCACTAGCATTTGAGTCATTTCAGTGAATCATCTCTATGCATTTAGATTATACCAGTCCAGCTCATTCTGGAGAAGAATGCTGCGATCAGGGATAGCAAAGTTTCAAAACTATTATTGAACATTTATATGAAGTGCTCTGGCCCGTAAGTATACCTTAAAAGAGTATTCTGACTTCTGAAAAAAAAAGTTACCTTAAAGTTTCATACCCTTAAATCAGGCACATCTCCAATGCCCTAGCGCACTGAGATGTCCTGCCAACTCTTGTTGTCCCTGCACCGCATTGACATTTCATCCAGGGGCTTAGCTACAGAAGGTGCAGAGATAGCAGCCTCCCCTTGACCTTGCTGCTTGAGGATGCACAAATGAGGCCCTCATTTTCGGCCTGCACCTTTACTGTGCTATTTATTTCAGTGGTTTTATTAGTGGTAATCTGCATGCAGATCCTGTGGCCGGACCATATTGTGCAGTTCTCATCTACAAAGTTTCTGTTAGAAGCAGTTGTGTTGTGTTAGGGCATTGTGTTGAGCCTCAGGTACAGTCTAACAAACATACCAAGATAAAGATGTGCATGTGCAACGGGTGACCTCCCCCTAGGGCGCTATATATGGAGTGTCCCAGGTGTAGGAAATGCTGAGTGGTATAGTGCGGCCTAAAATGTATCTTTATGTGTGTCACGGTGCTCCTATCTGGAGAGGACTGGATCCCAGGCTTTGGCTCTGAAGCAATAAATATAGGGGAATAATTGAGGAATAATAGAATAACTTGAGTCCAGACCTTGTATGTAGTTGAACAGCAGCTTTACTTTGCATAAACGTTCTCCAAAGCGGTTTACAGGCTTTATCTTGGTTCCAGCAGGCTTTAGCAGTAAACTGGCAAGCTTCTTCAATAACTTTGCTTGCTTTCTCTATCTCTGCTGTACTGATAAGCTTAATAGGTACCTCGGCTTCCTCTGTAAGCTGCACTTTCTCTCTGTAGTCTGACTCTAAGTTATGCCAGGGAACTTTCCTCCTTTGGCTCCTGAGGCTTCAAGCTTTGGTCTCCATGACCAGCAGAGTTTAAGGTGCTCTGGCTGGGGTGGGTAGTACGTCCAGCAGAGACATGCCCCTTCACACCCTTCCCTTAGCAGGGGGTGAACTAGACTAACTAGAAACTGGTCCCCACCCTTTTCTCCAGACGGGGGGTTGGAATGGAATGGAAGGTTCCATTCTATCTAACTGTGATGATGGTGCAATATACTACTAATTATGCTGAGAAGAGGTTATCCAGGAAAATATATTTATCTTATCCTCATGGTAGGTGATCAGTCTCAGATCTGTGAGCAGGGGCGTAGCTAACAGCTCATGGGCCCTGATGCAAGAGTTCAGCTTGGGCCCCGCTTCCCTCAGTGCTTTGTGTATCTTCTTATGTGGCACAAGGCTTTTTGGGCCCCCTCAGGCTCCTGGACTGCTACCTCTGCACCCCTTATAGCTATGACCATGTCTGCGAGGGTGCGACCCTTGGGATCCCCACAATCAGCTGTTAGAAGACGTCTTGAGCACCACAGACTCTTTCTAGGCCAGGGACATCACCGTACGTTGGTTACTTGGTCTAGTTGCAGCTCAGCCCCATTCAAGTCAATGGTGATGAGCTGCAATACCAAGCACTGCCAAGGAATTATCATTATCGGTTCATGGATAACCCCTTTAATTGAGCTACTATAGATCAATGTATACCATGTGGATGTGTGATTCATGTTTTTCTCTTTTTGTTTGTACACAGTCTAACTAACAGGCTGCAACTGCCTTTCCCCCCTTACTAGTATTTACAGTTTTACACTAGATGGATTTTTTGGTGACTTAATGACGTTTCTGGAAATTTACAAGAAGGCTACAGACAGGGAAAGGGGAACTACAGACTGCCTTAAGGGGGAAAGATGTCACTTTTCTTTAATAAGATACATTTATTCACATGTAAACCTGATTTGTACAAAAAAACGTATTTGCTATTAACAATGCCATTACCATATCATGAATTCCAAATACAGTGGAAGTTTCCAAATTTTCCAGGGGACATCAAACCGTAAGTGACCACAAAAGAATATCAATTTAGACTACAGTTTGATTTTGATTAGTCCCATCGGTCCTCACTGGACCTCGCCTTTTAGTTTTAGTTTTGACCTTGTATCTAACATTCACTTTGCTAGGTGATTTTTCATATCTAGAAATAAAAATTATATTTTAAGAGTAGGTGTATCCCCTCAAGCTCAATTATAGTGTTTAATTCACATGCCTACCGATTATACCTATTATTATTTGCCATTAACCTATATAATGTTAGGTACCTTTTAAGCTATAATTCTGGAAGGTATATATTTATTGAATTCAAACTCATTGTTCAATGGCCTTGAACTGCTACATGTAATAGCCACAAAACTGTGACATTACGTGGCATCGTTTGCACCTTCTATGCAAAATATGAAGCAAAAAAACTCTCTGTTGGTAGAGGCAAATTAGGGTAACAGTCTAAGTCTGATGGCCAAGTATGGATTCAGCATCTGATAGCAGGTTGTAAATGAATGTGTTAGCATCAGGATCCTCTTGGCAGTTATCATATGCCACTTATTGATAAATTCAGGGACTGATAGTTAAGTGGGAGGGGGTTAGAGACCATTACAGATTTTGCATTGGGGCCCTTGAGAGTCAGTCATAGTCACTGCAAGTCCTTATCCTTTACCACTGCGTAACACTACCACTACCCAAAGTTATTGTCGACCGTATAATAAATTCAACATTTAATGTACCTAAACTTTTCACGAGACTCAAAGCAACTGCTTAGCAGCCTACTTCTGCCTTTATGCACCCTAAGGGATATTTTTGGCATGGATGAGTGCAGCGCAACCATCTTTTTTAACGGTGTGACATATTTCAAATCATTAAAATAAAAAAACGCAAAGGGAAAGTCATCTACCGTAGGTTTGTCGGAGTTTCATTACATGGGGTTACTAGGAGATCAGAATTATGTAGGGGAACAGCATTTGTAATCGAATCACATTGCCTTGGCACAGTCTTAGAAACTTTCACAGCAGCTTGTCGTTAGGAAGTATCCACGGTTTAAAGCTTTGACCTTTCATTACATCACTCAGAACTGGAATGAAAGTTTTTCCCCAGAGGCGAAACAGCAATGCGTGAAGGTGAGTGTATTAATCTCGATGAGCAGTCATTCCCTATGGGTGACAAGTGGCATCTGCCCAACCAGTCAATTTAAATTCTTTTTATATTTTTTTTTGTTTTTTTTGTTGAGGATTGAAATATTTATATAGACAGATCCAAAGCAAAATAGACAAAAATAACACCCACATGTCTCACTCCTGTTCCTTCTTAAAAAAAACTCTTAAGATGAATATTTAAGGATAATTAAAGGAAATTAACAAAGAGTCTAAAGAACTTTAGAAAAAATTCCCAGAGATTTTTATGTAAATAATTTTTGCTGATAATTTGGACCTATTCTGCCTAATGAATTAGGTTGTATTAAATTATTTTAATGGCTGAAAGGATTTTCCCATTTATGTTGGATGAGAGATTGATTTGGATGAGAGATGATAAAATAAATGTCTTTTTTGTCATCAGATTATTTTTACTTTATCAGAGAAGGGTTGGTTAGAAGGAACAAAACCTTTCTAGAAATATCATGTGAGCTTTCAAATTTATGGTATGGTATGGCTACTGGGGTGCATGCAAATGGGGTGAAAACTGAGCAGAAAAAAAATCCATGACTAATATTAGTGAGCAGTAGTAAACTGGGCAATTGCACAGAACCCTTGTTTACTTAGGGCCCCCTTAGGGCCCCTAACATCATTGCAGGTCCTGCAGAAAGAAGAAAGAAGAGGATACCGTCTGCACGATCAAGTGGATGAGGTGAGTTTTTTTTTAAATTATTTTTACCCCTCAATGGACATTTTATTTAGCATTCTGTCTTAAGAATGCTATTATTTCCGTCGTCGACTTCTCTTCCGGGTGTAGATGTGACTAGTGTTGAGCGAACAGTTCGAGAATAGTTCGGGTTCGTACCGAATTTTGGGGTGTCCGGGACCCGGACCCGAACCCGGACATTTTCAAAAAAGTTCGGGTTCGGGTTCGGTGTTCGTCGATTACTTCCCGCTTTCTGAAGGGCTGCACAGCAGCCAATCAGCTAGCGTTTTACTTCTTGCCCTAAGAGCCCATCACAGCCATGCCTACTAATGGCATGGCTGTGATTGGCCAAGTGCAGCATGTGACCCAGCCTCTATTTAAGCTGGAGTCACGTAGCGCCGCACATCACACTGCTCTGATTAGTGTAGGGAGAGGACGCAGCTTCTGTCAGGTCGAGATTAGGCAGGTTAAAGTCAGCAACAGCACCTAATGAACGGATCAATTTACAGCTGAGAATCATTGAACTTCTGCTAGTTACTTGCTCGCTGGTTTTTAGGCTGCACAGAGCGTTTTTCTGTCACTTATTTTCTGGGTTGATCGGCGGCCATTTTGTGACTTGTGGTGCGCCAGAAGAAGCTGCCACCAAGTCCATCAATCCATCAATACTAGTTTTTTTTTTTGCTATATCCTACATCAGGGGCTTGGCTGTGCTAATTGTCACCCCTAGAAACTCAGGATAGCAATTTCTATATTTTATTAAGGGGCTAAATACAATTGCCCAAATACCAATCCTCTAAATCTGGTGTTCCAGCTTTGCAAAATAGAATAGTGTCCGAGGTAACGCACACACGTACAGACGCACGTACACGATTCTTGAATAGTTGTATTATCGCGATAATAAAACTAACAGTGTAAAGTTGACTGTATTGCTCTAAGTTATATTCGCGTACGAATGTAACTTCTATTACAGCACACCAATACTAAAACTGACTAAGAGACAGCTTTAAGTTCTATTCGAACGCGATTGCAACTTTGGAACTTAAAATGGTGTACGATTTTAAAAGTTGAGTACTAAAAAGTTGGAATCGCAATGCGATTCTTATGTATTTGCTTAATCGCATTGCGATTACAACTTTGAGCTACCGATCACCATGGAACGCCTCCTCCAGTAGAATGTACTGTCGGATGTGAGAATTAGGTTGAAATC
The DNA here is from genome assembly GCA_033119425.1 of Bufotes viridis. Classification (NCBI taxonomy): domain Eukaryota; kingdom Metazoa; phylum Chordata; class Amphibia; order Anura; family Bufonidae; genus Bufotes; species Bufotes viridis. The sequence goes on along the minus strand of CM065594.1, from coordinate 33,957,318 downwards.
GCAATGCGATTATTATATATCTGCTTAATCGCATTGCCGTTTCAACTTAGCATTGCTAAATAATTCCATCCATATTCGTTAACTTACTGACTCAGTAAGTTAACGATATGGATGGAATTATTTAGCAATGCTAAGTTGAAATCGCAATGCGATTAAGCAAATATATATGAATCGCATTGCGATTTCAACTTAATTCTCAGATCCAACAGTACATTCTACTGGAGGAGGCGTTCCCATGGTGATTGTTAGCTCAAAAGTTGTAATCGCAATGCGTTTATTGCGGTATATTATCCCTCTGGGTGTCTTTTACAGCCTTTTTAGTGCCCAAAAGTTTGGGTCCCCATTGACTTCTATGGGGTTCGGGTTCAGGATGAAGTTCGGGTTGAGTTCGGATCACGAACCCGGACATTTTCCGGAAGTTCGGCCGAACCTCTCGAACCCGAACATCCAGGTGTTCGCTCATCTCTAGATGTGACGTCATCGGCGCAGGCGCACTGAGGTAGGAGCGGCCGAGCAGCGTCCTCCTCTCAGTGAACTGAAGACTGGGACGGCGCAGGCGCGCGATTTGGAACTGAGACAGGGCCAGCCAGAGGAGGAGAGCGCTCGCTGGCCCTGTCACTCAACAGGAGGAGGGGGCGTTTTTTGGAAAGGAGGATGCGGCGGCTACTAGCAACTTGCCGCCCTACTTGCTGGTAGCAAGGTAATTTACATATTTAAAAAGTGCGTTTTTTAGCTAAATTAACGGACAGAAAAAGGTAAAAAGAGTATATATAGAATAATCGCCCTATAAGGATTTTACTAAGCACAAAAAAGAAAAATGACTTTTGGGGGGTGACAGAAGCCCTTTAATGGGGTCCGTGTTCGGGATCAAGTTCGGGTCCCGAACCCGAACTTAGACCGGAAGTTCGGCCTTACCCGGCGAACCCGAACTTCCACAGGTTCGCTCATCCCTAGACCAGATATTTAGCTCTACTAAGTTTTTTATTTTTGAGCACAAATGTTCTTTATAAAAAGTTTGCCATCACTTGTCTGCAAACTATTATTATCACACCCCGCTCATGTACTATTGTTCAGCAGAAAAGGGAACAGCATAATTAACACATTTTAGTGCTGATTAGTGGACACCAATCACATAAATACTATTATAGTTAATGTACTCATTAATTAGGCAGGCATGTAGCTCACAGTCAGCCACACTATAATTAGTGTACTTTTCCAGTAATTACTGTCCATTTAGTACAGTATTTAGAGATGTCATTAAAAAGAATCTGTCCCCATCAGCAGAAAGGTAAAATGTAGGATGGATGCTGAGAAAGAGGTGCTTTAAAAAGCTTTTTTTCTCCTGCCAAACCTAATGAAAAGGTTCATGTCATATATTTTCATCCACCTCTTCTGATAGAAGTAATCAATGTTACTTTTCCTTCAAACTTTATACCTGGATAAAATGTTGCCTGATTTATTGGTCTTGTCTCTAAAATTTACCAGTGTCATGAGTTGTATGGCACCATGCTATGGCACTTGATGTGTATCTCTGTAGCCTCTTTTTATTTTATATGGAAGCATACAAGGTGTTTTTTTTTCTTCCAGATTTATAAGATTTATAAAAAAATCCAAGAGAAAAAAGAGTTTAGACATGTTCCATTAGATACCATATTGCAAAGATATACTACAGTGCTTCTAGAGGAAAATACCTCCATAATATGGTGCTGAGAAGATCACAAAACAGTTGCATATGGGGGCCAAGAGAAGATGATGATGTGGTTCAATACCAATTGTCCATAAAAACACCTAACACATATTACATTTTGTGATGAAAGGACCTTCTTAATATCAGACCTAGAAGATTAGGAGCTCAGTATGAAGTGTTTAGCAGAATAACAGCTCTAAGATTCATCTGGTTGCAACTGCATTGATCATTGGAAACGCAACCTTATAAAAATCTTGGTCAACCCCTACAATGTCTTAAAAAAAGTGAGTTTCTGACCCATTTCTCAAGCGCTGTCTACTGTGGCAAAGGCCAGGTATCCTGGCCTCTGTTTGTTTACAAACATCAGAAAAACATGATGACTGCTGCAGCCAATCACTGTCCTTAGACTGCTGACAGTAGTCCGCGGCAGGGCAAGGTTTGAGCATGGCTATTGGCCCCAAAATTTTTATCATGCACACAGACTGCCAGAGGATGCATGCATCACATCATAGATTAGGCACATCCTCCAGCAATGAAGAAGATCTGATAAATCCTTTATTTTTTAAAATAATTGTTTGGGTTTTTTGTCACTGCATTCAAAGACCCATAATATTTTTATTTTTCCCTGTGTGACAGTTTGTATTTTGTGGGATTAGTTGTGGGATCTTTAATGCTGCCATTATGAGGTACATATAAGTATTTTAATCACTTTTTATAGATTTTTTTGGGAGGTAGAATGCATAAAACCTTTTTTTTTGCAATGTTTACAAGCTGTGATCATATTATTATTGAATAGTAGTAGTAATAATAACAAACAAATAATAACAATGGCAATTTATAAAACATATTTCTGTTTCTTAATTTTACCGTAATTATTACTTTCTTTTGTACTACTTTTTTGATTCTATTACTAAATCCCAATAAGGGGATTGAACTTCTGCATTGCAGTGTATTATGGCAGTTACAGTAAAAAGGACAGGACCTATCAAAGGCACAATGATGGGGGTGAGAGAGAACCCCTTCCATTTCTCTAACCATTTAGATGTAGTGGTCAGCATTGACTGCAGAAACTAAGGGGTTAAGCTGATGATATTGGCGTTATCTTAGATCCTGACAAAGAGAGCAGGGTACCAGGTGTATAATAGAGCCAGTCCCCTCAACAGAGGTTGTGCACCTACACCATAGCTGCTCCGTAATAGTATGGTGGATCACGCTAACTAGCTGCTTACTACAATGTAATATTTTGGTGGAAGGTGGGAAGGGGTTAACTGCATATAGTTTCATGTACACACAAGGGTAGTCACAAAACAGGAAGACAAGTAGTTGCCAGGCGGCCAGATATATAATATGATGTTTTGCTTTGAATGGGACATTAAAATAGATTCTAAATAAAATCAGTATAAAATTCTGCATAGTTGTAGTTATGTGCTGTTATTGCCATTGGGTCAGGCTATAATGCATAATAAACTTAATACTGTGATGATGATTTTGGGGGAGACAGTGCCCCCCAAAAAAAGTAGTCATTAAAATAAGACTGTACATACGTACTTTAGGTGCATCGTTGAGTGTGCAGCAGTAGCATGTCACTTGTCATTATCTCTGCTGTAGTGTGACAATTTATCACCTTGCATTTTAATATGTGAATTCCCCTCCTACTATCCGCTCAGTGCGGATTGCTAGTTTTCCATAAAAATCACTCACCTTCTGCCTTTCTCCTCTAGAGTAATGAAAGCGGCTATTAAAACAACCTGTTCAAGGAGGAATGGAGGAGCGGTATGAGAAAACTGTAGAAATGTTACTACTGAGCAAAGCGACACTAACTTTCAATGTTAAACTAATTAACAAAAATACTGAATAAAAGGCTCCCAGTTCTGCTACAGTATGTACATGTATGAATGATAAAAAAAATCAGCATGCGAAAAAATTATTTTTTTGCAGCAATAGATCCATACAGACAAGTAATTCCCATGAATAGCTGCAGCTGGGACCCCCAGAATTCTCAAAGCTCTCTCAACTTACAGCAACACCATCCAAATAAAGGGCAGCAGTACCTGCAAAAATTGCAAGCAAGATAAATATGTAAAGCGGAAAATTGCAAATTGGCTGCACTCACATCACACACCTATAGTATATGATAGAGTCATGCATTAAGGGGGTTTATCTGTCATTTTTTTTAAATGACCAGGGGAGCACACGAGGTTATAAAACTAAGAAAATGCTTTGTCTTCTGATCTGGCGCAGCAAGTCTTGTCCCTTGGGTTTCTGGTCTTCATTTTAATTGAAGTTCATTGACCGCTTAGGCAATCCCTGGCCTCGGAGATCATGTGCCATTCATGCACATGCAACTGCTGATGTCAGTGATTGGCTGAGTGGTCAAGTGAATGATGGACTTGATGCAATCATTTCTGGCCCAGACTAGAAGTCCCAGGGGCTGCACCCACGATTCTGAAACAGAAGGACCTTAAAAGCTTCTTTGTTTTATAATCCTGTCTGCATTCTTGATTATTTTAACAAATGCTGGAGAACTCCTTTTTATTATTTTAATGGAAAAAAAAAAAACTATAAAAAGCAGCTCAGAGGGCTCAGTGCTTGTTTACTACATTTTTTCCCCAAGTTCCTTTTCTCATGTTTGTTATGTGGTACCATATGTGGTGTCGCTGACAGCGGGGATCAGAGACCACAGAAAGTGCTGCAAACCGCAGGTCTGAATTTACCTGCGGTTTGCAGTGATCGCCAATACGGGGGGTTCACAGGACCCCCCTGGCCATTGTAACAAGGTACCTGCTGAATGATTTCAGCAGGTACCTTGTTCCAATCACTGCCGGCTGAGCAGCAGTGATCGGTAGTTCACATGACGTACCGGTACGTCATGAGTCCGTAAGTACCAGGACGTACCAGTACGTCATGTGTCCTTAAGGGGTTAATAGGATAGATACGTACGTCCTATTAGCCGTTCTGCAGTGAATTGTGATTGTTTTTTTTTGGGTGTATTAATAGGAAAAAGAATGCGTCTTATTAGCCGGTCTTCAGTGAACCGACATTGTTATACTGCCATTGTTGGGGTATATTAATGGGAAAAATAAGTATGTGTTATTAGCCATTCTGGGGTGAATTTACATTGTCATACAGACATTGTTGCGCTGTATTAATAGCAAAAATAAGTATGTGTTATTAGCCATTCTGCTGTGAATTTACATTGTCATTCAGTGGTGAAATTTGTCTGTGATGCAGCATTTTTAGGGGAAAATTGATGGGTGATTTTAAACTTCCTTTTGCTGTTTGGACCAAATTACTTCGATTAGCCATTCTTTAGGGACATTTTTTTGTGAAACAGTCTTTTTGGGAAAATTGATGGGTGATTGTAGACCTTTTGCTGTATGGAACGAATTACGTCGATTAGCCATTCATCAGGGACATTTCTTTTTTGAAACAGCCTTTTTTGGTAAAATTGGTTGGTTGCTGTAACTACGGCCAAGGACAATATATGTCCTTTATGACCCACTGGGAAAATGTGGTTCCTGCCAAGCCACACCAGCAATTTGGCTAGGTGACACCGTTTCCGCCTCCACGTTGTCACACCGTTGGTCCTGCAAAAAAGTCCGCCTCTGCCTCCTCATCATCCACAGTGTCCTCAGCCTCCACTGCAGGGACAATTCACAATTCCCCTCCAGCATACCACATGTGGAGGGCACGGCGGTGTCACGCAGTTCTGCACCTTGTTTGCCTGGGCGAACGGAGTCACACAGGGGAGGAACTTCTCCATGTCCTTCATCAAGAAATTGAATCCTGGCTTTCTCTGCGACAACTCAAAATTGGAACCATGGTGACCGACAATGGGAAGAACATGATGTTGGTGATGCGTCAAGGAGGGCTAAACCATGCACCCTGAATGGCACATGTGTTCTATCTGGTTGTCAAGCGGTTCCTGAAGTCTTCCACCCATCTGCAGAACATCCTAAAAATGTCCAGGAAACTTTGCATGCCACCCTCCTTGAGCTGCAGTGGCAGAACGGCATCCCCCAACATAGGCTGATATGAGACGTTTCAACCCATTGGAATTCCACCTTCCATATGTTGGACCGACTATACGAACAGAGAAAGGCCATAAAGGATTTATTAATGATCCCAGCAGACAGGAGTACGCCCCTGTGTAACTTTGATGTCAGCCAGTGGCAGCTCATGCGTGACACCTGCCGTTTGCCCAGGCCATTTGAGAGGCCACGTTATTTGTCAATCGCCAGTAGTACAGGATAAACAATGTAATTCCACTGCTTTATGTCCTGGAACAGATCTGGCTGATCAGGGGACTTAAGAAGTGGCACATAGATCTCATGGCCACATGAGTCCTGTGGGGGCTAAACAGGAGGAGCAGGAGGACATTGGAGCACAAGCAATGTGTAGCAAAAAGGGTGATTTTTCAACACAGGTGACAGGAGGAGCAGGAGCAGCCAGAGGAGCTACAGGGCAATGAAGAAGAGGAGGCAGTGGACCCAGACACATCGTGGCAGTATGCAGTGGAGATGGAGACAGGTAGTCCCTCCGAACTCCGAGTCACTTGCACAAATGGCCCGATGCATGCTCTTTAGTTGGGTAGTGACAGCAGAATTGTGACCATTCGGCAGAGGGATGACTTCTGGCTCTCCACCTTGTTGGATCCTTGCTATTGGTCCAAAATGGGGGCCTTTTTTAGACCTGCTGAGAGGGAGGACAAACTGAACTACTATAGGGACATCCTATGTAGTCAGTTGGCCGCTGCCTATCTGCGCCATCGTCCATCCTCTCGCATTGTCTCTGCGCTTACGTTACTCTGCCATGGCTGCTGTTGCAAGGTGGGAGTGGGGGGGTCAGAGGTAGGAGCAGTTCCAGCTCCATCAACAGCAACTTGAGTTTGGAGTCACTGTTGAGCAGCTTTCTTCACCCGCCTAGTGAAGAAACTACTCACAAGCAGCAGCAGCTAGATCTGGAGCAGGACCTGAACCAGCAGCTGGTTGCATACTTAAACAGTACCCTGCCACCCCACATTAAAGATCAGCTAGACTACTGGGCAGCCAAACTGGATTTGTGGCCACAACTAGCAGTTTGCCCTGAAAAAGCTGTCTTGTCCGGCCAGTAGTGTGGCTTCAGAGCGGGTGTTTAATGTGGCGGGGGCCATAGTTACCCCAAGAACAACTCACCTGTCCACCTAAAATGTGGAGAGACTGACCTTTGTCAAGATGAATCAGGCATGGATCAGCCAGGATTTCCACCCACCAATGCCTGATGCATAGACTAGATCATCCATGGTGCCACACCAACACTTTGACAAAAGAGACCGGTTTCTTCTGGCTACCTGCCTCAACTACTATTCTGATGCTGCCGTCCGCCTGATGCCACACATCTGATGCCCAGTGCGCCTTCTTTCACCCACGATCTTCAGCTGGTACTCGTATTGCCACCCACCTCCCCACTATGTCACCTTGCCACTTTGCGGTCTCCTGATGCTGCTCCCACCTCCACACTATGTCACCATGCCACTGTGTGGTCTCCTCATGCTGCTGTCACCTCCAAACTATGATATACAATATTGGACTGTAGTATTCAGGTTAAATGGCCGTGTTGGCACTTTGTGATAAATAAGTGGGTTACAGTTTGGGCACTCGTTCGGTAAAAGGTTCGCCATCACTGCTATAGGCCAACTTTATGAGCAGCTAGTCTCTATCCACCAGCTCAGAGACAATTATGAATTGTATATGTAACATGCAAAATAGAAAAGCATATAATGGTCAGATATATGCTATCACTCATGCACAGTACACACAAATGGCAGTTTATTCTGAAAGATCATTGCGAAGTTCAGGTACACTTTATATTTTCATACTCTTTGCCTCAAGAGAAATGCAGAAGATGAGAAAAAAAAAATATTTCTTGAATAAATCAAATTAAGTAGATTAAAGAGAAGTAAGATTATTCCTAAATGTTCTAAGCCGTAACATTTTAAAGCGGATTATTGTAAATATCACATAATGCTTCCAAATTGTACAGGACGGTAAAATTGATTTTAATATTTCTTTGACTGGTGCTCAAGAACAATAATATGTTTCTCTCTGAGCTGGGAAAGTCCAAAACCCATCCTTCATCCAACAGATTAAGGAATGATTGTTCTCATAGTGACACAATATTAAATCAATTTTTTTCGCCAGACCTGCATGGCTGTGCATTTCAATACATCAGACTCCCGTAATTTTATTTTCTAAAAACAATCTTAAACTATTATTGATATTCTGAGACATTTGTAATGGATATTAATAAACCCAAATGAATAAAAATGTACATTGAAAAATGAATGTGGTGCACAGAATACACTGGGTTAAGCAAGGGTTACCATGTGCTCAATATGTTAATTGATCTGATAACTGTGTATAAATATATCAGAGGTCAAAATACTAACATCTCTCCTATGATCTAGATATACCCAGGACTGTAGTTATTAGGTTGCCTTCACATGTGGCCTATTTTGTTGCAAAAATTTCTGTGACTGAAGATCAATTCTATTCATCTGAATTGGGTTGTTTTGGTGGCTAGCACTTGAATTTCAGCAAGTCTCATTCAAGAGAATGGAATTGATTTTCACTCGAAGAAATTTCTTCAACAAAATCAACCAATGTGAATTGTTATCTTAGTGGCAGGGCACAGATTACCACCTTATATAGGGTTATAATAGGGACCCTACACGTATGGTTTTTACCTTCTGTGTTTAACCCACTTTTTCCTTCATCATATGACATCAAGTCAGCAAGTAATGGAAAGCGGTGACAACATATGTGTCTTGAACCTTCCCTTGTGAACAACTATCTGGTACCGGTAGGACAAAATTGTTTTATTTTAGTGCCGCCGTGCACCTTTGGTGGTTTGTACTGGGACGTGTGCCACCAGGCCCCGTTGCTACGGGACACGACCTCCCAGTGGTATTTTTCATTTGTCTTTTTCACATTGTGCGTCATTTATGGACATATAGTCCCTTTTTAACATTATTATTAAAAGTTACATTTTAGGGTTATTTTTGGATTTTGAATTTGATTAAGCTGTAACCCATTGTTCAGGTCATTATTGATCCCGAACCTCGATTGATTCACACTTTATTCTCTGGTATGGCGGGATTTTTGGCCGGTGGCATTAACACTGATACATGGTTTGAGGAAGCAAAAGAGGTTTTCTCTGATAAATCTTATACGCAGAAAAAATTTTCACCTTCCTTTAAGGCTGCATTCAAGGAACTCAATAAATTGTATCGTGACCACCTATCCAGTTGGTGGGAGGTACAAAGCCTTGATAATTACATCAAGCATGGTATTGTGCCCCGGGGATTGCGCATTACTGTAACCCCAGTGAACAAACAGAGAACCGCCGGTTTTAATGCACGGTGGGAACAAATTGCTACAAAGAGCTCCTTGCAATTTATGACCTTATTATTGGAAGAGGAAAAAACTATCCTAAATACACTTACCGAAAAACTTAAGAATCAAATTGAGACAGTAAAAACCTTTTCGGGCGATCCAGAGTATTGTAATCAGGAGAAACAACTCCAAACCTCTATCGAGAAATATCAATATCACTTACGGGAAAGAAAACATAGGCAATTTAATAAGGACCTTTCAGAATTTAAAGAAAATAAAGCCTACTTGGTCCTCAGGGAGAAACCACCAGCTAATGAGATAACATCTGAGATCTCTACCACAGAAACTGATCTTTCTGATAGCGATAGAGAATCTGGTGGTAGCTCCAATAGAAACAATTCTCGCAACCCCAATCGAAGAGGGAGAGCGAGAGGTAGAGGTAGTGGAACATTCAGAGGTGGTAGAGGGTTTTTTAGATCAGGGGACAAGTTATCACCTCAGAAACCGTTCAACCAAACGGGACCCCTCGGCCCAGGGGTAATCAACCTCTCCGACCGCCCGCTCTCAGAATCAGAGATGGCAGTTCTATCAAAAGGGCTTTCCTTCGTTCCAACCCGTAAACATGATACATTTACATGGATCAAAGACTTACATTTATTTATTAGGAGATTGAGGTGGCATAAGCACTTTAGGACAACCGAGAAAAAGCAGTGCCAGAATCTGGGCATACCCACAGAACTATTATCTGATGTGAGGATGCTAGAAAGCCTCTCAGAGGAAATACAAGTAGGCACAGGACCCTTTACATCCTTACGTTTAAAAAGCTCCAAAATGCCCCCTATAGGAGCTGTATCTTGTCTCGATGTGTTCCTGCGGTTGGTTGAGTCCGACTTGATGGAGATGCCGTCTATTACTGGATTTGACAACTGCTCGTTTAGTGAGCGTCAGCCCAATGTGTCACGTTAGGGAAGACCAAGGGATAGTTATAAAACCCTCAGATAAGGGTGGAAACATCGTGATTATGAATAGCTGTGACTATCAAACAATGTGTGAACATATATTGCAAGATAAAGAAAGCTATCAAGTTCTTACTTCCAATCCAACAGCACCTTTCCTCATGGAGTTGGAGGAAATACTCCTGGATGCCAGGGATAAGAAGTTGATCTCTATAGAGGAACTCACCTTCCTGAAACCAGAGTACCCCGTGACTGCCACCTTTTATAGTCTCCCCAAGGTCCATAAAGGCCTAAGACCTCTAAAGGGGAGACCGATTGTGGCAGGTATTAATTGTATAGGGCAGAATTTGGGTATATACATCGATCAAATTCTTATGCCCTTTGTCACTGCACTTCCCTCGTATACCCGTGATACAATGGACCTGCTTAAACGTATAGACGGCGTCTCCATCGATGACAACTCACTTCTCGCAAGTGTGGATGTGGAGGCTTTGTACTCCTCCATACCACACGAGGTAGGCCTACAGGCAGTAGGATATTTTCTGAGCATGCGAGGTCAGCAATTTACTGCACATAACAACTTTGTGTTACGCCTGCTCAGATACCTGCTGACACACAATTTTTTTCTGTTCAACGGCCGCCTGTACCACCAGCTCAGGGGCACAGCCATGGGCTGTTCATGTGCACCAACCTATGCAAATCTGCTCCTGGGCTGGTGGGAGGCAACGGTCGTTTTTGGGGAGAGTGAGTCGATGACCTGGCCCATCTCTCTATGGGCCAGGTACATCGATGATATTTTCATTATCTGGAATGCAGATGTAGCTTCTTTTAAAAGTTTTGTTGAACATCTTAATGTGAATAACGTGGGCCTTCGTTTCACGTATGAAATCAACAAAAATTCCCTTGCCTTTCTTGATGTACAAATCTCTAGAGGTTTAGGGGGGGAACTACATACAAAAATATACCGTAAGCCTACAGCGACAAACTCTATCCTCCATTGGCAGAGCAGTCATCCTATGCCATTAAAGCGCGGCATTCCCTGCGGTCAATATCTGCGCACACGACGCAACTGCTCGGAGGATGGAGAATTCAAACAACAGGCCGCAGATTTGCGGCAAAGATTCCAGGCTAGAGGCTACCCTGACTCTGTCTTGAAGAAGGCATACCACAGGGCAGCTACTACCCCTAGAAATACATTGCTTACCCCCAGGGAACGAGAAATGGGTGATAAGAAAATTAGATTTGTTACTACATATGATGGCTGTGCTAAAGAAGCAAGAAAGATCCTCGGACGTCACTGGCAAATCCTTCTGATGGATCCAGACGTATGCGATGTATTGCATCAATATCCACAAGTTACTTTTAGACGGGGCCAGAGTCTGAGAGATCTCCTCGTACACAGCCACTATACCCCCCCAACACGAGCAGATACATGGTTGACACGAAAGCCCAAAGGCTGTTTCAAATGCAGCGGATGTGTGGCCTGCCGTAATATCACAACAGGCAAAACTTTTTTCAGTCATAATCTCAAGTGGACGTTTGAGATTAGGGACTTCATTTCATGCAGGTCATCTGGTGTGATTTACAAAATGACCTGTATTTGCCATAAAGAATATATTGGAAAAACCAAACGCGAATTCCGCAGACGCGTAGGTGAACACCTCCTCGATATTGAAAATCGCCGGGACACGGCGGTTGCCCGCCACGTTTGTGCATACCACCAAGGGGACCCCAGAGTGGTGGGTTTTATGGGGATTGAACTGGTCAACCCCCCAAAAAGGGGAGGTGACTGGGATAAACTGTTACTGCAGCGTGAATCACGCTGGATATTCACACTTAAGACGGTCGCACCAAATGGTTTGAATGAACAACTCACCTATGGTTGCTTTCTATAACAAGGCTTTATTATGGTTCACCTTCTATTTCTCTGACCTATGAGAGTCCTATGTATTTTGATCTATGAGTGTTTTATACCTCCATTCCAACCCTCAAAAGTATCAGTATATGTGATTTGTATAAGTATTGCCACTGTACCGATATCCTTATGTGAGTATCTCACATTTTGCCAAAATACCTTAATTGTTGCTTAATGTATCTCTCTTGCGGCAATTTGTCCAGTTGCTTAGCAACTGAGATACACATTTAGGATGGCCACATATCTGTGTCCATTCTAGCGGTAGCTTGTCTCTCAGCATACTCGCGATGCGCACTAGAATCGTTACTGCGCATGCGCGGGGCACACTCTCGCGATGCTCTGCGCTCCAAGCCTCGGTGTGAGGCGGCAATGCGGAACGCACACGCTGCAGTGTGATCGCGCTGGCGTTCCCACATCGTAGCCGTCACATGGCTTGCTAATAGCCAATCAACACCAGGCAAGTTTTAAACAAAAGGCGGCTATACCTGCGCCCTCAGCGTCCTGCACAGAGTGTTTATTATCATAGCTCGGTGCTTTACCATATCGCTGAGGACGTCAGGGTATCTAGCGGGGCTGTACCATCTTAACAGCCCGTCCTCTGGACTCACGACACTGCCCGGCAGGTTATCGTTCTGGGGCAGAATTTTTGATTTAACCCCCTGTTCTCTTCTTTATACTGGTCACCTTTATCTTGGTGCAGTGATTACTGTTTACTCTATTTTCTCCCCTGATGAGCCGTGTTTGCTACAATACACGGCGAAACATGCGTGTAGGGAGTTATTTTTTGTAATCATAGGGGAATTTAGCTATACACATTATAGGGACAGGTTCCTGACGGGGTCGCCCTTGTTAGGACGAGTGCCCTGTGGTGAGGCTGCTATTGTTATCTTAGTGGCAGGGCACAGATTACCACCTTATATAGGGTTATAATAGGGACCCTACACGTATGGTTTTTACCTTCTGTGTTTAACCCACTTTTTCCTTCATCATATGACATCAAGTCAGCAAGTAATGGAAAGCGGTGACAACATATGTGTCTTGAACCTTCCCTTGTGAACAACTATCTGGTACCGGTAGGACAAAATTGTTTTATTTTAGTGCCGCCGTGCACCTTTGGTGGTTTGTACTGGGACGTGTGCCACCAGGCCCCGTTGCTACGGGACACGACCTCCCAGTGGTATTTTTCATTTGTCTTTTTCACATTGTGCGTCATTTATGGACATATAGTCCCTTTTTAACATTATTATTAAAAGTTACATTTTAGGGTTATTTTTGGATTTTGAATTTGATTAAGCTGTAACCCATTGTTCAGGTCATTATTGATCCCGAACCTCGATTGATTCACACATATGTGAAGGCACCCTAATCCCCAAATGTAGAGGAAAGAATGGGATTTTTTACTGTACAATGTACTGAACTAAGCTCAGGATAAAGCATAATGAATTCAAAGGGCATGCATACATTTCTCACGTTTCTCAAGTTCCGCCTCTCCAGGGGTTGTTCCAGTCGCGCCCGTTCTCCGGGCAGATGCAGCCAGTTCCCCAAGCCCCCCCCCCCCCCGCATGGCCACTTCTCTGAGAGACACGGCCAATCCCACTCCCGCTCCAGTGCCAGTCGCTCCTGCTCCAGACCCGGCACTCCCTCTCCAGAACCCGGAATTCCAGATCCCCCGTTCCAGCATCATCAGTACTCGGGCCGGCGCCGCTACGAGGGCCGCAGGGGCAACCAGCTTCGGAGCTCCTCAAGCTACCGCTCCAGTCCAGCTAGTGACCATCATCCTCTGGCCAGCAGAAATGACAGGTATCTTAGTTCACAGTCAGTCTCAAGTTGGAGCAGGCGGTAGAGCTCAATAGCATTGTTTTGCCACTGCCAGGGGCAGCAGTCTGGCAGTCCATGTGTGTATAGTCTCCATTAAAAAAAAATATATATTTTTTTTAAATAATTAAAACTCACGCTCTGCTACACTGTACTGAGAAATGCAGAAAAGAAAAAAACACAACCAACAGCACCAGGAAGGTGTTCGGCGCTACGCCACAGAAGGCTATAATAAAGGATATTGATGGGAGAGGATCCACATTAAAGTGGATAGAGATGAGATTAGTGGTAGTGTGAAAGATACATACAGAAGATAAATCAATGCAATAAATCCATCCTTTCATGCCGCAATCCCCGGCTGATCAGAGGTAAATTAGGAAATGGGACTTACTTCACCAGGGAGGGATCCCAAGAGATAAACTCAAGACACTCAAGGGATTCTCCTGGGTCGCTTGTAGGATAGCAGGAGGAATCAGCAGACAGACATGGTGGTCTTCTTGAGACTTCCTTTATTTTAAAAATATAATACACAGGCAAGATATGCAAAGCTCAACGAGTTTCGGGGTAACATATCCCCTTCGTCAGGAGCATGTAGTAACCAATATATTCCCAGTATTTAAAGCTAGGAAGATGGAGCCAACAATTGTACATACATGATGTCACTTCCGGTTCGCGTTCCAAGCTGGAGTGCAACCGGAAGTGGCAGAGAGAAGATTAGACTCACAGAAAGGGGATAAGATCAAACAAATCCTGCATAATAAAATCTTATAAGAACATGTATTGCTAGTATCTACGACAAGAATAATAAATAAATAGGGTACAACTACAAAGGGAAGGAGATCGGGAGACTCCTGATGGAAGTGACATCACTTCCTGGGAGGAGTTCCATAAGTTGGAGTTCACTGTAAATAAAAGAATAAATGCACAAAACATATAAGGGAATCATCCAGTGTAAGCAGGAGGCACATTTAAAAAAGATGTAGCCTTTTCTATACAGGAGTCTTCACCGCGGGGCCGGTGTTTCCCTTCAGTGGAATGCAAGGGATCACTTCCGGTCCCAGCTGGAACGCAGCGCTGGAGAGCGCAATCGGTCTGAAGCCTGCGGTGACATGGGTTGTCTATGGGTTGTCATGTGACCCATTGTTGGTCTCAATGGGAGCGCACCACTGAAACAGATAGATCACAGGCATAAAAAAGCGTATGGGCATGTGATATATGCAAATGATGGTACTAAAAGTGCATGGTTATGTGAATATATGCAAATGATGGTACTAAGGGTATTAGTAAAAATAATGCTAAAAAAATAAATAAATATATATATATAAAAATATAAATATATATATTGTGGTAAGGTGCAAGGTACTGTGGTCGACGGGAGGTACGTGTCACCGAGGTTCCTGGCCTCGGTGAGGTAAGAGCCGGATTTTTCGTGTGTCAGCAGCAGCTAGTGCTGCTTGACACCTTGCTATTTAGTTTGGCTGCAAAGCCAATCCGGGCCGGCTCTTACTGGGAGTAGGCAAAGAGTTGGGTGGGTGCCTACTCCCCACGGTCCAGGCCGGGTTTTCCCGGGCCTTTATAACACAGCCAGCAGCTGGGTGTGGAGGAGGTGATTATCCTGGTGCTGCTGTTAGGCTGGGGATTCATTTCAGTTTGGAAGTTCTCTGGGCAGGAAGCAAGAGCCCAGCAAGGAGGAGTGCAGACGGCCTGGAAGCCTGACGTCGCTTGTCTTACGGCTGGACTGACAGCCAGGTGTGAACCTGCATCTAATAACCTCCCAGGTGACTGGAGCCTGTTTTGGACTGTCTTGTTTTTCCGCTTGATTTCTTATGTGTGTGAATTAACACCAAGAGACTGTTTTATTTTGTGCAAGTGTGAATAAAACACTGTTTATCTGGACTCCCTGTTTTGCCTCTATACTGCACCCGCACTGCTATCTACCAGAGCGACTCCCCACATTTGGTGTCGGATGCGGGCATGCGCAGTGAGGCTGGCGTGAACGCCGAAGTTTGTTTTTGCTGGGCACAACTGGATGTCCTATATTTGGCCGGCAAAGTTGCAGCCTGTGTTCCCCGACAAAATGGAGGCGGCTGTGAAAGCTCTCATAGAGGCTAACGTGCAGCAGCGAGAGACCAACCAGCTACTGCTACAGCACGTGATGGCGTTACAAGCTGCAGGAGCGTCCCACCACGTCCACGATGCCCGAAAAGCTGTCCGTGCAACGATCCCTAAGATGACCCCCTCGGATGATGTGGAGACCTATCTGGCGGTGTTCGAGAAGGTGGCCGTGAGGGAGAAATTACCCCGAGAACAGTGGGCGGAGGTCGTCGCTCCGTTCCTGGCGTCTGGACCCCAGCAAGTATTTTTGACTTAGCAGATGACCAGGCTGCTGATTATCCCACGGTGAAGGGGGAGATCCTGGCCAGACTGGGGGTAAACGTGTTGGTCCGGGCTCAGCGGGTCCACCAGTGGGACTTTAAAACGGCTGAACCCGCCAGGCCGCAGTACTATGAGTTGCTGCACAGGTTGCAAAAGTGGCTGCAGCCTGATGTTCTAAGTCCGACTGCTATGATGGACCGTCTGCTGGCCGACATGTTCTGGAGGGCCCTGCCTTACCCCTTCAGCACTGGATTGGCCAGGTATCCCCCACTAATGCCCTGGAGATGGTCGACCTGGTGGAGCGTTACGAGGCCACCAGAAACCTGCAGGGGAGTCTTGCTGGGAAGGGGTCAGTCAAACCCCGGAGGCCTCCGCCCCAGTTCCGACGTCCGGCGACAGAGAGGCCTGCGCGGAATGTACCCCCTGCGGATCCGCCTCCCGTGGTATGCTGGAGGTGTCAGGAGCCAGGCCACATCAGGGCCGACTGTCCGCATCGGGATGAGCCGATGGATGTGAACTACGGGGGGCGCCACTCCCTGTATGCACGGAAGGGGGGGGGGTATGTGGTAAGGTGCAAGGTACTGTGGTCGACGGGAGGTACGTGTCACCGAGGTTCCTGGCCTCGGTGAGGTAAGAGCCGGATTTTTGCTGTGTCAGCAGCAGCTAGTGCTGCTTGACACCTTGCTATTTAGTTTGGCTGCAAAGCCAATCCGGGCCGGCTCTACACTGTACCGAGCCAGGGATCCAGCATCAAACCACTATTCAAACGCTTCAAGCGCTCTGCTGCCCCTAGTGGTGAGAACTGGTGCGTGGCAGTTTTTCATAGTGTAAGCTGCAGCACTTCCAGCATAGCCCCACATGTAATTATGTTTAAAAATAAATAAATAAAAATTAAGCCCACTAGGATCCAGCCCTCGCGCTCAAGGGAGGTGTTTCAGTTAGTACGGCTTCTCATCCATCAATCACCACCACGCCCTTCTCCCGTCTACTCTCTTGTAGTTTGTTAATTTCCATGTCTATCGCCTGTTACATTTCAGGCTTACATTTATTAATTTCAATGTTTGCCGCCTGTTACGTTTCAGGCTTATGATTATTAATTTCCATTTCTGTCGTCTGTTACATTTCAGGCTTACATTTACTAACTACTAATGTTTGTCGCCTGTCACGTTTCAGGCTTACGTTGATAAATTTCCATGTCTTTCACCTGTTACGTTTCAGGCTTACGTTTACTAACTACTATTGTCTGTCGCCTGTTACGTTTCAGGCTTATGTTTACTAACTACTAGTGTCTGTCGCCTGTTACGTTTCAGGCATACATATACTAACCACTAGTGTCTGTCACCTGTTACGTTTCACGCATACGTTTACTAACTACTGATGTCTGTCGTCTGTTACGTTTCAGGCTTAAGTTTACTAACAATGTCTGTCGTCTGTTACGTTTCAGGCTAATGTTTACTAACTACTAACCTCTGTCACCTGTTACGTTTCAGGCTTACGTTTACTAACTACTAACGTCTGTCGCCTGTTACTTTTCAGGCTTACATGGTAAATCGCTAATGGTTGTCGATTCCCTGCTTCGTGTTCAGAACTCAATGTCCCGGTCGCCTCTTCCAGTCAGGGTTAAAAAAAAAAAAATTGTTGCAGATGTTTTGTATCATTTTAATTTCTCATGCTTTCTTTCAGGTCATGCGGGTGGCGGAACAAGTAGAGCCTTCCTCTCCAGCATTTCAGTCTCTGATCACGGTCTAAAGACATACATCTCTTCAGCCAAGTCTCTTGTATAAAAATCTTGGTCTGTTAATACGGCTAGAAATTACAAAACCGCCTGGAGCGTTTATAGCAAATTTGCGCTCCTTCACCCACGGAAGGACATTAACAGGACCTACTATATTATGGCCTCTTTAGCTTATTGCCATACTGGCCTTAGGCTCTCTTACAACACAATTAAATTGTATTTGGCAGAGGTCCAGCATTTCTTCACGGTAGAAGATCCAGTTAGTAGATTGGTCTGGACTTCTTAAGCGATAAAAATAACCCTCAGGAGCATACAGAAAAACAGTGAAGGGACTGTCTCAAGGAGACAGCCGATATCCGGGGAACTATTCGAAAATCTCTCTTCCTCCCTAGATAGTAATCCTTTTGGGCCCCATTCTAGCATAGTTATAAAGGCGGCCATGTATCTCGGTTTCTTCGGTTTCCTGAGGCCAGTGGAATTTACTAGTTCTTCTAATAGAACCTGAAGAGTAACAAAAGGTCAGGTAGTATAGTGCAAAGACAGTTTCACACGGTCCTTCAAAACAACGCAGGTCAGTTCACCAATGGAAGCCAAGCACTTCCAGTCATTTTATGATTGGTACCCAGTTAAGGTTTTTCAATGGATTATTGTGGGTTCTGGGTGACTCTGCTCCGGATATCCCACTACTTCTGTTTAAAGCCTGAGCCATCACCTCATCTCAACTCATCACGTCCGTTCCCTAGCGGCAACACCAGGCATTGACCCCTAATGCCATTTCAGATCGCTCGTTCCATATTGAGGTTGCATCAGCAACGTCAAAGCATCATGTCATCAGCAAAATAGGACAGCGGCCTTTTCTTGTTTTGACCGATGCATTCCGAACCCCCATGCAGAGAATTCTGTTGCTCTTTGCAGTTTGGCTTTGTGATCTGGTTGTACTGCCAATTAAGTTTGGTTTTTGCCCCCTTATAGGCCTACCCACGGCAATGGCAAAGGGCACAACTCAGCCATTCAGTCAGGTCAACTAAGACATGTCCAGTTAGGTTAAGTTAGTCTTGGTGTTATCTGGTGTTATATAGGGTTTCCATGCATTCCGTGGCCGTAGCCATGACCACAAGTAGTTAAGGCTGATGAGTCAGCCTGTATTTGTGGTAGGGGCAGAGGCCTTCATCAACAAGGCAAGGCCTCACCCGCAGGCATGTGTTCTCAGGTGCCCCACCCTCCCTCCCCTTTTCATTTTTATTTCCATGGGGTATGCCCCCTTATAGGCCTACCCACAGCAATGGCAAAGGGCACAACTCAGACATTCAGTCAGGTCAACTAAGACACGTTCAGTTAGGTTAGGTTAGTCTTGGGGTTATCTCCGTGGGGTTTCCAGGAATTCCGTGGCCGTAACCATGACCACAAATATATATATATATATATATATATATATAAATTTATGATATGTATGTACAATTGCTGTAATTACTATAACAGCCTGGTAAACCACCACTTCAGATCAGTCACCACTAGGTGGTACTAGTGCTAAAGATATATCACATTTTTGCCCTATAAATGCCCTATATATGCACCGGCCCATAAGACGCACCTTGGTTTTAGAGAGGACAATAAGACAAAAATATTTTTCATTAGACCTCAGGTCAGACCACCAATCAGACCCTTAATGTTAATCAGACCTCAGCTGACAGCCCCAATAAGACTCCAATGTTGATAAGACCCTAATAAGACCTCATATCAGACCCCAAATCAGACCCCAGCTCAGACTCCAATGTGAATGACCCCCAATCAAACCTCACTTAAGAGCCCCATGCCTCTCATCAGCCCCTATATGCCTCTCATCAGCCACCATGCCTCTAATCAGCCACCATGCCTCTCATCAGCCCCCATGCCTCTCATCAGCTTTCACATGCCCCTCATCAGCCCTATTTGCCTCATATCATCCCCCAGCAGTCCCCATTGCCTCAGATAAGCGCCTTCCAGCCCCTATTGTCTCAGATTTGCCTTCAGCAGCCTCCATTGCCTCATGCTTAATAAAAGAAATATAAAAAAAAAACTTACCTTTCCTGCTCCGGACGTCGCCACTCCTCTCCTCCAGCGCGGTGCTATTCATCCTGCCGCTGGCTGTGCCGTGAATGGGTGAGCACAACGTGAGGTCGCAGAGCGCCCTCATGCTGTGCGTAGCCACTGGACAGCAGACAGCTGAGGACCAGGAAGCGGTTAGTATAGAGCCTTCACCTCTTCCTGGTACTTCGGTACTAATGAGTTCTTCCATAATGGAAGCGCTCAGTACTATTCACCAAATAAGACTCTGGGGCATTTCCCCCCCACTTGTGGGGGAAAAATGTGTCTTATGGGGTGAAAAATACGGTGTATATATAGAACAGGATACAGGAAGGGTGAGGCAGAACAGTGCAGATGAAGTTATGAAGTGAAGGGCAGCAGAAACATATAGAAACTATGAGAGACAAGAGTGTTACCTCAGCCTATAGACTTTATTAGCACCCAATGTGAGACAGGAGTTAGCCTATGATGTCTGTTCACAGTCTGCAGTTAAGTGCAAAACTGTATTTGGAGCCATATTCCTCTATGGACAGAGCGGACAATACTAGAAAAAGAAAATTGTGAGTAATGTATCTGTAGCCTGGCCAGAGAAGTTTATTGATGTATATTCCACATCTGGAAGATAGTCAGCCAGAAGTTATAATTGCCTGAGTGTGACCAGAGTCAATACCTCACCAAGAGCCTATTTTTAGGATTACAGACACAACTAACCTGTACTGACCTTTGAATGGAATAAAACTACTGCTTTGCATTGCAATAATCTGTTCATCTACTTCAAGGCAAGTGATTCTCAGTAAATGTTCTAGTTATTTATTCACACACTTCTCTTTATCTTTGTCTTGTTTTGGGCAAACCACAAAGGGTCTAGCTTCACCTGGGGCTTCAGAATGGTGTATATAGTTGTTAGTTGCCGCGGTGCTGTGGGAAGAATAGGTGCTCTGTGCTTGAGCGCGGCGTCCCGCACTGTCTACGGCTACAGAGATCACTTACCCACCAACCGGAGCTGTTGTAGGAACGAATCCTCTGGTTTCGGTAAGCTGTTCTTGGCCGAATCGGCAAAGCACGATCTGCTGGTGAGGCTCTCGGCGTCCCTCGTGATTTCCGGGGATGTAGTTTGTGGTTTTCGGGAGCGATCCTCAAGATGAAGGCCGTAGTTAGTGTCGACAATCCTCTAAGGCTTTAGACTAAGCCTAAATATTATTTTTTCATTTTTTCTCTCTTATTTTTACTTCTATTGTATTTTAAGTGGCATTTCTTCACTTGGAATTTTTGACCTTTATAATATGAACTATTGACCGCATCTATAATCAGCATTATCATTGATATCCATTTTTATTAATAAACTAGATTATATTCTACCCATATATGAGTGTGCCTCTTACCTCTTCATCGTTTATGCTCCAGTCCCTGACTGGGTGAGTCAGATCTAGCAGTTCTTGCACCTCTATCATTTGTTTGAGCAGTAGAGCCGTCTATTTCCTTCACCTTCTCTTTATCTTACCTTCTCATTTGCACCCAAGGGTGCTGCCGTCACAAACCTCAGGGACCTTGCCTTCCCTTCACCAAAAACCCTATGCCACCAAGGGCACCTCAACCAACAGCTGGCAGGAGATCCCTCAACACCAGAGTGTGACCCTAAGGAATCCAGTGTCTTCCTTTCACTCACTGCACACAGGCCCATGGAGCCAAAGAAACTGGAGTACCAACTACTACACCCATCTGGCCACTACACTAACACATTGCCCCTGCGATCCTGGGCACTGCATTTAGAGAGTTTTTCCTTACAGTAGGATACGTATACATATTAATGACCATAACCATGTCTAAAATATACATGACGGGGATTTTAGTGGGATTTGGTTCCAGGTTGTTGAGATAATCTCACCACCTAAGCATGGCAGTGATTGGGACAAGCTTGTCAGGAGAAAATATTCCCTGATATCAGCTTCCTAGGCCAAATTCTGGCAGATGGAAACCCATTCTGGCCTAATCAATGCTTGGAGTTTATTACAATTTCTGTGTTTGTCCACCAGCTTTTTGAGGATTGACCACAGGTTCTCAATGGGAATGAGACCTCGGGAGTGCCTGGCCATGAACCTAGACTTTCAATGTTTGGTTCACTGAGCCACTTAGTTATCGCTTTTTCCTTGTGACATGGTGCACCTTCATGCTGGAAATCTCATTGTTTATTACCAAATTGCTCCGAGTCCTAGATCATTGGGAGATGTTGCTCTTGGAGGATGTTTTGATGCCATCCCTTATTCATGGTAGGGTTCCTAGGCAAAATTAAGTATAAGCCCATTCCATACTTACAGTTTTCCTACCTTGACTACTGCACTAATACCCCCTTTGTGCATATTTTTTTTGACTTATTGCAGCATCATCGCCTATGTCTACCTTTAGCACTAACAATTAATTTTGTTTGGATGACTTATGTTTGGTGATATACATCTGATATTATGTCAACATTATACATCTGATATATGACAACATTGTCCCACATCTACTAATGTTAGTGCATTTACATTTTGGTGTAAAATTGGTAGTTTAAGACTAGACAAATTTTTATGGGTAGTCCAAAAAGGAACATGATTACCAGAAAATGCTGTGGCTTTGCTGGGGAAAAGAGCATGGCTTAAGATTAGGGTTGAGTGAAACCGAACTGTAAAGTTCGGGTTCGTACTGAACATTACGTTTTTTCGCACCCGGACCCGAACATTTCCGTAAAAGTTCGGGTTTGGGTTTGTTGTTCGGCGATTCTTCCCGCTTTTTGAAAGGCTGCAGGGCAGCCAATCAAATAGCATTTTAATACTTTGCCATAAGAAGCCATCACAGCCATACCTAATAAAGGCATGACTGTTATTGGCTAAGTGCAGCATGTGACCCAGCCTCTATTAAAGCTGGAGTCACGTAGGACCGTCCATCACTCTGCTCTTCTCAGTGTAGGGATAGGATGCTGCTGCTGCTGCTGTGAGGGACAGATTAGGAAAGAAATCTGTTGAACTTGGTGGTGTTAAATAATCAAAATACAGCGATTATTGAGGGTGCTATGCTACATATTTGTACTGCAAAATCATTTTTAATCCATCTGTTAGTGAGGTGGGGGTCGGCGGCCATTTTAGCAACTGCAGTGTCCTTGGAACTGCATGTGACCTGCATGTGTAGTAGGGACATTAGTCTAGTTATATTCTGGTAGCTCAGTGCAGAAAAAATTCCTTTTTTCTGGCAGGTCAAGTCCCCCTACATTACTTAATTTATAATTTAGCAGTGGCATACTGCATTTCTGTAGCGGGGGGAAAAAACCTGTACTGTTGTTCCACAGAGCAGTTTTGCATACGTTGAAAAACCAATTTTAGGATTTAGCAGTGACATACTGCATTTCTGTAGTTTGTTGCAATAAACACTGGTTTTCTGCTACATAGCAGATCTGAGGCCTACCATGTATTTCAGTCATTTTAAGTAACCTTTTGAACTCCGCATTTACACAGTTGGTGGCAAACACACTGGTTTTGTGGTAGATAGCACATTTGTTGGTTTGAAAAATCAAATTTTTGGTGATAGTGAAGTAATTGTTTTGAATTGCTCCGTTACACTGTTGTGTGACTTAAAGAAATGTATTCTGTTTATGACACGGGCACTGCCTTACTGTTAGTGAACTTAATCGTTGACCATTGGCAGTCAAATTGACACCTGAGATAAACCATCTGTTAGTTTGGTGGGTGAACGCAAATAATGAGCAGAACATCCAATAAGGGACGTGGACATGGTCGTGGTGGTGTTGGTGGAGCTCCTGTTGCTGGGAGAGGACGACAGAACCTGCACCCTTATTTGGTAGGCCCGAATGCCGCTCTACGGATGGTGAGGCCAGGACAAGTACAGGCGATAGTAGATTGGGTGGCTGACAGTGCCTCCTGTTCCTTCATGTTGTCTCCCACCCCGTCCCCTGCTGAAAGCACAGAGCTGATACCTGCAGCCTATGGTCATCTATCTTGCACCTCACCCCCTTGCAAATCAACCAAGCAATCTGAGCCCCAAGTCATGCAGCAGTCTCTTATGCTTTTAGATGACTCTGCTGGCAGGGTTTCCCAGGGCCATAACCATAGCCATGCCCCAGAAGTGAAAGAAATTGAGTGCACAGATGCCCAACCACTTAGAATTGAGGATGAGGACATGGGAAGACCACCGCAGCAGGTCTCTGATGAAGACGAAACACAGGTGCAAACTGCTGCGGCTTTCTGCGGTGTGCAGACCGACAGGGGTGAAGACTGGGTGGAAGATTAGTTGAAAACTATTAGGTCCTACACCCCAAAATATACCATTTAAATCCATGTTTTTCATAGGTTGTGAAAAAATCTTATTTTTTTAGGCCAGGCATTACCTTTGCGGCCTGTGCTGCATATTTGCCAGGGACAATAATATAGTTATTCCGTCTGGGAGTTAAGGGGTTGACCTATTCCAATTTTTTGCTGTCAAGTAACCCTGCACTGCATAGGTGACAGGGACAGAAATTTTGAAAAATCTTCTTTTAAATTGTTGGGTACAATATTACCATTTTTGCCGAGTACAAACCGTTGCTCTGCATAGGTGACAGGGACCGAAAATGTGGAAAATCATCTTTTAAATTGTTGGGTGAAATATTACCATTTTTGGCCGGGTACAAACCCCTGCACTGCATAGGTGACAGGGACAGAAAATTAGAAAAATCTTCTTTTAAATTGTTGGGTGCAATATTACCATTTTTGCCGTGCATAAACCCCTGATCTGCCTGAATGCCAGGGGCCTACATTTTTTAAAATTTCCTGTTCCATTGGTGGGTGACATGAACCCCGTTTTGCCGTGAATAAACCCCTCCTCTGCCTGGGTGCCAGGGGCCTACATTTCTAAAAATTTCCTGTTCCATTGGTGGGTGACATGAACCATGTTTTGCCATGAAATAACCCCTGCTCTGCCTGGATGCCAGGGGCCTACATTTTTAATAATGGTCTGTTCCATTGGTGGGTGATATTAACCCAGTTTTGCCGGTGAAAAACCCCCTGCTCTGCCTGGGTGCCAGGGGCCTACATTTCTAAAAATCCCCTATTCCATTGGTGGGTGACATGAACCCCGTTTTGCCATGAATAAACCCCTGCTCTGCCTGGATGCCAGGGGCCTACATTTTTAAAAATCATCTGTTCCATTGGTTGGTGACATTAACCCAGTTTTGACGGTGAAAAACCCCTGCTGTGCATTGCTGACAGGAAACCAAATTTGGCAAAAACGCCTTTACTGATCGAATGATGTGTGACTAGAAGCGCACGCTGGTAGAAGCGCTGCTGATGGCATTCCCACCTGATGCCTCCTCAATCTCCTACTCCACATCCATTTGCTCTTCCTAGATCAAGATTGTTATTTTTAATTTTAATTTATTCTATTTTAAGTCATTTCCGATCCACATTTGTTTGCAGGGCACTTACCCACATTTTGCTGCCTTTTGCAGCCTTCTAGCCCTTTTCAGGACTTTTTTTACAGCCATTTTAGTGCCCAAAAATTCGGGTCCCCATTGACTTCAATGGTGTTCGGGTTCGGGGTAAAGTTCAGGTCAAATTCGGATCCCGAACCTGAACTTTTTTGTGAAGTTTGGCCGAACCCGTCGAACCCGAACTTCCAAGTGTCCGTTCAACTCTACTTAAGATGCAACTTTTTGTGAAAAAACTGTTTAGGTTTGTATTACATTTGCCAATGGTCAGCCAGATCATCGCTGACGAGTGTTTGTAGGAATGCTCTTTAGCAATGATCTGGCTGTGACATACGGCCACAGATTACCCGATGAACAAGCAAACACTCGTTCATTGGGCAATCAAGATTTATAAACAGATCATGCTGTCTAATCATGATCTGCTGCAAGCAAACAATGATTGAGTATGGAGGAGAGCAATGGCATTAGTGATCGTTTTTACTCATATTTTTGATGAGATTGTTGCATAAAATAGAAAGAGTCTCCTCCACTGACAAGCAGGTGATTGCCGTTAGAAACCCTTCCCTCCTGACAATCACCTATCTGATCTCGTAATTTAATATTAGCATTAGACAAAAGTGTTTAGCCATGCACCACTGTGATAAATTGAGCGCATGTCTAGGCAGCCTATCTTAGTGGATTTAATATCAAATTTGCTGTGCCAGAAATATGGAATGATTTTGCCTGTTTTATCAGTGGAAGTTATTTGCACAAAATTTATGTAGTACTTATGCCATTTTTAGGCTGGTTAATGCCATGCCTGACAATTTACATTTATTAAGGGGCAGCCAGGTGTTTTGGTAGCATAGCTACATTTTTAGTCATATTTATCATTGCAACTTTTCATAAAATGTTACAAAATAGTTGCTAGTGTACCCCAGTCTCCAGGTGGTGTGCAAACTAACATAACCTTTGTAATAAATAAGATTGGACTTTGGATTGCAAAATCACCATGCATTTCATATAACAAATTTAACAAATGGAATGGAAGCCGACGCCTTGCTTTCTGTCACTGGCCGTGTACCTAATGAGCTCTAAGCTGTAATTATAGTTTTGAGAATCAGGTACTTAAGTACCTGGCCAGCGACCACACATGCCCTCCTGAATTCAACTGTTGTTGCCCGCATCTCACCTCCTAAGCCCCCTGCTCCATAACTTAACAATAGACAACTGGAGGAGAGAAAATGACAGCTTTTGGGGCAATATATTGTTCTGCACTGAGGTATTTGGTTCTGCTGGGATGGTAATTTGCACTATGGTATTGCTGACCCTGCCTACTCGTGTTTCCCCCTCTTCTACCAATTTGGGCCTAACTACAACATGGGGCCACTTTTATTTTTTTTCCAGGGCCACTTTAAGTTCCCAGTCTGCCCCTGCTAATGGAGACACAGTGAGTTGCATAGGGCCTGTTAACACAAAACAATGTATTTTATTAAAAGTGATACACTTACAAAATTGTTTGAATGTTTTATTGCATGTAGAGGAGCAAATAAAATCCTATCAAAGATGGAGATAGGTTTTTAAAATGTGAATTCTGTTGCTTTGTGTTTCTCAAAAGAGTTTAGAGTAAGGGCTCATGCACACAATTTTCTTTTTCTCTTTCTGTTCCGTTTTTTTGCGGACCGTATGCGGAACCATTCATTTCAATGTGTCTGCAAAAAAACGGAAGGTACTGCTTGTGCATTTTGTTTCCATATGTCTGTACTTCCGTTCCGCAAAAAATATAACATGTCCTATTATTGTCCGCATTACGGACAAGGAGAGCATCTGTTCTATTAATGCACTCGGACGTCATCCGTATTATTTGCCGCAAAATACATATGGTAATGTGCATGAGCCCTAAGAAGGACTGATAATATAAAGGCGCCAAACAAATACCATCTTGACAATTTCTTGGAAATTAAATTTTCATTTAAATGCTACAAACTGAAAAACGCAGTAGACACTTGGAAACCACCTTTCTTGAGAGAGCGGAAACTAATTGAGCAGCAAATGATATCTTCCAGATGGTATGTACACCATGTGAATCCAACAAATTATAAATATTCTCAGGTGTTTTCAGGAATCATTCCAAAATCAAATTTATCTACTGAACCATATAACACTTTGGAGATTCTAGCAAATCATATTCCAAGAATGATTTGCAAGAATAATTTGATTAGTTTTGTATTTTTAAGCACCGTAGATGCTGCGATACATGATTTGACTATGTGTCAATGTGTTCAATTACCATATCAGAATGTGAATATGATTAGGATGCAGTCTTATTAAAACTTAAAAATATTTTAAAGTATTGGGTATGCAGCTGACCATTCACTAGTAGATGGTAAAATACTGGCCAATGATGCAAAATTATCTTCAGAAAGTTAAAAGCATATTTTTCAGCTTTTTGGAAAAAAGAAGTTATCTTCTATCCACATATAGGGGAAGACTGTACTTGGCTAACTCCAGCAGTCACATGAAGCATAATAAATAAATGAAGCAGCAAGGATGCCTGTGGAAAACTTGGTGCAACCCCTTTAAAGAATCTTAGCACCACTAAATGATGGCACAGCCAGAATATATTATTTTAAGTGGTTTTACTTCAGACACTATCTGGGATTATTCAATGTACTAGTTTAGTATATGCAGCTGTAAACCAATCTCACATACAGTCACATGACATTGCTCCTAGTGTGGATATCCTACTTGTGTGAAATACCATACTGTACATTGACCACATCATAATCACCCCACTCCCTGATTTATAGAACATCACACATGCCATGCTTCTTACCCTACTGCTTCATCCCTGGAGAAATCATGTTTCTCAAGTTAGGCAGTAGATAATGCAGGTCAGAAAGCAACAGAAAAGTAGGCAGGGAGAGAGTATTTACAGAATTACCTAACCGCAATAGAAGGGAATGTAGTCTGCTGTAAACAGAGGCAATATCTATAAGGATGAGACAATTCATAGGAACTGTACTTCTTCACATTGGTAATCCTACCCGCAGCAAGCCCTGTAGCATCAAAACAAAGGTGCTGTACAGAGCTGCACAAGATAAGGAGAATGAAAAATAATTACTTCTAAGTTATGGTGCCATCAGTGAATAAGAACACTCTTGTTTTAATTCAAAAAGCACTTCGTAAAAAGTATTCCGTTCTGTTTGGTTGCGTTCCCATACCTGAGACCAATCCACAGCAAGCTGCAGTTTTCTGTCTATCATGGGATGTGGAGCTAAACGGATCTGGCATGACCCACAATGCAAGTACAGTGACACAATAGAAAACGGATCCGTATCCCATTGACTTTCAGTTCATAACAGATGCAGACGGTTGTGTTATCAATAATGGAAGCGTTTTTGCTGAGTCCTACCAGATCCAGCAAAAATGCTAGTGTGAAAGTAGCCTAAACAATGCTTTGTGGACTAAGCAACAACTATCAGTTGCACAAATTGTTCTGGTAGTTCTAGGTTCAACATTCAGCAATATGACATCATCATGCAGTTCAGAGCTTGGAGCACTCTCTTCCATTCTTCTTCTGAAATAGACTCTGAAAGAAGACTGTCATCATGGAAAGAGGAGTGGCATCATAACAACATTATTGCAATGGAATCTAACATGGCAATTCAGAATTATGTCATGAGATGTTTTATGGGGTCCTGAGCACTGTCTAAGTTCAGCATTACATCATCATGCCCATCTAAGTTCCGTAAGTGGCAAGAAAAAATTTCTGAGGATAATCCAGGAGTAGAGTTGAGCGAACACCTGGATGTTCTGGTTTGAGAAGTTCGGCCGAACTTCACGAAAATGTTCGGGTTTGGGATCCGAACTCGACCCGAACTTAACCCCGAACCCAAACCCCATTGAATTCAATGGGGACCCGAACTTTTGGGCACTAAAAAGGCTGTAAAATAGCACTGGAAAGGGCTAGAGGGCTGCAAAAGGTATCAAAATGTGGGTAATTCCCCTGCAAACAAATGTTGATAAATGACTTAAAATAAAATAAATAAAAATTAGCCAATATCAATTGGCAACTTGGAGAAGGAGGTGGAATAGGAGGTTGGGGTGGCGTCAGGTAGGAATGCTATGGGAGTTGAAGTTCACATCACAGCCAAAAAGGATTCATGGACAGTATTGATTTCACCCAGCAATGCCACAGGCCTCATTCACCGATTCAGACCCATGTCACCCATGAAGAGGAGAGTTACAATCATGCCAAAACAGTATTGATTTTACCCAGTAGTGCCACAGGCCTGATTCACTAATTCAGGACCATGGCACCCGCAAAGAGGAGAGCGGTCCCGTAACAGCAACACAGGCCTCAGGTCAAACTGCAATGAAACAGGCCATTATCATTTATGTAGGCCCCTGACAGCCAGACAGAGAGATCATTTGACAGTAAAAAGAGGTTAATGTCTCCCACCAATGCAACACGCGATGAAACAAAATATAGGCCCCTGACAACCAGACAATGTAGAGGACATTTGACAGTATAAAGAGTTTAATGTCTCTCACCAATGCAGCAAGTGAGAAAAAAAAATATAGGCCCCTGACAACCAGACAATGTAAAGGTCATTTGACAATATAAAGAGTTTAATGTCTCCCACCAATGCAGCAAGCGATGAAAAAAAATATATGCCACTGACAACCAGACAATGTAGAGGTCATTTGACAGTATAAAGAGTTTAATGTCTCCCACCAATGCAGCAAGCGATGAAACAAAATATAGAACCCTGACAAACAGACAATGGGGCGGTCATTTGACAGTAAAAAGAGGTTAATGTCTCCCACCAATGCAGCAAGCCATGAAACAAAATATAGGCCCCTGACAAACAAACAATGGGGCAGTCATTTTACAGTAAAAAGAGGTTAATGTCTCCCACCAATGCAGCAAGCGATGAAACTAAATATAGGCCCCTGACAACCAGACAATGTAGAAGTCATTTGACAGTATAAAGAGTATAATGTCTCCCATCAAAGCAGCAAGTAATTAAATGAAATATAGGCCCCTGACAAAAAGACAATGTAGAGGTCATTTGACAGTATAAAGAGTTTTATGTCTCCCACTAATGCAGCAAGCGATGAAACAAAATATAAGCCCCTAAAAACCAGACAATGTAGAGGTCATTTGACAGTAAAAAGAGGTTAATGTCATCCACCAAAGCAACAGGTGATTATCTGAACTGTAGGCCCCTGGCACCCAGACAGAGGAGAGAGGTCCCATAGCAGAAAATCAGTCTTCATGTCACCCAGCAATGGAAAAGGCCACTTTCAGTTATTTAGGCCCCAGCAGCCAGACAGAGGAGAGAGGTCCCATAGCAGAAAATCAAGCTTGATGTCTCCCGCCAAAGCAGCAGGCGATTAACAGAATTTTAGGCCCCTGACCCCCAAACAGAGGAGAGGTTCATTCAACTTGGGGTTGCCGCCAAAATAATGGTACAATTAAAAAAAAGAGGATTTAATAAAGAAGTGCCCTGGAGTACAAGAATGTATGGTTAAAGGTGAGGCAGTTATAAATGTCTATTCTGCACAAGGTACAGACAAATCCTGTGGGATCCATGCCTGGTTAATTTTAATGAGCGTTAGCTTGTCCACGTTGGCTGTGGACAGGCGGCTGCGTTTGTCTGTAATGACGCCTCCTGCCGTGCAAAATACACACTCAGACAATACACTGGCCGCCGGGCAGGCCAGCACCTCAAAGGCATAAAGGGCAAGCTCTGGCCATGTGGACAATTTGGAGACCCTGAGGTTGAAGGGGGCAGAACCATCAGTACGTGGAGGCGTGTGCACACGTACTGTTACACCATGTTGTTAAAATGATGACTTCTGCTAACATGTTCCCTCTCAGCTGGTGGTGCAGTTTGCTGTGGCGCGGTGACAAAACTTTTCCACAGCTCAGTCATGCTAACCCTGCTGTCTGAGGAGCTGGCCGTGACACAGCTGTGTTGGTGACCTCCTCCTCCTCCTCTGCCTTCGCCTTGTGCTTCCACGTGTCAGTTGGGAATGCCCTCAGAAGCGCATCTATCAGCGTGCGCTTGTAGTCGCGCATCTTCCTATCACACTCCAGTGCGGGAATTAAGGTGGGCACCACCAGGCCGGGCTTGAGGCTCACCGGCAGCAACCACTCATCAGTCTGCTGTTCTATGCCCCTCCAAAGCTCCTGAGCGGTGTGGGGTTTGTCACCCAATCACATGAGTTTTAAAAACACCTGCTGACATTTACCCCGAGCTGTGCTGAAGTTTGGGGTGAGGTTCTTTCGATGACCGGATATGGGGGTGGTAGAGGAGGAGTAGGAGGAGGATGAGGATCATGCGGAGTAGGAGGAGGAAGCAACGAATAATGCCCTGCGATCCTCGGTGGTGGAAGGACATGTGCCAAATCTCTATCTGCCTCGGGCCAGCCGCCACTACGTTTACCCAGTGTGCAGTTAGGGAGATATAGCGACCCTGGCCGTGCTTACAGGTCCATGTATCTGTGGTTATGTGGACCTTGCCACAGATGGCGTTGCGCAGGGCACACTTGATTTTATCCTCCACTTGGTTGTACAGGGAAGGGACGGCTTGCCTGGAAAAGTAGTGGCAGCTGGGAATAACGCACTGGGGGACAGCCACCACTATCAGCTGTTTGAAACAGTCTGTCTCTACCAGAAGGAATGACAGCATTTCAAAGGCCAGTAATTTTGAAATGCTGGCATTCAGGGCCAGGGCTCGAGGGTGGGTAGCTGGGTATTTCCTTCTTCTCTCCAATGTTTGGGAGATGGACAGCTGAATGCTGCCGTGTGACATGGTGGAGATGCTTGGTGATGGTGTCGTATGTGGTGGTGTTGGTGGAACATCCTCTGTTTGGTGGTCGTCAGGTGCCACGGTGACACCAGAGGTGGAGGGAGAGGCCGAGCCAGCAGCAGAAGAGGGAGCAGGAGGAGCATGAGAGAGTTCCTTGTTTTTAAGATGTTTACTCCACTGCAGTTCATGCTTTGAATGTAGATGCCTGGTCATGCAGTTTGTGCTCAGGTTAAGAACCTTTATGCCTCGCTTCAGGCTCTGATGGCACAACATGCAAACTACTCGTGTCTTGTCGTCAGGACATTGTGTGAAGAATTGCCAAGCTAATGAACTCCTTGGAGCAGGCCTTGATGTGCTCGGTGCTTGGGTGCGGTGGACAGTAGCAGGCGTATTGTCTCTGGAACGGCCGCTGCGCTTTTGCACCCTGCTCCCTCTTTTACTGTGCTGTTGCCTCTGTGTGACCACTGCCTCTTCCTCAGAACTGCACACCTTACTAGCACGACCTTAAGTCCAGTCTGGGTCTAGGACTTCATCATCCTCCACATCATCTTCCACCCATTCATGACCCCTGCCCTCCTCGTCGGTCTGCACATTGCAGAAAGCCACATCAGTTGGCACCTGTGTTTTGTCATCATTAGAGACGTTTTGTGGCGTTATTCCCATTTCCTCATCCTGAAACAAAAGTGGTTTAGCATCAGTACATTCAAGGTCTTCCTCTTCTGGGGAAGGGCTAGGTGGATGGGCCGGGAAAACCCTGCCAACAGAGTCATCAAAAAACATGAGACTTTCCTGCATGATTTGGGGCTCTGACTGCTTGGCTGATTTGCAAGGGGGTGAGGTGGAAGACTGATGGGCATGGGCTTCAGGTGCCAACTCTGAGCTTTCTGCTGAGGACTGGGTGTGTTAGATACTGTGAAGGAACTGAAGGCACTGTCAGCCACCCATTCTACTATCGCCTGTACATGTTCTGGCTTCACCATCCGTAGAGTGGCATTCGGGGCTATCAAATAACGCTGCAGATTCTGTCGCCTACTCGCACCAGAGGAAGGTGTTTGACTTGGAGCGGTAGTTGGCGCTAAATGGCCACGTCCTCTTACAGCAACAGGAGGTCCACCAACACCACTACGACCATGCCCACGCCCCTTATTTGATGTTCTCCCCTCTCTTGCGTTCACCCAACAAGCTGAAAGATTGGTCTCTCTCCAGTGTTAATTTACCTGCCACTAGTCGACAATTACGTTCGCTAAGGCAGTGCCTGTGTCATAAAAATGTTCTGTGGACCCAGAATAATGTTTTTTTGTGCCCAAAATACACATATTCCTAATTTCTATGCAGAAATGTAAATGTAAAAAAAAATTTGGGTACACTGTATGCACAAGTGGTTTGTGGAACAAGAACAAGTATTTTTGAAATAAAATACAGAAAATTAGTATTTCACTGCTGTAAATTGAAATTAAGTATTTATACGCCGGATGCACAACAGTTTTTTCGGCCTAAAACACGGCTTTTTTCAATAAAACCCCAAAATGCAGTTTTTAACTGCTGTTCATTAAAAGTAGATATTTATACTATGTATGGACACCAGATTTGGGGACCCAGAACACGTATTTGGTCACCAAAATTCACAAATGCAGTATTTAACTGCTATAAATTGTAAATAATTATTTAAACGATGGGTGCACAACTGTTTTGTTCGGCCTAAAACACAGCTTTTTTCAATAAAAACCCAAAATGCAGTTTTTTACTGCTGTAAATTTAAATTAGATATTTATACTGTGTAGGTACAACTGCTTTGTGAAGCAAGAATATAGCTTTTTTCACATAAAATAGAATAATGCACTATTTCTCAGCTGTAATGTGAAATCTGTATTTAAGCGATGTATTTCAAGATGCTCTGTGGATCAGGATTACCACTCTTTTGTCAAAAAATACACTTATGCTGTATTTCACAGCAGCAATGTAAAATAGGGGGTTGTAATGGGTAGACTGTTTGAATAACGTTTTTTTTTCTATAAAAAACAAAAAAGCACTATTTCCATGCAGCAATATAAAATATGTCGTTGGACTGTTTATGCAGAACTGTTTTGTGAACAAGGAATACGGTTTTTCCCCCAAAATTACACAGATTCTCTATTTCACCGCAGAAATGTCAAATATATATTTTGGCGGTGTAAAATAGGCTTGGTGGATCAGGATGACCACTTTTTTTTAGCTTAAATACACTGATGCACTAGCTGACATGGAATATACAGTTTAGTGCATTATATGCACAAGTGCTCTGTGGCACCACAGATCCCAGGCTAGACAAATGGACTATGTCACCCCTTAAACATACCAAAGGCAATATAGGGGACTTGAGCAGCCAGAAAAAAAAGTTTTTTTCCTTCACTGAGCTACAAAATAGGATTAGGCTGATGTCCCTGGCTGGCTACCACAAATGCAGTACACTGCAGTGGCTAATATGGCCGCCGAGCACCACCTCAGTAACAGATGGATTACATAAAAAGATTTCCCTTGCAGTGGCTGGGTACTGAAATGTCGGATTGCTGAAGCTCCCTCACTCTCTATTTGTTGTATCTTGTGGATTAAAGTAGCACAGGTTCTTCTGATTTCTGCCCTATTCTGTCCCTGATAGCACCAACATCCTCTCCCTAAGCTCAAATCAGCAGAGTGACGGGCGGCAGTACGTGACTTGAGCTTATAAAGAGGCTTGGTCACATGCTGCACTCAGCCAATCACAGCCATGCCATTAGTAGGCTGTGATGGCTTCTTAGGGCAAGAAGTAAAATGCTTGCTGAATGGCTGCTGTGCAGCCCTTCAGAAAGCGGGAAGAAATCGCCGAACAACGGACCCGAATCCGAACTTTTTTGAAAATGTTCTGGTTCGGGTCCATGTCCCGAACACCCCAAAATGACATACAGTTCAGGTTCGCCCAACTCTATCCAGACCAGGAGGCAAGCCTCTTCTCATGCAGGGTACAATCGAAGAAGAGAAGTATGGTACATGATGTTCCATTGAAGAACTGATTTCAATGAAATGTCACTTTCTGATGTTATATTCTCTTTTGAGTTGTTCTGTCAATAAAATTGTGATCCTGAAAAAACTAGGAAATATTTCTAGGTTTTATTAGCCCTTGTGCGGTGCAGTTATTTGTTGTAAAGCCTTTTGTGGCGTGTATAAGTGGAATAAAGAAAAATATATTTGCCGTTCAGCGGTGCAGTTATATATTCTAAAGCCTTTTGTTTCATATATAAGTGGGAAAAATAAGAGCCTAGTTGACGCTTAGCGGTGCAGTTATATGTTCTAAAGCCTTTTTTGGCATGTATTAGTGGGACAAATGGCTTATTAGCCATTGTGTGGTGAAGTGAGAAAATTACAGCCCTACTGGGCAGCCAAACTGGATATATGGCCGCAACTGGCCGAGTTTGTCCTGGAAAAGCTGTCCTGCCCAGCCAGTAGTGTGGCATCAGAGCGGGTGTTTACTGCAGTGTAGCCATAGTTACCCCAAGGAGAACTCGCCTGTCCACCCAAAATGTGGAGAGACTGACCTTTGTCAAGATGTATCAGGTGTGAATGAGCCAGGATTTCCACCCACCAATGCCTGATACATCAGTTTAGAGACCGGTTTCTTCTGGCTACCTGCCTCAGCTACTATTCTGATGCTGCCACCTGCCTGATGCCACACATTTAATGCCAAGTGCTCCTTCTTACACCCTCCCCACTTCATGACTGGGCAGTATTTTGCCTTTTTGGCCTGGTTGACATAATCATTTATTTGAGCCTTCTTCTGATCTGTCAGAAGGAAGGAAAAATGAGACGGACAATGGATCCTGTCTGTGTAGCAGCTGTTAGGCCTGTATGGTCCCATCAGAATTGGCTTATGATTTGGTAGCCAAAAGCAGGAGTGGGTACAAAACAAAGAAAATGTGCAAATATTACATTCAATTGTCATCTCTCTTTTGTATCCACTCCTGTTTTTTTGTGGCTTTAGCAATACTGATGGATTACTGACCAAATGCTGACCGAGTGAATGTGGGATCCGTTTTTTTGGGGCTTATTGTTCTGATGGATCAGAGAAAGGGCAAAATAATCAGTGACGTCAACACAAATTTACTGCTGACACCCTCTCCACTCTGTAGGGGGCTCTACTTGTACAAGCATTTAATAGAACAGATTCTGTAGACATCTATGTGGAATCAGCTGACGACGGTGAAAAAGTAGTGCACTTTTTCACGCTACAGTAGGATCTTGGGCCTCTGCTCGGTTCTTTATACCTGACGCTAACATTGACCTGTAAGGCTGAGTTCACACTTGAGTTATTTGGTCATCTTTGGCCCGTAACTGCCCAAATAATTGAAGTGTGCAGTGATTCTAAGAGTGACGCCTGTCATGTGTGTGTCATACTGACTCACAGTATTGTTTTACTACCACAGCAGATTCCCTATGCGTGTTATTGTAAAGCACAGTGTTCTACACCACTATACAGGCTCTCAGCAGCTAGGAAAAAGCTTTTTTTTAACGTGATTGGCCGTAAATAAATTCGGACCGAATCTAATCTTTTCGGAAAATTTGTCCAACCGGCCAAATCGAATTTTTGATAAATTCGCTCATCTCTACCTTACATCTACAGTATTAGTGTGCAGTCAAGATCTAGTAACCTGCATATTAGCCTTAGTGACTGTTCAGACTATCCTGCAATTTTCCTACGGTTTTAGTGCATTTTCTATATCCTGAGCTCCAAGTGATTGCATCGTAGTCTCTGACCCAGTGGGTGAGCTGCCAACTACACCAGGACTGTCCTAGGAGGGAGTGGTCCAGTTTCTTCCGTACAGTGAGGGCCAGATCCCTGTACAGGTGTTAAAGAGAGAATACCAGAATAATACTCTTAGGATTAGACCAATGACAAACTGGTTAGTTGGCACAGTGGGTCCACATTACTGATTCACAACAAAGGACACATACAACTTCAGTTTTTTTTTTTTGTTTTTTTTAAACAATTTTTATTTCGGAGGAAGAAAACAAGTTACAGCCAGTAATACATACATAACCACCAAGCTCGCAGGCCCGGCACATATAATGGAAAAAAATGACAGTCATGGCATATGATAGATACAGACTATGTGTCAGTAACAGAAAAGAATGTCTCCAAATTTTTTATTTTTTTTCCCAGAAATTCCCCCCCCCCCAAGAACAATCATCCCTCCCACCCCCCCACAAATTCAACCAGCAATGACATGACATGACCCCACCTCGAACCTATCCATGCAAACAAAACCTTGCACGCTGACAAACAGTGAGTAGGAACAGAAACATTTCAGCTGTTGTCATCAAATCCATCCAGGGTCTTAAATCACTTCCAAACCGCCCAACGTACCCCTTACTTTTCCTTCTAAGTACCATTTGGTGTGTATGAAGGGCGACACTACTTCCAACTTCTTCTCCTCCGCTGTCAAGGAGTGAACAATAAACTGTTTCCATTTAATGAAAAAGCGTTCTGCCGACATCTCTTTACTGTGCTCCACATCTAACCTATCAAGGTACATTACATAAGTCATGGTCCCCAGTACTTCCGGGAAGGTGGGAACCGTGGGGAATATCCAGTGTCGGAGTATGGTCTTTTTGACCGCCAATAAAAATATATGTAACCCTTTTATTGGAGTTGAACGTGTTATTTCACCCTTTTCATCTAGCGGTATATACTGAAATATGCAATGCAAGGGGGACCAGAGCAGTTGAATGCCCCATACCCGTCGAATGTATGCAATGCTCTCCTCCCATAACGACCTCAGATTGGGACAATGCCATAGGCCATGAAGCAGGTTAGCTTTCTGCTGGAGGCACTTAGGGCACCATGTCAGGTAGTGAGCAAAGGCGTAAGTCGCCTTGTGTAAAATCCTAAAATGCATTTCCCTCCACGTCTCACTAGTGATCGCCTGTCGCACTCTTTCCATCCCCTCTCTCAACATAGAGGTCGTGACATCCTCCCCTAGTTCCTCCGTCTACTTAGCATAAACCTTGTCACCCAGCGGGGTAGATAATATATTCTGTATTCGTCTATAAAGGCCTGACAATGAGAAGTCCTGGGCTTCCACCAATGCCTTAAACCAGGTCATTCTTGTAGAGTCACCTAAAGTCGTCGCCTGGGCATTACAATAAGAAATAATCTGCCTATACGACAGAAAATGTGAGGTCGGGATCTGATATTTAGACTGTACCTCGGGCCATGGCAGAAGCTGATTCCCAGCGTCCCCCAGCAAGTGACCTACCGTGGATATCCCCCTGCTTCTCCATAATTGAAACAGGCTTGATTGCCGGCCTTCTGGGAAAGCTGGGAGAGTCCACAATGGCATGTAGGGTGTAATATACATTGGCAGTTTATACAGTTTTCTAAGTGTCCGCCACGCCGCTAAGGTGTCTCTCAGGACTACATACTTCCCGAGCGGCACAGGGAGATCTCTCATTCTAGTGTGTAAAAGGGCTTTCAGGTCCCAAGGAGCAACCAACTCATTCTCCAGGGCTGTGTTAGAAAAACATGATGTCCCTCTCAGCCAATCTCTGAAATGCCGAAATAACGAGGCCAAATTATATCGTCTAATGGACGGCATCTGAAGGCCTCCCTCCCACTTAGTCAAGCACAGCTTATCATATGCGATCCTTGGACGTTTACCTTGCCAGAGGAAGCGTACGAAAGCCCGTTGTATCCTATTGACATCTAAATGTGTCAGCAAAAGTGGAATAGTTTGGATGGGGTAAAGAAGTCTTACAAAGCTCACCATCTTCAAGAGGTTGGCTCTGCCAAAAACGGAGATGGGTAATTTAGCCCATCTCTCTAGCTCCACCTCTATTTTCCTAATCAGAGGATCAAAATTTAACTTGTACAAAGAGGATGGGTATCTCCCTATTTTAATGCCTAGATAGGTCAAATATTGTGGTACGATTTCCACCCCACATAGCGTCTGGTGTGACTGTGGTAGGTTACCTTTACCATCTAAGTACAATAATTGTCTCTTTTCTACATTTATCTTATAGCCTGTAGTCGCCCCGAAATATTCAAAGGTATCTAGGATCTGTTGGAGGTGAGTGGGCGGGGAGTCAATAAACAGCAGTATATCGTCCGCGAAACATGCTAATTTTAGTTCTTTCCTCCCTATTTGAATCCCTCGAAAAAAAACATCCGACTGGATTAGGTACTGAACTAGTGGCTCCAGAGCCAGATTGAAAAGGAGGGGAGATAGAGGGCAGCCCTGCCTTGTACCCCTACCGAGCCGGAATGGTCTTGACAAAAAGCCCGGTATACCAACCTGAGCCTGTGGAGTCCGATAAATGTTCTCTATTAGTGCTCTGAAAGGCCCCTCTATGCCGAATGCAGTCATAGATCTCCATAACCACTTCCAATTGACTGTATCGAACGCTTTTTCCGCGTCGACTGATAACAAGGCAGGGCTCCCCCCCACACGGTGTTTATTATGATGAATATAATCTTGCGCTAACAGTACCGACCTTATATTAGTCACCGCTGCTCTATTTTTTTATAAAGCCCACTTGGTGTGAACCAATAAGATGGGGCATACAGAGTGCCAATCGGTTGGTTAATAATTTGGTTAATATTTTGAGGTCCTGGTTAATCAGGGATATAGGGCGGTATGAGGTCGGCTGCTCAGCGTCTTTGCCCAGCTTAGGTAGGAGTTTGATGTGTGCCAGGTTCCCAGACGGCATTATTTCATTGCCTGTCAAACAGCTGTTGAATAATGCCGTTAGGAAGGGGGTAAGTTGTTCTTTGAGCTCATTATAGAATTCTGCCCCAAATCCATCCGGGCCTGGGGCTTTCCCATTGGAGAGTGATTTTATGGTATTTGTCACCTCTCCCTCTGTGATCTGGGCGTTGAGACAGGAACGCATGTCTTCCCCGATACTCGGAAGGGAGATTTTAGATAGGAGTTCCTCAGCTTTAGTTGCGTCATAGTCTGCCTGAGTGTATAATGTGGAATAAAAATGACCAAAGCAGTCTACTATGCCCTTCGGATCAGTAAGTCTAATCCCTGAGGGGTCCACTATCCTTCTGATATGGGAGCTGGGTACATAGGGTCTAGCTAGGTTTGCTAACATCCTCCCTGCCTTGTTTCCGTATTTAAATAAGTGCGCTGTCCTATGATCTAGGGTCAATTTTGCATTTTGCTCAACATAGTAGTCATAATTGTGCTTAGCCGTGACCCATTGGATTTTGTTGAGATCCGTAGGGTTCGTCAGAAAATTCGTGTATTTACTCCGGACCGCATCCGTCGCCTCTTTTAATTTCTGAGACAGTTTTTTCTTTTTAGTCGCTGTATAAGAAATAATGCGGCCTCTCAAGACTGCTTTAGCCGTATCCCAGAAAAGAGTGTAATTATCACAGTGCTCTCTGTTGGTATCTCTATACTCCCACCACCACCCTTTCAGCTGTAAGAGAAACTCCTCATCTGTGGCTAGGTAACTAGGCATGCGCCAGATGTAGTCCGTGCCTTTGGGGATGGTCTCCGCCAGAATCAGGTACAGGGGCATGATCCGATATTAATATGTCCAGAATCTCTACACCCTGAACCCTTCCTATCAGCCTGGGGGAGATAAGCGCATAGTCTATCCTAGACCAAGACTGATGAGCACAGGAGAAGTGAGTGAATTCTCGCTCTGTCGGGTTCACATGTCTCCATATGTCTACCAAACCAGTGGATTGCAAAAAGGGGCCAAGCGTCATTCTCTGTCCAGTAAGTCCCCGCTTCCCCAATCCCGTGGTAACCACCCGCCTGCAGTCTTCCTGAACATTATGGACTGCGTTCATATCTCCTATTACTACTGTGCTCCCCTGAGTTGCCTGCAGGATCTTCGGTTCAGTATTGGCAAGAAATTTGGACTGTTCAGAATTGGGGCCGTAGATGTTGAATAATGTAAATGGGCCAACATCCGTCTCCAATTCTAGTTTCAATAGCCTACCTTTGTCATCATTCTCTGCTGTTAGTACCTCACACTTCAGATTCTTCTGTATTAAAATCAAGACACCAGCTCGTCTCCCATCTGAAGGGGAGCCGTAGACCCGTCCCACCCACATTCTTTGCATTCGCCAGAAGTCAGCCTCCCCCAGGTGCGTCTCCTGAAGTAAAGCTATATCAGCATGTAATTTTTTCAAGTGTCGTAAAACCATCACCCGTTTATGAGGGGATCTCAGTCCCTTAAAGGGTTTCTGTCACCAACTTTTGACATTATAAGCTGTCTGACATTAGCTATGTGCTAATGTCAGACCAGCCTGATAATGTCCTTATTATAAAAATCGGATGTATATATAGTCCGAAAAACTTACATTTATTATATGTAAATTAGCCTCTAGGAGCAGGGGGGGCGTTGCCCTGCTCCTAGCGGCTCCGTCCGGCAACCTGCTGGCACGCCCCTTCACACTTTGATTGACAGTGCAGGGCAGCGATCCTCCTGCACTGTCTCGTTCTGAATCGCGCGCCCGCGCGCCAGCTCTGTATTCGGCGCAGGCGCGGTGAGCAGAGGACGCTGGTGCCTGCTGTCCTCTGCTCACCGCGCCTGCGCCGAATACAGAGCGCAGCGGCGCGCATGTCAGGAACGAGACAGTGCAGGAGGATCGCTGCCTCACTGTCAATCAAAGTGTGAAGGGCGTGCCAGCAGGTGCCGGACGAGCCGCTAGAAGCAGGCAGCCTGCTCCTAGAGGCTAATTCATATAATAAATGTAAGTTTCGGACTATCTACATCCGATTTTTATAATAAGGACATTATCAGGCTGGTCTGACATTAGCACATAGCTAATGTCAGACAGCTTATAATGTCAAAAGTTGGTGACAGAAACCCTTTAACATTCCAGGAGATTAATTGCATAATTTGAGTCGAAGGATGAATAGCAGAGAGAGTCGTCCTGGGTAAGGCCGACCCCCAGCAAATGTTACCACATAACGCCCTCTAGTGGCGGTACATGTCATGTCATCAGAACAAAATTCAAAACATCCCCCCTTCCCGAACAACCACCCGTAGAAACGATAAAACAAACTGGGTAAAGAAAGGTAAAAGCATTTAACCAGCATAGTACTAAAATTATGGACTCCACTTTTTTCGCACCGACCTGGGCTGAGCCGCTGTGATGTCTCGGCCCAGAATCTCGCCACCTCATCAATTCCCTCAAATAATTCACCCCACCCCCCAAACATATTGCAAACATAACGACATGGCTGTCAACCGCCCAATCCCTCCCACCATATTATCAGACATATAGCAAAGGCTTTTAAGTCATACCGTACCAAGAGTCCTCCCCCGCCGCAGAATTTTGGGCACTACATGCCTCTCAATTGTCCCAGTTTCTGGGGCGCTGGCAAGAAAGATGGGACTGTGCCGTTATCCCCATTCTGGGCTAGAAGCGGGCTCCCCTTTCTGACCTGGTGACACGGTAGGCGACACTGACAATCTCCCGCTGCGCGCGTTCCCACCGTGACCTCCACGCGGTGAAGAGTGTCCTCTGTCAGGCAGTCCCGCCGACAGTGTCCTTGGTGAATTGCCATCCTCCAGGGCCTCCATTGCTTCCATTGGGGTCAAAAAAGTGTCCACTTCCGTCTCTCTGGAACACCTTTAGTATAGCCGGGTAAACTAGCGCAAACTTTATTTTCTTGTGTACCAGCCGGGTACATATTTGTGAGAAGCCTCTCCTTTTTCTGGAAACTTCCATTGAGTAGTCACCAAAAATTAGGATCTTTTGGCCACGTAGCTTGAGCGGCTGGTTTAGTCGCCTATATTTAAACAGTATGGCTTCCTTGTCAGCGTAATTCAGATATTTCACAATCGTCGTTCTTGGCCTCCTGGACGATTCTGCCTCCAGGTTATCCTGAGGGGGGCCGATTCTATGAGCCCTTTCTACTGTTACTGGGGACTGGAGTCCCAATGCTTGTGGCAGGTCAACTGAGCAGATGCGGGCTAGTTGATGAGCTGATATGCTTTCTGGCAAGCCCAGGATCCTCAGATTGCTCCTGCGGGACCTGTTTTCCAAGTCCTCCACTTTGTCCCGGAGAGCCTGATTAGATTGCAGAACATCCCTTAAACGGGTGTGAGTCTTATCCAGCTCATCTTCGATATTGCTCACCCTCTGTTCCATCTCTTGAATTTGCCCTGTATGCTGGGCCACTGTGGATTGCAGCTGCTGCAGTGAAGAGGCTATGGTCGCTTCTAGCGTGGCCTTTATGTCCGGCGCCAGCAGTTTTGCCACTGCTATGGCCATCTCCTTGCAGGAGGATTCCAAGCCGCTTACTTGTTGCCCGCCGTCAGGCTGGGAATGCTGCTGTTCTCCCCCGTCCTGTTGCGGGGAGGGCTGAGAAGCCGACCTGGTCGTTCTCTTCTTAGCGTCCGCCATCTTGCCGCTTTGGGACACAGGCAGACCGCGCTGTGGGAGAGGGGATTTGGCCAGCGGGGTGCCACTGCGCACCACAAATTTTTCCATTAACCCCTCCGATCACTGGGGAGGTATTCAGTCGGGGCCGTGCAACCCCGGGTCTCGGCTTACCCCACTGTTAATGCCTGGGGAGACGGAGCTCTCTCCCTTCACCTCCTTACATGTGCGCGCCGGAACCGGAAGTCTCACAGCTTCTGTTTTTTTAATGTAGTCCTTGTTTTGGTTTCCAAAAAACGAATGTGTGTCTGTATCGCAAAAGAGAGGGGGTCACTTTTGTGGCGTATGTCTGGCACAGAATCTGCAACTTCTCCCCACTCACTCAAAGTCTTAAAAAGGGGGCATTGTGGGTAGGGTTTAGGAGTAGAAAATGGTCTAAATGTAAGACATCAGGGAAGCTCGCTTACATTTAGAATCAGTGGTGGATGCGCCGAAGTTATGTAGAGGCCCAGCGGTCCACTGCCAGAGCAGGGACTTATTAATAAATGTGCGCCTTAGT
This sequence comes from Bufotes viridis, assembly GCA_033119425.1. Lineage (NCBI taxonomy): Eukaryota > Metazoa > Chordata > Amphibia > Anura > Bufonidae > Bufotes > Bufotes viridis. The sequence continues at coordinate 33,913,218 of CM065594.1, read as the reverse complement.
TTCTCCAGTGAACCCCAGTGTAGAATTTGCAATTCTTATGTGGCCACTTTTTGCTGTATTTTTATCAACCCAATTCAACAATCAAAAATAAGACAAATTTATAAATGAGTCTTCACACAACTCCATAAATATAAAAATTAAAATTAAAACGCAACAAAAAATGTACATATTTGGTATTGTTGTAATTGTACTGATCTGAAGAGTGAACATAACAGGTCAGTTTTAACGCATAGGAGGGTCTGTAAAAGCAAAGGGGGTCATTTATTAAGACTGGCGTTTTCTTGATAAAGCCCTGCACGAGTGGTGGATCCGCCACAGTTATGTAGAGGTGTCGGCCCCTACATAACTCAGGCAGATCCTCCGACACTTCCAAATGTAAGACAAGTTACTAGCTGTCTTACATTTAGACCCTTATCTACGCCTAAAACAGGCGTAGAAAATGGTAAGTGAGACGGGCCTACTGGCCGATCCTCTTCCCCACCCACACCACTCCCACCTTTGCGTAATAGTCTGCTCCACAAATACGCCTAATTCAGTTTAATAAATGACCCCCAAAATCCATTAAACTGTGTCGGAATTGTGTGTTTTTTTTTTAGAATTCCACTCTATTTGGAATTTTTTCCTGCTTCTCACAATGTTGCATGCCGCTGTAAATGGTGCCATTAGAAAGCATAATTTGTCTGACAAAAAAACAATCCTGAAAACCTCTTGTAGGGATTTCCCAAATGGTAGCTTCCAGATAAACACACAGCAGTCTTTTCGTGGTGGAAATCAAAGTAACAACTGTCTTTTATTGTTGGCACGCAACAATACAGCAGACATCAGGGGTCAGCTGGCTTTAGCCAACACTTAAAACAAAACAATACACTCCATAATCCAAAAGAAATCACACAGTTCTGTTTAGGGCACAGTACCGTAGTCCTCCCAGAGTGTATGGGAACTTGCTTTGGTCCTCTGTCTCTCGGCAGAGACCCTCCGGCTTTTGCTCGGCTCCAAAAACTCACCACCATGCAGAGCTCCACCATCAGCCAGGTGAACACACACACCCACCTGACTCTGCTGGCTGACTTTTATAAGCCGGTCAAAACCCGGCCTGGACCGTGGGGAGTAGTCACCCACCCAGCACTATGACTACTCCCAGTAAGAGCCGTCCCGGATTAGCTTTCTCAGCTATGCTAAATAACCAAATTGTCAGTCAGCTACTGCTGCTGACACACATACTATAGGCTCCTACTTCACCGAGGCCAGGAACCTCGGTGACACATATCTGCCATCTATGATGGTCCCTTGTGCCTTCCTACACTCTTTAAACGGAGTCTGTCAGCAATTTTGACCATGCTGAATTGTTGAACTTTACTCATCAGGATTAGTTGGAATATAACATGTTATTCTGCCAGATTCTGCTTTTGTGGCCAGGGGGTGGAGTTCAACTGTGAAGTACTCTCTGCATTGAGCTACTTACAGTCTCTTCTAGGGATGAGCGAATCGACTTCGGTTGAAACATCCGAAGTCGATTTGCAGAAAACTTCATTCTAATACTGTTCAGAGCAGGAGCTCTATACAGTATTAGAATGTATTGGCTCACATGAGCCGAAGTTATTGCTTTGCTAAGTCTCGCAAGACTTCGTGCAATAACTTCATAAATTAATTTGTACTGTAAAAAAAACATTTCCCGAACAGTATTAGAATGAAGTTTTATGCGAATTGACTTCGGATGTTTTATCCAAAGTCGATTCGCTTATCCCTAGAAGAGACTAGCAGCATCCAACAATGAGACCAGAAGAGAGAGGCTGTGAAGCAGCTCAATACATGGAGCAGATAGCACTTCCCTGTGAAGCCCTGTCCTAGGTATTTACAAGAGAAGAATTTGGAGGAATAAAACTTCATATTTACAGCACCCCTGATGATAAAAGCTCCATGGTATGTTTGTCCTGCTCCCCCAGAACCCTAGTGTTGTCAACAGTTTAACCTTTTGCAGTGTACAGTATAGTACAGGTTAATATATATATATATATATATATATATAAAACAACAACTTCGGAATATATCTTATTAAGGAATCATGATTATTTGTGGGCCTCTCTTTCTTTCTTTCTTTCTTTCTTTCTTCCTTCCTCTTATCTCTCATAGTACCTATTAGTGTTGATGACGAATATTCTAATCGCAAATTTTTATCGTGAATATCAGCACTTCGAGAATTCATGAAAATCTATAATATAGTGCTATATATTCGTAATCGCGAATATTCCAGAAATATTGCGAAAACAAATATTGCCTATGCCGCTTATCACTAGTAACTATCTCTGTCACTAGCTTCACCCAGAAAATCTATGAGGAGTCTGCTGCCAGCTAGTGAGTCATTTATTAACTCACTCTGAAGAATGGTAGAGCCTTATCTTACTAGATATACTGTCATAGAGTCAAATGTACTAATGTAGCAGAGCTAAGAAAATGCAGTTTGTGTATCTCTCATCCTGTAGCCACCTCCTCCCCCTCCTGTCTCTGTAAATGTCAATGTTAAATGCAGAAAATAGCAAAGCAGCCTTATAAAGCAGATAGAAGCATTTTTTGTTTAATAAGATATATTACTTTTTTTTTTATATTCAGATGACCTATTCATTTATGAAAAGTTGTTTTATGATTGGAAGTGTGCTTTAACTCCTTCATAACATGTAGCGTACAGATGAATACCACCCTTATATTTTTGCAAATTTCATAAGGACTGTAGTTTCTCAAAATACAAATTGAATACATTATGGCGACATACTAGCAAAACCCATGACAGGCTGCAATTCACAATACAGCCACTGGGTGGCCACAAATAGGCCCAAATACATAAATAACTCCCGTCAGAGTATTGGAAAGTCATGTTTTTGATTTTTTTTTAAATCTGGTCATTTCACGTCACTCATTTAGGGATAGTACCAGTAGCATTGCTAAGGCTGGTGTCACCTGGTGCGGTAGAAAATGGTGTCACACTCCCCAAGCACCCCCTTTCCCCCCTGGCAGCAGCTCACCTAGGTCTGCTTAGCCCCCCCCCCCCCCCCACATCAGCAGCCTGCTTGATGGACGTCCTCTACGTTACTTGTCCGGGACAGATCACATACCGGGGTGGGGGGGGGGGATGTTGGGGGGTTGTGGTGCTAGTGGTGTTGGGAACTTGGGTCCACCAGCCCAAAGAGCAGTTGACGTGCGGCAGCCGAGACCCGTTCAACTTGAATGGGTCTGCGATCCGTCCGCACCGCAAAAAAATAAAACAAGTTCTATTTTTGTGCGGTGCGGCGGCACGGACAGAAACACCAAGGAAGTACTCCGTAGTGCTTCCGTGGGTTTCTGATCGATGCTTTCGTTCGCATCTCCGTGATTGCGGACCCATTCAAGTGAATGGATCCGCATCTGTAATGCAGAGTGCACACGGGCCGGTGCCCGTGTGTTGTGGACCCGCCATATAAGGGCCACAATATGGGCAAGGGCACACAACATTCATGTGAAAGAGGCCTAAGGATGAGATTTTTGGGTGGCAGGCACTATTTTGATGAATGTCCTTCACTGAGTTTTCACTTCTTGTAAACTGCTGGATAAGTCCTTTAAATGTATGCAAGTCATTTTTAACTAGAAACATAATTTCAAGAATTTCAAAATGTTGACAAAACCCCCAAAATATTTCAATCTTTATGTTTTAGATTCCTGCATGACCCCTTTTCATTGCTAAGTGTGTCCCTGAATGGCTATATGCTATTAAACTTTATGACCGTCTTGATTAATTGCTTTCGCCCCAATGTTCCATTAAGGTTCTGTTGCCATGGAAACACCTAAGTTAACCCTATGCCACCTGCTATGAGCTTCAGAGCATGCATCTGTTATAGTGAAGAAAGTTGCAGTGCAGTGACCAGAATAACAAGCAGGATGATGTCAACATAGATTGCCCAAAACCATGGCCTTAGTAAATGGCTCAGTGGATACTTGTGGAACAGAAGTGACATTGTAAACCTCTGCTGAGACATGAAACTGATGTGAAAGATTTAAACTAAAAGCCAAAAAACAATCTTTTATAAGCAAAGTTTATTTGCCTAAGTATGTCTGTAACACTGGCCCATTGGAGTGAAGTCTCTAGGTCATGAATATACGGTATTTGACTTAGGGCTACACCAGAAAGTGGAATCTAAGGGATTTCGGATTCTTCAGCCTTAAACCCCCACATATGGTATGGACATCCCGTAGGCAACCCGCCGTCACTACACCTGGAGTGTTCTTCATTAGTAACGGATGATACACAGATATGCTGGAATTCCCAAATCACGGTACTGAGGTGGCATCCTGGTCAGATAATGCAAGAGTTGAGACGGGTAGAGTTCATTTGTCAATGTAGACGAAGCTGAGGTTAGGGTAGGCAGCAGGCAAGAAAATGAGGTAAGGGAAATAGGCTGAGTTGAAATCATAAGGAGCAGGAACACATGCACAAGGAAGCACACTATAAACAAACGGACCTTATTGCTCAGGCCCAGAATAGTGCAGGAAGTTCCCTTAAATGGGTTTTCCAGGAGTTCAATATTGATGGCTTATCCCACCGATGAAAATCTAATCGGTGGGTGTATGACAGTTCAACTGTTTGAAGAGGCCACAGCCTCCTCACAGAATGCCAAGCACAGCACTGTATAGTGGCTGAGCTTGGTATTGCAGCCCAGGGCCATTCACTTGAATGACACTCAGCTGCAAATAGAAACATAACGTTTGTGGCCTAGGAAGAGGCTATAGCGCTCAACCGAGTGTTGCTGCTTTTTCAAATAGCTGATTGGTTGAGGTGCCATGCACACGATCATATATATTTGCATCAATATTCTGCTCCCAGAAAACCCCTTTAAGAGTCTTAGGACACTTTAATGTGCAATGGCCTTTTAAGAGTCCAGGAGATCACAATTGCAAGTGACCCAGTAGCAGAACAGTACAATGCAGAGAGAAGAAAGGAGTGTCAGCCAAGAACAGGACTGGTCACCATACTATACTGATGTCTAGTACATTAGGTTTTTACAGTCTTGACGATCTCTTGAGAGAAAGAGATTATTTAGTAACCCATATTCATATAGATGTCTATGTGCACACCATTCATGCATATAATAGATGAGCGTAAGCTATAGGCACTGTGCCTACCGTCCTGTAGAAGCAATGCCTCTAGTGGAAGATACCTCTATGATAAATCATGCAATGAATTTCACATTTCCCATTTTTGCCTTTGAAATGCGGAATAAAGAAAACCATTGCATTCCATCCTATGAACTTGAAGGTGTAGATGTTTATCGGTGCCAGATTATGTATTTATAATATGGTTATGTGTATGAGCCTTAATCATCCAAGTCCAATTTGCTTCCTTTGTTCCAAGGGTCTTATGGTAACTGATCACATTGTCAGCCCAACAACGTTGAAGTCTATATACTTCCCCTGTAGCTGGTGAAAACAGCTGTGTAAAAAATAAATAAAAATAATCTTCTAAGCATTTAAGGTCTACACAATGGGGAGATGTATTAATAATTCTGCATATAAACAAATTATAGTGTCACATCCCGGGGGCCCAAGGCAAACCTCCAGGACATCATGCGGACAGAATAAAGTCTAAACAGACAGACGAAAAAAAACACAGGACCAAGTGCACCGGCTGACCACAGGCAAAACCCAGGGGGTTGAGGTTGAACTCGGCCGAGGGCTCACTGGTCGCACCCCCAGGAAGGTCCTGGTACACCATGCCCCCACCTGCATGGAACAAAGCTGGTAATCCAACCAGCAGAACCGACAACAACAGAACCAGGGATACTTACAGACTAGCTATACCACAGACAGGAGACACACGGCACAGAACAGGCTAGAGATAGAGACAAAGACAGAGCAGGGATTCAGACAGCGCAGGAATTCCCTCTCCGGGGAAGCCAGGGACCCTCTCATGAAGGCAGGACATAGGACAGATAACAAACAGAAGCAGTTAAGTACTGCCAGGCTATCGGATGCAGTTATGCACTGCTAGGCAAACAGAACAGGACAACATGACATAACATATTACAGGACAGATACAGAACAGAACAGGACATCAAACACCACTACAGAACAGGTACAGATGAACAAAGACCAACAATGCAAAACCAGGTGACGCCACACAGAAGGGTAGCAGGAACACCTAGGCAGGAGCGAGGTGCTACACCTAGACAGACACAGACAGAACTGACCCCCCGAACCACAGCTCACAGATCTATATAGCTGGGTAACGAGGCACCTGGAAAGCCACACCCAGGCACACAGGGCCGGTGCAAGGATTTTTGCCGCCCTAGGCAAAAGAAAAGTTTGCCGCCCCCCCCCCATGTGACATCACAGTGCCCCACCCATATGATCTTCCATATTAATGGGGTTCTGCAGTTTATTTAAACTGATCGGCAGGGGTCCCCCGCCAATCAGCTGTTTCAGAAGGCAGCGGCGCTGGCAGTAGCGCCTCAGCCTTCTCGCAGTGACGTCACGACTAGTTTAATTGGCCTGGGCGGGGCTAAGCTTCATTCAAGTGAACAGAGCTTAACTCCGCCAAGGCCAGTGATACTAGTCATGACGTCACTGCGCCTGCGTTAAACAGCAAGAAGGCCGAGGCGCTACTGCCAGCACGGCTGCCTTCTCAAACAGCTGATTGGCGGGGGTCCCGGGTGTCGGTTCAGTTTAAATAAACTGCAGAACCCCTTTAACTAATGCCAGTTCTCTCCCCCCTTGTCATTCTCCCCCCCCCCCGTCATTCTTCACCCCCCCCACTCCTTTGTCATTCTTCCTCCCCCCTTGTCATTCTTCCTTCCCCCCCCCTCTTATCATTTCTCCCCCCCCCTCCTTTGTCATTATTCTTCCCCGCCCCCCTTGTCATTCTCCCCCCCTCTTGTCATTCTTCCTCCCCCCCCTCTTATCATTCTCTCCCCCCCTCTTGTCAATCTTCCTTCCCCCCTCTTGTCAATCTTCCTTCCCCCCCTCTTGTCATTCTCTCCCCCCCCCTTTGTCATTCTTCTTCCCCCACTCTTGTCATTCTTCCTCCCCCTACCTCTAGTGTAGCGGCCGAGCTCTTTATGGTCCAGGGGTACAGGAGCTTTAGTTTCCTGTACCCTGACGGACTGACAGGAAGTCATGCTCCTGTACCCGCGGCCATAAAGAGCTCGGGCGCGCTACAATGGAGTGACAGGAGGGAGCGCTGAGCGCTTCCCTCCTGTCAGCTCCTCTCCTCTTGCTGAGCCCGGGCGGTGCGCCCTCATGGACGCGCCAGCCCGGGCAGTGCTGCAGACGTCTGAGGCTCAATTCAGAGCGCTCGGGTGGCTGCAGCATGAGGCAGGGCCGGCGCTCCTAGCAGCGCCCCTTGCCGCGGCGGCCTAGTCCGCTTATAGGACGCGCCGGCCCTGCAGGCACAGCAGACAGGGGACGTTAACCCCATCAGCACCGGAGTACAGATCAACAAGACACGGGTTCAGAACCGGGCATTGCCCCTGGCAACCAGCATGCACGGCGACACCCACAGCCAGTACGCCAAAGCACAACCAAACCGACACAGACAAAAAGAAGCATCATGGGGAAAGCCAACATCCCCTAACATAGTAGACATACACGGGGGGAGAAACTTACACAGGCGAGTTCACTGACACCGCATCCAGCACGCAGCCCCAAGCAACCAGCCAGCACAGGTTACTACCTGCAGCCAGTACGCAAGGGTACATGCAGCCAGCCTACACGGATAACTGTCACAATGATCTGCACTGTGACAGACAGACTGGTTTCTGCCCTAGGAGAACATCAGCTAGATTCATCACCAGGGCTGGATTAAGGTTGGTGACGTTTTGTTAGGGCCCTTAACATAGCTTTTGAACCTAAACCACCTACCCTTTTACAGCTACATGCAGCAATGCAGAACATGTATGTGTATGGCTTTTTCAACTGAAATCTTTGGGAGATATGCATTTACTGTAGCTGCCTGAGCTAGGGACTACATAAGACTTCAAAATAGAGCCACCGAGAATTCCCACACAACCAATAATGGATCCCCATCCTCCCAACATGTGGTTGTCCAAGAGGTTATCATCATATAAGCTACCAATATTAACAGTGACTGGCAAAGATGTACGTAATTAGAACCATCTTGGTAGTGCCATCTCTAAGAAGTGGCTCCTTATGAGTGCAAATCCGACTGTCCAAGAAGAACCATCTCGCTAACTACACCACTTGGAAGGAATAACCATCTCGCTAGTGCTACTTTTGAAAGTAGGATTTTGACTCATAGGGAGCCACTTCCAAGAGGTGACACAATGGTTCTCTTCCTTGGGAGATACTGTACCTTTTTGCATATTGATAGGGTGTAAAAGGGGCGAAGACAGGTCTTTTCGTGTGTGGCAAAACCAAGCACCATAATTTAGACGATTTTTATCTTTGCTATGGGAGACAGATAGATAGAGGTATCGTAGATGGACTTCATTGGGGGAATCAGTTCTTTCCATACCTCAGTTAACTGATTTTAGTCTAATAAAATGAAGGGAAATAGGGATGTTTATCCTTTTGGGTTTAAAGATGATCATTTCCTTTCTATCTCTTAAAGTAAACTAATCATAAATCTAATGCAACAGATTGCATTGGTCTTTGGAAGTATATGTATTTCGTCTATCATTGATAGGGTGTAAAGGGGAAAGCAAAAATAGGCCCTTTTGTCTTGGGTGGCAAAACCAAGCACTGTGATTGAGGCCCATTTTTATCTTTGCAATGGGATTCACTATGCATGCTGACTGGTAGAATAAGTTTCCTATTTTGAGAGAGTGGCTCAGCTTGTATGCTTCAAAGACAGGTAAACGCTTTTGTCAATGACAAAAAGTCCATTTAGAAGTCGGAGAATCTTTCTTCGGGTTGTTGTGATGAAATGTCTTATATATACATCCCCTTATCTTGTTGATGTTGAAAACATCTGCTGCCTTGCCTCTCCAATACCTTGATCACTACCAGCTTCTAACAATAAATGTGGCATAAAAACATAAAAAATATAGAAGAGAAGACATCACTGTCAACATATACTAAGAGGTAGAAACGAAGAGAATGATCCATAGCAGGGATCGCACAGTTAGGCACATACTAGAGTGACTGAATAATGGTAATGTATGCTGCAAGGAGACGTAGACAGTCACATAACTAATTAACATCAGAGAGCAACTAGAGGAGACGTAAACAAGAAGAGATAATCAGCTCCCATAGGACAGGACAAAAGACGACGTCAAGTCAGAAACTGAAGCAAAACAAGAATAAGTGTCATAGTCTATTTGTATCACTCGTTTATATGGTGTCTCTGCTTTTATTATCTACATACCGATTAAATTAGTACTTTGCAAATGTTTCCCCACTTCATTTATAATAGCATGGTGTGTCTCCTAGAAGACATTTAGCAAACGCCCAAAGTACAATAGTATAAAGTTAGAAAAAAAGATGTTAGGTCACACTTCAGTATCTGTAATAGGGGCTTAGAAGGTTCTCTATGGGATTTGGGAAAATGGGTCAAATCATTTTTATGTTTTTTGCAAACTCTGATGGCATATCCCAGATGAAACAACTCCTTTAAATGAGTGTTCCATCCTTTTCATATGGATGGCTGATTATTAGAATAAGTCATGAATATGAGATCAGTGTGAGTCCAACAGGTTTTGTGGTATTAGAGGTCAGTTCATTTATTTCAAAGGAAAAGTGGCGCTGTCCCTGGTGCTGGATCATGAATAAGGTCATAGGAAACATAGAGTTAGGAAATAGCAAATCATCTGTAAAGATGTACCGGGACTTGTGTAGAATATGTGTATATTGATACATTAGTAAACTGATATATGCTCCTTACTAGTCCCATATAAGTGGCAGTGACTAAGCAGTAATGATATGAAGGCATATATAGCATTCTACTTAAATGCTTTTTATTAATCCAAATCTAAAAGGCCGACTTAGCCAATAACTGTCCGTAGAAATGACCTACCTCAGACAGTGACGCGCTAAGCTGGCCTTTCCTGGGAATTTTTAGTGTATTAAGCTGGGACATGAAGTGAAAAACAGCATGTACTGGAGTATCATTGAAGGACAGCAGAGGTGAATCACTGATTATCCAGTCTATGTTTTTAAACTCATTCGAGCCCAATTTCCACCAATCATTATTGCACTGCAAAGCCCCTTTAATGATTAAAGTTCAGTTTACGCTCAATCCATCCTTTGTACATAGTAAATATTACACACATCGAAGGGTTTGCCAAATTAGAGGGTTCTTTGTTCTATAGTTGTGATGAAGTTTTTGCACTACTCCATCCAGTGGATCTTCAGCATCCTGACAATGCAGTGCTGTAGCAAAAATGGGAGACTTTATAGGCAAGTTAACTAAATCCCCACAACTTAATCATGGCTGAGACAGAGACAGGGGAGAGGGCTTATTTTATGAGCTGAAACAGACAGCCCCCTTCATACATGCCACCAACATACATGGAGGTGTCCGAAAAATGCAGAAGTAAGGCTTCCTGGACCATGGGAATTGCACAGAAACCATGACTTATGGTACAGCTTTCATACTTAAATGGCAATATCTTAGTAAGTAGTGACTAAATGTTAATAACGCAGCATGCAGCATTCAGCTTCTTGTTAAAATGGCATATGTTGAATTTGGACAATTCATGGATGGCTATTACTCACTTTAAAATAAATTTTGCACTAGCAAACATACAGGAGAATACAGAACTGCATACTCATTACATCCAGTCATGTTTCCTTTTATGTGGATGTTCCTCTTTCCTATTCTCTATTTGGCCCTGACCACCTTTAATGATTCTTAAGGTTCCTTACTTTTTTCATCATCTTCCCCACATTCTCAACACAAATTCCCCATTCTGGTGCACCCATAGTGTAATCCTGCTGCCAACCCCAATACCGTCCCAGATTTCTCCTGGTAAATACTATATTGCAGAAACAGAAAGCTCTGCAGAAAATAGCAGTACCACACAATGAGTACCCCCTTCAATAATTATTGCCACACGGTGACCTTCAAAATAATTGTGCCAGCAAAAGTGCTCCTGACAGCAGTGCCACAAACATTACGTCCCCCAAAATTAATTGTGCCAAGCAAGTTCTGTGCCAGTGACTCCCCACAGTTATAGTGCTCTCAAAATTCCAACAAATAGCAAAATAGTAAAAATCTCTCAAAGAGCCCCCTCTCTAGTAATAGTGCCACAACAGTGTCCTTAGTAGTAATAATACTACTATAGTCCCCCATTGGTAATAATTTCCCTCCATAGTGCCCCCAGTAGTAGTTATGGCCACCATAATGCTCTTAGTAGTAAGCACACTATAATGCCCTGATTAGTAATAATGCCCCCTATAGTAGCCCAGTATTATACTGCCCCAGAGAAGCAAAAAAAACCAAAACCCTCACTTCACTCCGATTCACTCCTGTTCCATGTCTGCGATGCATTGCAGGACAAAGGCCTTTTCTGAGCTGCCTGCATGTCGGCTGAGGCGGTTGGTATGATGATGACATCATTGCGCTACCTGCAATGTTTTCTAATAGGCTTCAGTGAACAGCAGAGCAAGGAGACATCCGCCCCCATGCCCCTCCTCAGTATTCAAATACAGTTTAATATGGAGTGGTCCAAGCAACCAACAATGAAATATTGCTGAATGCGAGGGCAGTCTTGGGTACCCCCCATCATGCAGGACGTATCCCCTGGGGAACATTAACCCGCAGGCTGCAAAACAGTGATAGAGGGAATGCAAGTTTATTCAAGTTCTCAGTTTTCTTACCAATAACTAATGTCGTATTCCTGGGACATTTTTGCGATAATGAATGTGGTCATTATAACATCATCAGGGAGACAGTAGAATCAGCTTTAAATTTTCTGATAAACCCAGAAAAGCAGCTAAAGACACCTTATTTATATGCCAGCATATACCGGAGGAGTAGTGGTGATATTTTTATGACTGCAGCAGACGTTTTAATAAATTTAAATATAAATGAATTTTATGACAATTTAATTTTATATTCCTACTAAAGAATATTCCCAGAAGCCCACAGGCACATATCATGTTATCAGTTTTACCGTTCATTTTTTTTCTGATGAGCAATTCACTACTTTGTCTATTTTATCCTCTTACATGCCTTTGCCCGACCTTTTACTGTGCATCGACCCACCAGGGAGTGTGGAGAGGATAGGAGTGGTTGTAGCAATAGCGTGTGGAGTAGTTACTCATGGTGGCAGTCCTCTTACTATGTCCCCCCTGGGGCAGTGCAGTTTTGTGAAGGGCACACCTTTTCTTCCCTTCAAGGCACACCCTGGTTCTGGGGTTCTCCTGCTTGGTTTCAGTTGGGGTGTCCTTGGTAGTGATGAATTGTGACATGCCAGGCAGGATTCCCTGAAGCGTGGGGCCATGATGAGGATCCCACTTCAGAGACCTGCGCCTATCCTTAGACGGGAGCCGGCAAAGTCCCAGAGGGTACCGCTCCATTCACTTCCATGGGGCTGACAGAAATGCTAGTGTTCGGGTATTTTCGGCGCTCTCATAGGAATGAATAGAGGGTGGCTGTGCATGCACAGTGCCCCTTAGTGACTTTGCTGGCGCCATTCTAAATATAGGTGTTGGTTCCAGAGTTGGGATCCACACCTATTTGACATTGAGGGCATATCCTAGCGATACGCCCCCAATGTCTGAGATGGTGTCAAGATCCCTACTCTCGGGTCACGGGGGTGAATTATACTAGTGAGCTCATCAATTTATCACATAAATTCCCACCCACCTATTTTACATGACGAAATTATGCTAACATACTCCCCTAGATTCTAACACCCCAACATTTTCTATTGCAATTTGCCGCCACCACCAATACTATGAGGCAATAGGGGCCTATACTCACATATTCTCTCAACCCAAAATAAGCACCGTAACACAAATTATCTATATGGGACCTAAAATCCCCTAAAACACTATCGGTAACGTTATTCCCTTCTAAAGAGCAAAGGTGTTATGAGGTTGGAGTTATGGCTTCTGATATTATTTCATCCACCTACTGAATGGCTTAGACCACCTGCTGAGTTAGCAGCCGACATGTCTGGGGTTGCCCTACATTTTTAGTGTCCTCTTCCAGGTCTTCATTAGTATGCCCATATGGCTTGTAAGTAGTAGTGTTGAGTGCGAATATTCAAATCTCGAATTTTAATCTTGAATATCGCCACTTCGAGAATTCGCGAATATTTAGAATATAGTGCTATATATTCATATTGGCGAATATTCTAGATTTTTCTTCCCCTGAACCGATGATCCCTCACTGCTTCTTGCTTGTGGGCCAATAAGAAGGCAGCAATGTCTTTGTCTGAGCTTAGCAACATCCCTAGCAACCAATAGAAAACTTGCCTACCCCTTACTATATAAGAACCTCCCCAGCAGCCATTTTCTGCAGTTTTTTTCAGTTCTGAGAGAGACAGCAGTGTCATTGCTGTGCTCTGTGATTTGCTGTGTCATATTACATTAGATAGTTAGTTAGTTAGTTCATATATATAATACAGATAGTTAGTGGGAGATAGTCAGTGTAGGTTAGATAGTGATATAGTGTAGCTCAGGCATGCTCAACCTGCGGCCCTCTAGCTGTTGTAAAACTACAACTCCCACGATGCCCTTCTGCAGGATGATAGCTGTAGGCTGTCAGGGAATGATGGGAGTTGTAGTTTTGCAACAGCTGGAGGGCCGCAGGTTGAGCATGGCTGGTGTAGCTGATATGTTCCAGTGCAGGGTGTTAGGTAGGTAGGTTCTGCTGTCCATACACACATGCTACATACATAGTGCTGTGATGTCACGAGTTAACAACAATACGTAGTGCACCAATCACTAATATGTAGTCAGACCTGCTAAAATGTGAAGTTGCACGTATGGCGCAAAAATATGCAATCATGAATATATCGGAGCACTCTATCTGCATATAAAGTTATTGTAATGTTCTGCTGTGCCAACAATTTTTCTCCAGTCTCAGTAAACTTCTAGCACCTTGAAAAATGTAGCAATAGTGACCCACACCTGTATTGCGCATGCAATCTGCCCATATTACATTGCCGATTTTCGCAGTCAAGAAAATAATCACGAATTCTCACGCAGCTCCCGTCCTGAACTTCCAGCACTGGCGGGGTCGCATAGCATTAGATTGATTTATGATGCTATGAAACCAGCCTAACAGATCTACACTCTGCTTGTAAAGTATGTCCAAACCCCTGAAGCTTTTCATCTCCTGGACATGTTGGCTGTTGGACTCCAAAAAGCAGAGTTTTTCCACAGGGCTTCTGTATACACCACCTCTTAACACTGGTATGTTCCGCAATTATATATCTTTTGCTTTTAAACTAATTGAAAGATTCATCTATACCTTTCCTTCTCTATGGCTGATTCTGTCCCAGGGCTTTTACCAGTTTGCATTCACTCACTTCACAGGCTACACCGACTGACTAAATTCTAACCACTCCCTATGATGAGGGTGGAAACCGCTCCCACCTAGTAACAACAGAAAAAACTTGCAACTCCTTATGCAACATACATACAGAAAATGCACAAAATATAGTTAACCCTTTTAGCAGTGGAGAACTGATGTAGCAATGGGACACAGATGGGAAACAGATTTTATGGTGCATTCACTGTAGGTAAAAAACCTCTTAGATAAGCAAAGCAAATAGCTGTCAGGGGAATCAAAAATAGTGGCATCTTTGTCTACCTTACGCTACATGCCCACGACCTTACCATGTTTTTCCGTCCACAAAACATGGATGCCGCCCGTGTGCATTCTGCAATTTGCGGAATGGAACGGGCGGCCCATGATAGAAATGCCTATTCTTGTCCACAAAATAGACAAGAATAGGAAATGTTCTATTAAATTTATTTTTTGCGGGGCCACAGAACGGAGAAACGGATGCGGACAGCACACAGTGTGCTATCCGCATCTTTTACGCCCCAATTAAGTGAGTAGTCCGCACCCGAGCCACAAAAAAATGTGACTCAGGTGCAGACCCAAACAACATTCGGGTGAATGAGGCCTTATCTGTAGGCATCATATATAGAAGTGAACCCAAAAACACCAGGACCCACATCTTAATCAAACTCCATATTTTATTAAATCCATAATACTAAAAACATATACTAGTATAAATATAAATGATACAGTAATAGGGAGCGTACAACACCTCACAAATGTAACACTACTGATGATATAGGTATCCTCAGTACATCCCATACGCACAGAGAGAGCATACAAGCTCAAATGTCAATGTGAATTAAGATACTACAATAGTCAGGCATAAGCTGATACAAACAAAGTGCTAATTAGGAAATCCAATACCAGTGACACACTCGACTGCTAGCAGCACTCGGCTTTGTCAAGGGGCCCCTTGACAAAGCCGGGTGCGAAACGCTGGCCGTGTGTGGCACTGCTTGGTGAGTTCCAGGATTTTTCCTAATTAGCACTTTATTTGTATTAGCTTATGCCTGACTATTGTAGTATCTTAATTCACATTGACATTTTGGGCTTGTAATACTCTTCTGTGCGTATGGGATGTACTGAGGATACCTATATCATCAGTAGTGTTACATTTGTGAGGTGTTGTACGCTCCCTATTACTGTATCATTTATATTTATACTAGTATATGTTTTTAGTATTATGGATTTAATAAAATATGGAGTTTGATTAAGATGTGGGTCCTGGTGTTTTTGGGTTTGTTTCGGTTTAGTCCCGCATCTACGGTTTATGCTGGGTTGGTAGGTGACGATCATATATAGAAGTGAGTGGACAAATGTTTTTAATATGGCATCTAAGCGTAGTTTATAAGGCTGAAAAAATACATATTTCCATCAAGTTCAGCTTATTCTCCTGCAGTGTTGACCCAGATGAAGGCAAAACCTTCATGAGGGAAAAAAAGCCGGAATAAATGTCTGGATCAACAACCCATCTCCAAAAATTTTGTCACCATAATGCATGATATCATTGCATTCATCAACTTTTAGTGGAGCATGAACTAGGTAAGCCAACAGGAGCTATGACAGGTGCGGCAATGTTTTTTGCATGCTACATTTTCAGATGCTGCAGTGCCTCCATAAGAGTAATAGCAATCGTAATTAGTGATTAATTGCTCCAAAGCCATGCCTTTATTATATTTGTCTAAGCTGCTCCACTACTCTGATTTGCCGTGTGCAACACCATATATTACCCCTAACCAAGAATATGATACCTACACCAGTTAATGGCACTGGTGAGAATCAAAAACACATATATGATTTGGCAGTAAAATGTTAAGCAGTTGAGATAAGGGTGCATTCACATCACCGTTTAGGTTTCCATTCTTCTTATCCGTTAGAAGAAGAGGGAGAGAAAAAACGCATCCAGTTGCATCAGTTGTCATCCGTTTGAGCCATTTCCGCCTGAGCCATTTTCCTGCATCCAGTACTTTTGTTTCCTTCTAAAAAAAAAATGGATCTCAGACGGAAATGGCTCAAACACATGACAACTAATGCAACAAGATCCATTATTTTACTGAATGCTGTAAAAAAATTGATCCTATGCAATCCTTTGCATAAATGATGCAACAGGATCCGTTCTTTTACAGGATGCTGTTTTTTTGACGGATCAGAAGAACAGAAAACTTAATGGTGATGTGAACTCAGCCTAAAGCTGGTGACAGTCAGTAGTGTTGATCATCGCTGATTGTGACATCTAATGTAAAAATCGAGGCCTTTCTGGGGTTAAAGAAAAAATAAGGCTATTTTCACACTAGTGGCAGGGTAGTCCGTCAGTCTGTTCCGGCTGGTGAACAGCCTGTTAGATCCGTCCTGCTACTAGTTCACGTGTGCCCCTGGACTGCCACTCTGTCCCCATTGACTATAATGGGGGCGGGGGCGGAGTTCCGGTGGCAGCACGGCAGCGCACGGTGAGAGGCCGCCAGGCTAAAAGTATGACATGCAGTACTTTTAGTCCGGCTACCTCTCGCTGTACGCTGCCGCCGGAACTCCGCCCCCACCCCTATTATAGTCAATGGGGATGGAGCGTAAGTCCGGGGGCACACGTGAACTAGCGGCAGGACGGATCCGACAGGCTGTTCACCAGCCGGAACAGCCTGACGGATTCTCCTGCCGCTAGTGTTAAAATAGCCTTATACTCATCTTATACAGCGCAAAGATGCCTCCACGGTCATTTTGATTTAAGACACCACCGCGAAATCTCGCATGGTGTGTGATGACGTCATATGTCACTGGCCACAAGAATTTGCACAGGATCTTCACTCAAGGTTGTGCTTAAATGGATGAGGTGAGTATTTTTAATAATGCCTTTTCAGGGAAAATTGATTCGTTATGAATTACGAGGAAATTTGGCTTTATGGCGAATAAAATTTTCCCTGAAATTCGAACGAAGTCCACTTCTGATATTTCGATTCTCTCAACCTTAACAGTCAGCATGGAAACATAACTTCAAAAGGAGGGTGCTGTGGGCATGCTCTGTGACAGGCAGAGTTCACTGTGGAGGAAGGGAGAGGAGGGATAAGGAGCTGAGCTGTCTCCATCACCTATTGTCATTAGTGTGAGCCTGTCTCCAGCTTGGTAGCCCCACCATTTGCAGATAATAAGATGACTGCTGACCCTGCCTAAGGTGTAGACAGCACAAACTGAAAACAGACAAGAGGTATTAGCCCATCGTAAGGGCTCAGCAGCCAGGATTAAAATGGCAATATTTCAACAACCCCCACTACCATTTCTTAGAGAGCACTGTCACAATTCCTGAAATACTTGTATTCTTCAAGAAACAACCATTTTGGAGCATCTTTTCTTATAACTCTATGTTGTGCCATTCCTCTGTTATTCCTCCCGTAAATGTATTAATAAATTGAGAATTGGGTGTTTCTTGGGGTTTGCCAATGCACAGTTTCACACTTTCCTATCAATCAGTGTCTGGACACATTCTAAAAAACTTAACAACCCTGAGCACACTGTCCGTCTAAGGCTGGAGCTGGTAACATTTATGGCAGATCCAAAACCACATATTCAACTACATAAATTATCTTTTACTGCTTAACAGTCCTGAAATCTAACAGGTCTTTAAAAATATATTTAATATAAAAATTAATAGGTGATCTTCCAATGATAGATTTTCTTTATGAACCATTTTAAGAATCCCCTAATATTTGGTAGCAACATAGTTAATGCTGTAAATTTAAAAGCATAATAATTATTTACCATATCTCTTGTAATGAATATGCGGAGCGCGGTTCATGTAAGGTTTAGTAAGGAAGTCGATGTGATTAATGCTTATTTCATTTGTATTCTGGCTGGAGATTGGCCTTTATCTCGAGTGCTTGTCCGTATTCTATAATTTCTTTTATTTATACCCTTCTTAGAGACAAGTTCGGCAATATTCAGCTGGCACAGTGTGACTTTTGCGCATCCTTAGCTATAAAATAGTTTGATTAATCATTTCACCTTTCAACTTGAGAATCAGAAGCCTATTAATATGAAACAAACACATATTTTCCGCAAGAGCTGACAGCCCTTCTCGTTGAACCGCTTTATGGGATGTTAAGAGTTCCAAAAGAAATATCACAATCTGTCTTCAGAAGCTGACTGTCACGGGCGTCAGAAGTTTATGGATTGAAGTTAGCGCTCATTCTGGAAAATTATTCGGGCCTAAAACAAAGAGTATCATTTCATTGAGCAGCACTCTCGGTTAGGTCATTTGTACGGCAATCAGAACTGTCGGATGTAAACATAAAACAGTTTATTTGTGAATAATATAAACGGTGTTGTATAGGAGATTATACAGAAGTGTAGTAAAAGAAATTAATAAAGTTTTGGAGTGAATAATAGGAGATTATAAATGTAACATAAAGTATAAAATTTGAATTGCAGTAGTAATACAAGACGATGAAAATGGCTAATGAGTCATAACTGCAAAATGAACAAGAAAAATAGATTACGAGATAAATTTCTGCTACAGAATAATTTTACAATCACTCACTTAAAGGGGTTTTCTCTTTCACTGTAGAGCATTCACTTACAAATAGCCTGCACACAGGTTCAGGTTTCATAGTAACATAGTATATAATGCCAAAAAAAGACATTTGTCCATCCAGTTTGGCCTGTTATCCTGCAAGTTGATCCAGAGGAAGGCAAAAAAAAAAAAACCTGTGAGGTAGAAGCCAATTTTCTATCAGCATAACCTGTAATATTATTGCACTCCAGAAATAAATGCAGGCCCCTCTTGAATTCCTTTATTGTACTCACCATCACCACCTCCTCAGACAGATAATTCAATAGTCTCACTGCTCTTACCGTAAAGAATCCTCTTCTATGTTTGTGTACAAACCTTTATTCCTCCAGACGCAGAGGATGTCCCCTCGTCACAGTCACAGTCCTGGGGATAAATAGATAATGGGAGAGATCTCTGTATTGACCCCTGATATATTTATACATAGTTATAAGATCTCCCCTTAGTCATCTTTTTTCTAAAGTGAATAACCCTAATTTTGATAATCTTTCAGGGTATTGTAGCTCCCTCATTCCAGTTAATACTTTAGTTGCCCTCCTCTGAAGCATCTCCAGCTTTGCTATGTCTGCCCCTGGTCTTATTGCCTTATTGGCCTTGGCAGCAGCTGCCTAACACTGTTTTTTACAGCTTAGTTTGCTGTTGACTAAAATTCCTAGGTCCTTTTCCATGTCAGTGTTACCTAGTGTTTTACCATTTAGTATGTACGGGTGACTTGCATTATTCCTTCCCATGTGCATAACCTTACATTACTAGTGACAGTGACCCAATCTGAGTGGATACCAATAATAACCACCCTCTGTTTTCTATTACTGAGCCAGTTACTTACCCACATACAGACATTTTCTCCCAGTCCGAGCAAGCTCATTTTATATACTAACCTTTATGTGGTACAGTGTCAAATGCTTTGGAGAAGTCCAGATATACGATGTCTATTGATTCGCCGCTGTCAAGTCAAGAACTTACCTCCTCATTAAAACTGATTAAATTAGTTTTACATGACCGATCCCTCATGAAGCCATGCTGATATGGCGTTATTTGCTTATTTTCATTGAGGTCCTCCAAGATAGCATCTCTTAGAAAACCTTCAAACAGTTTACCCACAACGGATGTTAAAGTTACCGGCCTATAGTTTCTGGGCTCTGTTTTCGGACCCTTTTTGAATGTTGGCACCACATTTGCTATGAGCCAATCCTGTGGAACACTCCCTGTCAGTATAGAGTCCTTAAATATCAGAAATAATGGTCTGGCTATGATATTACTTAATTCTCTTAGGATACGAGGGTGTATGCCATCTGGTCCTGGCGATTTGTCTATTTTAATCTTTTTAGGATGCCGCTGTACTTCTTCCTGGATCAGACAGGGCACTTTTAATGGGGAATTTACTTTTACATTCTGCATTTAATCTCATACAGTGGAAAAAAAAAAATATTTAATAGCTTTGCTTTCTCCTCATCGCTTTCTGCAACTCCCCCCTCATCACTCTGTAAAGGTCTGACACCTTCGGATTAATACTTTTTACCATTTATATAATTAAAGAATATTTTAGTTTAGTTTTGCTCTGATTGGCAATTAATCTCTCGGGCTCTAGTTTGACTGCTTTTATTTGTTTTTTAGATGTTCTATTTTTATAGTTTTTCAGTGCTTCCTCACTATGCTCCTGTTTTAGTGATTTAAATGCTTTCTTTTTGTCATTTATTGCTTTCTTTACAGTTCTATTTATCCACATTGGTTTCATCTTGTTCCTTAACCTTTGATTCACATGAGGTATGTACCTCTCACAATAAGATTTTGGGATGCTTTTAAAAATACCCCATTTTGTAGTTGTATTTTGATTTTTGAGGACTTTGTCCCAGTTAGTTAGGCCTATGGCCTCTCTTAGTTCGCTAAATTTAGCTTTTTTGAAGTTTGGTATTTTTGTTCCTCCCTGAAGAAACTCTCTTTTGAATGATAATTGTAAGGTTACTACTTTATGGTCACTATTTCCCTGGTGTCCCCCAACCTTCACATCTGTTGTTCTGTCAGGTCTATTTAATACTAAGTCCAGTAGTTCCTCTAGTCGGGTCCTGAACCAGTTAGGAAAGGTAATTGTCATTGGTTATTGCCAAGAACCTGTTTCCTTTATGAGATGTACAGGTTTCAGTTTCCCAGTCTATATCTGGGGAGTTGAAGTCCCCAATAATAACGGCCTCATTATTATTTACCACCTCGTCTATCTCGTTTAGTAGTAGATATTCTGTGGACTCTGGTACATTGGGTGGTTTATAAAATAATCCTATTAGTAATTTATTATTGTTTTTGCCTCTATGTATTTCTACCCACAGGGACTCCACATGTTCATGTCCCTCACTTTTATCTTTTCGGACTATGGGCTTTAGACAGCACTTTACATAAAGGCAGACCCCTCCCCCCTCTCCGGTTTTGGTGATTCTTTCTAAATAGACTGTAACCCTGTACATTAACTGTCCAGTTATAGCTATCATCCAGCCATGTCTCAGTTATTCCCACTATGTCATAGTCCTCCTCACACATCACTAATTCCATTTCCCCAGTTTTAATAGTCAGGCTTCTGGCATTAGTATACATACTATTAAAAGGTTTATGTATATTTTTACCCTACACCTTTCCTTCTGAACTGTTCTAGTCCCTCCTTCCATTCCTCCCCCAGTCCCACTATCTTGCCCCTGGTGTCTATCTTCCCATCCTATAATGTAATTCCCCCCCCCCTCAGTCCCTAGTTTAAACACTCCTCCAACCTTCTAGCCATCTTCTCCCCCAACACAGCTGCCCTCTCCCCATTGAGGTGCAGCCCATTCCTACGATAGAGCCTGTAGCCGACAGAGAAGTTGTCCCAGTTCTCCAGAAACCCAAACCCCTACTTCCTACACCAGTTTTTGAGCCACTTGTTAACCTCCCTAATCTCCCGCTGACTTCATTGTATGGCTTGTGGTACAGGCAGTATTTCGGAAAATACTACCTTTGAGGTCCTTGCTCTAAGCTTTTGACCTAAATCCCTAAAATCATTTTTAAGGAAGCTCCACCTACCTCTAACTTTGTCATTGGTTCTGATATGGACCATGACCGCTAGAACTTCTCCAGCCCCTCCCAGTAATCTGTCAACCCGATCTGCGATGTGTCGAACTCGAGAGCCAGGAAGACAGCACACTGTTCGGTGATCCCGGTCTTTGTGACAGATCACCCTATCAGTACCCCTAATAATTGAGTCTCCCACTAATAGCACCTGTCTGGCCTGCCCTGCTCTCCTGGTCCCCTGCTTACTGGAGCCAACATTCCCCTTACTGGCAGAGGAAGTGTCCAGCTGCAGCAGTGCCCTCTCTGAATTGTCAACCCCCTCATTTGCTAACCTTGCAAACTTGTTGGGGTGTGTCAGATCAGGTCTAGTCTCCCTGGCACTCTTCCCTCTACCCCGCTTTCTAACTGTTATTTACAGAAATTCTCTTAATTTCTGCACCAAATCTGCACCTAAATCCACATGAGTTGCTTGAGGATTTTGTTGCTGATTTTGATGTGGTTTGCCCTGACCTCACCCTATGCATTGCAAAAGGTGAAATTCACACAAAAAATCCTGCACTAACAATTGACATGCTGTAAATTTGAAAATCTGCATGGCAGGTCAATTTCCGTATTTACTTTTTCTGGTACAGTATTACGCTGCATCTTTCCTGTTTGAAAATCCATTTGGAATAACTGAGCGTAACCTGCAATGTGTGCAGGTAACATTAGCGTAATCTGATTTAAAGAACTAATCCCACAAAAATATTAATTCTCTAACCTGTTATAAAGGTACATGATGTAACCTGTAGTACAGTATTTGTAAGTTATAACCTCCTTTCTGACTGTCAGCTGTGTCATGTGACAAGTTCTCAGACTTTCCAAATAACACAGCATCTTATGTCTGGAAAGGAAGACCGTTTCTCTATGTATTCCTAAGGAAGCCTTAATGTCAGTCTCAGAGGAATGAATAGAGAAGTAACTGACTTCCTGTCCTGTGTCAGTTGGATATCACAGTGTTGGTTAAATGACACAGCTGAGGACCAGAAGGGAGGTTTTAACCTACAAATACAGTCACTGGTAAGAAGATTACCTTCACTAAAGTTTATATTAAGTATATATTTTACCAAGTATATATTTTATATTTTAACAGGCCAGAGAATAAACATTTTTGTGGGAGTGCTACTTTAAAAAAGTGGTGTTCTAGAATCTGATAGTCTGAGCTGAGGGCATGTAAAAAAAGAACTTCTTGCTTTGAAGGATCCAGCATGCCAGTAAATCAATGAGTAAAATTTAATGCTTCATATTCCGTACATTTAAAGATGAGTGAAATTTTAAAAAATTGATTCGGCAGCTTCGTTGAAGTTCCACAAGAAATTTGATTTGTGACAAATTAATTTGTCACGAATTGCTATAAATCTGGTATATCCAGGCTACTCTGCCGTAGGGTATTGCCACACGGAGTGGCCATGCTGTAGGAGGGTTGTGGCCATGGTGTGGTGAAGAACCGCGGGGCCATTGAGCCCACAGCTGCCTTTCATTTACTAAAGAAGATCGCAGTGTATAGTTGGTCTTTATTATTGATTTCCGCGTGGCACCTGTTGTAATGCACCTTTAAACTGGGGCTGTACCCACTTCTCGAAACCCAGCGCTCTCCTGCCCTACAGGTTGAAGCTCTCCTTTTTCACATTATCTAATATCCATGAGAATATGTCATCAGAAACATCCAGCTCCTCCCCTCTCTTCATCTTGCTAACTTTTCTAGGACTAGGATATTTTGAAGGATGATTTGGGGTTTTTGAACAGTTCCTCCCATTTAGGCCATTTTATTTCAGTGATTTTTTTCTATATATGTATTGAATTTGCCATTGTGTTTTGCTGGTAACACTCTGTTGGCCCTTGAAGCCTGTGTCACATGGTCTGTTATAGGTGGGGCTTGTAACCTTATTCTACCTCACATTGCATTAGTGATCCTACTATGGAAGTATGTGGGAACCTGGCTGTGAGTTGGATCTTAGAACCTAACATACCTTGTTCACACACCATAGCAGTGGCGTTGCTAGGGCTGGTGTCACCCGGTGCGGTAGAAAATGGTGTCACCCCCCCAAGAACAACCCCCACCCCCCATCGGCGATCTATCTGCTTAGCCCCCCTCCCCCCCACACACGTCAGCTGTCTGTTTACTATCCAAACCCCCGGATAGTCCCATAACCCATGTTATCTCTTGGGTTCAAATTATAGCACCCCCAACAGGCCCCCCCCTCCCCACATATTTTCATACAGAAAAACAAAACAAAAAGAAACACATACTTACCTCCATGGCAGCGATGCGATGCAGGTCTCTTCTGGCTTGTGTCCCGTTCAGTACGGCTCAGGCGGAGCGATGACTTCATCGCGCCGCCTGCACTGGCCTCTGATAGGCTGCCGGCACAAGGCCAGCAGCCTATCAGAAGAACAGGGAAGGGAGACGCCTCTCCCTTGCCCTGCTGCAGTGTTCATCTGTATCGCGATACAGATGAATGTAGCGAGATGAGTGCTTCCATAATGCAAGCGCTTATCTCCTGGTGGTGACACCCAGGGGCGTAGCTAGAAATGACTGGGCCCCACAGCAAAAAAATGTATGTGCCCCCCCCCGGACCTCCCACCCCTTCCAGAGCTTTCACCCCTCCATGACCTTCCATCCCAACATCCCCACACCCCTCCCTAGATCATCCACACATCCCCCCTAAGTGTCATCCACACATCCCCCCATCAGTGTCATCCACACATCTCCCCCATCAGTGTCCTCCACACATCCCCCCCATCAGTGTCCTCAACACATACCCCCATCAGTGTCCTGCACACATGTGCTTCACACATCTCCCCCCCATCAGTGTCCTGCACACAATATATATTATCTTACTTCTGATATACATGAATGCATAATTTAGCCTCTATTCCTAAAAGGTTTCCACCAGGACTCGAACTCACAGCATTTTACATCAGAGGGGAGAGCCATAACCACTGAGCTATGGAGCTTAATGCTAAACTGTGAGAGAAAAACCTCATAGTAGTGTATCATGTATTAGGTATTCCTATACAGCAGAAGTATCATTAAATAAAAAAATTAATGTGCAATTACTATATAGTAATTACACATTTATTTTGTGTCATACATGTTTTTTACAAAAACTGAAAAAAAAATATAAAATTTTACTTCTGCTGTATGGGAATACCTAATACTTGATAGACTGCTATGAGGTTTTTCTAGCACAAATTACCATTGAGCTCCATAGCTCAGTGGTTAGTGTTCTTGCCTCTGATGTAAAGGGTTGTGTAGTCCATTGCTTATGGAAATCAAATGCATACAATGGAAGATGCCAGCAACGGACTACAAGTACAACAATAACCATCCTACATAAGGTAACAATTATGTGGATGTGAAGAACAATCAAAAACTAAACAAAAGCAAAGACAGGTGCACTCTGCGATAACACTAAATCCTCACACTGATGTAAAATTGAGAGGTTAGTTCGACATATTGTACTAGGAGGACATGTCTTAAGCTTGGGCACCGGGCATCTGTATGTATTGAATTACATATCTTAATTTATGGCTGATGTAGGAAATCTCCCTGCAGTCTCCTTGCACTCTCCCTGCAGTCTCCCTGTACTCTCCCTGCACTTTCCCTCTCCAATATTCTTCTATTAATATTTTTCAACAACACTGTCCCTAGAGTATGAGCGTTTGCCCTGTCTCCCCCTATGCTCAGTTCACAGGACAATGGTGGAGACTGCTCATGAAGGTTTTATACTGCTGTGGGATCACAGAGGATGGCTATCTGCAGATTGGCTGGCTGCATGGCATTATGGGCTTGTCTCCTCTACACTTAGTTTCACTTTGTAACACGTGCAGGCGCCATTTTAAGAAAACCTGATTCATTACCACGAAGTGCAAGAAAATTCGAATTTGTTGTAAATCAAAGTTTTTCTAAACTTTGGACCGAATCCCACTTTGAATGCTTCACTTCTCTCAACACTACTTATGCTGGTGCTACAGTAGATTTGTTTATATATATGTTTGTCTTCAGATTTTACGTTAAGGATCAGTCTGTAATCAAAGGATCCTTATACTAAGAAGGGGACAATCCTTGGTGACAGCAATAAAAAAGGATTGCTGTAAAGCCTCTAAAACTGAAGGTATGTTGAACAGACCAGACAATACTGATTCAAAGGGTCCACCCTACAGGTAGGATGTATCTGTCTACCATTATTATTGCACATGCATCATCAGTAGGAACAAAGGGGCACATTTATTAAGACTGGCGTTTTAGATGCCGGTCTTAATAAGCCCTATACCTGGCGCAGCCTAATAACTATACTGAATGAGTGTAGGCAGATTAATCTGGAACATTTGCAGCCATACTGTACATCACGCTGAAAAGGTATGTATGTACTTATTTTTTATACAATACTAATAATGTTGAGGTTCTAAGCGCACACTTTGATAAACTTGTGAGAGGTAAAGTAGGTCCTTGAACTACACAGTTTACCTGTTAATATGACATTTATGTATATTCAATAATAAAAACTATTACAATACCTACATAGTGCTGGAGCTTCTTTGATTTTTGCATTGCTATCACGGCAAATTTGCACCTGTCCATTTATTTTAGGGTACTTTCACACTAGCGTTAGTGTGATCCGGCAGGCAGTTCCGCCGTTCAGTGTGACAACTAGAGATGGCCCGAATTATTCGCCGGCGAACAGTTCCCGGCGAACATAGCTTGTTCGCGTCCGCCACGGCGGGCAAACATATTCGATGTTCGCGTTCGCCCCTATACTTTATTATTGAGCAAACTTTGACCCTGTACCTCACAGTCAGCAGACACATTCCAGCCAATCAGCATACCCTCCCTCCCAGACCCTCCCACCTCCTATCTAAACGCAAGGACAGCATCCATCTTAGATTCATTCTGAAGCTGCAGTAATAGTAATTGTAAATCGCAATGCAATTATTTTAACCTGCATTATTCGCATTGCGATTACAACTTAGATCTGAGTTCCTAACGGTTGTATTGCTAGAATATAACGAAGATAACAAATATAGCACTATATTTTCAATCTTCGTTATATTCTAGCAATACAACAACCATTAGGAACTCAGATCTAAGTTGAATTCTCAATGCGATTAATATAACCTGCATTAATCGCATTGCGAATTCAACTTAGAGCTGAGTTCCTAATGGTTGTTGTATTGCTAGAATATACGTTATATTCTAGCAATACAACCATTAGGCACTCAGCTCTAAGTTGTAATCGCAATGTGAATAATACTTACAATTATTAATCGCTTTGCGAATCCATTTGATGCCTCTATTTGATTGTATATGACGGTTGACTATGACTACCACCAACATTCTGCTGCCTCCAAAGCAAGATATCCGAACCCCCCAGGGGCCATTTGGGCGTTTTTGATAGAAAATGCATCAAAAACGCATCTGCGTTTTTAGATTTTTTCATTTTTTAGTTTATTTTTTAGTGTATTTTCCACATTTGGTTGCATATTTACATTTGGTATAGGCAAATATGGTAGTCTAGATCATTACTCTGCCCAAATCTATATTCAGCTACATGGCTTAGAAAATATGCTGTAAAACAATGATCCTAAGTTTTGGTATAGACACATGATCTAGACTACCATATTCGTCTTGCAGTCTTTCTCACAGTTTTCCCCCTCTGCGCATGCGCAGACCGGAAGGACGGATCCGTCCTTTAGTTGTTTTGCAATGCTGGATCCGGCACTAATGCAAGTCAATGTAAGGGTCCTTTCACACTTGCGTTCTGAGGATCCGGCAGGCACTTCCGTCCCGCCGGATCCGTCAGAACGCAAGTCGCCTGAAGCATTAGAAGACTGATCAGGATCCTGATCAGTCTTTGAATTGCTTTCAGGTTACTAGGTGGCCAGGCGCTACTAGCGCCATAGTGGAGCGAGAGTCGGAGCAGGGTGGATGCTTACAGTCCGTGCGGCTCCCGGGGCGCTCCAGAATGACGTCAGAGCACCCCATGCGCATGGATCCATGCGATCACGTGATCCATGCATGTAGAGCGCCCTGACGTCACTCTGGAGCACCCCGGGAGCCGCACGGATGGTAAGTATACCGCTCCCCCGCTCCCCGCTACATTTTACCATGGTAACCAGGACTTTAGCGTCCTGGCTGCCATGGTAACCAGTCAGAAAAAGCTAAATGTCGGATCCGGCAATGCGCCGAAACGACGTTTAGCTTAAGGCCGGATCCGGATTAATGCCTTTCAGTGTTCCGGATTTTTGGACGGAACAAAAAGCGCAGCTTGCTACGGTATTTGCTGCGTCTAAAAAACGTTCCGGTCCTGAACTGAAGACATCCTGATGCATCCTGAACGGATTTCTCTCTATTCAGAATGCATGGGGATGATCCTGATCAGGATTCTTCCGGCATAGAGACCCGGCGACGGATCTCTATGCCGGAAAACAAAGACGCCAGTGTGAAAGGGCCCTAAATTAAAGCCGGATCTGGCATTCCGGCAACTGATCAGGCATTTTGGACGGACATAATTATGCCCGGCCAAAATGCCTGACAGTGACTGAATGGAAGGCATACTGATGCAAACTGAACGGATTTCTATCCATTCAGAATGCATTGGGATATGCCTGATCAGTTCTTTTCCAGCATAGAGCCCTTTTGACGGAACTCTATGCCGGAAACGCAAGTGTAAAAGTACCCTAACTTTGTTAGGAGGTACTGACTAATGTTATCTTTTGGGAAGGTGTATACAGATGTATACCTCTACATGTATCATCGATGTCGGAGTGCAACAAGCGCCATAGCTGCTGGGTGCCTGATGTTTTATACAGCAGGCACTCGCAATTAATGTCCGTGATTGGTGGTAATACCGACTGCAGACATTCAACGCCTCAAATCCCATGGTCAATCCCATGTTGAGATTGGGGAAGATGTTCTTTTACAGTAATAAGCCTAAGCCTGTACTAAGCTTCCAGGCTCAATACTTGTATATTAGAGTTTTGGTCAGCAAGTGGCAGCACTGAACTGTAATATAGTGATTTCTGTATAGAATAATGTAGAAAATTCCATTATTCAATACAGATTGTAATCTGATTATTGTAAATTGTGGTACAATTGGGGACCTATCAAAAAGTTCAAAAAGAAGTAAAAAATATATATAAAAAAATTAAACTAAATAAAAAGTCATCAAATTACCCACCATTCCCCAAGATAAAAATAAAATCAAAATCAAAATAAATGAACAATTTTACAAAAATGACATCATGGGAATCGCCTCATGCGAAAACTTAAATTTTAAAAATAAAAAAAGTATCCCGTATGGTGAATATCGTAATGGAAATAAATTTTTAAATGGCTGATTTTCCATTTTTTCATCACTTTCCTTCCTTAAAATAAAAATGCAAAACAAAAATGCAGAAACTGAAATTTGCTGTGTCAGGAAGGGGTTAAGCACCAATTCAGTACAATAGTGCATACATGATATAGGGTAGACATTTAAGGACGTAATAGAGTGAAATCAAGTTGCTTAGAAAAGCTCATCTCATGACACACATATCAGGTCAAGAAGCAAGAGAAAAGGTAAAGAAGAACATATCTTTAAATTGCACTTACTATTAAGCAACCATACATACTGAAATAAAATAATTCCGTGGTACAATTCTCCTCAATTAAACCTTCCATAATTGCGCACTGGGATTTCTTTGACTCATTCGTGGAAATTAGTCTAAGATCCCATAAAAAGTAGAACTTTGTTGTAAGTTGACTAAAAAGACAAAAAAAAACAGACACAGAGCTTCCTTGTGTGGTACTGTCAGGTGATGGGAATATATAACCTTTCCTCTGATTGAAAGGTGCTGATTTATTATTGTTGTCTGAGACTCAACATCCAAATCAGCATGGATGACCATGCTGCAACCACTGATGTAGCCAGTCAGAAAGATCTCCACAAGTCGAATAAAGAGAGCCAGGAGAGGAAAAAAGGCCCACAAATAGTGCACTCGCAATGCATAAAAAATCATAAAACCATATGCTGGAAATAAAGCCGCTTCATATGAAAAAGTGTAAAGTGTCTCTATTTATAATTACAGCAGATAACTTTGACACCCTCTTGTGGCAAGACCTAGCGTATAATCAAACCACACCTATAAGCATTTACATATCTGCATGCACAGTTTTGCAGCAATCCGACATTTATTTTTGTCTGTATATGAAATTGTAAAACATACACTTTTGCCTGTCCTAATTTATCATCCCTTGTTAGCTAGCATGTCTTGGTGCTTTTATCCACTAACATCTGTCTAGGTTGTCACCAATTATCAGCAATCTTCCTATGCAGAAAGCAAAATGCAGATAAGGAAGAGGGTGGCAGTATCTTCAATCACACTTGTGGTATGAGGTATGAGAAGAACCGGGGGGGAGGGGTGGGGTGTATACTTTATATGCGGGGACATTCAGCTTGGTTAGGACTATCAGTCAATCAATTATTCAGTGTAAATCAGGCAATCAGGAGCTGATGTTCTGCAATCAGCATACGACCGTAAACCTTAATATTAGCATAGCGCTCACCACGTCTTTAAAATGCTAAATTACCATCTCGTTGCATATTCTAGGATGGAGAAAAATTTGCTGTTTGAACAATAACATATTTATTTTTACATTTGTGGCAAATCAAAATGCAAATGGATGCAAAACAACAGAATAAGGAATAATAGTTGCCTGCCGAAGAGAGAGACATAATCAGTGGAGGATCTTGTTTACTACAACTGATTGCACATAAAGTACTACAATTTCGGGAAGCAGGGCCGGCGTTGGGGAGTGGGACAAACTGGGCAATTGCTCAGGGCGCCCATCATCTAAGCAGCCCCCTGCTTCAGTGCTGCTGTTCTGCCGTGGACAGCTGAAAAGCAGCAGTTTATACAGCAGTGTCGCGTCCAGCTAATTAACCATGCAGGAGCGAGAGAGCTGGGACTCAAAAGCTCCTCCTGTCTTTTAAGCGGGTCGCTGTGCTGTTATACTGTGAGGAGGTACAGAACGCATGGTACTTGCACAGTGAAGGGTGCGCTGTCTGCTTACCAGCTCTCCTGAGCTTCATTTCTTCTCTACTGCTCTCTGTCACTGATGCTGCAGTGATGATGGTGGTCCTTAACAGGCCTGACCACCCAGTAATCAGCACTGGTTAGAATATGGGCAACTTGGCAGTCGTTGCGCTGGCACTGCAGCATGTGGTCACTCATTTGTGCCAGGCTGCCCAGAGGAAATGACAAGCTGTCCTCTGTGGAAGTTGAATTGTCTGTGTCCTCTGTATCCCCCCAGCCACGATCCAGTGGTGCCCATGAGCTGTTTTGGGTGCCACCCTGCTGTGAACTCCAGAACTGTGCCCTGGCTGGAAAGTTACGTACCTGGCCTCTGTTGGTGCAGGAACCCAGCCACTTGTGAATGACTGGCCTGATAACCATGAAAATGATCCCTCTTCCTCCTCCTCTTCTTCCTGTTCCACATCCTCTTCCATCATTGCACGAAGTGTATTTTCAAGAAGACATAGAAGTGGGATACTAATGCTGAGGACGGTGTCATCAGCACTGGCAATGTTGGTGGAGTACTCGAAACAGCGCAACACGGCACACATGTCCCGCATGGTGGTCCACTCGGTGCTGAAGTGGTGCTGTTCCGCAGAGCGACTCACCCGTTCATGCTGCAGCTGAAACTCCACTATCGCCTGTTGCTGCTCGCACAGTCTCTCCAGCATGTACAAGGTGGAGTTCCACCTTGTGGGTACGTCGCATATGAGGCGGTGAGCGGGAAGGCCGAAATTACTCTGCAGCGCAGACAGGCGAGCAGCAGCAGTGTGAGAATGCCGAAAGCTCCCACAGGCGGCATGCACTTTCTGCAGCAGCTCTGACATATCGGGTTAATTTTTTAGGATCCTCTGCACCACCAAATTCAGCACATGCGCCAGGCAAGGAACGTGCGTCAAGCCAGCTAGCCCCAGAGCTGCTACAAAATTTCGCCCGTTATTGCACACCAACAGGCCAGCCTTGAGGCTCAGCGGTACCAACCACTCATCAGTCTGTTGTTCTATACCTGTCCACAGCTCCTGCACAGTGTATGAGTTTCAAAAAAGCCTGCTGTTGTTTCCCCTTGGCTGTGCTGAAGTTGGTGTGGTGAAGGTTTTACGCTGACCAGATGAGGAGGCGGTAGACCTCATAATCCTTCACATCATCTTCCACCCACTCTTCAGCCCTGCCCTCCTTGCCAGTCTGCACACTGCAGAAAGCCGCAGCAGTTGGCACCTGTGTTTCGTCATCATCATCAGAGACGTGCTGCAGTGGTCCTCCCATGTCCACATCCTAAAACATAAGTGGTTGGGCATTAGTGCACTCAATCTCTTGCACTTCTGGGGCAGGGCTAGGTGGATGGTCCACGGAAACCCCTCCAGCAGAGTCATCGAAAAGCATAAGAGACTGCTGCATGACTTGGGGCTCAGATTGTTTGCTGATTTGTAAAGGGGTGAGGTGAAAGACAGATGCCCATGGGGTGCAGGTGCAAACAATGTGTAGGAACTGGAGGCTCTCTCAGCCATCCAATCTACTACCACGTCTACTTGTTCTTGCCTCACCCTTCGTACACTGGTATTCGGGCCTAAAAAATGATGCTGAACGTCCTGTCGCCTATGTGGACCAGAGGAAGGTGTTTAATTTGGGTGTGTAGCTGGCACAGATCGACCACATCCTTTCCCTGCAACATGAGCTCCTCCAGCACCAGCAGCATCACGACCAGGGCCACGTCCCTTATTTGATGCTCTTCTCATTCTTTAAGGTCACCCACCGAACCAAAAGACTGATTAACTATGTTAATTTCCCTGTCACATATGCAGTGCAGGTATACCTCACACCAAAAATGGGTATATGTCACCCACCAAACTAACAGTCATATTAACTATATTAATTTCCCTGTCATATCTGCAGTGCACGTGTATCTCACACCAAAAATGGGTATATGTCACCCACAAAACGAACAGACGGATTAACTATAATAATTTCCCTGTCACGTATGCAGTGCAGGTGTACCTCACACCAAAAATATGAATATGTCACCCACCGAACTAACAGATGCATTAACTCTATTAATTTCCCTGTCGTTTATGCAGTGCACGTGTACAGATGTAGTAGAGTTAACACACATGCTTTATGAGACGTGTTATTTAAACTAAATGCGTTAAGCAAACACCTTCAATTGCTTTTCAATGGCTTTTGTTTAAGATAACGCGATGAGTTAAGAAATATAAGTTAAGAGTTTGTGTGTTAACCCTGCTACATCTGTATCTCACACCAAAAATGGGTATATGTCACTGGCCGAACTATCAGTCAGACTTACTATATACATTTCCCTGTTTCTTATAAAGTGCAGCCAGTTTAATTATTATATTTCTGTGTCAGGGGTACAAAAATGGTGCATTGCATCCACAAAATATCGCCATAGGTCACCCACAGAATTAACAGCCATACCGTCCTTCCGGTATGCGCATGCACAGACCCTTGAAACTGAAAAAATAATACAAGACGGATCTGTCTATCCGCATGATATGTGGAGAGACGGATCCGTTCTTGCAATGCATTTGTGAGACGGATCCGCATCTGGATCCATCAACAAATGCTTTCAGTTGTCATACGGTTAGATGGATCCGGCGGGTAGTTCCGGCGACGGAACTGCCTGCCGGAATCCTCTGCCGCAAGTGTGAAAGTACCCTAACACTCTCCCTCGCTTCAGCTGCCTTATTCCTGTCCCTGCACTACTCAGAGCTGATAGGTGGTGCTACACGTGATCCAGCTTGTATAGAGGCTGGGTCACATGATGCACCGGACAATCACAGCGATGCCATTACTAGGCATGGCTGTGATGGCTTCTAAGTGCCAACAGATTAAAAGCTTGTTGATTGGCTGCCCTGCAGCCTTTCAAAAGCTTTATTAAATGCCCGAACACCGAACTCGAACTCAAACTTTTCTGGCAAAGTTCAGGTTCGGGTCCGGGTACCCAAAGTCGCAAAGTTCAGTATTGACCCGAACTTTACAGTTCGGGTTCGCTCAACACTAGTTATAACCTATGCTCTATTGTGTTTTTGGCACAGAAGGGATTAATATAAGACTCTGAACTCTAACTCTTCATGAGGTGGTTTCTATCTATTTAAGAGCAAATGTCTACCAAGACTGCTTACCTAGTGGGCTGGATGGTCTACACCAGGGATCAGCAACCTCCGTCATTCAAGCTGTTCTAAAACTACGACTCCCAGAATCCTCCTTTCAATTCTATGGGAGTTACAAGAACAGCCTA
Organism: Bufotes viridis; assembly: GCA_033119425.1. Taxonomy (NCBI): domain Eukaryota; kingdom Metazoa; phylum Chordata; class Amphibia; order Anura; family Bufonidae; genus Bufotes; species Bufotes viridis. Next base: position 33,878,781 of record CM065594.1, on the reverse strand, counting down.
GTAAGTGAACATACTGGGAGTTGTAATTTCCCAGTGCCGAAGGTTGGTGATCCCTGGTCTATGTTATTGTGCTCCAGATGCCTGCATTTGTAATACTTCTAGCTATATTTTTGTTCAGCAATTTTATGGGAAAAAGTTATTTTTGTGAGAGCCAACTTAGCTGTATGATGAATACTAGTGATGAGTGGCAGGGGCAATATTCGAATTCACGATATTTCGCGAATATTTGGTAGAATATTCATCATATATTTGCAATTTCGATATTATTTTCTAGATTGTGAAAATCAATGTAATATTCGCGTAATGCGCGCAAAATACAGGAGTGGGTCACTATAGCTACATTTTTAAACTGCTCGAAGTTTCCTGGGACTGGAAAAAATGGCTGGCACGGCAGAATATTACAGTAGCTTTATATGCAGATAGAGTGCTCCAATATATTCGTGATTGCGAAATCAGCACTAATGATGCGAATATTTTTGTGCAATACGTGCAACCTAATATTTTAACAGGTCTGACTACATATTAGTGATTGGTGCACTAAGTATTGTTGTGAACAGCACTATGTATGTAGCATGTATGTATGGACAGCTACACTATATCACTATCTAACCTACACTGACTATCTTCCACTAACTATCTGTATTATATATATAAGCTAACTAACTAACTAACTAACTAACTAACTAACTAATGAACTATCTAATGTAATGACACAGGAAAGCAGAGAGCACAGCAATGACACTGCTGTCTGTCTCAGAACTGTAATAAACTGTAGAAAATGGCTGCTGGGGAGGTTCTTATGTAGTAAGGGGTAGGCAACTTTCCTATTGGTTGCTATTGATGTTGCTTATCTCAGACAAAGACATTGCAGCCTTCTCATTGGGCCACAAGCAAAAAGGGAGGTTACTGATGAAAAAAAGTAGAATATTCCAAAATACGAATATATATCACTATATACTAAATATTCACAAATTCTCAAATTTGCGATATTTGCGATTAAAATTCGCTATTAGAATGTTCGCTCCCAACACTAATGAATACCACCTAATGGGTTGATCTGCAGAGATCTGCGATAGATCACATCTCAGCAGTTGCATTGAGGGCCTGACTGTGTACTACAGACAAGCTTCTGACACAAGTTGGTTCATGCACACGACCGTCATAGACCGTATGTATTTTACGGTCCATGAAACAAGGATTCCCCCCCCCAAAAAAAAATGGATGATATCCGTGTGACTTTCGTGTTGCATCTGTTTTTTTTTTTGAAGATCCATTGTAACAATGCCTGTCCTTTTCCGCAAAACGGACAAGAGTAGGACATGTTATATTTTTTTGACGGACAGTAATCAGGGACCACAGACGCGTAAGACAAATGGTGCATTTGACGAGTTTTCCACTGACCCGTTGAAAACCAATGGCTCCGCAGAAAAACACGAAAAACGGCTCAACGAACACGGAATCAAACAACGGTCATGTGCATGAGGCCTAACTTATATGGGAGGTTCAAGAACAGCCGAGTAAATGTGCATGGTGGGAGTTGTAGTTTCACAGTAGCTGGAGTGCCAGAGGTTGCTGATCCCTGGACGCTTTCATCCAAAAACAGCACCATACTTGTCCATGGGTGGTATGTGGTATTGTGGCTCAGCTCTATCATAGTACATGGGACTGAGCTGCAGTACAACCTGTAGGCAGGTTTTTAGAATAAATCGGCCATGTTTTTCTAATCTTGCACAACCTCTTTATGTTTTATTGAGGAAAATCTGACAGTATGATTCATAGACTTAAAAAAAATGAAATACTTGTACATCTTCGCTCTGAAGCTGTTGTCTACAGGTACACAGCAAAACTGGAAAAAGGATTTGACCTCGAACCAGAGAATAAGAAAAATGTTGTCTTTTGGGATCTTCATTTGCAAATATATTACTTGCAAGTGCATTTGGTGTTTTTGGTTTGGGACACTAGGAAATGAGTTTACTGTAGTTGCCCGTTAAAGAGGTTTGTGCCGAAGCAAAGCCCTAGAAAATAACAGCTGAAACGAGAGATGTAATTTCCGCTTTGTTACACACCAGGAAAGGCAGATGAGAGGGAACATGCGGGGCAGAAATGCTGATAGCCGAAGCTGTTACATTAGCAATTGTTTATTGTTGCCAGGGGGCTCTGCAATTATTATTTTTATTCCTTCGAAGATTTGCATAGAAAGTAAACACACGACCGAGCAATTAAACCAAGCATATTTCACAATATTGACCCAAATGTCATAAAGGCATAAAGTAAATTAATTGGTCATCATAAATATCATAATAAAGTAAAACTAAATCCTTATAAATGAATTTACCGAAAGTAGTCACTGTGTTCATTTTATTATTAATAAAATGGGAAAATTGCATTTACATAAATGCTCTGCTCATGGATACCAGACTCTTACAGCTCAGTACTCTCAAATGTCTCCGTTCTCCTATAGAGACATATTAAAAAAAAAAAAAAACTTTGAAACAAATATCTTTTTTCTTTGCATTCCTATATTCTGACCCCCATAACTGTTATGTTTATGTCTACCGAGTTGTGTGTGTATGGGGAGGTGCTTAATTTTTTCAGGGCAGCCTGTTCTTGCAGAGTAAAATACGACTGTCTGGAATTTTATGGTCTATGGGAGTTCTGGAAGTGGTTAAACAGGTTCTGCCATGATTGATGTGCAAAGACCTTAATACCAGCGTCTGGGGTATCCCTTACTTTTACGATATGTCCCTCTGTTAGAACAAGTTGTCGTGGCGCCAGCTGCATGGAAGCCATGAGGACAAGGAGTCCTCTTTAAGTAGATAGTGTTGGTACCCAGGTGTAGGATTGCCAGAGTGGTGTAGGGCTGTCACGACCCGTGGTTTCGGTCGTGACTCTGTTGTGTCGTATGCGGTTGCCGCTGGCAACATGTTTGGTTATGCATGCGTGTCTGGTTTCCCATTGGTGTTGTTGGCAGCGTAGCAGCCTGAGCTGAGCCTTCGGCAACGTGTGTTTGAGTGTTTGTGCTTCCCCTGTTTGGTGTGCATGGGGTTAAGGTGTGTTTGTTAGGTGTTTGTTAGGTGTGGTGGGTGTGACGTCAGGCCTCCATTTATGTTGGTGTGGTGGAGCCCGAGGTCAGTTTGGTTTTGTTTGTCTGTCTGTGTAGTAGCTCTGCTCCCTGGCAGAATGTTAGTCTGTGTGAGCCACCCTTAATTGTTATATTGTTTCCCTTCCCTGTCTGTGTGTCCCCTCCTGCGAGCTTCTGTTGGCCCTTCCCCACCTGGTGTATGTTGTGACGGTGCGGGCTTTTTTTGGGGGTTTGTGTTGTGGTGTGTCTCCTCCGGAAGGGGGTTGCTTTCCCGGAGGGGTTTAAGCAAACAACTAGACAGTGCGTTTCTGGTCCATCTTGTCGGCGCCAGGTAAGTGTTGGTAACTTATGTTGTCTATTGCCTTGTTATACTTACCTGCCATTTGGCTGTGTATCCTGTCTAGTTGTTGGCCAGCTGCTGGGCCTCTGGAGACGCCTGCTCATCCATGGCTCTGGATGAGCGGATGGTCTCTGCCCTCTTTTCTTGCTAGGGCTATGCAGGGATATCAGGGCTCCAGGTTAGTGGGCATGAGCCTCCTTACCATCTGAGGTGGATCATGCATTAGGAGACTAGGGGCAATTTTAGGGACTCGCCAGGAGGTGATCTGCTCCTTGTTCCCTGCATTCCTGCTCAGTAGTTTGCGGACAATGCATGGTGGGGGGTTTCCCCCACTCCCCACCATGACAAGGGCTTGCCTAAAGTGTCCCTTAGGTGTGGCTGTTGCACTTGTCGCAGTGCTCCTACCTGGATATCCTTGGATCCCAGACGTGGTCGGACGAAGCAGTGCAAAAAGGGTTAACAGTTAAAGAGGTATTCCCATCTCAGACAATGGGGGCATATCGCTAGGATATGCCCCCATTGTCTGATAGGTGTCGGTCCCACCTACAATGAGAGCTGAGTGGGGACTGGGGAAATGAACGGGGGGCACACTGCACATGCGCAGCCGCCCTCCATTCATTTCTATGGGGCCGCCGAAAATAGCCGAGCGCTGACTCGGCTATTTCCATCTGCCCCAAAGAAATGAATAGAAGCATGGGTGGCGCATGCACGGTGCACTCCTATTCACTTCTATGGGAGCAGCGCTTGGTGGTGGACGGAACCCGGGAAATCCGGTGTCCTCCAGCCACATCGCTCCCCGCTTCGGTCTCATTGTAGGTGCAGGTCCCAGCGGTGGGACCCGCACCTATCAGACAATGGGGCATATCCTAGCGATGTGCCCCCATTGTCTGAGATGGGAATACCCCTTTAAGGGATTTGTAGAATAACTTGAGTCCAGACTTGTATTCATGTTGAACACAGCTTTACTTGGCATAAACTTTCATCAAGGAACAATCTTCCAACTTTATCTTGGTTATCAGAAGGTTTTGGCATTAATCCATGCACTGCTGCATCTGCACTCTCTCAGCTCTGCTATGTTGGCTGGATTAAATACGAAACTTTCCTCTTCTGCTGTGCTTGAAAGTTAGCTGTCTGTAGTCTGTCTCTTCTGTAATCCTAGGAGCTTCTTCCTGGCTTCAAGCTTCCTTAGCTTGGCTTTTAGGCAATGCAAACCCAGGAGGGGACATGCAACCATATAGAACTCACAGGCAGGGCCTGCCTAGGAGGGACAACACCTGCTGCTTTCCCATACAGGGGGTAAGCTACCCTGACGTTCACTAGGTAAGCTCCTCCCTCTCTAGAGAGGGGAATAGAATGGAAGTAGTGTTGCATGCTATCTAACATAGCTCTGCCAGATGTCCTGCCATCTGCTGGTAAACCAGGCACATTATACTTAATTTGCAAGTAAATAGATAGACACACTATGCAGGACATGGTATTATATGCTTGAAATGACACAGGATTCACCATTACAGATAGTGGGGGTCCCAAAAGAGGTGGTAATGCCACTCTGGGGTATTACCTTTGTAAAAAATGATAATCAGACATCATATAGTACATGACAATCTCTTTCTAACAAAACTAGAACCAGCCATGTACCTCACATGGATCCAGAGATCTCCCCATTAATTTCACCTATTCTGCTAGATTTTCTTCTGACTGGCAAGGGGGGTGGGTTGGTGGTTGTCATTTTTGCTGCAGCTCTCTTCCTGTACTTGTCACAGCTTCCAACTGTGTCAGTTAAAGGAAGGAACGGAGCATGTGTGACTTCTAGTGTTGAGCGAAATTTCTTTGTAAGTAGCGGGCGCAATGACGGGAAACCCGCAATTGTGCCACCCCCATCATTGAAACCCTCAGATGCTGCGTTCATCACTGATCGCGAGATCTGAGATTAAAAATGAGAGTTTTCAGTGGTTAATCAACAAAAAAACAAAAACATTTTAGCGCGAAGAGTCCTTTGCGGCGATCATGATTGAAGATCCCATGCAAAGATGACGTCGTGGTGATGGCATATGTCACCGCACATGAGATTTTGCGCAGGATCTTTAAACAAGATGGCTGCGGGGACTTCTTTGCGTTCAAATGGATGAGATGAGTATGTTTTTTTATTCTATTTTAGGGAAAATTGATTAGTTACCATAAAGCCCGAGGAAGTTCAGCCTTGTGGCAAATCGAATTTTCCCTGAAATTCGGATCAATGTCCACTTTCGATACTTTGATTCGCTGAACCCCACAAATGTTCATGAGATTTTTGTAAAAAAATATATGTTTTTCTTTGCTTCCAGCAAAACCCATTCATTGCAACACTAGCCTAGCTGGGTTAGACGAAGAGCAATGTTCATCCTGAGCTTGCAAGTTCATGAATACAATTCCAGAAGCGCACTAGTAAAAGATGTAGTGTGAGACATGGTAAGGAGCAAGGGAGGAATTTCCTTGAGCTTTGTAGTAATGAATCAATTTTCCCTGAAATGGCAGTAAAAAAAAATATCATACTCACCTCTCATCCATTTGAGCATGAAATGGTCGACGTGGTCATCTTGATTGAAGATCCCATGTTAAATCTCATGTGCGGTGACGTATCTACCACATCGACCAGTGTGATGACATAACACAGGATCTTCAATCAAGATGGCCGCAGGGGCCTCTTTGCTTAAATCGATAAGGGGAATCTTGTTTTTTTATTTTTTTTTAACTGATTAACCTCTGAAAGCCCTAATTTTTTATCTTAGATGTCGCGATCAATGACGAACGCAGCATCTGAGGAATTCAATGAAGGGGGGGTGTCAGTGCAATCGCTGTTTCCGGTCATAGCGCCCACTACTTACAAAGAAATGCACTTTGTGAAGAAGTAATTCATCATTAAATGAATTTGTGAAATTCGACAATGCAGCCAAATCAAATTTTTGGAAACTTTGCTCCAGTCCTCACTAATTATTAGTAAGAAACGCTACATCTGTATCTTCCCTCTCTAGATGCATAACCCAGAGGTGCACCTAGACTTTCTGCTCCCTGAGGTGAAAACTGAAACGGCGCCCCCCTCCCAAATGCTAATTGCTTAACCTAACCCCTTTGTCACAATGAAAGGGCTCTTTGCCCATGGCCCTTCTGCTGCCCCCTCTTGCCCTTATCTGGTGCTGCCTGAGGTTATCGCCTCACCTTGCCTCATTGGTGGTGCAACCCTGGTATAACCTGTACGTTAAAACTTTCAGAAAGTTCTCCTATTCTATGTAAAGTATCACTGAATAAAGGTCAGAAAATATGTTTCCACTGCAAATTATTACATGAATTGAATGGCCAAAATATGTAATACTTAATACTGCAGCACTCGAGGCAATGAAATCTGCAGCTTTGAAGTGGCAGTCTTAAGAAGAGGTGAAACACAGTTATAATTGCAGGTCACAGGAATTTCCTATCTGACATTTTCTTGATTGCATCATCCAATCTCTTTGGATTGTATAACAGGCATGAATATTATTTATATGCGTCATTACAATTACTGAAAGCCAAGACGATGATTAATATGAAGCTGGTGAAAAGTAATGATTAGCAATTTGTCATTAACTGCATTATTTTGGAGCCGCATGACGGTTTAATTGAAAATTGTATGTAAAAGATACTGGATTCTGAGTCAGTGGTTTTGCTTACATTATGGCCGTGCTGCTCATTATCTAGGTGAGGATATAGGAATATAAGTCAAGTTTAAAGTGAATGTTAAACACTAGGTACAAATGCAGTTCTGAATAATAAGATAATGTATCTTTATTGGGGTTGTGGATCTTTTTTATATCCTTGTATTGCGAAAGATAATTGATTAAAAAAATATGATTGTCTGCATCTGCCACTTTGGAGGTAGGGGGCTTAAGAGCCTACTGCATCTACTGTAATGAAATACTATGGTCACCATCTGGAATCACAAGTGGCAAACTGCCACCAGTCTTACTAAATCATTATGGATGGTAGGAAGCTAAGCCTCGCCAGAGCCTGCTGTGACGCGGCTAGGGGACCCACGTTTGCGGAGTAAGGTAGCAGAAAGCTGGTGCAAATTTGCCAGAAGATGACCTACGGGAATTACCAAAGAGTGATAGACAAGCAGAATCCGAACCAGTAGCAACAGACAGAGCCCAAAGAGCAGATGATAGGTCAAAAACTAGCTATGGTCCGAATACCAGGACGATCAGAAGAACTCAATAAATCAGAAAAGGGGTTAATCCAAAAACTAGCTATGTTTAGTACAAATAGGTTAAATAAGCAAGTGGAGAACAAAGGTACAAAATACTGAGGTGCTAGGATACATATGCCTTCATCATCGGCTGCCACAAGTAGCATGCCTAAATCACCCGCCTAGCTCTGGGATTGGACGCTAAGCCAGATCCAGAGAACTCCTCAAATTCATTTCTCCAGTTGCTCTGCTAGGTTTTATTAGGCTTGCAGTTAGGTCTCTTGCACACGCTCGTATGCCCTCCGAGACATATGGTCCGTGAGCGGGCCATATGTACCGGAGCAGCATTGATCAGGCGCACGGGAGCGCACAACATCATAGATTACAAAGATGCTGTGCACGTCGGGCCGCCCGAGGAACTATTGTCCCGCATTTATATGATCATATGAGTGCGGGACAGTAGCCCCGCGGGCGGCCCAACGTGTATAGCATCATTGTAATCTATGATGCTGTGCGTTCCTGTGTGCACGATCAATGGCGCTCCAGGACATATGGCCTGCTCACGGACCGTATGTCTCAGGGGGCATACGGTCGTGTGTAAGAGGTCTTAAGGTGGTGGTGGTGGGGGGTGTTATTCCTTAAGGATCATGTCTTTTCTGCTGCAGTTCTCTCCCTATCAAAGTTCAGGGGGAGTGACTTTTCCCCTGAAGCTCTCTCCCTATCAGAGATCAGAGTGTGTGTCATTTCTCATGGGGCCTGTCCTTACTTCTGCAGTTCTCTTCCTATCAAAGCTCAGGGGGTGTGTCCATGCTGCTGCAGCTCTCTACCCCCTATCAGAGCTCACAGGTGTGTCTTTTCTGCTGCAGCTCTCTCCCTGTCACAGATGGAGAGCCCAGGTCTAGATAAGAGGGAGAGCCTGGCCAGGTTCTCCTGTGAGTGATTTTCCTTCCATTACTGTGCGAGCACCCTTACACAGTTTAACCTGTTCTCTTCATACATGAGAAACCTAAAGAGAAGAGGGCATTTTCTAATAGCTGCCAAAAAGGAGATCCAGCTGGTAGCATGTTCAAGATGGAACTGAACATGTGTGGCCATGTTTATTAAGTTCAGTAAAAGGACTTAGAAATGAATATGCAGATTGAACAGCAGGGGGTGCCATTAAAAGGAAGCAAAAGGAATATCTTGTAAACTAAATAACAAAAGTAAATAATTATTGAATTATAAAAAAAACTAACATTTAATGTAGGCACTGCACTAAGCTCTCCAGTTTTGTGAAAGTGTGCATGTTTTCTTATGTTAATGAATCTCTAGACAGATTTACTATTGCGACCATTTAATAAGTCGCAAAAAAATGCTCAATTTCACTCCAGGAGGGACCATGCTTCTCTTATACAACTTTTTAATAGAACATGCGACTTTTTTGTAAAGACGTGCGACTCTTGTAAAGCCGCTTACTGAAGGATAAACTGCTACCGTCAAACCACATTTATCACAGTATTAAAGGACCATTAATAAATCTGACTAACTAAAAGTGACTTTGGGCATATGTAAAAGTGGAGTGAGATGTAAGTGTAATGATCAATCTTGCCCAAAGTGTTTACAGAGCAGAGTCAAGCTTGGCTTGCTTGCTTATTTTCTAAGTAGGATATAATGTATCTCAAGACTTCTGGGTGGTGAATATCATATTTATGAATTATAAATGCATCTGCCTTAGTCCGTGACGCAAGATATTTTGTCTAGCAAGAATCTTACTAATTATGCCCATCGTATTTACACTGCTTACATCTAATTAGAAATACTTTGTAACCAAAAGTGTATTAAATACATTAATTAGCCTTGTGCACAATGGTAAACAATAAACAGCAAGCAAGGAAAAGGAGAGATTAACTATATATATGGATGTATACTGTATGTGGCCGGTAGTCATCCTTGTGTAATGAGAGCAGTAAATACAAGATAATGCAGGTTTTTATCACCCCACAATCTGCTTTCAGAACTAAAAATGTATTTGGTAACAATATAAATCCTAAGCAAAAATAGAGCAATGTAAAATGAGTCAAAGTAGCAGTACTACAGAGAATAATAAAACGCACATTACAATGATTCCCGAGGTTCAAAATGACTTAGAAATTACAAGCAGCAGTCGGCTGTAGACTCTGTACAAACACAACCAGGACCAGGACTGCATTTCTAATTTTAGCTGAAGTTGTTGAGTGCCAAAGAAGAAGATATTTTTTGTGGGTTTGGATTTGTTCTATATCATCTCATAATTGGCAAAAGTTCCAAATTTGCAGGGACTGTCCTTTATTTTCAAAGGCAGTCCCGGCAAGTTTGAGCTTTCCCAGGCCAAAAATGGGTGGAACTTGTGTGATCCCCACCCATAAGTAAGCTTTCCCAGGTGGATTTGGGGTGTTGTCATGGGTCGGGCTTATATTCCCTAAATTTATCGACTACAGTATTGGTAAGTAAGTATGTATAATATGTCCATGAGGATCAGTTTTATTTTTGTACTTTGCTTTTATTTGGCATTTTATTTTGGGACATTTTGAGTTTATTTGAGTCTATTAAAATGCATGCAAACTGAAGCAATAATGTATTTGTTGTGTACATTGTATACAGGCAAGGAAGTACACAAGAATTTCCCAGTATGGTTATACAAATGCAGAATATACATGCATAAAAATATATCCTCACTATACAGTGAATAAGTAAAACGACACAATGTATGCAGATAATGTTGCTAAATTGTACACATAACTAATGCATCTGCAAAGGACAAATATTTAATGTTACCATAGTATACAAATAAATAATACAGCTATGTATTGCACAAATAATACACTGTCTCTTAGTAACAGATTACTAGTGGCTAGTCTTTATTCTGATTATTTGCACTTCCACTGCTCATGTAATCCATATATGTTATATATAACCAGGAATATATTAAATTAGTGTCCTTACTTTGATGAAAAAAGGTAAAACACATATCAAAAACATGGTTATAAAAACCTTAGTCCATTTAGCTTGCACCACCTCCAGCAGGTTCGTTTCAGTGTGCCAGCTTCTTCATGCATTCACTCAGTTGGTATCTCTTTCTCTGGTCAAGTTCATTCAAGACAAGAAGCAGTAGCACTCCGCTAAGTAATGTTTCAAGGAATCTCCCTTGAGAAAGGGACACTTGAGAATGGATGCTTGAGAAAGAGGGAGGTCCCTCGAAACAGTACGTAGCGGAGGGCTACTGCTCCTTTTCTTGAATGAACTTGCCCGGAGAAAGATATACCAACTGAGTTCATAGGTGAATGCATGAAGAAGCCGGCACACTGAAACGAACCCACTGGAGGTGGTGAAAGCTAAATGGACTAAGGTTTTTATAACCCTATATATATATATATATGTATATATATATATATATATATATATATATATATATTACACTAGCACAAGAACAGTTGAGGGCCACTCATACATAAAATTGTCAGTAGAGTTGAGCTGTACAATCTCACATAGACCAAAGTAATTTTTTTATAATTGTCTACTTTTATCCAGACATAGTTCATAAACAAAAGTCCTACCCAATTGTATACTCTTTCATAAATTCCCCCCATATCTCTTAAAGGGAATGTACAGGGGTTTTATATTGATGGCCTTTTTTCAGGTTTTCTCAGGAAAGGTCAGCAATATCAGATTGGCGAGGGTCTGAGTCCCGATACCCCGCTGACCAGCTGTTTCAAGAGGAGGCCATGCTCCATGTCATCTTGCTCACCTCGGGGCATTGGTGTCATGATAATAGCCTGTTCCATTCACTTCAGGGGGACATGCACTTGTAATTACACTGTGTTGCCGCTGTAAGTGAGAAAATGCGCAGTGTAATATTGAAGACGATGCAGTGCTTACTTGAACACCACGTCCTCATCAAACAGCTGATTGGTGAGGTGCTGGGACCTAGACTCGAACTGATATTGATGAACTATCCTGAGGATAGGTCAACAATAGAAAACCCCTGCACAAGTCCACATTATGGCACTGAATAAAAAGGAAAATACTGCCATATATAGCCCACGCAATTTGTTTCATACAGTGCCCAAATAATATGCAGTATCCAAAAAATACTACCTCTTAGGAATTACATAATAATAATAATAATAATAATAATAATAATAATAATATTTATTTATATAGTGCCACCATAGTCTGCAGCGTTTTACAAATTCAGAGAGTTCATGTACAAAACAAAAGACATCACGTAACTTGCTAATATACAACTGAAGCACTGGGAGTGAGGACCCTGCTTGCAATAGCTTACAATCTATGAATCACATAATGCAATTTAGATCCCCAGAACATGTGACCACACATAGAAAAATAAAACTAGCTAGTTTAGTTCTCTCCGTGAGAGCCCTTTTCAAGAGCCATGTTTGCTATTTCCTAAGAAAATAATATGCTAACATGGAGGAAGCGAAGAGCTATTTATAATCATGTGGGAAGGCATGTATTCTTGTCATACAGTAAAGGCTGTCATTCACTGAATAGACCAACCACCAACTGGACCCCTAGGCCCAAAATGAGAAGAAAGAAATTACAAGTTTTGCTAAATCTTATCCCATAAAACTACATATTGAAGTTAGCTCCTCCAGCTCTAACATAATGCCTGCAGATTGCGCAGCTATAATAGACCATAGATAGTGTTGAGCGAACAGTTCAAGCATAGTTCGGGTTCGTACCGAATTTTGGGGTGTCCGGGACATGGACCTGTTCGGGTTCGTTGTTCGGCGATTACTTCCCGCTTTCTGAAGGGCTGTACAGCAGCCAATCAGCTAGCGTTTTACTTCTTGCCCTAAGAGCCCATCACAGCCATGCCTACTAATGACATGGCTGTGATTGGCCAAGTGCAGCATGTGACCCAGCCTCTATTTAAGCTGGAGTCACGCAGCGCCGCAAGTCACACTGCTCTGATTAGTGTAGAAGGAGGACGCAGCTTCTGTGAGGGCGAGATTAGGCAGGGAAAAGTCAGCAACAGCACCAAATGAACGGATCGATCTACAGATGTGAATGATTGAACTTCTGCTAGTTACTTGCTCACTGGTTTTTAGGCTGCACAGAGCGTTTTTCTGTCACTTATTTTCTGGGGTGATCGGCGGCCATTTTGTGACTTGTGGTGCACCAGAACAAGCTGCCACCAAGTCCATCAATCCATCAATACTAGTTTTTTTTTTGCTATATCCTACATCAGGGGCTTGGCTGTGCTAATTGTCACCCCTAGAAACTCAGGATAGCAATTTCTATATTTTATTAAGGGGCTTAAATACAATTGCCCAAATACCAATCCCCTAAATCTGGTGTTCCAGCTTTGGCTAGCCAAGTATAATACTGTCTGCTGTCTGGCAAAGGATAGATTATTTTATGTGGTGAAATTCAATTGCCAAAATAGCAATACCATAAATCAGTGGTTTCAGCTGTGGCTGGCAAAGTATAATAGTGTCCGTCAAAACATATATTTTGTTCTGGGGTGAAATTCAATTGCCAAAATAGCAATACCCTGAATCTGGTGTCCCAGCTGTTGCAGGCCAAGATTCATAGTGTCCGCAAAAACATATATTTTGTTCTGGGGTGAAATTCAATTGCCAAAATAGCAATACCATAAATCAGTGGTTTCAGCTGTTGCAGGCCACGTTTCATAGTGTCCGCCAAAACATATATTTGTTCTGGGGTTAAATTCAATTGCCAAAATAGCAATACCCTGAATCTGGTGTTCGACCTGTTGCAGGCCAATTGTAAATCTGTCCATAAAAGGATACCTTTCATCCAGGGCCTAAATACTAGCCCTAAAAGAGATATTCCCCTAAATCAGTGGTTACTGCTGTGCCTGGATTAGTGCAATACGCTACATAAATAAATAGGCAGATAGTGTTAGGTGCCTGTAAAAAAAGGCCTGAATTTGAAATCAATACATTGGGCTAAATATTTTTTTTCTTATTGTGGTGCTTGGTGAACGGTAACAATGAGTAAAACATCTAGTAGGGGACGCGGTCATGGTGGTGTTAGTGTACCCTCTTGTGCTGGGAGAGGACGTGGCCATTCTGCCACAGCCACACGTCCTAGTGAACCAACTACCTCAGGTTCCAGTACCCGCCAGAATTTACAGCGATATTTGGTGGGGCCCAATGCCGTTCTAAAGATGGTAAGGCCTGAGCAGGTACAGGCGCTAGTCAATTGGGTGGCCGACAGTGGATCCAGCATGTTCACAACATTATCTCCCACCCAGTCTTCTGCAGAAAGTGCACAGGTGGCACCTGAAAACCAAGCCCATCAGTCTGTCACATCACCCCCATGCATATCAGGGAAACTGTCTGAGCCTCAAGTTATGCAGCAGTCTCTTATGCTGTTTGAAGACTCTGCTGGCAGGGTTTCCCAAGGGAATCCACCTAGCCCTTCCCCAGTGGTGGAAGACATAGAATGCACTGATGCACAACCACTGATGTTTCCTGATGATGAGGACATGGGAATACCACCTCATCGGAGTCCGCACGTCTCTGATGATGACGAAACACAGGTGCCAACTGCTGCGTCTTTCTGCAGTGTGCAGACCGAACAGGAGGTCAGGGAGGAAGACTGTGTGGAAGACGATGCAGTGGACGATGAGGTCCTAGACCCCACATGGAATGAAGGTCGTGCCACTGACTTTCATAGTTTAGAGGAAGAGGCAGTGGTGAGACCGAGCCAACAGCGTAGCAAAAGAGAGAGCACGGGGCAAAAGCAGAACAGCCGCCTCCAAGAGAGTTCGCCTGCTACTGGCCACCGCCACCAGGGACCGAGCACCCCAAAGGCAGCTTCAAGGAGTTCCCTGGCATGGCACTTCTTTAAACAATGTGCTGACGACAAGACCCGAGTGGTTTGCACGCTGTGCCATCAGAGCCTGAAGCGAGGCATTAACGTTCTGAACCTTAGCACAACCTGCATGGCCAGGCATCTACATGCAAAGCATGAACTGCAGTGGAGTAAACACCTTAAAAGCAAGGAACTCACTCTGGCTCCCCCTGATCCCTCTTCTGCTGCTGCCTTGGCCTCTTCCTCGTCCTCGGGAGGAATGTTGGCATCTGCCGCCCACCAAACAGAGGATGTGCCACCGACAACACCACCTGCGTCACCAAGCATCTCCACCATGTCACACGGCAGCGTTCAGCTCTCCATCTCACAAACCTTGAAGAGTAAGCATATATTCCCACCTAGCCACCCTCGAGCCCTGGGCCTAAATGCCCGCATTTCTAAACTACTGGCCTTTGAAATGCTGTCATTCAGGCTGGTGGACACAGACAGCTTAAAACAGCTGATGTCCATGGCTGTCCAACAGTATGTTGTTCCCAGCCGCCACTACTTCTCCAAGACAGCCGTGCCTTCCCTGCACAACCAAGTATCCGATAAAATCAAGTGTGCACTGCACGACGCCATCTGTTCCAAGGTCCACCTAACCACAGATACGTGGACCAGTAAGCACGGCCAGGGACGCTATATCTCCCTAACAGCACACTGGGTAAATGTAGTGGCGGCTGGGCCGCAGGCGGAGAGTTCCTTGACGCACGTCCTTCCGCCGCCAAGGATCGCAGGGCATCATCCTTTGCCTCCTGTAGCCTCCTCCTCCTACTCGGCTTCCTCCTCCTCTGCTTCCACCAGCTCATCCAGTCAGCCACACACCTTCACCACCAACTTCAGCACAGCCCGGGGTAAACGTCAGCAGGCCATTCTGAAACTCATATGTTTGGGGGACAGGCCCCACACCGCACAGGAGTTGTGGCGGGGTATTGAACAACAGACCGGCGAGTGGTTTCTGCCGGTGGGCCTCAAGCCCGGCCTGGTGGTGTGCGATAATGGGCGAAATCTCGTCGCAGCTCTGGGACTAGCGGGTTTGACGCACATCCCTTGCCTGGCTCATGTGCTGAATTTGGTGGTGCAGAAGTTCATTCACAACTACCCCGACATGTCAGAGCTGCTGCAAATAGTGAGGGCCGTCTGTGCGCGCTTCCGGCGTTCACATCCTGCCGCTGCTTGATTGTCTGCGCTACAGCGGAACTTCGCCCTTCCCGCTCACCGCCTCATATGCGACGTGCCCACCAGGTGGAACTCCACCTTGCGCATGCGGGAGAGACTGTGCGAGCAGCAGCAGGCCATAGTGGAGTTTCAGCTGCAGCACGCACGCGTCAGTCGCACTGCAGAACAGCACCACTTCACCACCAATCAATGGGCCTCCATGCGAGACCTGTGTGTCCTGTTGCGCTGTTTCGAGTACTCCACCAACATGGCCAGTGGCGATGACACCGTTATCAGCGTTACAATACCACTTCTATGTCTCCTTGAGAAAACGCTTAGGGTGATGATGGAAGAGGAGGTGCCCAGGAGGAGGAGGAGGAGGAGGATGAGGGGTCATTTTTACCACTTTCAGGCCAGTCTGTTAGAAGTGGCTCAGAGGGAGGCAGAGGCCAGGTACAAATGTGGCCAGCCAGGGCCCACTACTGGAGGATGAGGAGGATGAGGAGAAGGTGGAGGAGGATGAGGATGAAGCAGGTTCACAGCGGGGTGGCACCCGACACAGCTCAGGCCCATCACTGGTGCGTGGCTGGGGGGATACGGAGGACGATAATGATACGCCTCCCACAGAGGACAGCTTGTCCTTTCCTCTGGGGAGCCTGGCACACATGATCGACTACATGCTGCCGTGCCTGCGCAACGACAGCAGAGTTGCCCACATTTTAACGTGTGTGGACTACTGGGTTGCCACTCTGCTGCATCCCCGGTACAAAGACAATGTGCCCACCTTACTTCCTGCACTGGAGCGTGATAGGAAGATGCGCGAGTAGAAGCGCACGCTGGTAGACGCGCTCCTGAGAGCATTCCCAAATGTCACAGGGGAACAGGTGGAAGCCCAAGGCGAAGGCAGAGGAGGAGCAAGAGGTCGCCAACGCAGCTGTGTCACGGCCAGCTCCTCTGAGGGCAGGGTTAGCATGGCAGAAATGTGGAAAAATTTTGTCTCCACGCCACAGCTAACTGCACCACCACCTGATACGGAACGTGTTAGCAGGAGGCAGCATTTCACTAACATGGTTGAACAGTACGTCTGCACACCCCTCCACGTACTGACTGATGGTTCGGCCCCATTCAACTTCTGGGTCTCCAAATTGTCCACGTGGCCAGAGTTAGCATTTTATGCCTTGGAGGTGCTGGCCAGCTCGGCGGCCAGTGTTTTGTCTGAACGTGTATTAAGCACGGCAGGGGGCGTCATTACTGACAAACGCAGCTGCCTGTCCACAGCCAACGTGGACAAAGTGACGTTCATAAAAATGAACCAGGCATGGATCCCACAGGACCTGTGCCTCCCTTGTGCAGAATAGACATTTATAACTGCCTCCCCCTCAACCATGTATTCTTGTACTCCGGGGCACTTCTTTATTGAATCCTCATTTTTTTAACTTTACCATTATCTTGCGGTGCAACCCAAAGTTGAATGAACCTCTCCTCTGTCTGGGTGGTGGGGCCGAAATAACTGAAAGTGGCCTTCTCCAGTGGTGGGTGATATGACGCATGATTCCTTGCTGTGGGACCTGTATCCTCGGTCTGGGTGCTGGGCCGAAATAACTGAAAGTGGCCTTCTCCAGTGGTGGGTGAAATGACGCATGATTCCTTGCTGTGGGACCGCTCTCCTCTGTCTGTGTGCTGTGTCCGAAATAAATTAAAGTGGCCTTCTCCAGTGGTGGGTGTTATGACGCATGATTCCTTGCTGTGGGACCTTTCTCCTCTGTCTGGGTGGTGGGGCATATATAACTGAAAGTGGCCTTCTCCAGTGGTGGGTGATATGACGCATGATTCCTTGCTGTGGGACCTCTCTCCTCTGTCTGGGTGCTGGGGCCGAAATAACTGAAAGTGGCCTTCTCCAGTGGTGGGTGATATGACGCATGATTCCTTGCTGTGGGACCTCTCTCCTCTGTCTGGGTGCTGGGCCGAAATAACTGAGAGTGGCATTCTCCGGTGGTGGTTGATATGACGCATGACTACTTGCTGTGGGACCTCTCTCCTCTGTCTGGGTGCTGGGCCGAAATAACTGAGAGTGGCCTTCTCCAGTGGTGGTTGATATGACGCATGATTCCTTGCTATGGGACCTCTCTTCTCTGTCTGGGTGCTGGGGCCGAAATAACTGAAAGTGGCCTTCTCCAGTGTTGGGTGATATGACGCATGATTCCTTGCTGTGGGACCTCTCTTCAATTGATATTGGCTAAATTTTATTTATTTTATTTTATTTTAATTAATTTTCCTATCCACATTTGTTTGCAGGGGATTTACCTACATTATGCTGCCTTTGGCAGCCCTCTATAGCCTGTTCCTGGACTATTTTACAGCCTTTTCAGTGCCTAAAAGTTCGGGTCCCCATTGACTTCAATGGGGTTCGGGATAAAGTTCGGCCGAACTTCCCGAACCCGAACTTCCAGGTGTTCGCTCATCTCTAACCATAGACATGAACCCACTGTGCCAACTAACCAGCTTGGATTTGGGCTAAACCTAAGAGTGTTGTCCTGGCAGTGCCCCGGTATTCACTGTATAAGCCCTGTACAATGATGCGGACTGCACTGTATGGGAACAGCCAGACTGCACCTGGAGTATTGCCAGTGTAGTTGGTGGCTGAATCTCGGTGGTCAGAGACATCAGCACAAAACACCAAAAGATTATGCGAAACTTGAAGTAAGGAAACAAGCCAAGGTCAAGCAGGCAGAGTTTGTGCATATATCCGAGAAAATAAACTGAGGTCAGGGCAGGCAGCAGAATATCAGAGTGAGTAAATAGGCAGACAGAACAATACTCCTTCAATGGTTAACTAGACGACTAGAAACCTAAGCTCAGACAAGGAATGAGAGGGCAGAGCAGCATTTATAGCAGAAGCTGATTACAATTAGAAGCAGCCGTACAACTGAACAGAGCAAGAAGAGAAGGGGAGTGGTGTTAATAGAAATTGGAGTAGTACTAACTCAATCAATAATGTTCTTTATAGCGAAAGGCATGGCCCACCGATGTAACAATTGCACTAGTGACAGGTTCCCTTTAAGAGAAAGTGTGAAATCTGTTTGGGGGTTTGAGTTCCTTCTATAAACCTTCCTATATAATCAAAAAGTTTTTCTGATCAAATTGACAACAAAAAAAATCACTTAATAATAAAATATTCAACCAAAGAAACAAAAGGCATCATGCATTTATAGTAAATCTAGAGAAATATTCGAAGCAACCTGTAAGAACAATTGTGTAGTTACCATTGACCTCTGTGTAAAGACATTTAAATATACAGTAACGAGAAGAAAAAGAGATTGTAAAACTAATCGGATAGAGTCAATTAAAAAAGAATATGATGGATCCACACTGGAATAACTGGAAACCAGAGCAGCCTCTTCCCTCCTCTAAAATACTTAACACCTGCTTATAAAAGATGTATAGCACAAGCCTGGCACTGCTCCTGTAGCTTGTGCTGTGCTATACACTTTTTATAAGACATTTGTTTGAAGTCAGGAGGTCGCAGCCTTAGTGGAAGAACTGACAAGCACAATTACTTTCAGATACATAGGGATCTGTTGCACATCCTATCTTGTAGCTAATTTTTATATATGTTATTTATTTCACATACTACAAGCAACATATCTGCTGGGTTTCAATCAAGGCTTTTTTTTTTTGTAGGGATTAAAGAGGTTGTGCCGTGGCAGAAAAATCTGTATCAATATCAGAATGAATGGGTTCTGGGAGAAATGTGTGATGGGGCACTTGTAATTTTTGATCAAACGAATGCTGCTACCCCTTCAAACAATCTGATATTGATGATGTCCACCAATATTAATAATGTACACTCAAATGGAACATTATCCTCATTTCTGTGTGGAGCTGCCCTCCTCTCCGTTAGAATGCTACACTAAAACACTATGAGGGAAATTTATCATAAGGGGAATCTTTTAAGTCCATTTTTCTGGAGTCTTCATTGCCATTATTTGCTCCATCAAATGTATCAAATGTTGCACAATGTTTGATATATTTGATGTTAAAGGGGTTCTCCAGGAATTAAAAAAATGAAAATACTTAAATATCGTTTTATAATAAATATATTCACAAATACGTTTCATTACTTAATGGCTTGTTTTGTCTAGGGAGGAATCATTAGGAAACATCCGAAGTCGATTCGCATAACACTTAGTTTGAATACTGTATGGGGCGAGCACTCCGTACAGTATTAGAATGTATTGGCTCCTATGAGCCGAAGTTATGACTTTGCAAAGTCTCGCAAGGCTTCACATAGTTTCATAAATCAATTTCTACTAGAAAAAAAACATTTCCCGAACTCGGGTTCGGTTCCAAGTGGTGCCTTGGAACCAAACCCAAGTTCGGGAAATATTTTTTTACAGTAGTTTTTTTTACAGAGCTTTAGAACATATAACTGCACCGCTGAACGTCAAATATATTTTTCTTTTGCCACTAATACATGACAAAGAGGGCTTTAGACATATAACTGCACCACTTAACGGCAAATAGGCCCTTTTTCCCACTTATACACGACACAAAAGGCTTTAAAATATTTAACTGCACTGCTAAATGGCAAATATAGATTAATTTTTTCCACTTATTCATGCCAGAAAAGGCTTTAGAACATATAACTGCACCGCTGAACGACAAATATATTTTTATTTTGCCACTATTACATGGCAAAAAGTGCTTTAGAACATATAACTGCACCACTGAACGGCAAATATATTTTACTTTTGCCACTAAAAAATGACAAAAAGGGCTTTAGAACAGATAACTGCTCCACTTAACGCCAAAGAGGCCCCTTTTTCCACTTATACACGACACAAAAGGCTTTAGAATATTTAACTGCACGGTTGAATGGCAAATATATATATATTTTTTCCACTTATTCATGCCAGAAAAGGCTTTAGAACATATAACTGCACCGCTGAACGGCAAATATATTTTTCTTTTGCCACTAATACACGCCAAAAGGGCTTTAAAACATATAACTGCACCCCTGAACAACAAATATATTTTACTTTTGCCACTAAAACACGACAAAAAGGGCTTTAGAACATATAACTGCACCACATAACGGCAAATAGGCCCTTTTTCCCACTTATACACGACACAAAAGGCTTTAAAATATTTAACTGCACTGCTAAATGGCAAATATATATTAATTTTTTCACTTATTCATGCCAGAAAAGGCTTTAGAACACATAACTGCACCACTGAACGACAAATATATTTTACTTTTGCCACTAAAAAATTACAAAAAGGGCTTTAGAACAGATAACTGCCCCACTTAACGCCATAGGACCTTTTTCCACTTATACACGACACAAAAGGCTTTAGAATATTTAACTGCATGGTTAAATGGCAAATATATATATATTTTTTCTCACTTATTCATGCCAGAAAAGGCTTTAGAACATATAACTGCACCGCTGAACAGCAAATATATTTTTCTTTTGCCACTAAAACACGACAAAAAGGGCTTTAGAACATATAACTGCACCGCTGAACGGCAAATATATTTTTCTTTTTTCTACTTATACATGCCACAAAAGGCTTTAGAATATATAACTGCACTGCTGAACGGCAAATATATATTTCTTTTTTCCACTTATACACGACACAATTGGCTTTAGACTATACAACTGCACCGCTGAAGGGCAAATATATTTTTCTTTTCTCCACTTATACACTCTACAAAAGGCTTTAGAACATATAACTGCACCGCTGAACAGCAAATATATTTTTCTTTTGCCAGTAATACACAACAAAAAGGACTGTCATTTTCGCACGTCATCACACAACGGCTAATAAGCCCTTTTTTCCCACTAATACAAGCCCAAAAATGCTTTAGACCACATAACTGCACCACACAAGGGCAAATGAGACATAGAAATATTTTCTTGTAATAAACCCTGTTAATGGCTGTATCAAAGAGCACTTGCACCCCAATAACAAGAACGGTTTGCTGGCATTACAGAGCTGTATAATGGCAATTTGCGTCCCCAGTCAGTGAGGCAAGGTGTAATAGGATTGTTCCTATTACCCAGTCTGTAACCTCCCCTACTGAACCCTGTTCAACATAAATGCTGTGGAATGATTCATACCTATCCTTTCTCTACACATTATCTTTCCCTGACTTGTAAATAATCTTTTTTTAGCACAATTACGTTTTTTCTTGCACTGTCCCCAGAGCCTGCAGACACGTCTCTTCCTGCACTAAGTACACTGGAAAATGGCAGAATCCAAGATGGCTGAGGCTATTTATAGGGCTGTGACATCACAGGGCTGGCTGGCTGCTGATTGGCTGCATGCATGGCATTATGGGTGATCCCACGTTCCCAGAGTTTCTTTTTCCATGTCCTCACATGTGCAGCAGCCATTTTAGGGAAAATGCGATTCGTTACCAAAAAGCGTGAGGAAATTCAGATTCGTTGCAAATCAAATTTTTCCTGAAATCCGGATCAAATTCCACTTCATCAACATCGATTCACTCATCTCTAGCTACAACCTTCGCTTCGACTTAAAGGGCCACCATTCGCATCGGAATGGTATTATTCAGATTGTCCTAAGCAGAAACCCCTAAAAGGTATGGTGATACACCACACACAGCATAACAACAGCACATCGGCTTGTATCGGCAATAACCAAGCTGCCATGGACTTCACTCATTTCTTTGCTAAATGGAAGCTGGTTACCAAAGGACTGAGAACTAAAGGACAATCGCACTGAGAACTACAGGGCATGGTGAGCCTCCTTCCAAAATGCCATAAGGGATTTAGATCTGTCCCGTATTGAGGGGTTACTGTAGATCTCGTGGTAAAGTGGCTTGGAAGCGAGTCTGCTGAACATGCCAAAAGAATCAGGTTCCACAGGTTCTTCTTACAGGCAGTTTAAGTCTTCTCAAGAAGAGAATAAACCTAAAGCTCTTACCAAACAATGCCCCCTGCACAAGAAACCACATCCTCTACTAGAATGCAGAGACTTCAGGGAGAAGTCTTTAACCTCTTAAGGACACAGGGCGTACAGGTACGCCCTAATGTCCGAGTCCTTAAGGACACAGGGCGTACCTGTACGCCCTGTGTTTAAACTGCTACTGCGCCCGATGTGGGCGCCGTAGCAACATGGTTCCTGCTGATGTAGATCAGCAGGAACCATGTTCTAATGCCGAGGGGGGTCATGTGACCCCCCCGTATCGGCGATCGCTGCAAACCGCAGGTCAATTCAGACCTGCGGTTTGCAGCGGTTCTAGGATCTCTGATCCCGCGGTCTGTGACCGCGGGGATCAGAGAGTTAATGCCCGAAGTTAATCATATTAACCCCCTGCATCCCCGATCTTGTTATGGCGGCGGGGGTGCAGGGGGTGGCTGCGGCGGCGGTAGGCGGTGCGGGAGGCGGGCGGTGCGGCAGGCGGGATCGCAATAGCGATCCCCGCCCGCCTCCCTTGTAATAATTCCCTGGTGTCTAGTGGTTCTATCAGAGTGCCAGCACATTGCTGGCACTCTGATAGAAAGCGGCTGGCATCTGTGCTGCAGATGCCAGCCGTTTAACCTTCCTTACCGCGGTCCGGACGGACCGCGGTATGGAAGGTGTTAACAGGGAGGAGCTCCCTCCCTCTCCCATCGGGGGCTGCTGTGCCTATGCAGCCCCCCAGGATGGGATCGCAGAGGAGGGAGCTCCCCTCCTCCTATCCATCACCCACTGCTCTCTAATGGCAGTGGGTGATGAGTTACCATGGCAGCAGGACGCTTTCAGAAGCGTCCTGCTTGCCATGGTATAGTAACTCTGGTCAGACTTCTGCTAAAGGCAGAAGTCTGACCAGACTGTGAAAAGTAAAAAATACAGTGCAGTACACTATATAGTGTACTGTACTGTATTATATAGACACCAGATCCACTGGATCTACAAGAACCAAGTGGGTCTGGGTCCAAAAAAATGTAAAAAAGTGAAAAAAGTAAAAATAAAAAAACACAAATCACTGAATAAAAAGTAAAAAAAAAAATACACTACACATATTAGGTATCGCCGCGTCCGTAAAAAACAGCTCTATAAAAATGTCACATGACTGAACCCCTCAGGTGAACGCCATAAAAAAAAACCAAAAATGGTGTAAATAAGTCATTTTTGGGCACCTTACATCACTAAAAGTGTAATACAAAGCGATCAAAAAGGCGTATGCCTCCCAAAATAGTACCAATCTAACCGCCATCTCATCCCGCAAAAAATGAGCCCCTTCATAAAACAATTGCCCAAAAAATAAAAAAACTATGCCTCTCAGACTAAAACATGATTTTTTGTTTCAAAAATGCTTTTATTGTTAAATGTAAAAAATTTAAAAAAGTAGACATATTGGGTATCTCCACGTCCGTAAGAATCTGCTCTATAAAAATATCACATGACCTAACCCCTCAAGTAAACACTGTAGAAAAAAAAAAAAACTTTGTCAAAAAGCCATTTTTTGTCACCTTACATCACAAAAAGTGTAATAGCAAGCGATCAAAAAGTCATATGACCACCCAAATAGTGCCAATCTAACCGCCACCTCATCCCATAAAAATTATACCCAACTTGAGACGATCGCCTAAAAACTGAAAAAAATATGGCTCTCAGACTATGGAGACACTAAAACATGTTTTTTGTTTCAAAAAGGATATTATTGTGTAACACCAAAATAAATAAAAAAAAGTATACATATTGGGTATCGTCGCGTTCAGTAACGACCTGCTCTATAAAAATATCACATGACCTAACCCCTCAGGTGAACGCCGTAAACATAAAAAATAAAAACGTTGTAAAAAAGTCATTTTTGTCACCTTACATCACAAAAAGTGTAATAGCAAGTGATCAAAAAGTCATATGCACCCCAAGATAGTACCATTCAAACTGCCATCTCATCCCGCAAAAAATGAGCCCCTACATAGGACAATCGCAAAAAAAAAAAAAATATATACTATGGCTTTCAGAATGTGGAGACACAAAAAAATCATTTTTTCAAAAATGCTTTATTATGTAAAACTGAAACAAAAAACCCCAAAAAGTAGTCATATTTGGTATTGTCGCGTCAGTAACAATATGCTCTATAGAAATAACACACAATCTAACCTGTCAGTTCAACGATGTAAATAACAAAAAATACAAAACTGTCCCAAAACAGCTATTTTTTTGCAAATTATCAATTTTAATCCATTTTTCCAGTAACAAAGCAAGGGTTAACAGCCAAACAAAACTCAATATTTATTGCCCTGATTCTGTAGTTTGCAGAAACACCCCATATGTGGTTGTAAACTGCTGTATGGCCAAACGGCAGGGCACAGAAGGAAGGGAACGCCATATGGTTTTGGAAGGCGGATTTTGCTGGACTGGTTTTTGACACTATGTCCCATTTGAAGCCCCCGATGCACCCCTAGAGTAGAAACTCCAAAAAAGTGACCCCATTTTTGAAACTACGGGATAAGGTGTCAGTTTTGTTGGTACTATTTTAGGGTAAATATGATTTTTGGTTGCTCTATATTACACTTTTTTGAGGCAAGGTAACAAAAATTGAAATTCTGAAACTTCATCTCCATTTGCCAATAACTCTTGTGGAACACCTAAAGGGTTAACAAAGTTTGTAAAACTAGTTTTGAATACATTGAGGGTGTAGTTTCTTAGATGGAGTCACTTTTATGGAGTTTCTATTCTAGGGGTGCATCGGGGGCTTCAAATGGGACATGGTGTCAAAAATCCAGTCCAGCAAAATCCGCCTTCCAAAAACCATATGGCGTTCCCTTACTTCTGTGCCCTGCCGTTTGGCCATACAGCAGTTTAGGACCACATATGGGGTGTTTCTGCAAACTACAGAATCGGGGCAATAAATATTGACTTTTTTTGGCTGTTAACCCTTGCCTTGTTACTGGAAAAAATGTATTAAAATCAAATATTTTCCCAAAAATCGAAATTCAGAAATTTTATCTTTATTTGCCATTAACTCTTGTGGAAAACCTAAAGGGTTAATGACGTTTGTAAAATCAGTTTTGAGTACCTTCAGGGGTGTAGTTTCTAGAATGGGGTCATTTTTGGGTGGTTTCTATTATGTAAGCCTCGCAAAGTGACTTCAGACCTGAACTGGTCCCTAAAAAGTGGGTTTTTGAAAATTTCTGAAAAATGTCAAGATTTGCTTCTAAACTTCTAAGCCTTGTAATGTCCCCAAAAATGAAATGGCATTCCCAAAATAATCGATACATGGAGTAGACATATGGGGAATGTAAATCAATAACTTTTTTTGGCAGTATTACTATGTATTCTAGAAGTAGAGAAATTGAAACTTGGAAAATTGTAAATTTTTCAAAATTTTTGGTAAATTTGGTATTTTTTTATAAATAAAAATGAAATTTTTCGACTTTATTT
This sequence comes from Bufotes viridis, assembly GCA_033119425.1. Lineage (NCBI taxonomy): Eukaryota > Metazoa > Chordata > Amphibia > Anura > Bufonidae > Bufotes > Bufotes viridis. The sequence continues at coordinate 33,852,735 of CM065594.1, read as the reverse complement.
TACCACTGTCATGAAATACAATATGTGACGAAAAAACAATCTCAGAATGGACTGGATAAGAAAAAGCGTTTTAAAGTTATCACCACATAAAATGACACTGGTCAGATTTCCAAAAAATGGCCTGGTCCTTAAGGTGAAATAGGGCCGTGTCCTTAAGGGGTTAAAGGAACGCAAAGAATTCCTCAAAGAAAACAATATCTTCTTCAGGTGCTGCACTACAACATCGCACTTCCCCAGAAACTGTAAGGTCAGTGTGACATGCACAGAATGCGGTAGCACGGAACACAACACAGATTTACACACAGGACAACCTTCTAAGGTATCACACCAAGCAGAGGAGCATGACGGGAATCAGATAGACACTGACATAGAAATAGCATTAGTTACTTCTCACTGTACAGAGATCTGTAAAGGACTCACAGGAGGGAAGTCCTGCTCACACTTCTGCCTTGTCAGAGTTTATCTGGTCAGCCACCAAGATAAGGCGATTAAGGTATATGCAATTTTAGATGATCAAAGCAAAAGGTCTTTAGCTAAATCCACCTTCTTTCACACCTTCAACATTGTAGGACCCGGTTCTCCCTACTCCTTAAGGACATATGCTGGTACCGTTGAGACGGCGGGGAGGAAAGCAACTGGGTACAAGGTAGAGTCCATGGGTGGTCAGACCTGCTTCTCACTGCCAACCATACTGAAATGCAATCACATTCCTGACAACCATTCAGAGATACCTACACAAGAGGTAGCAGTACTAGCAGCACACCACCCCCACCTGGGGCATATAGCTCACCTGATACCAGAACTGGACCCAGAATCCCCGATAGTCTTACTCCTTGGAAGAGACATACCATACTACGAGTTCATAAGGCTAGAAGACAGATTAACGGCCCCCAAAACGCTCCATACACCCAGAGACTTGACCAAGGATGGGTCATTAGAGGAGTCATCTGTCTGGGAGGAGCACAAAAGCCAACCTCAGTCAACAGTATTCTCACCAACACACTTGAAAATGGACATCCTTCCCTATTCCAGCCATGTCAGAGTATTTTCCTTGGATATCATGGATCAAGGAATAGTAAAAGACAATTCAAAAAGCTGGGTCACACCTTTACCATTTAAACCCCGGACACAGGGCCGGACTGGGGATAAAAACCAGCCCTGGAAAAAGTTGCATACCAGCCCCGGAAAAAGTTGCATACCAGCCCCAAACACACACGCCGCGAGCGTGTGTATGTATGTGTGTATATATATATATATATATATATATATATATAATTATATACACACACACAGGCCGGGCCTTACCCTAGCGTTGCCGTGACTTGGCCTCTGCGCAGTGGCAACTCTAGGAACAATATATGGGAGGCACATAAGATACCACAGTCAAAATGGGGGGCACTAATAATTTTCCCCACTTAAATTCATACAACTGAAAAAAAACGAAATAAGTATATATAAATTCAAAATACGAGAGTATTGCGGTATGCAGGGATACATTTATAATAAAATAATTTACTTACAAAAGAACCTATTCCATCTTCTGCTGTGCTGTCCTCTGCTTGCTTCCACGGATCTTCCCCTCTTTTCAATCTGTCCTCAGTGCGCAGGGCAGGCACACTGCTATGGGGATCTGTGGATGACACACTGTTATGGGGGATCTGTGGATGACACACTGTTATGGGGGATCTGTGGATGATACACTGCTATGGGGATCTGTGGATGACACACTTTTATGGGGATCTGTGGATGACACACTGTTGTGGGGATCTGTGGATGACACACTGTTATGGGGATCTGTGGATGACACACTGTTATGGGGATCTGTGGATGACACACTGTTATGGGGGATCTGTGGATGACACACTGTTGTGGGGATCTGTGGATGACACACTTTTATGGGGGATCTGTGGATGACACACTGTTGTGGGGATCTGTGGATGACACACTTTTATGGGGATCTGTGGATGACACACTGTTATGGGGATCTGTGGATGACACTGTTATGGGGATCTGTGGATGACACACTGTTATGGGGATCTGTGGATGACACACTTATGGGGGATCTGTGGATGACACACTTATGGGGGATCTGTGGATGACACACTTATGGGGATCTGTGGATGACACACTTATGGGGGATCTGTGGATGACACTGTTATGGCGGAATCTATGGATGACACTGTTATGGGGAATCTGTGGATGACATACTGTTATGGGGTACTTTTACACCTGCGGCATGGCTATCCGACCTATCCGGGCTGTTCACCCTCCTGATCCGCCATGCCGCAAGTACCCGTGCACTGCCGTGCTGCTGCTCTGTCCCCATTGACTATAATAGGGGCAGGGGCGGAGCTATGGTGCAGCATGGCAGAGATCGCCGGACTAAAAAGTCGGACATGCAGTACTTTTTAGTCCGGCGATCTCTGCCGTGCTGCCCCATAGCTCCGTCACCTGCCCCTATTATAGTCAATGGGGACAGAGCAGCAGCACGGCAGTGCACGGGTACTTGCGGCATGGCGGATCAGGAGGGTGAACAGCCCGGATAGGTCGGATAGCCATGCCGCAGGTGTAAAGTACCCCATAACAGTATGTCATCCACAGATCCCCCATAACAGTGACATCCACAGCGCCCCATAACAGTGACATCCACAGCGCCCCATAACAGTGACATCCACAGATTCCCCATAACAGTGTCATCCACAGATTCCCCCATAACAGTGTCATCCATAGATTCTGCCATAACAGTGTCATCCACAGATCCCCCATAACAGTGACATCCACAGTGCCCCCATAACAGTGTGCCAGTAGCCGTCCCCTTTAGTGCCAGTAGCCCCTTTATGTGCCAGTAGCCCCCTTTAGTACCAGTAGCCGTCCCTTTATGTGCCAGTAGCCGCCCCTTTATGTGCCAGTAGCCGTCCCCTTTAGTGCCAGTAGCCCCTTTATGTGCCAGTAGCCCCTTTATGTGCCAGTAGCCGTCCCTTTATGTGCCAGTAGCCGTCCCCTTTAGTGCCAGTAGCCCCTTTAGTGCCAGTAGCCCCTTTAGTGCCAGTAGCCCCTTTATGTGCCAGTAGCCATCCCTTTATGTGCCAGTAGCCCCTTTATGTGCCAGTAGCCCCCTTTAGTGCCAGTAGCCCCTTTAGTGCCAGTAGCCCTTTATGTGCCAGTAGCCCCGTTTGGTGCCAGTAGCCCCCTTTAAGTGGCAGTAGCCCCCTTTAAGTGGCAGTAGCCCCTTTAAGTGGCAGTAGCCCGCTTTAAGTGGCAGTAGCCCCCTTTATCTGCCAGTAGCCCCTTTTATCTGCCAGTAGCCCCTTTATCTGCCAGTAGCCCCTTTAGTGCTGCCAGTAGCCCCTTTAGTGCTGCCAGTAGCCCCTTTAGTGCTGCCAGTAGCCCCTTTAGTGCTGCCAGTAGCCCCTTTAGTGCTGCCAGTAGCCCCTTTATCTGCCAGTAGCCCCTTTATCTGCCAGTAGCCCCTTTAGTGCTGCCAGTAGCCCCTTTAGTGCTGCCAGTAGCCCCTTTAGTGCTGCCAGTAGCCCCTTTAGTGCTGCCAGTAGCCCCTTTATCTGCCAGTAGCCCCTTTAGTGCTGCCAGTAGCCCCTTTAGTGCTGCCAGTAGCCCCTTTAGTGCTGCCAGTAGCCCCTTTAGTGCTGCCAGTAGCCCCAAGAAAAAAAAAAAAAAGAACACTTAGACTTACCTCCAGTGATGCGATGCAGGCCTCTTCCGGCCTGTGTCTCGAAGCTGTGCGGCTCAGCGGCGCGATGATGTCATCGCGCCGCCGAGCCGGCTTCTGATAGGCTGCCAGCCTAGTGCTGGCAGCCTATCAGAGGAACAGGGAGAGGTCACGCCTCTCCCTCCTCTGCTGCTGCTCCGCACGGAGATGAGCGCAATGCAAGCGCTCATCTCCGTCGCCACTGGAGCCCAGTGTGCCTGCGGCCGCCGGCCGGCCGTGCGGCAGTCAGGGCTACCGGCCTACCGGGAATTTTCCCGGTATCCCGGTAGGCCAGTCCGGCCCTGCCCGGACATGACGCTCACCTAACAACAAAGAACTTGTCTACAGTCGATTTATCTCCCTTAAGCACAAACTTCAGAGGACATCAGAGACGAAGGAACATTTCTTAACCTTCATGGAAAGAATATTCCAGAACAACCATGCAGAAATGGCACCCTCACTCCAAGACTCAGAGGAGTGTTGGTACTTACCCATATTCAACGTATATCATTCTAAAAAAACAGGGCAGATAAGAGTAGTATTTGACTCGAGAGCCAGGTGCAAAGGCAGCTCGCTAAATTATGTCTTACTGTCTGGTCCAGACCTCAAAAACAGACTTCTAGAGGTACTTCTCCACTTTTGCAGAGATTCTGTAGCATTTATGGCCAACATACAACAGATGTTCCACTGCTTCCTCATCAAGGAAGAACACAGAAACTACTTGAGGCTCTTCTGATACCGCATCAACAACCCCAATGAAGACATGTAGAGTACTGAATGAGAGTGCACATCTTTGTAAACAGTCCTTCCCCTGCAGTCGACATTCAGCCCGAGACGGTGAAGCAAAGTATGGGTCGGATGTCAGGTCCTTTGTGGAAAAAGATTTCTATGTGGACGACTGCTTAAAATCCACACCCATGAACGAGATTGCAACCAGTCTCCTAAAAAGGGGGAAAATCACTGAAAATGGTGCACTACAATGGTGAATGCAATTGACAATATATGGCTAAACCCTCAAGCTGATATTAAAATGAGACGTTCGCCAATATATTCTAATATCAAGAACATACAGGAGCCCGTGCACCCCGTCAAGGTCTCTCAGTATGGCACGGGACCTAACGCTAACCTACCTATGCTGTATGTGCAGTTTATGATAGGTGTATAAAGTCCGAAACACAGCCAACAGCTCCCAGTTACCTCCAGCGTGAAATCACACAGTGGTCCTTGAGGTGGGATAGGACCACTCTTTCGAAGGTCTTCATGATCACGGACGTTAGAGCAACAGGTTTGAAGTCATTTAGGTCTGAGGCACCAGGCTTCTTTGGTACCGGAATAATGATCGATCGCTTGAAGCAGGCGGGCAGGTATGCATTCTTGCTGGGGATTGCTGATAGCAACGGATCATATGGGCAGGATTTGGTCCCCCGGGTAGAAATGCGCAACCAGCATTTAGGGTCTTGAGCATCTCTTGCCATTTAGACCACTTTATTCTGTGATTTTGTCCTAAAAAGGGCTCAGGAAATTATTGCGCTAATCTGAGGTTGCACAAAATCACCTCCAAGTTAATGGAGGCCTTCTCACCCCAAGACCATTCAAATGATCTAAAGGACTTGGCTCTTAACATCGACTGCCTTCCCATGCAGCGGAGCCTCTGTTTGCTCTGGGATTTAAAGGCAGATACTTTCACCTTCCAAATCAGCAAGAAAGAAAAGCCCTTCACATGCAGAGGAGTCCTGTCCACTATAAACCGCTTAAATGATCCTATGGGATTCGTAGCACCTGTTACCAACCAAGATAAAATGATGTTAAGAGACTTCACAACAGAGCTGTCTGATTGGGGTGATCCGCTTCCCATGGAGAAAAAAGAGCCGTGGACAGGTTGGAGGAAGTCTTTTGAAGCTTTGTCCAGCCTTCATGTGACATGACCATATTCTTCCATGCCATCAACTGAAGTCAAGATGCAAAGACTATATTTCTTCTGTGACGCTTCAGTCGAGGTGATTGCAGCCATAGCATACCTGAAGATCATAGACGTCAAAGAACGATGCCATATAGGGTTTGTTATGAGCCGGACCAAACTGGCGCCACTCCGCGAGCACACAATACTCAGACTGGAGCTCTGCACTGCTGTGCTTGCAGTGGAGTGTCACGCTTCGGTGTGGGAGGGAAACACCACACCGAGCATAGGAGGGAAGGGGCGAACAGGGAATCAGGCCTTAGAACTAGGGAAGGAAAATGGACACCTCCTAGTGAAAACCCTAACCAGACTTTCTCTGGATCCATTTGAAAACCTGAAGATGACAGCAGGGAGCCCAAAAACTGTACCTCACGTACAGCAAAAACACACACAATTTATTATACCTTAGGATCTGTAACACCTGTCTAACGTGATCCTGATGTATCTCTACGTCTGGAGAATAAATTAGAATGTCATCTAAATACATGACTACAAACCTTCCCACAAGGTAATAAAAATGTCATTCACAAAATGCTAGAAAACCGCAGGAGCATTGGTCAACCCAAAAGGCATGACCAGGTTCTCAAAGTGCCCCTCAGGAGTATTAAAAGCTGTTTTCCATTCATCCCCTTCCTTGTTACTAACCAAATTAAATGCCCCCCTTGAGTCCAACTTGGAGAACACCTTGGCACCAACAATCTGGTTGAACAATCTGGTTAAACAAATCAGAAATCAAAGGAAGAGGGTAAGGACCACGGACAGTAATCCTCTGTCCTTTTTTTTTTTTAACAAAAAAGAACCCTGCTGCCACTGGAGATTTGGAAGGTTTTATGTGTCCATTAGCCAAACTCTCAGCAATATATTCTCTCATGGCCAGTTTTTCAGGTCCAGAAAGGTTATACAATCTAGATTTTGGCAACTTAGCTCCAGGAATAAGGTTGATAGGACAATCATATTCCTGATGCGGAGGTAAATCCTTGCATCCACTCTCAGAAAATACATTGGTGAAATCAGATATAAAAGAGGGTAATGTCTTAGTAGTTAAAACAGAAAAATATGGATTCATACAAATGTCAATGCAATAATCACCCAGTCCAAATTCTAGCTTGCCAATCGATGGTTGGATTGTGCTTGCTTAACCACGGTAAACCCAGAACCACCGGAGCAGGAAGACCCTCCAACACAAAACACAAGATAAATTTTTGATTAAAGTCATCTACTTTTAACCTCTTAAGGACGAAGGGCGTACATGTACGCCCTTCGTCCGCACTTTAAAGATGGCACCCGCTCCCGCACGGAGCGGGCGCCCGAGCTGCGGGTAAAAGCTTGATTCATCAAGCTGACACCCGCAGCTCATGTCCGCGACCGGCAGCGATGCCGATCGCGGACATTTAACCCCTCAGATGCCGTGGTCAATCCTGACCACGGCATCTGATCGCATAAAACCGAAAGTTTCACTTTCGGTTTTGCTCGGCTCCCTGATGGCCACAAGGGGAGCCGGAGCATGCATGTAGTACCCTAGGTTTCTGTGAATGAAACCTAGGGTACTACACAGTATTCCTATGGAGCCTATGACTGTAATAGGCTCCATAGGAAATATGCGATTTTCTCATATATTCCAATGCTATTGCATTGGAATATATGAGAATAGCAATCTGATGATTGCATCTTATAGTTCCCTATGGGAACTATAAGAAAGTGGTAAAAAAAAAAAAAAAAGTTTAAAAATAAAAATTAAATAAAAAAATATAAAAATTCAAATCACCCCCTTTCCCCAAAATGAAAATAAAATAAATAAAAAATAAAAAAATTACACATAATGGGTGTCGCAATGTGCGAAAACGCCCATACTATAATAATATTAAAAATATTCACCATACGGTAAACATAAAAACGGAAAGAAAGCGTCCAAATGGCTAATTCGCCATTTTTGGACGCTTCATTTCCTAAAAAAATGAATAAAAAGTGATCAAAACATCATACGCACCCCATAATGGTATCAATTAAAAGTTCAGATTGCCCCGCAAAAATGAGCCCCTACACTGCTCCATACGCATAATTACAAAAAGTTATAGGGGTCAAAACATGGCGACAAAAAATAAAATAAAAAATTCCCACTTTTAATTTTTTTTTCACTATCAAAACGCAAGAAAAACTATACATATTAGGTATTGCCGGATTCGTACTGACCTGAAGAATAAAATTAACCAGTCAGTTTTATCGCAAATCGAACGTTGTAATTTAAAAACCCGTAAAACTGTGGTGAAATTGCTTTTTTTTTGCAATTTCACCCCATTTGGAATTTTTTTCCCGTTTCCCACTACATCACATGCAAAAATAAATGGTAGCGTTAAAAAGTACAACTTGTCCCGCAAAAAATAAGCCGTCATATGGCTATGTGAGCGGAAATATAAAAATGTTATGGCTTTTGGAAGGCAGGGAGCGCAAAACAAAAACGCAAAAATCTCAAAACCCCCGGTCCTTAAGGGGTTAATCTGATATCATGCACCACTTGAGATAAACACTTCTGAGTTAGAGGTGCAGAATCAATAAGAAAAATCAGATTTTTTTTTAATGCACTCTGTGAGAACCCACGCATATGGACGAACTGAGCATCAATCAGGTTCACCTCAGCCCCGCTGTTGATAAACACCTCAATCCCAACAGTTTTGGACTCTAGCACCACCTCAGCAATCAGCTGAAATTGGGTACTACCAGTCAAAGACAAATCCACATTTTCTGACTCACCCCTCCAAGAGTCAGATGGGAATTAAATGTCCCTCATTTTTCTTTTTTGCCGTTGAATGTATGGACATACTCTGATAAAATGTCCCCTTTCCTATTACCAGAATGCTCAAAAGCAGATCCAGGAGTAGCTCCCCCAAATTGCATGGGTTTGTCTCCAGAGTGTCAGAGGAGGGCAATACAGCATGTGGTAGTACATCCTAATAGTGGGGGTCCCTAGATCTCTCTCTCTCAGGCATCTATCAATATCAATGTGTATAGCAAGAGACATAGCAGCCTCCAGAGACACTGGGGTTTCATGAAATGCCAAAGCGTCCTTCAGCCTCTCTGATAACCCTTGACAAATCTGGATACGGAGAGCTGAATTGTTCCCCTTTGTATCCATAGTCTACCTCCTAAACTCAAAGCAATAAATCTCAGTGGAATGATCACCCTGATGAAAGCCATGCAGCTTGGTTTCAGCTAGAGAGGTCCGATCCGGATCATCATAGAAAAGACCCAAAGCTTCGAAAAATTAATCTACTGACCGGAGAGACTGAGATCCAGTCGGCAGAGAAGAAGCCCATGACGGTACATCCCCATTAAGCAAGGAAATAACCACACTGACTCACTGTTTCTCATCCCCGGATGAGTATGGATGTAGCTAGAGATGAGCAAATTTTTAATTTTGCCGGTTCACCAAATTTTTCAGAAAACTTTGCTTAGATCTGAATTTATTTGTGGAATACGGCTATTTCCGTGCTGCAGAAAGCCATTATAGGGGTGTAGAACACTGTGTCTTGCAGTAACATGCATAGGGAGTCTGCTGTGGTAGTGAAACAATACTGTGAGTCAGTATGACAAGTACATGACAGGTGTCACTTAGAATCACTGCATACTTCACTTATTTGGGCAGTCATGGGGCCAAAACTGACCAAATAACTCAAGTATCAACTCAGCCTTACAGGTAGATGCTAGCATCAAGAAGAAGCACACTCATTTACCACACCCTTCTCAGCTGATTCCACATAGATTTCTACAAAACCTGTTCTATTAAACGCTTATACAAGTAGACCCCCCAGACAGAGTGGAGAGGGTGTCAGCAATAACTTTGTGTTGACGTCACTGATTAATTTTCCCCATTCTCTGATCTATCAGAACAATTACCCAGAAAAAACTAATCCTGTCCGTGGAGCATACACCTTCACTCAGGCAGCATTTGCTCAATAATCCATCAGTATTGCTAATGGCAAAAAAAAAAAAAAAACAGGAGTGGATCTAAAACAGAGATAACACGTGAATAGAATATTTGCATATCTTCTGTGTTTTCTATCCACTCCTGCTTTTGGCTACCAAATCATAGGCCAATTCTGATGGGACCATACAGGCCTTAAAGCTGCTACACAGACAGGATCCATTGAGCGTCTAATTTTTCCTTTCTTCTGAAAGAACAGAAGAAGTGTCATATAACTGATGATGTCAGCCAGGCCGAAAGCGAAAATAGTGGACTAGTCATGAAGTGGGGAGGGTGGGAAGAGCATGATAAGTCCACAGAGTGGCCCTATGACATAGTGGTGAGGTGGAAGCAGCATGAGGAGACCACCAAGTGGCCCAATGACAGGATCTGGAGGTGTAAGCAGTATAAGGAGGCCACAGAATGGCACAATGACAGAGTCTGGAGGTGGCAGCAGCATGAGGAGACCACAGAGTGGCACAATGACAGAGTCTGCGGTTGGCAGCAGTATGAGGAGGCCACCAAGTGGCACAATGACAGAGTGTGGAGGTGGCAGCAGCATGAGGAGGCTACAGAGTGGCAGAATGACAGTGTGTAGACGTGGCAGCAGCATGAGTAGGTCACAGAGTGGCACAATGAGCGAGTCTGGAGGTGGCAGCAGCATGAGTAGGCCACAGAGTGGCACAATAACAGATTCTGGAGGTGGCAGCAGGATCAGGAGGAGGCCACAGAGTGGCACAATGACAGAGTTTGTAGGAGTCAGCAGCATGAATAGGCCACAGAGTGGCACAATGACCGAGTCTGGAGGTGGCAGCAGCATGAGGAGATCGACGAATGGCACAATGACAGAGTCTGGAGGTAGCAGCAGCATGATTAGGGCAGGATCTGGAAGTGTAAGCAGTATGAGGAGGCCACAGAGTGGCACAATAACAGAGTGTGGAGGTGGCGGCAGCATGAGGAGACCACAGAGTTGCACAATGACAGGATCTGGAGTTGTAAGCAGTATAAGGAGGCCACAGAATGGCACAATGACAGAGTCTGGAGGTGGCAGCAGCATGAGGAGAACACAGAGTGACACAATGACAGAGTCTGCAGTTGGCAGCAGTATGAGGAGGCCACCAAGTGGCACAATGACAGAGTGTGGAGGTGGCAGCAGCATGAGGAGGCTACAGAGTGGCAGAATGACAGTGTGTAGACGTGGCAGCAGCATGAGTAGGTCACAGAGTGGCACAATGAGCGAGTCTGGTGGTGGCAGCAGCATGAGTAGGCCACAGAGTGGCACAATGACAGATTCTGGAGGTGGCAGCAGGATCAGGAGGAGGCCACAGAGTGGCACAATGACAGAGGTTGTAGGAGTCAGCAGCATGAATAGGCCACAGAGTGGCACAATGACCGAGTCTGGAGGTGGCAGCAGCATGAGGAGATCAAAGAATGGCACAATGACAGAGTCTGGAGGTAACAGCAGCATGATTAGGGCAGGATCTGGAAGTGTAAGCAGTATGAGGAGGCCACAGAGTGGCACAATGACAGAGTGTGGAGGTGGCGGCAGCATGAGGAGACCACAGAGTTGCACAATGACAGAGTCTGGAGGTGGCTTAAGCATGAGGAGGCCAAAGAGGGGCACAATGACAGAGTGTGGAAGTGGCAGCAGCATGAATAGGTCACAGAGTTGCACATTGACCGAGTTTGGAGATGGCAGCAGCATGAGTAGTACAACTGCAAAAAAAAAGGGGGTCAGTCAGCACATCCCAATGTGCAGGTGCACACTGCCATGGCTAGAAACACAAAGAATATATTTCTTTTTCTACTGATAAATGTCAATAAATCTTTTCTACCTATAAGTGCAGCAACGATTGGCGAATGTATTTTCATTTTTCTACTGATATACGTCAATAAAGTTTTTTCTACATATAATTGCAGCAGCGAATGGCAAATGTATATTTCTTTTTGTACTGATATATAGTGATGAGCGTCAGGGGCTATATTCGAAATCGCGATATTTGACAAATATTTCGTAGAATATTCATCATATATTCGCAAATATTAAAAAAATGAATATATAGCAATATATTGAATATATTGTTATAAATTAATTTTTAGAATATTTGTCATTTTTCCTCATCCATCTGAAGTTAACATTACACATGATTCCTCCCTGCTTAGGGTGTCTGGTTCCCAAAAATACAGTTCTTTTCTGTCCGGGCTCCCTAGGATTTCGGCCCGCTCCAGTCAGTGCCCGTTGCCGTGCGCATGGAGCGTCCCCATCACCATGGGAACGCGTTTGGGGTTAGAATATACCATCGGATCTGAGTTTTCACGATCTCACAACAGCGAATAGTCTTGTCATAAGACTATGCAACCAATAGAGGGTGCTGTTCATGAGTTATGAACAGCGCCCTCTTTTGGTTTCATGAGAGCTTTCCTATGCATGTCTCCTTCTCAAATTCCACTATCCTTGGAAAATTATATCTGGTAAGAGATCTACCTCTTTTTTAGGGATATTGTGTTATGGAGCTGTTCAGTCAGCTTGTAATTGTTACTCAGGGAGTTATAACTGTTAGATAGACATGTAATCCTACGTATGTATAGGCAGCCATTTTACCATGTGCCTTCACTGTTAATGTAAATAATATAGTACATACTATCCTATGCTGTATACTTATACAAGCTATTTGTATTCTTGTAGTTTTACAATACATATACAATCTCTCACTCACGCGCACTTCGCAGAGCATACAACCTGTTGACCAATAAACAAGTTAGACTACAAAGAACAGTCCTCTTATTTGGAAGACAGGAATGTTTTTTGCACAGTATGTCTAACTGTGCAGTGTGTGAAAGTGTAATAGGACAGAACAATCTTTATTAATAAATCTTCTTATAGCAGAATAGTAGATTAGGGATGATGGTAGAAATACGGTAATCTTCATTAAAGAATCATCAAGAGTTGTAGAACAAGAATGACACTGATGTACTTAATTTGGAGCTACAGTGATCTCTATCAGTATTAGAATCTACAGTATTAGATTAGCTGACGCATTTTGGAGCTATATTGATGATTACATTTAAATAAATATATAAGTTAAGTATAATATTGAATTGATATTGCTTTCGCCAAGTTTTATATCGTATGCTATTTTTAGCGAGGAGTAGAATGGACTATCGCCTAGCAACTTCCTTCTTCAGATACATGTCAAGATTCCCCATAAGTGAAATTATTATAATTCTTCAAGACCATGTTTCCAGAAGAATAAGTGGTTTGTTTTCTATACAGAAATTATATATAAAATGCTTTCATCTGAATGTTCCATTATATATTTTGAAATTCCTTCCTGCAATTATGAAAGACTGATGATATGGTTAAGTTCATCGTGTGTAACAGTCTACTTTTATCTGATACTATATTTTCAGTTGCATTGTGTGACATAAGGCTCCCTAGCACCTGAGGAACTATCACTTCTTTAGAACCAGTTGTGATCTAAAGAACCAGCCTGAGCTGGGCGGTTTGGTGTTGGAAGTCTTCACACGGTGGTGGAGGCCCCAGTGTGCTTCCAAAATACACCATCAAAAGGAAGGAGTATACCTCAGTGAGGATATTATGTTATTATTAGTGTTTTATTGCTCATTGTGTAGCTACGTCAGTTCTCTGGTATGGACAGTAGCTGCCCTAGCAGCTTCTTCTCTCCAATTGACAGTTCAGAGTTCAAGGTGCCTGATCATGGACACTGCTGGCAAATGTCACCTACCAGCTATGGTGCCCATTCAGCACTTGAGTGGGCATAATTTTTAAAGCCCTAACATCCACTGTATATGTACATAGGATGTCGTCCAGTTTGTTAAACAAGTCTGTGAAGGTTCTCATTCATTAGTAGTAATAAGTCAGAGCTAGAGATGAGCGAATCGAATTCCACGAAGTGGAATTCGATTCGAATTTCAGGAATTATTCGGTTCGCCTAGAAGCCGAATTTCCTTATTCTACCACCTCCATTTGTGCGCAAAGTGCCGCCAGCCTCCATCTTGCTTGAAGATCTTGGACGAAATCCTGTGTGGCGCGAGATTACATCATCACGCCACACGTGATTTCGGCCGAGATCTTCAAGCAAGATGGTGGTGGCTGGCCCGTTGCAAGCAAATGGATGCGGTAAGTTTGATGTAATGTTTTTTTAAAATGTTGATTTCACACTGTACACTCAGATGCCATGATCATGTATGAAAGCGGCATGTGAGGGATACAATGATGGGGCGGCACTAATGCAGCTCCCTGTCATTGCACCCACTACTTATAAAAAAATGCCCTTCATGGTGAAGTAATTCGCCACAAAGCAATTTTTTTTGTGAAATTTGGAGAATAAGCTGAATCGAATTTTAACGAAATTTGCTCATCTCTCATCAGAGCACCTGAATGTTTTGCTAGTCATCCGACTGGCTTTATCTATTAGAATGTATGAAAAATGTCTGGCATCAAATACTGGTGGCTCATGCTTCAGTCATGGTGGTAAGATATTTATTGCATTTGCATGATTGTAGCTATTAGATGTAATTAAACTGCCTCAGAAGAAGAGCTATAACAGCATTGTAAGATATTAGAATTGTCCTATTCTGTAGTTGATAAGTTGACATTTTTGGACAACCCTTTTAAGGCGGTTTCTGTTACTGTCACATAGGGTGTAAACCCATTTTTAGGTTGTCTTCAGACGGCTAAGCCATGCCCACCAGCAGCAACCAATGGCTACATGATTTGGCAGTAAAATCATGTGGCCATTGATTTACGATGCTGGGTATGGCCTGGCCGCATTTGGGCAGCTGCACCATGGGGTCACACCCTTACTGTAAGAGTCAATGAAATAAAGAGAAAAAAGTCATGAAAATTTGACATGTTGCATACTTCCTTTAGTGTCATGGTGGGTGACTAATTTATTTTGCCTTTTCATTGCTGCCCCTAGTATACCTCATTTAGGTCACTGAACTAACCTCCTGATTTATAGAAGTCTCTGTCTTCTTTTTAACTCATGAAACTGCCAACTACGTATATATATAACTGCATACACTTTAATAATATCTTATTTCTGGAAGCTTTGGGCGCCTCCTGCAGATTGGTAATCATTTCAGTCTGCAACTTGGAAACAAAAAGATAATTAAATGTATAAACACCCTTGTTGTCAATATCACAGATTAAAAATATGATCCAGGGAGCTGAAGCATTGATTCTGCTACTGAACATGCTGTTACCTCTGGGGGGAAACCAGTAGCTCTGATTGCTGTGTAATGCTGTGTTTATGCCATACTCTTTACTTACACAAATGCCATTGAGTTCTGTCAGTCTGATATTTTTTCCAAGTACTGTTTGCTAACGGAGATGGTTCCATGAGAAAATTATAGAAGGCATCTCTAGTAAAGAGGCCACTTAAAGAGGTATTCCGGTTGGCACAAGTTATCCGCTATCAACAGGATAGGGGATAACTTTAAGATAGTGGTGGACCTACAACTGAGACCCCCACCAATCATGAGAACAGGGGCCCCTTACCCCCTGCAGGCCCCCCGTAGCCCACCTGAAATAACCGGAGAGGACAGTCCAGAGATAGCCGAGTACAGCAGTCACCAACCTCTAGAACTCCCATAAAAATGAATGGAGTGTGGTGTGTGCGCATGTGCAATTGGCCACTTTGGTCATTTCAGTGGAGCGCATGTGGTCTGCAGTGGGTACGGTGCCCCGTTCTTGTGATCAGTGGGTGTTCCAGTGGTAGAGCCCCCATTGATCTTAAAGTTATGCCCTATCCTGTGGATGGGCGATAACTTGTACCAACCAGAATACCCCTTTAATCTTCTTACTACTGCGAGGACGTGTTGTACAAATACTGCCCCCTCCACTGCATTTCTTTAACCTGTGAGATCCCCATCTTCTGCCGCTCTGCCTCTACTATTATATTTATGAAACTGGAAGCTCAGGATGAACTGTGCAATAAGCCTCTACAAAGTAGAATACAATGGAAGCATACAAATTAGAAAATGAAATGGAAGTATCACCTGTATTATTTTTTTGCATTAAATTAAACCAGAAAGCGTAACATATTTCTTTTTTCTAATCTGTCTTTATTTTCTGATTGTGCATTTTATATGGGGACGGCCATCTTGTCTGGGCTGCTGTTAACAGCATTTATAGACAAGCCATACATCACCTACATGGACCATAGCTTACAATAGACTGGAATTATTAACCCCTTAGTGACCACTAATACGCATTTTTACTGATGTAAACAAGACGGATTTTAGCTAAACAACTGGCTTTAATCAATCATTACATGTACCCAAATGGTGCATTAAAAACTATAACTTGTCCTGCAAAAAATAAGACTTCAGACAAGTACATTGATGAAAAAACATTGATGAAATCGCCAGGAAAGATCATCAATATCAGATTAGCGGGGGTCCAACAGCTGTCAGAGCAGCTGTTTGAAGAGGAGGCGGTGCTCCATGTGAACACTGCTTCTTCCTGTTCATTATACTGCACTTAATCTCAGAAGTGCATTGTAATTACAAATACTCGTTCTGTTCACTTGACTAGAGTGAGTACTTGTAATTACAATACATCACAGCTCGACATGTAGTATAATGACCAGGAAGCGGCGCTTGCATGAAGGTCTGCCCTCTCTTTAAACAGCTGATCGGTGGGGGTGCCGGGTGTCTACTCTGTCGATAGATCATTTATATATAAATATATATATATATATAGCAAGACTAACCCTTTTATTCACTTCTGTGAGAGAGTATTGTGGGCATGCTCTGTGACCTATGTAGAGGTCATTTTTCAGGAATGGGGAGTAGATAAGCTGTGAATATTGTGAATGTTAGATCCTATGTTAGCTATTCATGTGTTATCTGTCACGGTAATCCTGCCTGTGATGATAATCTGATGACTGCTGAGATGTTATCTGCACAGGTCCGGACTTGCCTATTGTAAGGCTCAGTGGCTACTATAAAAAAAAAACATCAGGCTTTTAGGATTTTTATTTTAATATTCTTGGCTATGGCTAGTAGAAGAGGTAGCAAGTGGAAGAACAGAATGTCTACAGGTGTAATACAGATGCTTTATGACCCCTCATGGGTTCTTACTGCAGTTAAAGAATGAATTGTAAATGATGGGACCAAATAGTGCTGTTATTTAGGGCAATGTTGTGGAAAATACATTTTATTATGCCACTGTATGTAGAAAAAGACTCTGCTACCTATTAGTCCACAACATTGGTCAGTAAAGTTGAGCTGTTTTGCCATCTCGGAAGCTAAAACAGGACAAATAAAGTTCTACCATAGATGCCTAAACTGAGAATACCTGTTTTATGGAGATACATTAAATAAAAAAATTAAAAGAAATACTTTGGAGACCATTCTAGGCATCTTTTTTAGTAATTTCAGAATAAAATGATTGCAGTCAGAACACTGTGATAAAAAAGCTAACACAGCTAAGAAGAGTCAGCCATTACAAATTAATAATGAATATCTTGTCTGATGATGATCCTCCTTTTGTTTGAGACCTTTATATAACCTTTTTGGAAAAATGAAGCAACAGGCATCTTGTTGAACCAGACTTGAAACCTCACCTTTCTAATGATATTCCAGACTTCAAATTCCTATTCAAATCTAAGAAGTCCTGCAAATCTCACTACATTTAGTCATAGAAAATATATTTATTTGCATACATAGTACAGTTGGCATACTAATGAATTTAGTTTTAACTCACTAAAAAAAGGTGCACCACAAGGATAAGCAACTGACAACACTGGCTAATCCCTGAAGCTGATGTTAAAAGCTGAGACTTTCGCCAATATCCTCCAGTCAGGAACATATCGGACCCCCTTCATGCACCACGTCAAGGTTTCTCAGCATGGCATGGGGTCCTACCACTAGACTATCTATGGTGTGTGATCAGGGTCTGATAGGTGCTGAGATCCAGCTCACAGTCCCAATCCCACTCACCTGCACTGCAGGACTAACAATGCAATGGGAGACAAATGAGGCCGCAGGCCCACCTACAACAGACCATGTGACACAGGCTCCCTGTTGCAACAGAATGTTACCAGCCATACACAATGGCACATTCAATACATATAAAGCAACAATCACAAAGAAACGTGGCCTTAATGGGTGGAACTGCTCAAACCAGAAACACTGTTGCGTGTTTCCAATGGGGGAAGAAGTTCCTCCGCATGTGGTTCGCAGCTAGGGGCCATCCCCAGAAAAAAAACTGCATACAATGGAGGATGCCGGCGCGAACAACATGCACCACATGGGAGCACACAGCCCCGCTCCCACTCAATTAGGACCTCCAATCCCACTCACTTGCGGCCTCATTTGTCTCCCATTGCATTGTTGCTCCTGCAGTGCAGGTGAGTGGGAAACCTTGACATGGTGCATGAAGGGGCTCCGATATGTTCCTGACTGGAGGATATTGGCGAAAGTCTCAGCTTTTAACATCAGCTTGAGGGATTAGCCAGTGTTGTCAGCACCTTTTTTCAGTGAGTTGTGTGTGTATATATTTTCAACCGCACATTGTTTTATTTTGTGTAGGATGTCTGTGAAGTGCATGTGGCTCGCGCCGGCATCCTCCATTGTATGCAATTTTTGCTGGAGATAGCCGCTTGCTGAGAACCACATGGGGAGGAGCTGCTTCCCCAGTTGGAAACACGCAACAGTGTTTGGGGTTTGAGCAGTTCCACCCATTTAGGCCACATTTATTATTGATTTGTGAATTTAGTTTTAGCATGATACATTGTTTTTAAAGTTCTATTGCACTGTGGTGACACCTTGCTCTCCCAGGAAGCTGATGTCTCCAAACTTATGTGGATATCTAAAGAAAGGGATTCTCTGGTTCCATAATGATTTTTTTAATCTGCCTACTGTAAACCACTGTTTTTGTTGGAGCTTTGCTTCCCCTGTTTTTCACTGCACTCTGGCAGGATATTTCTAGGCAGAACTTACTCTTTTTTAAGCTTATTGCTGGGTTGGCCAAACAAACCCAACATGCTTTGCTCCTCATGTCATACTGTTCCACCTGCAGTAGTCATGCCCTCTACACCTCCTGTCCCAATATTAAGTAGAACAAGCAAATGCATTTCAGAAAAACCAGCAGGAAGGTGATGAAAAAAGGAAAATCTGCATGTAAACCTCCTATCCTGATGGAATAATGCTGAGAAGAGCGAATGGAAAGTGCTGTCAAGAAAACAGGTATATGGGGCAAACATATGCATTGTTTGGGGTACTCTGGGCAGATAAATTAAACTCATTATAGGACCAAAGAACGCCTTTATCCACTACAGGACCGCCTAACACACGGATGCGTCCGGCCGGCGGTCCTGTTGCTCTGGCTGGACGCATCAGTGCGTCATCTCGCGAGATGCGAGATTTCCTGTGAAATCTCATTACCTGTATGCTCAATATAAGGAGAATAGCAGAAACTCCTAATGCTGGCCATACGTGTAATGATTGCGGAGACCCTCAAATGCCAGAGCAGTACAAACACCTCACATGTGACCCTATTTTAGAAAGAAGACACCCCAAGGTATTCTGTGAGGGGTATGGTGAGTTCATGTAAAATGTTATTTTTTGTCACAAGTTAGTGGAATATGAGACTTTGTAAAAAACAAAAATAAAAAAAAAAAAATATCAATTTCCGCTAACTTGTGCAAAAAAAATAAAAATTCTGTGAACTCGCCATGCCCCTCACGGAATACTTTGGGGTGTCTTCTTTCCAAAATGGGGTCACTTGTGGGGTATTTATACTGCCCTGGCATTTTAGGGGCCCTAAAGTGTGAGAATCCAAATGCTTAATAATGCCCTGTGAAATCCTAAAGGTACTCATTGGAATTTGGGCCCCTTTGCGCATCTAGGCTGCAAAAAAGTGGCACACATGTGGTATCGCCGTACTCAGGAGAAGTAGGGCAATGAGTTTTGGGGTGTATTTTTATACTATCTTTGTGTGAGAAATATCTTTGTAAACTACAACTTTTTAAATTTTTTTATACAAAGTTTACAGAGATTTCTCTCACCCAACATGGATATATGTAAAAATACACCCCAAAACACATTTCCCTACTTCTCCTGAGTACAGCAATACCACATGAGTGACACTTTTTTGCAGCGTGCTTTTCTTGGGTGTGCAAAGGGGCCCAAATTCCAACGAGTACCTTTAGCTTTTACATGGCTGCTCACAATTTAGCCCCACCCAAAATGCCAGAACAGTACAAACACCCCACAAATAACCCCATTTTGGAAAAAAGACACCCCAAGGTATTCGCTGAGGGGCATAGTGAGTTCATGAAAAATTAAACTTTTTCTCAAAAGTTAGCGGAAAGGGAGACTTTGTGAGAAAAAACAATAAAAAATCAATTTCCGCTAACTTGTGCCAAAAAAAAACTTCTATGAACTCGCCATGCCCATCACAGAATACTTTGGGGTGTCTTCTTTTCAAAATGGGGTCACATGTGTGGTATTTATACTGCCCTGGCATTTTAGGGGCTCTAAAGCGTGAGAAGAAAAATGCGTAAAAATGCCCTCCTAAAAGGTACTCATTGGAATTTGTGCCCCTTTGCGCATCTTGGCTGCAAAAAAGTGTCACACATGTGGTATCTCCGTACTCAGGAGAAGTAGGGCAATGTGTTTTGGTATGTATTTTTACATATACCCATGCTGGGTGAATGCCAGAACAGTAAACACACCCACAAATGACCCCATTTCGGAAAGTAGACACCCCAAGGTATTCACTGAGGGGCATAGTGAGTCCATGGGAGATTTTACTTTTATTTTTTGCCAGAAGTTAGCAGAAATAAAAACTTTATTATTATTTTTTTTTCCTCAGAAAGTGTCATTTTCCGCTAACTTGTTAAAAAAAAAATGAAATGATACATGAACTCACCATGCCCCTCTGCGAATAATTTGGGGTGTCTTCTTTCTAAAATGGTGTAATTTGGGGGGTATTTATACTATCCTGACATTCTAGCACCTGAAGAAACATGACAGGTGCTCAGAAAGTCAGAGCTGCTTCAAAATGCGGAAATTCCCTTTTTTGCACCATAGTTTGTAAACGCTATAACTTTTACCCAAACCAATAAATTTACACTTATTGGATTTTTTTTATCAAAGACATGTAGAACAATAAATTTATAGAAAAATTTATATAGAAATGTAGTTCTTTTTTTAAATTTTACAACAGAAAGTGAAAAATTTCATTTTTTTGCAAAAATTTGGTCATTTTTGATTAATAGCAAAAAAAGTTAAAATGTCAGCAGCAATAAAATACCACCAAGTGAAAGCTCTTTAAGTAAAAGGAGGTAAAATTCATTTGGGTGGTAAGTTGCATGACGGAGCAATAAACGGTTAAAGTAGTGTAGTGCGGAATTGTAAAAAGTGGCCTGGTCATTAAGGGGGTTTAAACTAGGGGGGCTGATGTGGTTAATTAAAATTCTGCAGCAAATTCTCAATGTAAAAAAATTACAACCACTGTTTAATATTGAGAACATGAAATATATTAATTCCATTCTTCACGCATATGACCAGCAGTAACATCTATCAAAAAATTACACCAGAGTCCTAGAAAGGTCTTCTCTCCCTAGCACAAATAAACTATTGATTTTGTACAAATTCTGAGACATCATTTAGAAATGTAAGAAGTTTCAATACATGGAAACTAGTCATCGGATAGACCTGATGACTAAACCAAAGGAGTCCAAGTGCTTTTCTGACCCCTTTGCTGCAGAGAGGTGCATATGCTCTTCCATTTATTTCCACGTAGACAGCCTGTCTAGGTGCGGATGAGATGAAATGCTCAGCATAAGACTTTGTACACCTTTACTTTAGAGTGATCGTGGGGGTTCTCTTCAATGGAAATTTCTTACACATGTCTATGATGTTTATATTTATGAAATAGTTGTAACCCTTTATAGAATTGAAGGGGAAATTATTATTATTGATGATATACAAACATACAGCAACCTTGACTCCAGGAATGTCTTTCTTGACGATTGGGTTGCATAGATGATAACATAGGTAATAGCTGATAATCTTATGAGAACATTTATAGCTAAAAATTGAAAAGAAGACCAAGGACTAAATCTGAACAAAGACATTTCAGCTAGTTCTTGTTATGAACTGACTTTGACATCCATGATGGGTACTAAGCAAAAGCTGGAAAAATAATCTAACCATTCATAAAATAATACTAGGTATAATAATTTTAAGGTTAATGTATAGTTTAATAAAAGCACATTGTCTTTTAAGAAGAAAAAAATAGATGCAAAAATTGCCTTTTTTTAAAAATTCACCTAAAGTCATTTTCTATATTCTTTTTAGTGTTGGGTGCGAATACTCAAATTGCGAATTTTATATAAGAACCTCCCAGCAGCCATTTTCTGCATTTTTATTTTTCAGTTCTGAGAGAGACAGCAGTGTTTTTTCTGTGATAGTCACAAGTTCACAACAATAGTTAGAGCACCAATCACTAATATGTAGTCAGACCTGCTAAAATGTGAAGTTGCACATATTGCGCAAAAATATGCGCATCATTAATTTGTGATTTGTGCAATCACATATATATTGGAGCACTCTATCTGCATATAAAGCTATTGTAATGTTATGCAGTGCCAACTATTTTTTCAGGTCTCGGGAAACTTCTAGCAGCTTGAGAAATGTAGCAATAGTGACCCACGTCTACGCGCAATACGCTCATATTACGTTGCCGATTTTCGCGAAATATTGCGAATTCAATTGACCCTGCAGTTCATCAATAATCCTTTCCAGGAATTAGCACCACTATAAGCCTTTGGGCACTTTTATCCTGGAATATACAGTGCCTTGCAGAAAGTGTTCACCCCCTTTTTTGTGTTTTGGTGCCTCATAACCTGGAATTAACATGGATTGTTTGAGGATTTGCATCATTTAATTTACAGAACATGCCCACAACTTTGAAGATGTTTATTATTTTTTTTTATTGTGAAGCAAACAACAAATAGGACAAAATAATAGAAAAAAAGGCAATGTACATAACTTTACCCTCCTAAAGTCAATACTTTGTAGAGCCACCTTTTGCAGCAATCACAACTCCAAGTTGCTTTGGATAAGTCTCTATGAGCTTGCCACATCTTGCCACTGGGATTTTTTCTCATGCCGCCTTGCAAAACTGCTGCAGCTCCTTCAAGTTGGATGGTTTGCGTTTGTGAACAGCAATCTTTAAGTCTGACCACTGTTGCTTTCGCAATGTGTTTGGGGTCATTGTCTTGCTGGAAGGTGAACCTCCGTCAAATCATGCACAGAGTGGTAGAGGTTTTTCTCAAGAATATCCCTGTATTTAGCACCATCCATCTTTCCCTCAACTCTGACCAGTTTGCCAGTCCCATCCCCCCCATGATGCTGCCACCACCATGTTTCACTGTGGGGATGGTGTTCTTTGGATGATGTGAAGTGTTGGGTTTGCACCATACATAGCCTTTTGTTTGATGACGGAAAGTTCAATTTTAGTCTCATCAGACCAGAGCACCTTTCTCCATACATTTTGGGAGTCTCCCACATGCCTTTTCGCTAACTCGCAACGTGCCTTTTTGTTTTTGCTGAAAGTAATGGCTTTCTTCTGGCCACTCTACCATAAAGCCCAACTCTATAGAACCTACGGCTTATTGTCGTCCTATGTACAGACACTCCAGTCTCTGCTGTGAAACTCTGCAGCTCCATCAGGCTTACCTTAGGTCTCTTTGCTGCCTCTCTGATCAATGCCCTCCTTGCCCGGTACATGAGTTTTGGTGGGCGGCCATCTCTTGGCAGGTTTGCTGTTGTGCCATGTTCTTTCCATTTGGTTATGATAGAATTGATGGTGCTCCTGGGGATCATCAAAGATTTGGATATTTTTTTTATAACCTAACCCTGATTTATACTTCTCAACAACATTGTCCCTTACTTGTTTGAAGAGTTCCTTGTTCTTCATGGCAGTGTTTGGTTAGTGATGCCTCTTGCTTAGGTGTTGCAGCCTCTGGGGCCTTTCAAAAAAGGTGTGTATATGTAATGACAGATCATTTGACACTTAGATTGCACACAGGTAGCCATCATTTCACTAATTATGTGACTTATGAAGGTAATTGGTTGCACCAGAGCTTTTTATGGGCTTCCTAACAATGGAGGCAAATACATACGCACATGCCATTTTTCTGTTTTCTATTTCTAAACAATAGTTTTATCTATATATTTTTCTCATTTCACTTCACCAAATTAGACTATTGTGTTCTGATCCATCACATAAAATTCATATTAGCAAAACATTGAACTTAAGACTGTAATGTAACAAAACACAAAAAATGTCAAGGGGGTTAATACTTTTGCAAGGCACTGTACTTGGGGATTTCAGCATTTAGAATATAATAAATCAAGTTTTCTTTGTTACAAAGCATTGCCTGATATATTTTTTTGACTAATAGACAGACACAATGGAAGATGAGCAGGGAAAGCACCAATTACTCAATCATCCAAACAATAATCATGTGGCGCCACCTGATGCTATTCCAATTGAAATTAAGGTTTGTTATCGCCAAGTGTTCATCCCATTGAAAACTACATCTTTAAGAGTCTTTAAGGCTCCATTCACACGACCGTATGTTGTCCGCAAAAAAACGGATCCGTGTCCGCAAAAAAACGGATCCGTGTCCGTTTTTTTGCTGATCCATAGACTTCAATAGGGCCATGTCCTATTGAAGTCTATGGATCAGCAAAAAAACGGAATGCAATCCGTTTTTTTGCGGACACGGATCCGTTTTTTTGCGGACAACATACGGTCGTGTGAATGGAGCCTAAAGGTGAGATGCACAAACTTATTTGTGCCAGGTTTTAAATTGAACCACTCCCAATGACTTAATTGAAAGGGAATATTACTGAGATATTTCTGCCATGATGACTTTTAAACCAGAGAGGAGCAGACGAGGCGGGCAGGAGGCTCTTCCTGCATGCTTCTTTCTCCAATCTCCATTGTAGTTTATATGATTTGTGAAACATTCTGCTCTTCCCTTGACTGCAATAACCTAAAATAAAAATAGCCACTTATATCTACTCATCTCTAGGTTGCAGAACATGCCCTGGCATACCCTATGAACATGTCTCTATTCTAATAGCAAAAATGAATCACTTTGCTATGTCTAGCGCACGCCCCGAGGAGGTGGTGAAGAACTCAAAAGATAGAATCTCATCTCCTAAGCAAACATAAGAAAAGTTTTGCATTGATCGTTCTTCTGAGTCACTTACAATACTGTAGAGCTCATGCAACCCCAAAGAGCCCTCTAAAACAGTGCCAGTAAAACACTGACTCCAAAAATGAAGCCAGCCATACAGTGCGTCCCCATAATAGTGCCAGCTAGAAATGTGTCCACCTTTTCCTTTGAACGAAAGATCCGCAGTTTCTCATGAAACCAATTCAATGCAATATTGCAACAAGGTAGTAACTTGAAAGGCTGAAATTCACATCACAAATACTAAGTGGCCATCACATCACAAAAAAAACACTTGCTCAGCACAAAGTCACTGCTTTTTCTGATACTATTGTGTGTGTAAGGCTACTTTCACATTAGCGTTTTCAATTCCGCTATTGAGATCCATCATAAGATCTTGATAGCAGGGGAAAACGCTTCCATTTTGTCCCTATTCATTGTCAATGGAGACAAAACTGAACTGAACGAAACGAATGCACCAAAATGCATTCTGTTCCATTTGGTTGTGCTCCCATCGCGGACAGAATAACTCTGCAAGCAGCGTTTTTCTGTCCGCAATGTGGTGCAGAGCAAGACCGTTTTCTCTGACACAATAGCAAATGGATCCTTCCCTTATTGACTTTCAATGGTGTTCATGACGGATCCGTAATGGCTTTAGAAGACATAATACAACTGGATCCATTCATGACGGATGCATTTTTGCAGATCCATGACGGATCCGCAAAAAAAAGCTAATGTGAAAGTAGCCTAATACTGGCAGGTATCTGTCCCCAATAAGGGACAATTTTTTTTAATGTTTTATTTATTTATTTAAAAAAGCTTAACAAATTAACACAGTAGTGTGTTATTAAACAATGTTTTTTAACACTGCCAACTATGTGTTCACCAATAGCTATATACAGTATTCTGACATTTCAAATGCTGACATTGTTTTAAAGAGTTTAAAAGGGAAACAAAGGGAGAGTAAAATATTTCTGAAAAAGAAAGAAAAAAAAGTCGAGAGAAACATATAGGTTCCAGAAGACCTCAGTGTATCAGAATTTTCCATATAATTTATTAGAATCAGGGCTGAAATTAATTTTAAGAAATTCACTGATGCCTGAGGTATCTTTTGTGCACTTATGTACTTCTTCTTAGAAAGAAACAATACTCTCTAGGTAAGTTCAACATTTTGGGTTTGGCTGACATTTATCTAATTAGAACCTGCAGCTCTACAGGCAATGGTTCCTGGGAAAAAGTATGCAAAGTAGATCCTCCAGAAGCAAGAAAACTGTTTCTGTGGTGCTATCTGTAGGTAGTTACCTTGTAAGTCAATTTTCAAAATATGTCCCCTTTCAAAGCAATTTAATGGGTCAGAAAATGACTTAGAGCAGGGATGCTCAACCTGTGGACCTCCAGCTGTTGCAAAACTACACCTCACAGCATGCCCTAATAGCTGTAGACTGTTCAGGAATGCCCGGAGTTGTAGTTCTGCAACAGAGCTGGAGGGCCACGGGTTAGGCATCCCTGAGTTAGAGGATCGCTAGCTACCTATAGGTGGCACTTGAGAAGCATTTTCATTCCTCCTGAATTAGATCTTATTTCCCAGTAACTAATGTCACGGAATAAAAAATATATATATATTTCCATTCTATAAAGTTGATAACTAGTCTTCAAAAGAACGGCATTCACTGTGCTTTAGAATACCGGACAAATCTTATTTTACCTAAGAACTTCTTGTCATTATTTTAAGGGCTGCAATGTTAACGCTTTTTAGGAGAGAGAATAAATGAGTGGGGGTTTGCATGAAAAGTTGACATGTTGGATTTCAAAGACATGTGCTATAATCCGAGAGTGACAGAGAGGCTAAAACTTTGCTCCTTAATAGAGTTTCTTTTGTGCAGAGCCTTTAATTATCAGCCCAAGGTATCCGCAGATTCTCTGTAACTCGCAGTGTGGTTAAAATGCAGTGAATGACAAAAGGATTATACAGAGACATTATTGCACACTTACGTTTTTCTTGTGCTTAAAA
Organism: Bufotes viridis; assembly: GCA_033119425.1. NCBI lineage: Eukaryota > Metazoa > Chordata > Amphibia > Anura > Bufonidae > Bufotes > Bufotes viridis. The sequence goes on along the minus strand of CM065594.1, from coordinate 33,825,873 downwards.
ACTTCAATTCAACTTAAATTCTTCCTTAGATAAAATTACCATTCAAAGATTTATTTCGCATTTTTGCTATTTCAAGCTTATTCAGTAAAAAGTCTATTTCACATGTTGTAGATCAACTCAATAGAAACACCCCTTTTACTATAGCGCTACCAAAGAGAAAAAAATATCTCAAGTCACATCCCAAACACCTTACTAGAGATGAGCGAATCGAAGTTGACAAAGTGGAATTCGATCCGAATTTCAGGAAAAATTCGATTTGCACCAGATCTGAATTTCCTTATGCTTCGTGGAAATGAATAGCATTTCTTCCTGAGATGGCTACTGCACGTGTTAGGACATGGAGCAAGGAACTCTGGGAACAAGGGATCACCCACAATGCCATGCATGCCGCCAATCAGCAGCCAGCCATCCCTTTGATGTCACAGCCCTATAAAAAGCCTCAGCCATCTTGGATTCAACTATTTTCCAGTGCACTTAGTGCAGGAAGAGACGTTAGCAGGCGCTAGGAATAGTGCTAGGAAAGACTTAGAAACGTATATTTTGCTCAATAGAAGTTCAGGGAAAACGCATTATAAGTATAGGGAAAGGATAGGGAGGAGTTATTCCACAGTGTTGAAGCAGAACAGGGTTCAGTAGGGGAGTTTACAGCCTGGGTAATAGGAACAATCTGCGTATCCAAATTGCCTTTATACAGCTCTGTAATTCCAGCAAAACGTTCTTGTTATTGGGGTGCAAGTGGTGTTTGATACAGACATTAACAGGGTTTATTACAAGGAAAAATGTCTAAGTCTTATTTGCCCTTGTGTGGAGCAGTTATATGTTCTAAAGCATTTTTTGGTTTATATTAGTGGTAAAAAAAGGCTTATTAGCCGTTGTGTGGTGAAGTGAGAAAATGACAGCCCTTTTTGGCATCTATTAGTGGCAAAAAAATATATATTTGCAGTTCAGCGGTGCAGTTATGTGTTCTAAAGCAATTTTTTGCTTGTATTTGTGGCACAAAAAAAAGTATTTGCCTTTGTGTGGTGAAGTGAGAAAATTACAGCCCTTTTTCGCGTGTACTAGTGGCAAAAAAAATATACCGTATTTTTCGCCATATAAGACGCACTTTTTCCCCCCCAAAAGTGGGGGGAAAATGGCAGTGCGTCTTATATGGCGAATGCTACCATTTTCCTATAGCTAAAGCTGATACATCGCACAGCATGCGATGTATTAGCATGGAAGGAGGAGGGGGCGGAGCCTGGCAACACGCGGCAGACGGCCCGCCGCTAACAGCGTGACTGCTTTCATAACATTTATAATCTTTAATCATGTCCCCTTATTCCCTATAAACCCAGTACAGTAGCGCTCTGCTAACCTGCTATACCGATCCTCTAGCAGGCAGAGCGGTGCGGCGGCAGGCTGCTGTGTAACGTCCTCACTGACGTCATCTGCCTGCTCCTCCTGCTTCATTTATAAAGTGAAAGGAGCAGGCAGATGACATCAGTGAGGACGTTACACACCACCGCTCTGCCTGCTAGAGGATCGGTATAGCAGGTTAGCAGAGCGCTACTGTACTGGGATTATAAGGAATAAGGGGACATGATTAAAGATTATAAATGTTATGAAAGCAGTCAAGCTGTTAGCGGCGGGCCGCCCGCCGCGAGTTGCCAGGCTCCGCCCCCTAAGCAGTCACTATGGGCCAGATCTGTGGATAGCACATTGATGGGGGCATTTATGAATGACACTGTAATTGGGGTGATCTGTGGATGACACATATAGCATAAGATGCTATATATGTGTCATCCACAGATCCAATCCATTACAGTGTCATTCATAAATGCCCCCATCACAGTGCTATCCACAGATCCCCCATCACAGTGTCATCCACAGATCCCCCATAACAGTGCCATCCACATCTCCCCACATAACAGTGCCATCCACAGATCCCCCCCATAATACTGTCATGCACAGACCACCATTACTTCAAAAGCACACCTTTTGGTTAAAAATATTTTTTTTCTTATTTTTCTCCTCAAAAACCCAGGTGCGTCTTATAGGCCGGTGCGTCTTATAGGGCGAAAAATACGGTATTTGGCGTTCAGCGGTGCAGTTACAAGTTCTAAAGCCCTTTTTGGTGTGTATTAGTGGCAAAAAAAAAAATTTGCTGTTCAGTGGTGCAGTTATATGTTCTAAAGCCCTTTTTGGCGTTTATTTGTGGCACAAAAAAAATATTTGCTGTTGTGTGGTGAAGTGACAAAATTACAGCCCTTTTTAGCATGTATTAGTGGCAAAAAATATATATATTTGCCATTCAACGGTGCAGTTATATGTTCTAGAGCCCTTTTTTGCGTGTATTAGTGAAAAAACAATATACGGATAAATTATTTGCCATTCAGCGGTGCAGTTGTGTAGTTCGATGTTCTAAAGCCCTTTTTGGCATGTATTAGTGCCAAAAAATATATGTTATTTGCCATTTAGCGGTGCAGTTACAGTATATGTTCTAAAGCCTTTTCTGGCATGTATAAGTGGAAAAAATAAGGGCCTATTTGCCATTCAGCAGTGCACTTGAATGTTCTAAAGCCATTTTTGGCGTGTATTAGTGGGAAAAAAAGGGCTTATTAGCCGTTGTGTGGTGAAGTGAGAAAATTGCAGACGTTTTAGGGTGTTTTAATTTCCTTTTTTTTTTTTTTTTTTGATCTAACAGTATGTCAGAAAGAGAAGTGCCAGGCCCTGCACAGGGGAGAGGCCTAAATGTTTCTGTTGCATGCACAGGTCGCAATAGAGTAAGGGGACTTTGGCAGCAGGAGTTGCGTGAGAGGTCTGAGCTCCCGGTGTTATGTAGTGGTTGTGTCTTGTCTTAACCAGCAACCCAGCGGTTCTTGAATGGTTGACTCAGTCATCCACTTTGTCCCAAGTGACATCAGACACCACTAGCCAAGAGTCGGTGGGTTCGTCAGACACAAACCTTATTTGGCTTGACCCGGGAGCAGGCCCTGTGCCTTTTCCCTCAGCTAAAGAAGTATTATATGCTGTGGGCTCAGCTCCACTATACAGCGAGGACGAGCTACTAGAGGACAGTCAGCAGCTACTGGCCAGCCAAGATGTGGAGGAGACATCCACCGCTTCCTCCGGTGGGTGGGCAAGTAGTGATGAGGAGAGTGACGTGGGAGCTGGTGTTGCGAGAGGTCAGGCTCCTGACCTAGAGACCTTTGAGGAGGACATCAGTGACGTGCAGACATTACTCGATAATGATGAATTAGAGGCTTCATCATCATTGGGATAAGAGGGTTGCAGCTTGCCCGTGAGGCAGCGGCGAAGCCAGCAAGTTTCTAGCGTGGCCGGGAGTCAGCAGGGTGGCAGCAGTGGGAGGTCGGGAGCCAAACGTGCCCGGGGTAGACCACCTGATTGGCAGGAGCCTACCTGCCCAGAAAGTAGTGGTGCAGGATTCACGGAAACAGCGGCGGTGGCAGTCAGTCAGTGCAGAGTGTCGGGGTAAGATCACCTACTCGGCAGTGTGGCAGTCTTTTGTTAAGCCGCCGGAGGAGGTGAAGTGGTAGACTCTGCACCTTTCAGAGAACTGATGGCTTGTGCTGAGCCGAGGTGGAGAATCCCAAGCAGCCATTTCTTTGCGAAAAAGGCAGTACCAGCCCTGCACACATATGAAGAACAGAAGGAAGGCCAGTCCTTGAGCCTGTCGGTATCTGCCAAAGTGCACGACAGGGCCGATGTGTGGAGCTCTAACTAGGGTCAAGGACAATACATGTCCATTTCGGCCGACTAGGTGATTGTGGTTCCTGCACAGCCATACCAGCAACTTGGCCGTGTGACGCCGTTTCCGTCCTCCGCGTTCTCACGCCATTGGTCCGGCGACAATGTCCGCCTCTGCCTACTCATCCTCCACTGTGTCCTCAGCCTCCACTGGAGGCACAATTCACAGTGCCCCTCCAGCATACCACATGCGCAAGGCACAGCGGTGTGAGGCTGTTCTGCACCTCGTTTGTCTGGACGAATAGAGTCACACAGGGGAGGAACTGATCCATGTCCTTTATAAAGAAATCAAATCCTGGCTTTCGCAACAACTTAAAATCGGAACCATGGTGACCAACAATGGAAAAAACATGGTGTTGGCACTGCGTCAAGGAGGGCTGAGCCACACACACTGCATGGCACACGTGTTTAATCTGGTTGTCAAGCAGTTCCTGAAGTATTCCACCCATCTGTAAGACATCCTACAAATGGCCAGAAAACTTTGTATGTACTTCAGCCACTCGTACACCACAAAGCACACCCTCCTTGAGCTGCTGCAGCAGAACGGCTTCCCCCAAAATAGGCTGATATGCGACGTTTCCACCCGTTGGAATTCCACCCTCCATATGTTGGACCGACTATACGAACAGAGAAATGTCATAAATGATTTCTTGATGATCCAAGCAGATAGGAGTACTCCCCTGTGTAACTTTGATGTCAGCCAGTGGCAGCTCATGCGTGACACCTGCCGTTTGCTCAGGCCCTTTGAGGAGGCCACGTTATTTGTCAGTCGCCAGGACTACGGGATGAACAATGTCATTCCACTGCTTCATGTCCTGGAACAGATGCTGGTAAATCTGGCTGGTCAGGGGACTGGAGCCAAGGCACCTAGATCTCACAGCCACATGAGACTTGTGGCGGTTGAACTGGAGAAGGAGGAGGACATTGGAGCACAAGCAATGTGTAGCAAAATGGGTGTTTTTTTCTACACAGGTGACAGGAGAAGAGGATCAGGATCAGCCAGAGGAGATACAGGGTGATGATGATGACAAGGCAGAGCACCCAGACACACCGTAGCAGTATGCAGTAGAGATGGAGGCAGGGAGTCTCTCCAAGTTACTTGCACAAATGGCCCAACGCATGCTCACTTACTTGCTTAGTGACAGCCGAATTGTCACCATTCGACCATTCGACCATTCGATGACTTCTGTCTCTCTGCCTTGTTGGACCCTCACTACCGGTCCTGAATGGGGGCCTTTTTTACATCTGCTGAGAGAGAGGACAAACTGAACTATTACAGAGACATCCTATGTAGTCAGTTGGCCGCTGCCTTTCTGCGCCATCGTCATCCTCTCGCATGACTGGGGGCCATCTGTGCTTACGTTCCTCTGCAGAAGTGGCAGCTAGACCTGGAGCAGGACCTAAACCAGCAGGTGGTGGCATACTTGGACAGCCCCTTGCCATCCCACATTGAAATTCCGCTGGACTACTGGGCAGCTAAACTGGATTTTTGGCCGCAAATGGCAGAGTTTGCCCTGGAAAAACTGTTCTGCCCGGCCAGTAGTGTGGCATCAGAGCAGGTGTTTAGTGTGGCGGGGGCTATAGTTACCTCAAGAAGAACTTGCCTGTCCATCCAAAATGTAGAGAGACTGACCTATGTCAAGATGAATCAGGTGTGGATCAGACAGGATTTCCACCCACCAATGCCTGATGCATCAGACTAGATTATCCATGGTGCCACACCAACAGTTTGACAAAACAGACCGGTTTCTTCTGGCTACCTGCCTCAGCTACTATTCTGATGCTGCCATCCCCTTCTGATGCCACACATCTTATGCCAAGTGCTCCTTCTTTCACCCACAATCTTAAGCTTGTATTGGTATTGCCACCCACCTCCCCACTCTGTCACCGGGTCACTCTATGGTCTCCTAATGCTGCTGCCACCTCCACACTATGTCACCTTGCCACTCTGTGGTCTCCTTATGCTGCTGCCACTTCCACACTATGTCATCTTACCACTCTGTGGTCTCCTGATGCTGCTGCCCTCTCCACACTTTTTCACCTTGCCACTCTATGGTCTCCTGATACTGCTGTTGACACACTGTCATTTTTCCACCCTGTTGCCTCCTCCTAATGCTGCTGCCACCACCTCCACACTCTGTGGCATCCTAATGATGCTGCCACCTCCTCACTATGTCACCTTACCACTCTGTGGCCTCCTGATGCTGCTGCCACCTCCACAATGTCATTGTGCCACTCTGTGGCCTCCTCCTGATGTTTCTGCTTCCTCCACCTCCACACTCTGTCATGGTGCCACTCTGTGGCCTCCTGATGCTGCTGCTGCCACTTCCACACTGTCATTGTGCCACCTTGTGGCCGCCTCCTGATGCTGCTGCTACCACCTCCAAACTCTGTCATTGTACCACTCTGTGGCCTCCTTCTGATACTGATGCCACCTCCACACTCTGTCATTGTGCCACACTGTGGCCTCCTTATGATGCTGCTGCCACCTCCACACTCTGTGATTGTGCCATTCTGTGGTCTCCTCATGCTGCTACTGCCACCTCCACACTCTGTCATTGTGCCACTCTGTGGCATGATGCTGCCACCTCCTCACTATGTCACCTTACCACTCTGTGGCTTCCTGATGCTGCTGCCCCCTCCACACTGTCATTGTGCCACTCTGTGGCCTCCTCCTGATGCTGCTGCCACTTTCACACTCTGTTATTGTGCCACTCTGTGGCCTCCTGATGCTGCTGCTGCCTCATCCACACTGTCATTGGGCCACCCTATGGCCTCCTCATGATGTTGCTGCTTCCTCCACCTCCACACTCTGTCATGGTGCCACTGTGTGGTCTCCTGATGCTGCTGCTGCCACTTCCACACTGTCATTGTGCCACCTTGTGACCTCCTCCTGATGCTGCTGCTTCCACCTCCAAACTCTGTCATTGTACCACTCTGTGGCCTCCTTCTGATACTGATGCCACCTCCACACTCTGTCATTGTGCCCCCCTGTGGCCTCCTTATGATGCTGCTGCCACCTCCACACTCTGTCATTGTGCCATTCTGTGGCCTCCTCATGCTGCTGCTGCCACCTCCACACTCTGTCATTGTGCCACTCTGTGGTCTCTTCATGCTACTGCTTCCACCTCCACACTGTCATTGTGCCATTCTGTGGTCTCCTCATGCTGCTGCTGCTGCCACCTCCACACTCTGTCATTGTTCCACTCTGTGCCCTCCTCCTGATTCTGCTTCCTCCACCTCCACACTCTGTCATTGTGCCATTCTGTGGCCTCCTGATGCTGCTGTCACCTCCACAATGTCACTGTGCCCCTCTGTGGCCTCCTCCTGATGCTGCTGCCACCTCCAGGCTGTCATTGGGCCACACTGTGGTCTCTTCATGCTGTTCCCACCCTCCCCACTTCATGACTGGGACACTATTTTGCCTTTCGGGCTGGTTGACATCATCATTTATTTGACCCTTCTTCTTATCTGTCAGAAGGAAGGAAAAATGAGATGCACAACGGATTCTGTCTATGTAACAACTGTAAGGTCTGCATGATATGGTCCCTATTTTGCATCACAGTTGGCTTATGATTTGGTAGCCAAAAGCAAGAGTGGGTACAAAACACAGAAGACATGCAAATATTCCATTCGCGTGTCATCTATGTATTGGATCCACTCCTTTTTTTTTGGCTTTAGCAATACTGATGGATTACTGACCAAATGCTAACCGAGTGAAGGCGGATTCTCCACAGACAGGATCCGTTTTTTGGGGGTTATTGCTCTGACGGATCAGTGGAAGGGCAAAATAATCAGTGACTTCAACACAAACTTACTGCTGACACCCTCTCCACTCTGTCAGAGGGCCTCTACTTGTATAAGCGTTTAATAGAACAGGTTCTGTAGACATCTATGTGGAATCAGCTGCCGATGGTGTAAAAGGAGTGTGCTTCTTCTTGCCACTAACATCAATGGCCACAACTTTCACTATCCTTTTCTTGGCGGAACTAGAAAATGACACGATTTACACTACACAAAATCTGTATGCTAAGTATATTCAATTATTTTTATGCTATATTGATGACATTTTTATAGTATGGTCAGGGTCATCAGAAGAGTTTTATACCTTTGTTAACTATTTCAATGGGAATGGGGTAAATATGTTTTTTTACGAGAGTTTTTGGAGACCAACACTTGCAGTTTCTTGATATAGATATGAACATAAAGCAAGGTACTATTCACACTAGTGAATTCAGAAACACAGCCACAACTGTCTATTGGTTTATGATGGTTACCATCCACGGCATGTACTGTAAAACAAGCAATACCATATGGGAAATTTCTACGCTTACGGAGGCCAAACAATGATGATGAAATTTTTGAATCGCAGGCTAGGAATTTGGGTGACTGATTATATAAAAGAGGATACTTTAGAGCCATGATAGAAGAAAACTATATAAAAGCAAAAAGTCAGGATTATACTAATCAGTTGTGATAAGAACAAAAAGAAAATTAAAAATAACAGGAGATTTACATTTTCATTTCAATACAGCCCTAAGAGGTAATAAAAAAAAGGAATTCATAAGAACTGGCATATATCGACAGAAGATCCCATGCTGCCTAAGATAGCTGGCGAACAGCCTTTTATTTCATTCAGATGGACTAAAAATCTATGCGAAGTCCTTGTAAAGGGCCGGTTAAAAAACATTTTACCAAGCAGTAATTACCGCTGTGGACAGTGCTGTTTCTGTAGGAATCTATATTGCAGTCGAGACATTAATCTGGTGAGTCAATCTCTCCAGGTTAATGATGCAATCACATGTACAGTAAAACTGAAATATGTAGTTTACACCATCAGATGTATGTGTGGCTTACACTATACAGGTAAAACTATAAGACTGATGGAGGTACGTTTTGGTGAGCATGTGGGGTCACTGAAAACAAAGGTAGGTGCAACAAGATTTACTGCGCACATGTGTGAGGCGCACAATGATGACATTCAATGCATGATATTTTTTGGCTAGAAAATAATTCAGCCGTTGCATAATGGGGTGATAGGCATAGAGAGCTAATACGGATGGAAGCTTAATCAATTAAATTAACCAGGGCATGATGTAATGTGATGATTTCCTGAGGATATATTATTGTTTTAACCATTTCACCCCCAGAGGTTTTTTTCTTTTGCGTTTTCATTTTGTGCTACCTACCTTCCCAGAGCCATAACTTTTTTATTTGTCTGTTCACGAAGCCATATGAGGGCTTGTTTTTTGGGGGACAAGTTGTACTTTCCAACGCCACCATTTAATACTGCATATGATGTAGTGGGAAGCTGGAAAAAATTACAAATGGGGTGAAATTGCAAAAAAAAATTAAAATTCCAACACAGTTTTGCGGGTTTTCTATTTATGACGATGTGTGATAAAACTGACCAGTTACTTTTATTCTACAGGTCAGTATGAATCCGGCGATAGCATATGTGTATAGTTTTTCTTGCGTTTTGATAGTGCTAACTTTTTTGTAATTACGTGTTTGGAGCTGTATGGGGGCTAATTTTTTGCGGGGCGATCTGAACTTTTCATTGTTACTATTCTGGGGTGTGTATGACTTTTTAATCACTTTTTATTTAATTTTTGGAAGAAAATAAAGCGACCAAAAACGGCGAATAGGCCATTTGGATGCTTTTTTCCATTTTGCTGTTTGCCGTATGGGGAATATATTTTTATGTTTTTATACTATGGGCATTTTCATACATGGCGAAACCCATGATGTGTATTTTTTTATTATTTTTAGTTCTTTTATTTTTATATTTGGGTATTTTTATGTATTTTTTTTTTTTTTACTTTTTTTTTTTTTACACTTTTTATAGTTGCCATAGGGAACTATAAAAATCAATCATCTGATAAATTTTACTACTTTACTACTTTAATTCGGCTCCTCCGATCGCCACACGGGGCAGCCGGAGCACCAAAAAAAAAAGCGTGCGGTTTTGGTTTTCAGCGCGCTCAGATGCCGTGGTCAGGATTGACCACGGCATCTGAGGGGTTAAATGTTCACAATTGGCATTACTGCCGGTTGCATACATGAGCCACGGATGTCTGCTATAAGAAGCAGACGGCCACCCGCGGCTATGGCACCTAAAGCGCTCAGTACTATTACGGTGCTGGTCGGGAAGGGGTTAATGGATTTTTATGTATCTTTAACCCTTTCTACCCTGGACCAGTTTTCACCTTTCTGCCCAGGCTATTTTTTGCAAATATTGCATGTGTCGCTTTATGTGGTAATAACTTTTGACCACTTTTACTTATCCAGGCCATTCTGAGATTGTTTTCTCGTGACACATTGTACTTCATAAAGAAAGTTAAAAATTGGACTGAGCACTCAAATACTGGAGTACTGCATACATAAGGTCATAAATTAATAATATTTATTCTTTGCAAGGCATACACGATAAAAAAAACTATATAAAACTGATATATATAACAAATACGGACATATATGTCCTAAAATAAACTGTGCATTAAACAAATCCAAATAAATGTGGCGATATATTGCACTATAGTATCAGTTGATGCTCTCACATGAAGGGGTTAAAATACATGAAGTAGTAGAATCAGCAAGGTTTGGTATGTATCCACCTCAAGTTTAAATAGTGAGTGTGTATACACCTTAAGTTCAGTTTGCCAGTGTCATTAATTCATTAACTAAACAACAGGTGTGTATGTCCACCTGCAGGAAAATGCCCACACTCTTCCAGGACAGATTAGTAAAGCCATATATTTTTTTTTTGGGTGACTGTCTCTTATTTTTTGGCAGATGAGAGATGAGAGGATCATCTAGTGGGCTCAGGCCTTGATGCAATAATGACCACCTAAAGTCCAGAGAAAGCAATCCCATTTGGGGGCAATCTCTTACAAAGCGGGTTCACACGGGTAAATAGTATTTATCATGGATATAAAATTAAGCTCTCTACTGCCTTGGGCCACCAAGAAATTTAACCTCCTCAATGCTTTAGACAGTCAGAGATGTCACCTTTGAAGAGGCACTAACTTTTCAAAAACTTTTGATATGTCATAGAGACATATCAAATGTTAAGATAGGTGGGTGAGCGCTGACACCCCCACGATTCCTAGAACAAGGGGAGAGAACTGTGCACATATTGCACTCTCTCTCTCCTTGCTGCTGAGGACAGAATCTATACAGGCCCAAAGACTTCTATGAAGTCCATTTCATGCAGTGAGCAATAAGATTGTTCTAAGCGTGCACTTTCCACTAGCCCTTGGGATTGGTGGGAGTTGCAATGTTCAGACCTCCACCGATTTAAACTTTTGATATGTCTTTATGACATATCAAAAGTTTTTTGAAAAGTTAGTGACCCCTTAAAACTTTAAAACATTATGGGAGTCATTTATGAAGCTGAAATACTCCTATATCAGGCATATTTCCGGTGCAGATTGCACCGCAAAGGTTAGTTGCACCGCAATCTAGGACTTTTCCTCACTCACACCAGGTCTAAAACAGTTGGAACGGCGTGGATGGGGAAGGGGACGGGCCAGTAGGCCCATCTCATTTACCATTTTCTATGCCTATTTCAGGAGTAGAAAAAGGTCTAAATATAAGACCGCTCGGAAGCTGTCTTACATTTAAAACTGGTGCTGGATCCGCTGAAGTTATGAAGAGGCCTGTGCCTCTACATAACTTCAGCGGATGCACCGCCAGCACAGGGGTTTATTAAGAACGGCATCTAAAGCACTAATCTTAATAAATGACCCCCTTTGTATAGTATTTGTGAAAATGTACAGTATTTGTGAAAATGAAATGATGTGGGGATTACATGTCATTGTTATGGGCATTTTAGGGTCACTTCTGTCAGAAAGGATAGAAAATAACCCTTTCCGATTTTTTCAGAATTTTTGGCTATTTTTGTTTCTCCTTGTTTGCAGTACTATACCAGCAGGCAGCAGAGAGAGTGTCAGTTGTAACCAACAGCTGACACCCTGCTGCAATGGGTGAGTTTGGTTCTAGCGCCGATCGCAGTTCTTTTAGCATTTAGATGCTGCTTTCAGTAGCAACTAAGGGGTTTACAGAGGAAGGGAGATTTCTCCCTTGTGCATCGGGCCCCTGGTGACGTAATTGCAGGGTCTTACAAATGCTTTCAGGTCTGCCATGCTTCAAAGCCTACCAGGCTCTGGTAGAGGCTGGATCTTATAAGGCTAAGTGTCAATGTAAAACTCACATGTACAATACACTGCAATAAATGACTATTGCAATCTGCAATCTGCAGGGTTGGCAATGAGAATTTTTCTTTTTTCTGGGCAACTTATCCCAAAATCAGGGACAGCCAATATTTTTTATGGACAAATTGAAAAACTATAATGAATACTAAAGATTATAAGTGATACATGTATGTAGCTCAATATACTGATAAGAAATAATTACCAGCATTTATTGTGAGCTCTAAAATGATGATACTTACTAACAAACCAATCTAGTACCATCAGCCTCAAAATAAATCATGGACACATCCGTTTCCTTTTTCACAGACACAGGAAAAAAGTTACTTATTTTTACAGACTATCCAGAAATTTCGGGACAGTTGGCAAATCTGCCCACTGGATCTTTAAGTCCCCAACAATGATGCCAACATAAAGTGGACATATGGTAAATATTAAAATGATTTTCCGAGATTTTAATACTGACAACCTATACTCTGGATCCCACCGATTAGATACTGATGTCTTATCCAGAGGATAAATTATCAGTATTAAAACTTCAGAAAACTTCTTTAATTATTAAGTAATGTGTAAGCTATGACTGTCTTAAAAGCAGAGAAATTCAAATTTGGAAAATTTTGTTACATTTTCATCACATTTTTTTAATAAATAAAAACTAATTCTATCAAACAAAATATACCACTAACATAAAGTACAACTTGATATTTTTTACTTTTTGCAAAATGCTAGGAATGCTAGGAATGTTAGGTGTACATGATTCTTAAAGGGGTTGTCCGGGGTCAGAGCTGAACCAGGACATACCCAGAGTTTCACCTAGGCAGCCCCCCTGACTTGCGCATCGGAGCAGTTCATGCTCCGATGCTCTCTCTTGCCCTGCACAGGATCGCGCAGGGCAAGGGCTCTTTTATTTACTACAACACACTGCTAGGCGGAGGCTTCTGTCCGGCAGTGTGTTTGGTGACATCTCCAGCTCTGATGGGGGGCTTTAGCGCTGCCCTAGATGTTTTACAGGCTAGGGCAGCGGTGAAGCCTGCCCATCAGTGCCGGTGACGTCACCGGGCTCACTGCTGGGCGGAAGCCTCCGCCTTGTACCCTAAAGAAGAGCCCGGTACGTCACCTGAACGCCCCAAAATGCCTTTGCCCTGCACGATTCAGTGCAGGACAAAGGAGAGGGTCGGAGCATGAAGTGCTCTGATGCTCTTGTCAGGGGGGCTACCTGGGTGAAATTCGTTTAAGAAAGAGTGTTAGAACACAACAGTTTATAGAAGATACATTGGATTAATCTGCACACTGTAAATATCAGCAACATGTTTTATATAAATATTTTATAAATGATATGCCAAAGCCATTATATCATGTTTTCTATAACACTGTATTCAGTTATTCATAATGTTTATGTTCAGCCTTAATCATCCATCACATCATGAAGACCAAAGAGCCAGATAATAAATATACTAACATGACTGGAATGGAAAAACATGTTGCTTCATACACCAACAAATAGATTTCCAAATAGGACAGAGCAATAGACAAGACAACAAGGATAGAAAAACATATTAATAAAGCAAATAAAGATAAAATAATATATAATATATATTAAAATAACTTTTTCATAACTGCAAGAACTTGAGTAAGGGTGGATGCAAGGCACAAATAAAACCTAAGGTATTACAGTGCTGTAGGCACTTTGTGTGCATTGATAAAATAACATGTTACACTAGCATATGCCACAGATTTTTGGAATCTGTAATTGGAGGCATAGGGAGTTATGTTGAGTCTCACAGACTACAATAAGTGGTGTAGTAAAGCTTGAAAAATAAATTTTGAAACTAAAGAGTTTTGTATTCCATGTGTTCCAGTCATAAACATTTCACAACTCCTTCCGTAGAGTCTAAATGGAGCAGCAGTGTTCATGCTCAACCACCAATCCTTTCAAACATTAAAGGGGTTTTCCGAGATTATGTTTTTTACTGATGACAAGGGATGAGCGTATCGACTTAGGATGAAACATCCGAAGTCATTTCGCATAAAACGTTATTCTAATACTATACAGAGAAGGAACTCTGTACAGTATTAGAATGTATTGGCTTCGCGAATAGGGTTGAGCGAAACCCGAACTGTAAAGTTCGGGTTCGTACCGAACTTTAGGGTTTTTGGTACCCGGACCCAAACCCGAACATTTCCGTAAAGATTCGGGTTTGAGTTCGGTATTTGGCGATTTAATGGCGCTTGTTGAAAGGCTGTAGGACAAGTGTTTAACTAGTGTGCCCTTAGAAGCCATCACAGCCATGCCTACTAATGGTATGGCTGTGCTTGGCCATTGCAGCATGTGACCCAGCCTATATATAAGCTGGAGTCACGTAGCTCCGCACGTCACGTCAGCTCTTACTAGTGTAGGGATAGGATGCTGCTGCTGCGAGGGAGAGATTAGGAAACAATTCTGGTGTACTTGGTGTTGTTAAATCTGTAAACTACAGCGATTATTTCTGTGGGTGCTATGCTACATTTTTGTTCCCATGAACCCAGTGCCACGAAGAAAAAGCTTTAATCAGTCTGTTTTTTAGGTGGGCGTCAGCGACCGTTTTTGCAAGTGCAGTGCACTTGCAACTGCATGTGTGCCAGGGACATTACTTTAATCTCTTTCTGACACCGGCACTGCATATCTGAAAGTCAAATAAAACCAGTAAATACTGCTGTTACATTGTCGGTTGACAAATTCCCATTTTTTGTGCTAGAAAGAACATTTTTTGAAAATCACGGAACAACATAGACGCTTAAAATATGTCAAAAACTTTAATGATATGCACCAAAACCGAATGGGCCCACCTGGGCAATACAATTATACGTATAGTATGTCCACTATGGCGGTTGTATATGTGTACCCTGAGAGCGAACCAGGAGTAAGTGGGTCGCACAGGGCTAACTAACATGCAACCTATCTTATGACAAACCTCTAATGTCAGACGGCAAGAGACCCTGCGCCGACTGTGGTGGCCACGGTCTCGGTCTGTAGTGGTAGTGGTCTCAGTCTGGTTGCTCCCCCAGGGTCAACAGTATTACGTGACAAAAGCACGCAGCCCTGGTATAGGACGAGACCGGACTGACACTCACCCTAGGTGAAGAGGTAGCATAAAAAAGAGGGTGCCCACAAAGGAAAGCACAAGGCCACAGAACGTGCGGCCGAGGCATAAACAGGTGGGATCCCCTGAGGTGCGTACCTGCACTGCACCTGAAGGTACATTTTTGGGCTTGCGCTGCATTTCTGACAGTCCAATAAAACCGTTAAATACTGCAGTTACATTGTGGTAAAAAAAAGCACACTTTTTGTGCTAGATAGTACATTTGCAGCCTACACTGCATTTCTGAAAGTCCAATAAAACCGTTAAATACTGCATTTACATTGTGGTAAAAAAAAAGCACACTTTTTGTGCTAGATAGTACATTTGCAGCCTGCGATGCATTTCTGAGAGTGCAATATAACCAGTAAATACTACTGTGACATTGTTGGTGAAAAAAAAACATTTATTTTTTGCCATAAAGTACATTTGCAGGCTGCACTGCATTTCTGAGGGTGAAATTTAATCAGTAAATCCAGCTCTTAGATTGTGCGTGGACCAGTCATTCACAAATGGCTTGGACGGTGTGTTCCTACTGCACTGCATACCTGACAGGGAAATATATTCTGTAAATTCGGCGGTGTTTAGATTGTTGGATGATCTATACCCCTTTTTTCTTTTGAAATACCCCTGCACTGACTACCTGCACACAAGCTGATATGACATAGTGTGGAGATGGCAGCAGCTGGAGAGCACAGAGTGGCAATGTGACATAGTGTGGAGATGGCAGTAGCAGCAGCAGCATCAGAAGGATACCACCGAGTGGCAATGTGACATAGTGTGGAGATGGCAGTAGCAGCAGCAGCATCAGGAGGATACCACAGAGTGGCAAGGTGACATAGTGTGGAGATGGCAGCAGCATGAGGATACCACAGAGTGGTAGGGTGACATAGTGTGGAGGTTGCAGCAGCATCAGCATGAGACCACAGAGTGGCAAGGTGACATAGTGTGGAGATGGCAGTATCAGCAGAGTCAGGAGGAGACCACAGAGTGGCAAGGTGACATAGTGTGGAGATGGCAATCAGTAGCAGGAGACCACAGAGTGGCAAGGTGACCTAGTGTGGAGATGGCAGCAGTATGAGGAGGCCACCGAGTGGCACAATGGCAGTGTCTGGAGGTGACAGCAGTATAAAGAGGCCACCGAGTGGCACAATGACTGAGTCTAGAGGTGGCGGCATCAGGAGAAAGCCACTGAGTGGCACAATGACAGAGTCTGGAGGTGATGAATACAGCAGCAACATCATGAGAAGGCCATCAAGGGGCACAATGACAGTCTGTAGATGGCAGCAGTATGATGAGGCCACCGAGTGGCAAGGTGACATAGTATAGAGGTGGTGGCAGAATCCAGAAACCACAGAGTGGCAAGGTGACATAGTGTGGAGATGGCAGCAGCATCAGGAGACCACAGAGTGGTAGGGTGACATAGTGTGGAGATGGCAGCAGCATAAGGAGACTACAGAATGGCAAGGGGACATAGTGTGGAGATGGCAGCAGCATGATGAGAACACTGAGTGGCAAGGCGACATAGCGTGGAGATATCAGCAGCATCAGGAGACCACAGAGTGGAAAGGTGACATACTGTAGTGTGGAGATGGCAGTAGAAGCAGCAGCATCAGGAGGATAGCAGAGTGGCAACTAAGGTGACATAGTGTGGAGATGGCAGCAGCATGAGGAGACCACAGAGTGGCAAGGTGACATAGTGTGGAGATGGCAGCAGCATGAGGAGATCACAGAGTGGCAAGGTGACATAGTGTGGTGTTGGCAGTAGCAGCAGCAGCATCAGGAGGATACCACAGAGTGGCAAGGTGACATAGAGTGGAGATGGCAGCAGAGTCAGAATGATACCACAGAGTGGCCAGGTGACATAGTGTGGAGATGGCAGCAGCATGAGGAGATCACAGAGTGGCAAGGTGACTTGGTGTTGAGACAGCAGCAGCATCAGGAGAATACCACAGAGTGGCAAGGTGACATAGAGTGGAGATGGCAGCAGAGTCAGAATGATACCACAGAGTGGCCAGGTGACATAGTGTGGAGATGGCAGCAGCATAAGGAGACCACAGAGTGGCAAGGTGACATAGCGTGGAGATGGCAGCAGCATGAGGAGACCACAGAGTGGCAAGGTGACATAGTGTGGAGATGGCAGTAGCAGCAGCATCCGGAGGATACCACAGAGTGGCAAGGTGTTATAGTGTGGAGATGGCAGCAGCATTAGGATACCACAGAGTGGCAAGGTGACATATTGTGGATATGGCAGCAGCAGCATCAGGAGGATGCCACAGAGTGGCAAAGTGACATAGAGTGGAGATGGCAGTGGCAGCAGCAGCAGAGTCAGGAGGATACCACAGCATGGCCAGTTGACAAAGTGTGGAGATGGGAGCAGCATGAGGAGACCACAGAGTGGCAAGGTGACATAGTGTGGAGATAGCAGTAGCAGTAACAGCATCAGTAGGATACCACAGAGTGGCAAGGTGACAAAGTGAGGAGATGGCAGCAGCAGGAGACCACAGAATGACAAGATGACATAGTGTGGAGGTGGCAGTAAACTCCTTGTCTCCATCTCCACTGCATACTGCCACAGTGTGTCCGGGTTCTCTGTCTCGTCTTCCTCATCGCCCTGTAGCTCCTCTGACTGCTCCTGCTCCTCCTGTCCTGTCAGCTGAGTAGAAAAATCACTCATTTGGCTACACATTGCCTGTGATCCAATGTCCTCCTCCCCCTCCTCCTCCTCCTCCTCTTCAGGTTCAGCTCCCACAGTGCTCATGTGGCCGTGAGATCGAGGCCACCACCTCTCCTGTCCCCTGACCAGTCATTGTTACCAGCATCTCTTCCAGGACATGAAGCAATGGAATGACGTTGTTTATTCCATAGTCCTGGCAACTGACAAATAACATGGCCTCCTCAAAGGGGCTGAGCAAACCGCAGGTGTCACGCATGAGCTGCCACTGGCTGACATCAAAGTTACACAGGGGGGTACTCTTAGTCCTATCCGCTTGCATCATCAAGAAATCGTTAATGGTCTTTCTCTGTTCGTATAGCTGGTCCAACAAAGGACTTCCAACGGGTGGAAACGTGGCATATCAGCCTATGTTGGGGGATGCCATTCTGCCGCTGCAGCTCAAGGAGGGTGTGCTTTGTGGTGTATGAGTGGCTGAAGTGCATGCAAAGTTTTCTGCCAATTTTGTCTTGCAGATGGGTGGAAGACATCAGGAACCACTTGATAACCAGATTGAACACATGTGCCATGCAGGGCGCATGGCTCAGTCTTTCTTGACGCAGCGCCGACACAATGTTCTTTCCATTGTCGGTCACCATGATTCCGATTTTGAGGAGGATTCGAATTCTTCATGACGGAAATGGAGCAATTCCTCCCCTGTGTGACTCCATTCGCCCAGGAAAATGAGGTGCAGGACAGCATGACACTGCCGTTCCCTGCATATGTGGTATGCTGGAGGAGCACTGTGACTTGTCCCTGCTGTGGAGGCTAAAGACTTGGTGGAGTTTGAGGAGGCAGAGGCAGGACCAACGACGTGACAACGTGGAGGCGGAAGCAGCGTGACCTGTCCAAGTTGCTGGTGTCACTGTGCAGGATCCACATTCAACCAGTGGGCCGTAAAGGACATACTGTTGTCTTTTGGCAATCGCTTCAGTGAACGATTACTAATGGAATGACTCACGAGGAGAAGGAGCAGAAGCATCTGGACTAGCAGAAGATCGGATTGACAGACAGCTCTGTTTGGCTGAGGTGGTGGAGCCTTGAATAGCTGAAAAAGGTTTTGTGCCACTGGATGATGAAGCAGCTGTGGCAGGCTGGACCACATCGGAGCCACGGTTCTCCCAGGCAACTTTATGCTGACGCTGCATATGTTTACGCAGGGCAGTGGTGCCAACATTGAAACCCTGCTCACGCTTCACCTTCTGCCCACATATTCTACATATGGCCATATTGACCTCTTCTGGCAGCTTCACAAAAAATTGCCACACCGCAGAGTACCTGATTTCCCCCCCAACACTACTCACTGGTTACTGCTACCGCCGCTGCTTCCGTGAACCTGTGCATCACTCCTTTCCGGGCAAGTAGGCTGCTGCAAAGCAGGTGGTCTACTCCGTGCCCATTTGGCACCCGACCTCCCACTGCTGCCACCCTGATGACTCCTGCCCATGCTAGTGACTTGCTGGCTCAGCAGCTGCCTGATGGGCAAGCTGCCACCCTCTTCTCCTGGTGATGACGGAGCCCCTTCTTCACCCGGCTCCCAAGTGCGATTGGCTTCATTATCATCAAGTAGTGTCTGCATGTCACTGATGTCCTCCTCAATGGCCTCTGGGTCAGGAGTCTGACCGCTCTCAATACCACCACCCACGCTACTCTCCTGCTCAGTACTTGCCCGCCTAGCGGACGAAGCGGCGGATGTCTCCTTCACATCTTGGCTGGGCAGTAGTTGCTAACAGTCGTCTATTAGCTCATCCTCACTAAAAAGTGAAGCTGAGCCCACTGCATGTAGTACTTCTCACGGCGAGGAAACAGAAAAGGCCAGAGGCAGGTTGAGGACAGTTGAGGGCACAGGGCCTGCTCCCGGGCCATGCCAACTAATGGTTGTGTCTGATGAACCCATCGAATGTTGGCTGTGGGTGTCTGATGTCACTTGGGATGACGTGGATGACCGAGTTAACCAATCAAGAACCGCTGGGTTGTTGGTCAAGACACGACCGTTAAATTACACTGGGAGCTCGGGTCTCTCGCTGCAACTAATGCTGCAATGCCCCCTTTCTCTGCTATGACTTCTGCTTGCGCTAGAGACATTCCGGCCTCTGCCACTCCTCTGTGCATGGCCTGGCACTTCTCGCCTGACATACTTGTAGCTGAACTAAAAAAATTAAGCAGAAATTAAAACACCCCTAAAAGCAACTAATATATTTTTATTTTTGTACTGAAATAGGCCACTAAATGCTTTCACCACAATTAACTGCGGAAATGCACTGAATATATTTTTCTTGTTGTACTAAAATGCGACCCTATATGCTTTGACCAGAAAAAACTTAAAGAGTGAAATGCGTATATATATTTCTTGAAGTACTGAAATACGCCCCTATACGCTTTAAACAGAAATCACTGCAGCAATGCATTAAGAATATATATATTTTTTATTGCACTGAAATCGGTCACTATATGCTTTGACCAGAAAAAAATTAGAGTGAAGTGCGTACATACATTTAACAGTACATACAAGTACTGAAATACGCCCCTATACGCTTTCACCAGAAATAACTGCAGCAGAGCACTAAGAATATATATTTCTTGTTGCACTGAAATTGGCCACTATACTCTTTGACCAGAAAAAAATTAAAGAGTGAAGTGCATATATATTTTTCCTGAAGTACTGAAATACGCCCCTATACGATATCACCAGAAATAACTGCAGCAACGAAATGAGAATATATATTTCTTGTTGGACTGAAATAGGCCGCTAAAAGCTTTGACCAGAAAAATATTAACCCCCTTCCCGACACATGACATACTATTACGTCACCGTAGTCTAACGACATAAAAGAGGTTTGCAGCGGGTGAGGGAGCCCATCGTGTCCCCAAGCTGCTGTGGCGGGGTGAGAAACCAGTGCAGAGGCTGCCCAATGCCTTGCACGGCATCAGGACCTGCCTTCTACGGTTGCCCAGGAGATCCAGCCTTAGGCTGTGTCTCTTAAGCAACCTGTCAGTGTACTATGGCTCATTCACACCTCAGTGTTTCACGTATGTGTGCAGTACATGTCCCTATTCATTTGAATGTGTGTATTCACACATCAGTGTTTTAGCACGGTCTGTGGGTCCGTGTTTTCAGCACGGATGAATGTCCTATCTTGGTCCGTGTTCCTGGATCCCTCATGCCCATTATAGTCAATGAGTCCATGAAAACCACAGATGCAACACGGATGTCATCTGTGTTGCATCCGTGTTTCACGGATAATTAAAAAGAGATGCTTTGAAAATTATTTTTCAGCTGCTCAGTGTCAGTGAAACACGGATGGCACACGGACAGCAAAAAACGGACCCACAGACCCAACACGGATCTGTCACGGGAGGAAACACGGATTGAACACGGCCTGTGTTACCACTGATCCAAAACTGACACTGACGTGTGCATGAGGCATTATTCTGTGTAATACCCTAACAAGCAATTCATTACAATAAAGATTTATTGTAATGCATTGCAGAGGGGATCAGACCCCCAAAAGTTAAAGTCAGAAATAAAGTTAAAAAAAGTGTTTTTAATAAAAAAAAAGAAAGTTTCAAGTAAAAAAAGAAAAAAATCCAATTTCCCCTGATTGTATAGCAAAAAATTGAAAAAAAAACACACATTAGTTATCACTGCTTCCGTAACGGCCGGCTCTATAAATATATCACATGATCCACCCCGTCTGATAAACACCATAAAAAATAAAACTTGTGTAAAAAAAATCCATTTTTGTCACCTTACATCACAAAGTTTATTAGTGTCCGGCATAGGATATATTTTTTTCTGGGGTAAAATTCAATTGCCAAAATAGCAATACCATAAATCTGTGGTTTCAGCTGTGGCTGGCCAAGTTTACTAGTGTCCGGCAAAGGATTTATTATTTTCTGGGGTGAAATTCAGTTGCCAAAATAGCAATACTGTAAATCTGGTGTCCCAGCAGTGGCTGGCCAAGTTTAATAGTATCCGGCAAAGGATTTATTATTTTCTGCGGTGAAATTCAGTTGCCAAAATAGAAATACCGTAAAATTGGTGTTCCAGCTGTGACTGGACAAGTTTAATAGTGCCAGGCAAAGGATATATTTTTTTATGCGGTGAAAATCAGTTGCAAAAATAGAAATAACTTAAATCTGGTGTTCCAGCTGTGGTTGGACAAGTTTAATAGTGTCCGGCAAAGGATATACTTTTTTTCTGGGGTGAAATTCAATTGCCAAAATAGCAATACCATAAATCAGTGGTTTCAGCTGTGGCTGGCCAAGTTTAATAGTGTCTGTCAAAGGATATATTATTTTCTGGAGTGAAATTCAGTTGCAAAAATATAAATACCGTAAATCTAGTGTTCCAGCTGTGACTGGACAAGTTTAATAGTGTCCAGCAAAAGATATATTATTTTCTGGGGTGGAAGTCAGTAGCAAAAATATAAATACACTAAATCTGGGGTTCCAGCTGTTGCAGGCCTAGTTTAAATCTGTCAGTAAAAGGTTATATTTTTTCTGGGGTGAAATTTAATTGCCAAAATAGCAATACCCTGAATCTGGTGTTCCAGCTGTGACTGGACAATTTCCCTAGTGTCCGTCAAAGGATAGATTTTGTTCTGTGGTGAAAATCAGTTGCAAAAATAGAAATACAGTAAATCTGGGGTTTCAGCTGTGGCTGGACAAGTTTCATAGTGTCCGTCCAAGAATAGCTTTTGTTCTGGGGTGAAATTCAATTGCCAAAATAGCAATACCGTAAATCATTGGTTTCATCTGCGGCTGGACAAGTTTAATACTGTCCGGCAAAGGATAGATTTTAAATTGTTGGGTGAATTATTACCATTTTTGCCAGGTACAATCCCCTGCACTGCATAACTGACAGGGAACTTACAATTGGCGGTTACATTCTTGCATGAAATAAAGCCTTTTTGGGCTGTGAAGCCAAAGGTAGTCTCCAATAACTGTTATTTAATTTTTAATTTTACAACAATGGTTGGGTGAGGCCGGTATGCATTTCTATTCTGCATAAGGTTCAAACAAGTCCTGTGGGATCCATGTTCTTTTTAATAAACAAAAGCTTAGTTGCCAACATTGTCTGCGGACAGGCGGCTGCATTTGTCTGTGATAATGCCCCCAGCCATGCTAAACACACGTTCAGACAATACAGTGGCTGCAGGGTAGGCCAGCACCTCCAAGGCGTGAAGGGCAACCTCAGGACATGTGCTCAGTTTGAAGACC
Source organism: Bufotes viridis (assembly GCA_033119425.1). Lineage (NCBI taxonomy): Eukaryota > Metazoa > Chordata > Amphibia > Anura > Bufonidae > Bufotes > Bufotes viridis. The sequence goes on along the minus strand of CM065594.1, from coordinate 33,802,861 downwards.
TAGAAGTTGAATGGGCCAGACCCAGTGGCGTAGCTAGAAATGAATGGGCACCACATCAAATTTCTGAATGGGGCCCCCCTCCCCCAGTAATTTTTGCCACCATTCCTGTGGCTACTAAAGATCGCTCTCTCAGACCAGGCCCAGCAGCTGTTCCATTCTCTTTCTACACTGTCTATACTGCCACTGTATATAATTTCATTGTATAATACTGTTGAGGGGGCCCTGACAAAGTCCTTTACTCCTCCACCTCCTGGATGGGCCCTTTCTAGGTCACGGCCCCAAAGCAGTTGCTTCCCCTGCAGCTATTCCAACATGTTAATACGTGTACTGTTCCAACATGTTGCTGAAATGCTGCCTCCTGCTAAGATGTTCCAGATCTGCTGGTGGTGCAGGTTGTTGTGGCGTGATGACAAAGCTTTCCCACATTTCGCCAATGCTTACCCAGCCTTCTGAGGTGCTGAATGCTGATGGTGACCCAGCTGCCCGTGAGCTGGCTTGGGTGCCACCCTGCTGAGAACATGGTTCCTCCTACTCCTCCTCATCCTACTTATCCACCTCATCCTCCAGAACTGTGCCCTGATTGGACAATTGTGTTCCAGGACAGGACCTATGTTGGTGAAGGAACCCACCCTCTGAGCCACTTGTAATTGGCTGGCCTTAAGTTAAGGATAAGGCGTGTATATAGTTTTGTTTGTTTGTATGGTTAGTTTAGCTGCATTATAGTTATTTTAATATGTTTTTAAGTAAATTTGTAAATAGTTTGTTAATGGTTTGAGTGAAAGGGGGGGGGGTGTTGTGTGTGTGTTCGATTAACTGAATTGATTTTCACTGTCTGGTGTTTAGGAATTTCTGCACCCCAAATTCAGCACATGTGGCAGGCAGGGGATGTGTGTCAAACCGGCTAGGCCCAGACCTGCTATTAGATTTTGCCCCTTTAGCACACAACACCAGGCCGGGCTGAAGGCTCAATGGCACCAACCAATCATCCGTCTGTTGTTCCATGCCTGTCCACAGCTCCTGCGCGTTGTGGTTTTTTTTCCACAAACACACAAGTTTTAAAACAGACTGCTGTCATTTTCCCTGGCTGTGCTGCAGTGGGTGGTGAAGGTGTTACACTGAGTGGATGAGGGGGTGGTAGAGGAGGAGGAGGAGGAGGAAGCAGAGTAGGAGGAAGAAGAGGAGGAGGTGCCACTGTCACTCACTTGGGCTCAAGTTTAGAATGTTTATTATTAGTTCTCTCTATTTTATGTTATTTTAAGTCATTTCCCTATCCACATTTGTTTGCAGGGGAGTTACCTACATTTTGCTGCCTTTTGCAGCCCTCTAACCCTTTCCTTTCCTCTAGCCCTTTCCTTGACTTCAATGGGGATCGGGTTCGGGGTGAAGTTCGTGTCGAGTTCGGATCCCGAACCCAAATATTTTTGGGAAGTTCGGGCGAACTTCTTGAACCCGAACATCCAGGTGTTCGCTCAACTCTAGTGAAGTGCCCCTATACGCTTTTACCAGAAATAACTGCAATAGTGCAGTGCATATAGATTTTTCTTGTTGAACTGAAATACGCCCCATACGCTTTCAACAGAAATAACTGTAGAAGTGAAATGCATATATATTTTTCTTGTAGTACTGAATTAGATACTAAGATATAAGCCTCTAAAGGCTTTTCGACATAACACTTGCAGCCCAATAACAAAAATCAGGAATGACAGAGCTGTCTAATGACTATTTGGATTCTCAAATAATCGTTCCCTGCACTTGTAAATCACTTTCCTATCAATGCCCCTAGCGCCTTCTGACCTCTCTCCCTGCACTAAGATGCTGTGAAATGAATACTCCTTATCCTTTCCCTGCGCTTATAAATAATTTTTTCTGTCTTTTTTTCCCCACAATCATTTTTCCACTTGCGCCTGCACACATCTGTCCCTGCACTCTGAATGCTGAAAAATGTCTGACTGTAAGATGGCCGATTTATAGGGCTGTGACATCACAGGGCGGTCTGGCTGCTGATTGACTGCATGCAGCCATGTCAATCTGGGTGATCCCACCATCCCAGAGTTCCTTGCCCCATGTCTTCAGTCCTCACATGTGTAGCCGCTATTTTAGGAAAATTGCTATTCGAATCGTTACCACAAAGCGCGAGGGAATTTGCATTCATTGCGAATCAAATTTTTCCTGAAATGATAAATGAATCCCACTTCGTCAGTTTCAATTCGCTCATCTCTAGTGGCTATATCCACCTATAACCAATTGGATGTCAGACTAGAATATAGATTCTTACATGGCGGAAAACATTGTTAATGCTTTATCTCGTACATGCTATGGCTATGTATGATTGTTGTTTCTCTGGGTGAGTTGGAGAAGTATAGAGTACATCTCCCTTGATTCCCAAAGAATTCAGATTTACAGGTCAATATTCTAGTAGAATTAACAAGTAAACATTAACTTCACCAATAAAGCGACACACTCATAACACTGAACATTTTGTTCTTTAGAATCTCTTAGAGGAGCAGCTGAAACACATTACTACTTGCACATATTTAATTTATACCAGATTGATCTGTGCTGTCTGATCTATCTTCAAAATTCTGCTATATTAAATAACTGGACATGCAGTGAATATTAGTTTCCGCATGGCTTATAAGTAAGAACGGCAAGCTGTCTTAAACGATAATACAAGTACTCAATAGGCGCGACCAGCCTTAAATTAAATGGTACCCTGTGTAGTACTTTCTTCAGTGGCCCCTGCGGTGTACTGTAATATAGTGTACAAGTAAGCATACCATACAGTGTGGTGCCCATAAAAACACTTCAGTGCAGTTGGAAAATACCCCTATAAAGGCTGCAGAGAGCTTTTAAAGGGGTGTAGAACACTGGGGTTTGCAGTAACACGCATAGGGAGTCTGTAGTGGTATTGAAATAATACTGTGAGTCAGTATGACATGCAGATGACAGGGGTCGCTCTTAGAATCACTGCATACTTCACTAACTTGGGCAGTCACAGGGCCAAAACTGACCAAATAACTCAAGTATCAACTTAGCCTTACAGGTAGATGTTAGCGTCAAGAAGAAGCGCAGTCCTTTTACACCGTCATCAGCTGATTCCACATAGATGTCTACAGAATCTGTTCTATTAAACGCTTATACAAGTAGAGCCCCCCTGACAGAGTGGAGAGGGTGTCAACAGTAAGTTTGTGTTGACATCACTGATTAATTTGCCCTTTCTCTGATCCGTCAGAACAATAACCCCAAAAAAAGGGATCCTGTCTGTGGAGTGTAAGGTCCCAGAGTGACATTACCACTCTTTTCTACACCTTGCTACCACTTTCTATAAGCTAATACATGTCATCCAAGTGTATATCCTGTAATGTGCATAATTGTGACTATTTGTTTCTATGTAATGTTATGTTTAAGTGTAATAACCAGGTTGACCACACTGTGGCAGCAAGATAACTGGCCGTGCTGTGCAGCAGAGTCTGGAAATCCCCTTCCAGCCTCTAAGAAAGAGGAGGAGTTAGCTTAGTTGAGGCAGTCTAGTTTCCTCGGTGCTGGGAGAGGGAAGTAAGGGCTGGTACAAAAAAACTAGAGACCCTATTAAGGGAGGGTTCCATAGCAACAAAAAAACTTTGCTCAATTGAGCTCAATTCACCACTTTTACCCTTAATATTTAAATCAGTAAAACTTCACTTTTATTAGTAGTTCTCTAAAAATGTTTGTGAGTCTGTCCTTTCCCCTGAAGACGCCAGTTTATCTGGTGAAACATGTTGGGGGACAGAATCTGTTGGTTTTAGCTCTGCTCGAGTTGCTAAACACTGAGTAGGAAACAGTAGGAAACAGTTATTTACTTTAGGGTGTATGTTCACAGCACCGAGTACCCTGCAGGATTAGTCAGGCAGGTAGTTATACACTGATTGCAAACTTGTGGGAAGGTTAGGAGGGTAGTGCACACCCTCCGTTACCACTAGCAACCTGTGCGATAGCAGTGTGCAAATTCGAGCAGTAGTTTTAACAAGTGTGTCAAAACTCACAAACATTTTTAGAGAACTACTAATAAAAGTGAAGTTTTACTGATTTAAATATTAAGGGTAAAAGTGGTGAATTGAGCTCAATTGAGCAAAGTTTTTTTGTAAGTAAGGGCTGGGGCACGTCCCCCTGTGCCCTGCTTAAGGTCAGTCTAGCTTTCCCCCTTGTGGGGAGAGGTTACGTTTAGTTTTCTCTCTAGTGGGAGAAGGTTGTGCAGGAGCCGTGTCCCTGCCGGGCAAAGGTTCCAAGTCTTCCATTAGGCTCTGTCTGGCATGCCAACCTTACAACTCGAGGTTGAGCACCTGGCTGCGTCCCTTACCTTGGCTTGCATTGCCTTTCTAGTTCAAGCTGAGCTGAAACTTGCTATATTTAAAGCCAGTACAGAAGCTGAAAGGATTGCCTAAAGAAAGAACATCTACTACTGACATAGCTGAGCAGAAAGAGCTACAAAGAGAACGCAGCAGAGACGTGTTTGTGAGCAGAGTAAGAGTTTGCCTGCCCGAAGTGTTTAATGCTAATACCTGCTGGAGACAAAGATAATTCAAGTTACTGGAAACCGTTTTGATTACAATTTTACTGCAAGTAAAAGCAACTGTTCAACGTTTATTCAAGTCTGGACTCAACTTTATTTCCATATCATTCAAGTCATCACTTTGTTCTACCCTATCCAAGTTAACCCTTTCCCTTTGCGCTTGCTTTGGACCACCACATCTGGGATTCCAACCATGACCAAAGCTAGGAGCACCATGATAAAGTGTATCCATTATCTCCAGGGATTTTGGGGCCTATTCAACACCTCTCTGGCCTATCCTATCTTTGGCATATTCCTTCATATAAAGGGAGCCTTGTGATCCCGCTGCTTAACCGCAGCTGGCGTCACGTACACTTACTCTAAAATAGGGACATATTTCTTGGATACCTCTAGAGGGGTAAGGGAATCCCCCCTGTGTGCCCCAGTGGGACGCTACAGGAGCATACGCCTTCACTCGGTCAGCATTTGCTCAATAATCCATCATCCTAATGTAAAATAAACAGGAGTGGATCTAAAACAGAGATTACACGTGAATGGAATATTTGCATGTCTTTTGTACCCACTCCTGTTTTTGGCTACAAAATCATAAGCCACTTCTGATGGGACCATACAGGCCTTAAAGCTGCTTCACAGACAGGATCTGTTGTGTGCCTCATTTTTCCTTGCTTCTGACAGATCAGAAGAAAGGTGAAATAAATGATGATGTCAGCCAGGCCGAAAGCCAAAATAGTAAACCAGTAATTAAGTGGTGAGGGTGGGAACAGCATGAGAAGTCCACAGAATGGACCTGTGACATAGTGGTGAGGTAGAGGCAGCATGAGGAGACCACCGAGTGGCCCAATGACAGGGTCTGGAGGTGGAAGCAGTATGAAGAGACCACAGAGCGGCAGAATAACAGAGTCTGGAGGTGGCAGGAGCAGCAGCATCAGGAAGAGGCCACAGAGTGGCACAATGACCAAGTGTGGAGGTGGCAGCAGCATGAGAAGACCACAGAGCGGCACAATGAAAGAGTCTGGAGGTGGCAGCAGCAATCAGCAGACCACAGAGTGGCACAGTGACAATGAGTGTGGAGATGGCAGCAGCATGAGGAAGCCACATAATGACACAATGACAGAGTCTTAAGGTGGCAGCAGCATGAGGAGGCCACAGAGTGGCACAACGACAGAGTGTGGAGGTGGCAGCAGCATAAGCAGGCCAGAGTGGCAAAATGACCAAGTCTAGAGGTAGAAGCACCAGCAGGATACCACAGAGTGGCAAGGTGACTTACTGTGGAGATGGCAGCAGCAGCATCAGTAGGCCACAAAATGGCAAGGTGACATACTGTAGTATGTAGATGGCAGCAGCAGGATACCACAAAATGGCAAGGTGACATATTGTGGAGATGGCGGCAGCAGCAGCATCAAGACGCCACAGAGTGGAAAGGTGACATAGTGTGGAGATGGCAGCAGCAGCATCAGGATACCACAGAGTGGCAAGGTAACATAGTGTGGAGATGGCAGCAGCAGGAGACCACAAAATGGCAAGGTGACAGCGTGGAGAAGGCGGCGGCAGCAGCATCAGGATACCACATAGTGTCAAGGTGACATAGTGTGGAGATGGCAGCAGCAACATCAGGATACCACAAAGTTGCAAGGTGACATAGTGTGGAGATGGCAGCAGCATCAGGATACCACACAGTGGCAAGGTGACATAGTGTGAAGATGGGAGCAGCAGCAGCAGGATACCACAAAATGGCAAGGTGACATTTTGTGGAGATGGCGGCAGCAGCAGCAGGATATAATAATATCCAAAAGACACAGCAATAAATGAAGAGATTTCTTTGCTCTTTGTGCTTGTTTATTTCCATAGTAGAAATTAGGCAACATATAAGTGCAAACGTTTTCGGCCTTTACGGCCTTCGTCAGGCACTATGCCGCCAGGGAAGAGGTGTAGGAAGATAGCAGGAGGTGTGTGGGGCACTCCGGCCGCTCAATAGTTTTGCTGCCATAGCAGCAGCAGCAGGATACCACAGAATGGCAAGGTGACCTAGTGTGGAGATGGTAGCAGCATCAGGATAAACAGAGAGTTGCAAGGTGACATAGTGTGGAGATGGCAGCAGCAGCATCAGAATAAACAGAGAGTTGCAAGGTGACATAGTGTGGAGATGGTAGCAGCAACATCAGGATACCACAAAGTGGCAAGGTGACATAGTGCGGAGATGGCGGTGGCAGCAGCAGCAGGATACCACAGAGGGGCAAGGTGACATAGTGTGAAGATGGCAGCAGCATCAGGATAAACAGAGAGTTGTAAGCTGACATAGTGTGGAGATGGCAGCAGCAGCATCAGAATACCACAGAGAGGCAAGGTGATATAGTGTGGAGATGGCAGCAGCATCAGGATACCACAGAGAGGCAAGGTGACATAGTGTGGAGATGGCAGCAGCATCAGGATACCACAGAGAGGCAAGGTGACATAGTGTGGAGATGTCAGCAATAGCAGCATCAGGATACCACAAATTGATACGGTGACAGAGTGGATCGATGGGTGGCAATACCAGTACCAGCTGATGAAGGTGGGTGAAAGAAGGAGCACTTGGCATCAGATGTGTGGCATCGGGCAGGTGGCAGCATCAGAGTAGCACCGACACAATGTTCTTCCTGTTGTCTGTCACCATGGTTCCAATTTTCAGTTGTCGCGGAGAATGCCAGGATTCGATTTCTTGATGAATCACATGGAACAGTTCCTCCCCTTTGTGACTCAGTTCACCCAGGGAAACGAGTTGCAGAACAGACTGACACTGCCGTGCCCTGCACATGTGGTATGTTGGAGGGGCACTGTGAATTGTGCATGCAGTTGAGGCTAAGGACAAGGTGGATAGTGAAGAGGCAGAGGTGGACATTGTCGCTGGACCAACGGCGTGAGAACGTGGAGGCTGAAGCAAAGTATACTGGCTAAGTTGCTGGTGTGGCTCTGCAGATACCACCCTAACCCAGTGGGCCATAAAGGACATGTACTGTCCCTGACCATAGTTACAGCTCCACACGTCGGCGCTGCCATGCACTTTGGCAGACACCGACAGGCTCAAGGACTGATCCTCCTTCTGTTCTACATATTTATGCAGGGCTTGTACTGCCTTTTTCACAAAGAAATGACAGCTTGGGACTCTCCACCTTGGCTCGGCATAAGCCATCAGTTCTCTGAAACGTGCAGAGTCCACCACTTGGAAAGAGAGGGATTGCAGCACCAGCAACTTGGACAGGAGCATGTTCAGCTGCTGCGCCATTGGATTCGTGCACGCATACTGCTGTCTCTTGGTAATCGCTTAGGTGACCCCATCATCATGTGCCCTACTGCAGCCATTCACCTGCCTCAGTGATCACTTGTTCCTTAGGGATTCCTCATCACTGAGGTCTGAGTATGCGGGCACTAGTGCAATAGATGGTAGAATACCACACTTCCAAGACCACAGGGAACTGGAAGCAGCAGTGACAAGACAATTGACGTTGAAACACAGCACTGGTGAATAGGCAAGTGGCTCTTATTCTTTATGCTAACCACAAGGGATGAGCAAATCAAAGGATCCGAATTTCAGGAAAAATCCAATTCACTGCAAAGCTGAATTTCCTCGCGCTTCACTGTAATGAATCAATTTATCCTGAAATAGTGTAAAAAACAAAAAAAAAACACCTCATGGATTTGCTCTAATCTCATGCGCGGTTAGGTATGACGTCATCACGCCGACTAGCGTGATGATGTCATCTTGAGCCGCACAAGATTTTGCACCAGACCTTCAACCAAACATGCCCATCATGAGCAAATGGATGAGGTAAGTATTTTGTTTTTAACTTTTAAACTCTTTTATGTACATCAGATGCCGTGATCATGTATGAACGCAGCATCTTAGGGGTACAATGTCGGTGAGTGGTGCAATCGCCGCTACGTGTCATTGCACCCACTTCTTACAAAGAAATGTGCTTTGTGACAAAGCGGATTTTTTTAAAAATTCGGCTAAGCTCATTTTACCAAACTTCGCTCATCTCTACTAACCACTTTCAGTGACATAAGTAAAATTGCTTAGTGGGTCGAGCGATCCCTTCAAAAGTAAACCATAATATCAAGAAGAGCTAGACTGGAATTATGTAAGATGTGGAAATATAAACCATAAAATGCAAATATTAATATGTAATAATATTATCTAGTTTTATAGTAAATAAGCAACAAAGAACTGAAATACACATCAGGTAAAACAAACAGAATACAGGAGCATATTAATTATTCAGACAGCAGGTGCTGTACATTAAGTAAAGGCGTATACACCAAATAATAATGGATGCTAAATGAGGTCCACAGAGACCCCCCAACAAACTAGATAGTAATAATATTGCATTGATCCACCAGAAACACAGTCAGCTTTGGCATTTGTTTTTTAAGCTCTCTGCGTGTCTTCTGTAAGGTTAACATCCTCCAGTTGCGTCGTAAACTGTACTTCAAATCTTTTCGTAGCTGTTTATTCTTGATTGCTTCTTGTGCAGATATGCCAGGTGACTGCCGCCTCATACATGGTACCAGCCAGAGAAAATAAAACAAATTTTCCTAAAAAAATACTAATTTAACTCAATTACCCGCTGATGAAAATATTGCATGCTCTACTTACTCAGCTGAAGAGCGTAATCACTCCATTTCGTTTGGTAAAGCACTGCACACTTTAATTAAACCCACTTTGTCAATTTGTTTGATACTGTTGAAAGATTCCAAGGAGAAGCAAAAGCTACGGAAGCTTTATGTGTAACACCCCAGAGTGGCATTACCACCTTTTGTACCCCGCTATTATCTCCTATGGTTGATTTTATGTCATTATGTGTATTTATTTCCAGGCCCTGCATAATGTGTATCTGTATTTCTGATTTTATAACTGTTTAAGTGTAATGTGCCTGGTTCACCAGCAGATGGTGGCAACAATGGCAGAGCTAGTTTGCCTAGAGTGGAACCTTCTGTTCATTCTAGCCCTCTCTAGAGATGAAGGAGTTGTAGTTAGTGAGTGTCAGTCTACTTTACCCCCTCTAAGGGGTAGGAAGCAGGGTAGCTTATCCCCTGCAAGGGGAAGGCTGTTTTCCAGCAAGCAGAGCCTGTCTGCTCTGAATGGCTTCAGAGCCAGTAGTAAAGATTCCCTGAATAAAGACAGAGCTAAATGTACTAAGACCGAGATAAAGAGAAAGACAGAGTCAGACTACAGAAAGATAAGTTAACAGCAAAGGAAAAGTTTCTATTTAATTCAGTTAACAAAGCAGAGCTAGAGAGTTACTGATGCAGCAAAGCCGAATGTGTTTGCCTGCCAGAATTTATGCCAAAGCCTGCTGATAACCAAGATAAAGTTGGAAAATTGTTCCCTGATGCAAGTTTATTCAAGTAAAGCTGTTATCAACTTAAACTCCAGTCTGGACTCAATTTATTCTACCAATCCCTCAACTGTTCACCCTATTTGCACTGCTTCAGACGACAACGCTTGGGGTTCCAGGATTTCCAGGTAGGAGCACCGTGACACGTGCACAGCCAACACCTGAATGGATACCATAGGTTACCCTTATACCACTCTGGCATTCCTACACCTGGATTCCACCAACACTTAGGGGGACTCTGTCCCTCATTGCTGCAATGCAACTGGCATCACGATAAAAACGTATTACACCTTTAAGGAACCCCTGGTGACCCCCTCTTATGGGGAGTCAGTCTGTTGCATATGTGTCAAAGAAACATTCACTTTCCTGTAAACTTCATGATATAAATATAGAAAGTATAAAATTTAAGTTTAAGATTTAAGACTTGAAACAATGATGGTAAATACGTAATGACAATAATAAGAATGTATAAATATTGTCAATCATACAACTGTAATAAAATGTACAAAGTGTCATGTCCCACAACAGCGGTTTTATATTCTTTCAACTAATTGCTGCCATTGCAGTCTGTTTGTAGTGTAAGGCCTACTATTACATGCAGCGATCCCCTCCAGAGTACAGGGAGGAGCGATCTCTAATGACATTGCTTGTCCCCATACTAACATGAAGTTTTCCGGCAGAAGATCGTGATTAGACACCACAATCTGCCACCAGCAAATGATAAGCGTTTACTTGTTCATCTGGTAATCGGTGGCAGTATTGCACTGCCAGATCAACACTAGCAAGCGTTTCTATGAATGTTGATAAGCAATAAACTGAGCATCTGCCAGTCTAAGGCTTCTTTCACATTAGCGTTAGGATATTTATAGTGAATGGGGCAGAAGTGGACTTCTGGTGGCACATGCGTGCTAGAACAGCCTGCCGGACAATCCTAACGCTAATGTGAAAGAAGCCTAAGGCAACTTACACACTTGCGGTAGCAGGGTCCAGCAGACTGTTCCGGCTGGGATCCCACCGTGCCCCTGGAAGTCCGCTCCGGCCTCATTCACTATAAAGGGGCGGGCGGGAGGTCTGGCCACAGCAAGGGGGGGTGCTGGGCTCCGAGACAAGGGGCGCAGCTGGGCTCAGACAGACAGAGGGACAGCCCCTTGGGCTCCTTATCGAGATAATTAGCATATGATTAAAAGCTATTTTCTAGACAAATGAAAAGACAAAGGCCTGTAATACTAGTATAATTTAATATAAATCGTGGAGACTAATGTGGAGATGTTAGTAGCTCAGTAAGTGAAATCCAGGTGACAGTGTCCCTTTAAGTCACTACTAGAATTGGCTAAATAGTAACATAGTAATATACCGTAGTTTATAAAGCTGAAAAAAGACATTTTGTCCATCCAGTTCAGCCTGATATCCTGCAAGTTGATCCAGAGGAAGGCAAAAAAAAAATTGTGAGGTAAATGCCAATTTTCCCCACTTTAGGGGAAAAAAAACTCTTTCCCGATACCAATCAGGCAATCAGAATAACTCCCTGCATCAACAACCCCTCTCTAGTCGCTATAACCTGTAAGATTATTACACTCCAGAAATACATCCAGGCCCCTCTTGAACTCTTTTAGTGTACTCACCATCACCACCTCCTCAGGCAGAGAGTTCCATAGTCTCACTGCTCTTAGGGTACTTTCACACTTGCGTTGGTGCGGATCTGTCTGTTTATTTGCACAGACGGATCCGCACCTATAATGCAAACGTTTGTATCCGTTCAGAACGGATCCGTTTGCATTAGGTTTACCCCTTAAGGACTAGGCCATTTTTTGCAAATCTGACCAGTGTCACTTTATGTGGTGATAAATTTAAAACGCTTTTACTTATCCAGGCCATTCTGAGATTGTGTTTGCGTCACATATTGTACTTCATGACAGAGGTAAAATGAAGTCGAAAAATGTCATTGTTATTTATAAAAAATATCAAATTTACCAAAAATTTGGAAACATTTGCAATTTTCCAAGTTTCAATTTCTCTACTTCTATAATACATAGTAATACCGCCCAAAAAAGTTATTGATTTACATTCCCCATATGTCTACTTCATGTATCGATCATTTTGGGAATGCCATTTTATTTTTTGGGGACGTTACAAGGCTTGGAAGTTTAGAAGCAAGTCTTGAAATTTTTCTGAAATTTTCAAAAACCCACTTTTTAGGGACCAGTTCAGGTCTAAAGTCACTTTGTGAGGCTTACATAATAGAAACCACCCAAAAATGACTCCATTCTAGAAACTACACCCCTTATGGTATTCAAAACAGATTTTACAAATGTCATTAACCCTTTAGGTTTTCTACAAGAGTTAATGGCAAATGGAGATAACATTTCTGAATTTCGATTTTGTTGGAAAATTTTCCATTTGAATCCATTTTTTCCAGTAACAAAGCAAGGGTTAGCAGCCAAACAAAACTCAATAATTATTGCCCCGATTCTGTAGTTTGCAGAAACACCCCATATGTGGTCGTAAACTGCTGTATGGCCAAACTAATATGTGTAGTGTATTTGATTTTTTAAATTTTTAATTTTTATTCAGTGATATGTATTTTTCTTATCACTTTTTTGACATTTTTTTTGACCCAGACCCACTTGATTCTTGTAGATCCAGTGGATCTGGTGTCTATATAATACAGTAAGTACACTATATAGTGTACTTATTGTATTTTTTACTTTACAAAGTCTGAATAGGCTTTTGCCTTTAGCAAAAGCCTATTCAGAGTTTCAGTACCATGGCAAGCAGGACGCTTCTGAAAGCGTCCTGCTGCCATGGTAACCATCACCCGCTGCCATAACAGAGCAGCGGGTGATGGATGGGGAGGGAGGGGAGCTCCCTCCCTCTGCTATCCCATCCTGTCGGGGGGCTGTAAATGCATAGCAGCCCCCCGATGGGAGAGGGAGGGAGCTCCCTCCCTGTTAACACCTTCCATACAGCGGTCCGTACGGACCGCGGCATGGAAGGGGTTAAACTGCTGACATCTGCAGCACAGATGTCAGCAGTTTATTGCAGGGGGTCAGCAATGTGTTGACCCCCTGCTATACCCACTAGACACCAGGGAAATCCCGCGCCGCCCACCCACAGCACCGCCCGCAATCCTCCCCTCCTGCACCGCCCGGGGGGACACTAATATGGCAGGGTGCAGGGGGTTAAATTTATAAGTTTGGTGCATTTTTTAGTCTCTGATCCCTACGGTCACATACCGCGGGGATCAGAGACTACAGAAAGCGCAGCAAACTGCAGGTCTGAATTGACCTGCGGTTTGCTGCGATCGCTGACATGTGGGGGGTCACAGGACCCCCCTGGGCATTGTGTCAAGGTGCCTGCTGATTGATTTAAGCAGGCATCTTGTTCCGATCACCGCCACCTGCGCAGGGGTGATCGGATATTCGCAGGGTGTACATGTACGCCCTGGGTCCTTAAGTACCAGGACACAAGGGCGTACATGTACACCCTGCATCCTAAAGAGGTTAAAGAAAAATTACAAAGTCCAAAACGGATCCGTTTTTGATTACATTGAAAGTCAATGGGGAACGGATCCGTTTTCAAATGCACCATATTATGTCATTGAAATTGGATCCGTCCCCATTGACTTACATTGTAATTAAAAACGGATCTGTTAGGCTCCGCCTCTTCAGACGGAGACCAAAATGCTGCATGCTGCGTTTTGGTGTCCGCCTTCAAAACGGAATAGAGGCGGAACGGAGCTGAACTGATGCATTCTGAACAGATCCTTTTCCATTGAGAATTCATTGGGGCTTAACTGATTCATTTTGGACCGTTTGTGAGATCCTTGAAACGGATCTCACAAATGGAATCCAAAACGCTAGTGTGAAAGTACCCTTACCGTAAAAAATCCAGAATCCTCTTCTATGTTTGTGTACAAAGCTTCTTTCCTACAGACGCATGTTTTGAAAACACCTTCATGCTCAGCCGAGCCCAGTGTGAATGTGTATGAAGGTAGGGAGTTTGGGGGTATTGAACAGGAAAAGACACCTAATTAAGGGAGTACTTACTTTTCACTTGAGACATATGGATTAACGCTGTTCCTCAGATACAGTACATTAAAAATCGTGTAATCCATTTAAAAGGGTTATGTCACAAAACATATTCTATATTATTTGAACTAGCACCTGGATCTGCATACATTTGTAATTGCATGTAACTAAAAATTTAGTAGAGCCAGTGAGTTACTCAATCACATGTATCTGTATAGCGCCACCTGCTCTTTGTTCTTTTCTTTTCTTTTTTTTTTTTGCCAATCTCAATGAGTTGGCCGAATGTGCTCAATTTAAATCTTCAACTGCCACCAGCTGTGTCTTCTGTTAGAAGCTGTGGCAGTTACAGGGAGAAGGCTGCAGCAGAAAGGACACTTCCCCTGAGCTGCCATGCTGACAATATTCTATCAGAGCTATTGAAGCAGTGAATGTGGAGAGCTGTGGATCCATGTGAGGTACAGGGCTGGTTCTAGCTTTGTTAAAAAGGTATTGTCATGTACTATATGATGTCTGATTTTCATTTTTTACATCAACCATGGCATAACCCCTTGCTACATTCCATGTAAAGATCATAAACTATACTATGTAAAAGTATGCATTACTAAAAGATATTTGGAAGGAGGCAGCCACTTTCCCAATGCCCAGCAGGTAGATTATATTATAAAAGATGTTTCCTTTGTGTCTTTCCAAGTTTGTAAATGACCCTTCCTGCCACCAGTATCTTTCTTTTCCATGTTAGACATTCACTGCCAAGGAAATGATGTGTGATTCATTTTATGTCAATTGGAAATGCCTGGCATTTCCTTTTGATGTCTCACTGAGGCATGCCAAGCTAATAACTTGTATAGTTTCCCAAGTGATTCTCCTTTGGTTGTGATTGTAGCTACTGCCAAATTTGCTCAAAATGTATCTTCTTTTCCCAATATATCTTATAGTTCAAAAAAGTTTCCATAGTCAGGAAAATGTATTGCTTAGGGAGTAAATGTGTAGGAAACATCACAGCTTAAACCATTCCTGACCTTCTGTAGTGATGAGCAGCATAGATTATATTCGAATTAGCGATATTTTGCGAGTTTTTGGATGAATATTCGCCATAAATTCGCGAATTTGTGATCTCCAGTCATTAAAATCGGCAATGTAATATATTCGCGATAAAAATTTGCGATTAGAATATTTGCGATCAACACTAAGGGGTAGGCAACTTTGCTATTGGTTGCTAGGGATGTTGCTTAGTGCCAATATTCATGATAAATTCGCGATTAGAATATTCGCGATCAACGCTATTCACGAATACGAATATATAGCACTATATTCTAAAAATTCGCGAATTCTCGAAGTGGCGATATAAAATTTGCGATTCGAATATTCGCGCTCAACACTACTCCTTACATGAATGCAGAACATGGTACTTGTTAGGTGATGATATTTAATGCTTTTTAATGTACCGAGTATAGTGCTGTATGGATCTGTCGCTGTTAACAATCCTAACTTAGTCCTGGCAGGAAGTTGTGGGCTTAGTTCCACCCCTAGTCCACTCTAATGTTAGCAGCAAGTGCGGATGCGGTGCGATTTTTACGCATAGTTGCTAGGAGACGATAGGGATGAGCAACCCCATTAAAGTCTATTTACTGTATTATTTTCCCTTTTAACATGGTTATAAGGGAAAATAATAGCATTCTTAATAGAGAATGCTTACTAAAATGTGGATTGAGGGGTTAAAAAATAAAAAAATTAACTCACCGCATCCACTTGATCGCGCGGCCGACCTCGTCTTCTTTCTTCTTCTTTGAGGACCTGCAAAAGGACCTTTGATGACGTAATTGTGCTCACCACGTGGTGAGCGTGGTGACAGCAGCGCAGGTCCTGCTGAATGAACATAAAGGAATTCTTCTATCTTCATTCAGCAGGACCTGCGCTGATTAGAGTTGAGCGAACACCTGGATGTTCGGGTTCGAGAAGTTCGGCCGAACTTCACGAAAATGTTCGGGTTCGGGATCCGAACTCGACCTGAATTTGACCCCGAACCCTATTGAAGTCAATGGGGATCTGAACTTTTGGGCACTAAAAAGGCTGTAAAATAGCCCAGGAAAGGCTAGAGGGCTGCACAAGGCAGCAAAATGTAGGTAATCCCCTGAAAACAAATGTGGATAGGGAAATGACTTAAAATAACATAAATATGAATTAACCAATATCAATTGGCAACTTGGAGAAGGAGGTGGAATAGGAGGTTGGGGTGACAGTCTCTACAACATGTGCAAGGTGGAGTTCCACCTGGTGGGCACGTCGCATATGAGGAGGTGAGTGGGAAGTCCGAAGGTACGCTGTAGCGCAGACAGGCGAGCAGCGGCAGGATGAGAATGCCGGAAGTGCTCACAGACAGCCCGCACTTTATGCAGCAACTCTGACATGTCAGGGTAGTTGTGAATGAATTTCTGCAACACCAAATTCAGCACATGCGCCAGGCAAGGGATGTGCATCAAAACGGCTAGTCCTAGAGCTGCAACGAGATTTCGCCCATTATCGCACACCATAAGAAGTGCTGACTCTGCTGAGGTGGCATTCCCATGTCCTCATCAGGAAACATAAGTGGTTGTGCGTCAGTGCATTCTATGTCTTTCACCGCTGGGGAAGAGCTAGGTGGATGCCCTTGGGAAACCCTGCCAGCAGAGTCTTCAAACAGCATAAGAGACTGCTGCATTACTTGAGGCTCAGACACGTTCCTTGATATGCATGGGGGTGATGTGACAGACTGATGGGCTTGGTTTTCAGGCACCACCAGTGCGCTTTCTGCAGAAGACTGGGTGGGAGATAATGTGAAATTGCTGGATCCACTGTCAGCCACCCAATTGACTAGCGCCTGTACTTGCTCAGACCTTACCATCCTTAGAACGGCATTAGGCCTGACCAAATATCGCTGTAGATTCTGACAGCTACTAGGACCTGAGATTTATGGGAATATTAATTTTAGACCTAGTATTTAGGCCCTGGCTGAAAGGTATCCTTCTACAGACAGAATTACACTTGGAGATGCACAGTAGCGTGTGCAAATATAGAGTATATATTTTTCAGGCCTTGTATTTAGACGCT
Source organism: Bufotes viridis (assembly GCA_033119425.1). Taxonomy (NCBI): domain Eukaryota; kingdom Metazoa; phylum Chordata; class Amphibia; order Anura; family Bufonidae; genus Bufotes; species Bufotes viridis. The sequence goes on along the minus strand of CM065594.1, from coordinate 33,785,822 downwards.
GACACGCTGAGTTTAATATACCCTATTACAGACAAAATTACACTTGGAGAGGAACAGCGGAAAGCACAGATGTTTAGGATTTCTATTTCAGGGATTTTATTTAACCACAGAAAAAAATCTATCCTTTCACGGACAGTATTACTCTTGGAGATGCACAGCAGCGTGCGCAAATATAGAGGATTTATTTTTCAGGCCTTGTATTTAGATGCTGACACGCTGAGTGTAATATACCCTATTATGGACTGAATTACACTTGGAGAGAAACAGCGGAAAGCACAGATGTTTAGGATTTCTATTTCAGGGATTTTATTTAACCACAGAAAAAAATCTATCCTTTCACGGACAGTATTACACTTGGCCAGCCACAGATGGAACCCAAGATTTAGGGGATTGGTATTTTGGCAATTCATTTTCACCCCCCCCCCAAAAAAAAAAAAAAAAAATCTATTCTTTGAATTACACTTGGCGAGCAACAGCTGAAAGCACTGATTTAGGGGATTGGTATTTTGGCAATTGAATTTCACCCCTCAATAAAATATATCAATTTGTATCCTGTGTTTCAAAGTCTGACAATAAGCACAACCCCTGATGTAGGATATTGCAAAAAAAAAAAGTCTACTATTGAACCCAAAAGTGTTTGTTGAACTTGGTGGCAGCTTAAAACATGTGCTGGTGCACCAAAAGATCACAAAATGCCCGCCAATCACCCCAGAAAAAAATGACAGAAAAACGCTCTGGGCAGCCTAAAAACCACTGAGCAATGAACTATCAGAAGTTGAATGATACACAGCTGTAGATCGATCACTTCATTAAGTGGTTTGCAGCCTTTCAAAAAGCGCCATAGAAATCGCCAAACGCCGAACACCGAACCCGAGCTTTTACGTAAATGTTCGGGTCCGGGTCCTGAACACCCCAAAATTCAGTACAAAGCCAAACTATACAGTTCAGGTTCGTTCAACACTACTGCTGACATCACTATGCTCACCATGTGGTGAGCGTGATTACTTCATCAAAAGTCCGTTTGAAGGTCCTCAAAGATGAAGAAAGAAGACGATGCCCGGCTGCGCAATCAAGTGGATGAGGTGAGTTCATTTTTTTTATTTTTAGCCCCTTAATCCACCTTTTACTAAGCATTCTCTATTAAGAATGCTAGTATTTTTCCCTATAACCATGTTATAAAGGAAAATAATGAAATCGACAGAATACTGAACCCAAACACGAACTTCTGTGAGTCTGGGTCTGGGTACAAAACATTCAGATTTTTCTCACGCGCGTGCAAAATGCATTAAAACGCATTGCGATTTCCCACAACGCACCCACATCCTATCTGGCCCTCACATGCGACGCCCGTGTGAAAGAGGCCTAATTCTTTGGCTTCTTTTCTGTCATTAATTTACAAACGATCAAGGATACTAAGTTGCACGTCTAAGAAAATCGTACTAATTCTCAGCCTGTTAGGACGTGTTTAAAACAAAACAAAAAATCTTTAATAAAGTATTCACAGATAAAATAACTGGAATTAAGTTCACTTTACCAGGCCATGGAGCCAGAAGGTTCAGAGCGGGGCGTTATTGAACCTTCTGGCTCCCCCACACACCAAAAGAAAATTTCACCTGTCCTTTCAGGGCATATTTGGTTGCATATTGACCCTTATAAAGGAACAGTGAAATAATTTGTACAGATCAGCCATGCGGCTAATATGTGACCAATGGCCCTGTAGGCTGGGTAAAACGCTCAACACATGAAAACCAATGCTTCCCTATGGCCCTGGTTCTCACTTGAGCATTTTACAGCGCGTTTGAACGCTCTGAAAAATTCCCTACGCTCAAAAAAGTTCTTGAGCTTTGGGGCATTTTGTTGCGCGTATTGTGATTGACGCCACAGTAGTCAATCACATGAACGCACGTACGACGCGCGTTTCCTATTTGCAAAAACGCGCTGTAATATGCGCGACAGAAACGCGCGTATCAAATACATGCAAGTCTGAACCCAGCCTTAAGGAGAGAGATTTACTAAGCTGAATGTGACAGAATTTTTGTTCTTCATTAGACAAGGGAGCATGGTTTATAGGGGAAGAGCATGGCTTAGTGGGTACAATTTAGAATGTTATAAGCAAATCAACCAATAGGTGGTGCAGTTATTTAAGTGTCTTTATGAAGATGCACCAAATTTATCATCCCGCGGCATCCACAAAATTTTAGATGGGATTAGCAAATCTGCCCCAAATAATACAGTATTACAAAGGTAATTTTCCCCCAAAAACAGCACATTTCTTAGGGCTCATGCACATGAATGTATTTTTTTTTCCGTGTCCAGTTTGTTTTTTTTGCTGACCGTATATGGAACCATTCATTACAATGGGTCTGTAAAAAAAAAACGGAAATTAATCCATGTGCATTCTGCTTCCGTATATCTGTGTTTCCGTTTCGCAAAAAAATAGAACATGTCCTATTAATGTCCGCATTACTTACAAGGATAGGACTGTTCTATTAGGGGCCAGCTGTTCCATTCTGCAAAATATGGAATGCACACGGATGTCATATTTTTTGCGGATCTGTTTTTTGCGGACCGCAAAACACATACGGTCATGTGAATGAGTCCTTATCCAGAGGATATATTTCCTATTACAGCTTTTTTCATTCACATCAAAGGGTCTAACCTGTAATACCAGACCATTCACAGTCCATTGTTGATATGGGAACTGTGTGATAAATTCACCAGTGACAAATCCATGTAATAAATAATCATATGGTTTACGTTATTATGCATTTCTATATTACTTTATTATGCTTTTAAAGATATAGCACTTTAAAAAGACGGTGTAGGTTAATGATTTTTAAAACTTTATGTAAATGCTTTGGTAAAATCCGTTTATTCCAAATTGCTTTGAGTATGGGGAAATGAGGGTATTAAATCAGCAGTGATGTTCAGTATAAATTATTCAGATGGTAAAACATGAGCTGTAGCTCAATGAATGAGTCAACATCTCTGTTCAGGAGTCCCTCATAAAGAAGAACATGCTTTCTACATAATAATACCAGGACTGGCCAGAGGTCAGTGTCATTATGTAAGGATATCTTTCCACAGCAGATGGAAATTACAGATGGAGAAGGCTGTATTGTGGTCAGTAGAGATGAGCGAAGTTTTGAAAAATTCAATTCGGCTGCTTCGCCAAATTTTACAAAAAAATTCACTTTGTGACTAATTACTTCATCACAAAGCACATTTTTGTGTAAGTAGCTGGTACAATGACAGGGAGCTGCAATCGAGTAAAATTAAAAGAAAAAAATGTTTTTAATCATGATTACTCCTCCATTTGCTCTCAACTGGCCAGCCGCTGCCATCTTGCTTGAAGATCTGATGTAAAATCTCGAGCGGCCTGATATCTTCAATCAAGATGGTGGCAACCGGCCAGTCGCGAGCAAATGGAGGAGGTAAGTAGGATTATATTTTTTTTTGTTTTTTACACTATTTCAGGTTAAATTGATTTTCTACCACAAAGCACAAGGAAATTCGGCTTTGCGGCGAATCAAATTTTTCCTGAAATTCGGATCAGATTCCATTTTATTGAATTCGATTTTCTCACCTTTAGTAGTCAGCACCAGTAGCGCTGGATACGTTTATTTTCTCAACTTTTCGCTACACAATTCACAAGTCAATGTTAAAGGGAAATTTAAATAAAGGTGACATAAATCAAACTATTATTTAAATGGAGTTTTCTATTTTACATAATGTACATCAGGTAGTTGGTTCTCTCCCCTTTAATTCATTGTAATGTAGTTGATTAGTGGTACCTGGCATTCCTAATGCAAATTACCTGTACATTTGTACTCCACAATGAAGACCTTCAGGAGGGGCGAGGAGGCTAAAAACATCTAGCTATGTAATAAAGAGCTTAGCTCATTGAATATATCAGCTCATGGACATCATATCATGTGTTTTGCCACCACTACTTCTCTTTGTATCATATGGGGATTAGCCAGGTGCCATGTTGGGAGCTGGTCGATGGGGAGCTTGCTCATTTGTTCACGGCTCTGGGGAATTGGTTGATGGGGAGCTCACTCATTTGTTAACGGCTTTGGTGACTGTTACTTACTTTACTCTGTGAATATATATATATATATATCTTTTATCATAGTTTAGTAAACTTTTTAGGTACCTAAGTCATGTCAAATCTATTTTTAATACACATGATATGCAAAGAGGTTTCTTCTAGGCAAAGAGAACAAACTTAGTGCTACCTTTTAGAAGTGGCCCCCTATGAGCCAAAGTCTGACTTTTTAACAAGCCTTGGAACATGACAAGGGAAAATAGCCAAGTCAAAAATCTATTTGCAGACAGTTGTTTTGAGTGCTTGCTTCTGATCAATATGGAGTAGAATTCTGGATAAATGAGTTGGTCAGTGTATTGACTCTCTTTAAGGAGACCAGCTGTGAATGGAGGCTTAGTGACCATGCTCCATGGGAAAATAATATAGACATGACAAGGGAAAATAGCCAAGCAAAATAACCATAAGATATTATTTTCCCATGGAGCATTACCACTAAGTCTCCATACACAGCTGATCTCCTTAAAGAGAGCCAGTACCCCTGCTAAAGCTCCATTTTACATAAGGAAGTCATCCCTTGTACAGCTGCCACTTTCTAATGTATTTGGATTTCTCACTGCATCCAAGATTACAAGAGAGAATTGATGCAGTTTAAGGGACTGTCTCGTTACATGACGGTCAGTCATGGATGGGATGAGTTTGTCAGCATGAGATCAGCTGTTATATAATGGCTCATAGAGAAGGGTATAGAGCAGGAAACCATATCTATGATGGTCATATGCCCTAAATAGGCAGATGGACAGTGATTGTCTTTATAACATCGCAAAGTGCAATGCCAGGCCATGGGCTTTATTCTCATGGGCTTTAGATGTAAATCATGGGATTAAAACTCCTTTTTCTGCAATATAGCATTAACAATTTGGGTTCATAGCCAGGGAGGGACGGTTTATAACTGCTTCTCTCTTGTCTTTTGCAGCCTACTTAGAGCTTAATGAGCACTATATGTACTACATGTAATAGATAAAACTATAAAAAAATATATATATTACTCTATTAGTTAAATAGCATGAATAAAGAATAATTGAAATAACAGATACAGATAGCTGATAGACAGATTGATAGACAGATTGATAGACAGATTGATAGATAGATAGATAGATAGATAGATAGATAGATAGATAACTTTTTCCATATTGTCATGTTGCAGGCTTGTGCTAAAATAAAAATAAAAAATCTTGCATCGACATAAGTATTCAGACCCTTTACTCAGAACTTAGTTGAAGCCCCTTTGGCAGAGATTACAGCATTCTTTGGTATCATACAACAAGGTTTGCATACTAGTGATGAGGGGCAGGTGCCATATTCGATTTCGACGAAATTTGCGAATATTCAAAAGAATATTCGTTTCATATTCGTCAAAATCGAATATTCGTCATTATTCTGGCTATCGCGATTAATATGCGATTTAAATAATCGCGTATTGCGATTTTAACTTAGGCTACTTTCCTATTGGTTTCATATCTAGAATTATAGCGAAGATGACGAATATGACGAATGTATTCGTCATATTCCCTTAAAACGAAGATAACGAAGTATTCTCCATCTTCATTTTAGCTACCTATTCGTTTGTTTCATTTGCTATGCGATTATATTACTTTGCTTTTTTTAATAGAATAATTATATTACTTGATAATTATTATAATTATTCTATTTATTAAAAAAAAAATATATATATATATATATAATCGCATAGCGAATTAAACACAGCTATCTTTATAGTCAACCTTCATATTTGATTGCTAGAATTAGCGAAGTTGACGAATAGGTTGCTAAAACGAAGATGGAGAATACTTCGTTATCTTCGTTTTGAGGAATATGAGGAATACTTTCGTCATATTCGCTAATTCTACCAAGCCAAGAACGTCTCCATACTAAAATGTACTGTCGGATTTGAGAATTACGTTGAAATCGCAATGTGATTAATATAACTTGAATTAATCGCATTGCGATTTCTACTTAGACCTGGTTTACTATGGTTGGCTTGGTAGAATTAGCGAATATGACGAATGTATTTGTCATATTCCTCAAAACGAAGATAACAAAGTATTCTCCATCTTCGTTTTAGCAACCATAGTAAACCATGTCTGTTGAAATCGCAATGCGATTAATTCAAGTTATATTAATCGCATTGCGATTACAACTTAGCAGTGCACTGCTATCTTACATATTAGGCTAGAATTAATGAATATGGAATATAGCAGCAGTGCTAAGTAGAAATCGCAATGCGATTACTTCAAGCTATATTAATCGCATTGCAATTTACACTTAGAGCTGGGTTTATAATGGATCAGCTTGCTAGAATTAACAAAGTTAACGAATATGGAATATATTATAGCAGTGCTAATTGAAATCGCAATGCGATTAATATAACTTGGAGTAATCGCATTGCGATTTCTACTTAGCACTGCTGCTATATTCTATATACGTTAATTCTAGCCTAATATGTAAGATAGCAGTGCACTGCTAAGTTGTAATCGCAATGCGATTAATATAACTTGAATTAATCGCATTGCGATTTCAACGTAATTCTCAAATCCGACAGTACATTTTAGTATATGGAGAGGTTCCCATGGTGATGGGGACGCTCCATGAGCATGGAAGTCGGCAGAAGCGGCAATGGGCACTGATTTAGCAAAGTGCCGATATTCGCGATAAAAATTCGCTATTCGAATATTCGCGTTAAACACTATTGCATACTTGGACTTTGGATTTTCTGCCATTCTTCTCTGCAGATCCTCTCAAGCTCTCTCAGGTTGGATGGGGACCGTCAGTGGACATCCATTTTCAGGTCTCTCCAGAGATGTTCAATTGAGTTCAAGTCAGGGCTCTGGCTGGGCCACTCAAGGACATCTACAGAGTTGTCCCTAAGTCAATTGTGTGTTGTCTTGGCTGTGTGCTTAGAGTCATTGTCTTGTTGGAAGGTGAATATTCAGCCTGAGGCCCAGAGCACTCTAGATCAGGTTTTGTTAATGATATCTATGCACTTTGCTCCATTCTGCTTTTTTTTTTTTTTACTCTGACCAGTCTTCCTGTCCAGTGGCGTAACTAGAAATGACTGGGCCCCACAGCAAATTTTTGAATGGGGCCCCCTCCCCCAGTAATCTTTTAGTACTTCTCCTCCTCCTCTTCTTGGATGGGCCTCTTTTGGGTCATGGCCCCAAAGCAGCCGCTTCCCCTGCTTCCCCTATAATTACGCCTCTGTCCCACCCACTGAAAAACACCCCAACAGAATAATGCTGCAACCACCATGATTCACTGTAGGGATGGTATTGGGAAGGTGATGAGCAGTGCCTAGTTTTCTCCAGACATTCAATCTTGGTTTCATCAGACCAGAGATTCTTATTTCTCTCAAACTGAGAATCCCTTAGGTGCTTTTTGCAAAACTTCAAGTAGACTCCATGTGTTTTTACCTAAGAGAGTCTTCCTTCTGGCCACTCTACCAAAAAGCCCAGATTGGTGGTGGAGTGTTGCATTGATGCTTGACCATCTAAACATTTTTCCCATCTGTATACAGGATTTTTGAAGCTCAGCCAGACTGACCATTGGATTCTCTTACCAAGGCCCTTCTCCCCAAATTACTCTGGTGGAGTGGCCAGCTCTAGGATGAGTCCTGGTTGTTCCAGACTTCTTCCATTTAAGGATTTTGGAAGCCACTGTGATCTTCAGAACTTTCAGTGCAGCAGACATTTTTCTCTTCTCCAGATCTGTGCCCCCTCACCATCCTGTCTCTGAGCTCTACAGGCAGTTATTTCCTCCTTATGGTTTGTTTTTTACTCTGATCTGCATTTTCAATTGTATGACCTGATATAGACAGAGCTGTATCTTTCCAAATCTATTCCAATCAACAGAATTTACCAGAGGGGGATTTCAATCAAGGTGTAGAAACATCTCAGTGATAATCCAGACAAAAAGGAGGCCCCCAGAGCTAAAATTCAAATGTCATAGCAAAGTGTCTGAATACTTACGTTTATGCAACATTTTAGTTTTTCTAAAATTTTGTTTCACTTTCTCACTATGGGGTATTGAGGGCAGATTGATGAGGGTAAACAAGGCCTAAACATAAAATGTAAAAATAAGTGAAAGAGTGCCCCTCAAAATCATTCCCTCTGGTGGACCCCCAGTCCAATGCTAATCTTGTTTATTCCCTTCAATTTATTCCATCTACTGTAGCAATTTAAAATAGATAAAAAATAAAAAAATGTAATCCTTAATTTCTTGTAGTTAAAGTCTTGATTTAATTATTAGGTTTCCTTGTTTGAATTGGACTCTAAAGTGGTGATATGTGTCCTTGAAGTGTTAAGCTGTACCAGTCAGTCAAGTAGAATTTAACCTGTATGGTTTTCTGACTCTGTATGTATTATGCCTGAGTTATTTTTCTTGTTTCTGCAGATTTATTTTGTTGAATATATCTCTGAGCACTGGAAGTAATTATTGCTGGCGTTCTCTACTGCTGTGATACAAATATGCTGGTGATTTTCATGGCTTTCTGAAAATGAATGTGCATAAATTCTTCAAATGAGAGAAAAAGTCAGGAGAAAATGGCATTCAAGTGGGCAAAGCGGCCCAGAAAACACATCAACAGACTTATCTCATGATAGACCAAGAGATAAATCAAGGCTGCCATCTCTTCAACTGCTTGTTCTGCCAAGGAATTGTCAAGAGTGATGGACACACATAAATACGTATAAAGAGAAAGAAGTGAGGGGCATGCGTTTTCTGTAACCTTTGGACTACTTACAGGCTATGGACATCTTTGGGATAATATGTATTATGATTGCATTTTAATAATTTTGGACTAAAAAGCTTTTTTTCATTTGGTCTTTTTTTTTTTTTAAATCAACAGTTTTTGTCCTTTAGGGTTAGGAGTATCTTACTTTCAGTTTCACACTGAATCCGTCAAGTTGCTGCTCTGATGACTGGATGTATAGCCCGGAATTCCAGATAGCTCATAAATACTTATTATGGTTAACTTCTTATCAAACTGCTAAGAACATGGATTAATCCCTTCAGGACCAAGCCATTTTTCACCTTAAGGACCAGGCCAAATTTTGGAAATTTGCATGTGTCACATCATATGATAATAACTCTGGAACACTTTTACTTATCCAAGCCATTCTGAGATTGTTTTCTTGTGACACATTGTACTTCATGACAGTGGTAAATTTAAGTCGATGTAATTTACATTTCTTTATAAAAAATATCCAAAGTTTACAGAAAATCTGGAAAAATTAGCAATTTTCAAAATTTCAATTTCACAGATAGTGATACCTCATAAAATAATCATTACTTTACATTTCACATATGTGTACGGTATGTTAACACCATTTTTTAAATTCCATTTTATTTTTGTTGTATGTTAGATGGATTAGAATTTTAGTTGCAATTTTTAACATTTTTAGGAACATATCCAGAATCCACTTTTTAAAGGACCATTTCAGTTATGAAGTCACTTTGTAGGGATTACATAATAGAAACTACACATAAATGACTTAATTTTAGAAACTACACCAATCAAGTTATTCAAATATGAGTTTACAAACTGTAACGGACCGTTACGCACACAATTCCGTTTAGGCGATATTCCCTTTTCCGGATAGACCAGCAGCTACTGCAATCACCAACTTCCCGAACTGCAAACCACACGAATTCACCAACTTCCGAACAAGAGACACACGAACCCTGGAAGCAGCCGAACAGGAAAAGCAATATGAACAGCTTACACTCCTGGCAATCAGCATACAGTCAAATCCCCCCCAATAACGAGACGACACTTCGTTTTGAGGGTCAAGCAGGAACTCTCTCTTATTAAGGGCTACCTGCCCGGTATTTATCCAGGTCTCCCACCTGGTGGACACTCCCCTAGGGGACCAGAAGGAAGACTGCGACACGGGATACAGCAGCCAATCACACACATTGGGACAATACAGACACCCCCAGCATATCCCTCCCCTCTGCCTGTGATACAATCACCCTACATGGGTAATGCAATCACCACAGGCAGGAGAATACACAATGTCTTCTGTCCTGGAGACAATTGAGGAGTCATTCAATTATCTCTCAGGACAAAGGGAAATCGCCAATACACATGTGGGGACAATAGGACAGACATCACTATTCAATACACAATGTCCCACCCTTTACAGTACACAGACATTTAACATATCCCCAGATGGCTTGGATCTGAGCGCTCAATATATCCAAGGATAGAGGCAGACTCCATTGAGCACATGGTTGCAAAAGGACATAAAACATATACGTTACAATTACTACATAAAACATATACATGCAACATATCCCCAGATAGCTTAGGTCTGAGCGCACATTATGGAATGGCGCTCAGACCACACATATCCAGTTCAATTGCCATGGAGCTAAAGTCTTTCCCATAGTCTTTCATTATACGAATGGGCTCCATAGCAGAGCTATCTGGGGTATCACCGCTCAAACAGGACAAGCATACATGGGGCCATAGTCGCAGGGCAGGAGGCGAGCAAGCAGTCCCTTCCAGGAAACTGGGGCAGACTCTGGTACAGGGTCCAGTCCGCTACATTTCTCCCTTTACCAAAGAGACTAACAGGGTATCTGACCTCCTGCCGGTCAGTGCCCTGGTTAGTCCAGCAACCCACCCACGAAGCACAAACAGCAGTACAGCCCACCCACAATAAATGGTTACTACACCTGGATAAAGTAGCAACTTGTCCATGTCCAGGTGCCTCACTACGGCTAAGCGGGGGACTGGTAGACTGCCTAGGTGGGTTGCTGAGTGGGCAGAGACCAGCGATACTCTGCCCTGGGGCCAGCGCTACCACGGAAGTAGCCTGGTGGGAGCCTGGTTGTGGGGGAGGAGACCGACTGTCTCCCTCTGGATAAACCGCTCTGTGGCTGGCGGACAGGACCGACCATCCTTGCCCCTTGTGTTGCAAGTGCAGAGACCACGGTCCCATCTGCACCGTTGGGGGCGTAACATCTCCCCTTGGTGGGTTAGGCTGCCGCTGGAGAGAGGGTGTAACAAGCCCCTCTCTCTGAACTGTAGACTGCCGCTGGGGAGAGCGGGTAGCAGGCTCCTCTCCCTGACCCTCTCTCTGCTGGTGGAGGGGGGGACCAACTGTCTCCCCTTTCAATATCTTGTCCTGCTGCTGGGGTACACACTGCAGCTGGGGAGGAAGGATGACACCTTTAGCTCCCTGGGGTACACACGGTCGCTGGGGAGGAAGGACGGCCCCTTCAGCTCCCGGGGGTACACACGGTCGCTGGGGAGGAAGGGAAACACCTTCAGCTCCCTGGGATACACCCTGCCGCTGGGGAGGAAGGACGACACCTTCAGCTCCCTGGGGTACACACTGCCGCGGGGAGGAAGGACAGCACCTTCAGCTCCCTGGGGTACACACTGCCGCTGGGGAGGAAGGACGACACCTTCAGCTCCCTGGGGTACACACTGCCGCTGTGGAGGAAGGACGGCACCTTCAGCTCTCCGGAACGCACTCAGCCGCTGGGGAGGGCGGACGATACCATCTGCCATGAACTGCAGGTACTCTGCTGTTATCCTCCTCACGAACTGCACAGATTTCTCCGGGGGTTGGGTCCGTAGAAAATCAGCCGTGATCTCAGCTCTCTGTCAAATTCCTCCTGCGTGTAGCTGGGTGCCATGCTTGTTCTCCTAAAGTTCTTTCTTTTGTAGATAGGGCGCTGTACGGGTACTAACGTTGCCCTCACTTTGTAATCCAAGGAATGGTGTTGCCCTGTAGATGTCCTTCTGGGCTGTGGAAATGATCCCACCGCTTGCCACCAAATGTAACGGACCGTTACGCACACAACTCCGTTTAGGCGATATTCCCTTTTCCGGATAGACCAGCAGCTACTGCAATCACCAACTTCCCGAACTGCAAACCACACGAATTCACCAACTTCCGAACAAGAGACACACGAACCCTGGAAGCAGCCGAACAGGAAAAGCAATATGAACAGCTTACACTCCTGGCAATCAGCATACAGTCAAATCCCCCAATAACGAGACGACACTTCGCTTTGAGGGTCAAGCAGGAACTCTAACTTTTATTAAGGGCTACCTGCCCGGTATTTATCCAGGTCTCCCACCTGGTGGACACTCCCTAGAGGACCAGAAGGAAGACTGCGACACGGGATACAGCAGCCAATCACACACATTGGGACAATACAGACACCCCCAGCATATCCCTCCCCTCTGCCTGTGATACAATCACCCTACATGGGTAATGCAATCACCACAGGCAGGAGAATACACTAATGTCTTCTGTCCTGGAGACAATTGAGGAGTCATTCAATTATCTCTCAGGACAAAGGGAAATCGCCAATACACATGTGGGGACAATAGGACAGACATCACTATTCAATACACAATGTCCCACCCTTTACAGTACACACAGACATTTAACATATCCCCAGATGGCTTGGATCTGAGCGCTCAATATATCCAAGGATAGAGGCAGACTCCATTGAGCACATGGTTGCAAAAGGACATAAAACATATACGTTACAATTACTACATAAAACATATACATGCAACATATCCCCAGATAGCTTAGGTCTGAGCGCACATTATGGAATGGCGCTCAGACCACACATATCCAGTTCAATTGCCATGGAGCTAAAGTCTTTCCCATAGTCTTTCATTATACGAATGGGCTCCATAGCAGAGCTATCTGGGGTATCACCGCTCAAACAGGACAAGCATACATGGGGCCATAGTCGCAGGGCAGGAGGCGAGCAAGCAGTCCCTTCCAGGAAACTGGGGCAGACTCTGGTACAGGGTCCAGTCCGCTACACAAACTTTTTTAACCCTTTAGGTATTCCACAAGAATTAAAGGAATATAGAGCAAAAATGTAAAAATGTCACTTCTTTTTGAAGATTTGCGATTTTTATCCATTTTTTCCTGTAAGGCAGCAAGGGTTAACAGCAAAACAAAACTCAATATTTATTACCCTGTTTTTGCAGTTTACAGAAACACCCCATATGTACTCGTAAACTACTGTATGGGCACACGGCAGGGCAAAGATGGGAAGGAGCAACATATGGATATTGATGGGCAGATTTTACTGGAATAATTTTAAGTTGCCATATTGCATTTGAAGTTCCCCTGATGCAACACTACAGTAGAACTCCCAAAGAGTGACCCTATTTTGGAAACTATGGGAGGTGACTGTTTTATTGGTATTATTTTGGGGTAGATATGATTTTTTTGATCGCTCAATATTACGATTTTTGAGAGGCAAGGTAACAAAAAAATGGCTGTTCTGGCACCATTTTTATTTTTTTACATGATTTACCTGAAAGGATAGAAGGTGTGTTATTTTTAATAAAAAGGCTGTTACAGACTTCCTCCACTGTTCATGTAACTTCCCAAGAAATGAAACAAGGCCCATAAAAAGGTAGCCTGTCTCCAGCGATAGTATGACAAGATGAACGAGCAAGTGGATGTTTTTTTTTAAAGTTACCCACAAGTCACAAAAGATGCTAAAAGTGGTCCCCTTTCACATCTGTGCATTGGATTATGTTGGTGATACTGCTTATGATGCTGCGGATAGTGTTTGTGATGTTCTCCTTGAGTTCATCCAAGGGATGTGGATTGTCAGTGGACACTTTCTGTTTTAAATTTCCCCAAAGATAAAAATCTTACGTGGACAAGTCTGGGTAACATGGTGTCCATACCCCTCGCTCTCAGTTCGCTCCACCGTAAACAGTTCATGAACCCGTCCAGTAAGCCCAGTGAGGTGTAGCATGTTGTCCCATTTTGTCAGAAAAAGCAGGACATTTTTTCTTCTGATGTTAGTTGGTTGTAAAACTGTTCAAAGATGTTCAGGTAAATTGCGGTATTCACAGTTGATTTGAAGAACACTGGGCCCACTATTCGTGTTCCTGACACTGCACACCAAACGCCAATTTTCTGGTTGTGAAGTGGCGTTTCATGAGTCAAATGGGGATTTTAAGCAGACCAGTACCTCATATTCTGGGAAATTACAGGACCTGATAAGTGAAACCAAGGTTCGTCCATCATGAAGTACAGCAATGGGTCCACATGTCTGTCAGCAATTATAGCAAGCAACCAAGTCCAGTAATTTCCGTGTTTAGTTTTGTCAGACTCTTTCCATTCCTGCTCACACGTTATTCAGTACGGTTTAAGGGTTCATTCACACAAATTTTTTTTGCGTTCCGAATACGGGCCGTTCTTGCGTTTAGAATAACGTCCCTATATGGAACCATTCGTTTCAATGGGTCTGCAAAAAAAACGTAATGTACTCCGTAGGCCTTCCGTTTATGTATTTCCATTTTTCCGTTCCGCTACATTTTGAGTCATGTCCTATTATTGCCCACAAAAGGGGCTGTAAAAAAAAAAACTAATGCATCTGGAATGCATCTGTATGTCTTCCATATCAGTTCCGTTTTTACTGTTAAAACATTATTATATGCTTCCGTTTCTGATCCTCAAAAAATGGATCACATATGAAAACCATATGGAAATAGAAGTGGAACAGAAACACTACTGAAACCAAAAACGAAAAAAAAATGGATCCGTTAAAAACGGACCGCAAAACCATACGGTCGTGTAAACGAGCCCTAAGGTTTAGAGATTTCAGAACTCACTGACAAGTCGTATGTGATACACCAACTTGCTGAGACAGTCTTTGAGTTGATTTTTGGGGGCTACTTGCAATCTGCTGCTGAATTTCATGCACAACTTCAGCCGTCCTGATCGATGGAGGCCTCGGTTTCTTCACGTTTGCAGCAGAGCCAGTTTGATGCCATTTCCGAACCAGACTCCGAATACAACGTTTAGCTGGTGGTTTTGTTCCTGGGTACTTGTTGGCAAAGGTCTCTTGCATTTCCTTAATCGATCTGCTTTGCACATAGCCTTCCACAACCACTATTCACTGTTCCAGGGAGAGCACCATTTTTCCGACACAAGAGGCCATTTTTATCAAACTGAATAATAAATCAGTCTTAGTTACCTATAGCAACCAATCAAAGCTCAGCATTCAGTTCCTACTAAGCTCTAAAAAAAAGGGTGAGCTCTGATTGGTTGCTACGGACAACTCAAACAGATTTACTATTAGACAGTTTGATTTGGAGAAATTGGAGCTTATTTTTTCGTGGGCCACCCTGTAGTTTCAGAACAGCTGGAGCGCCGGAGGTTGCTAATCCCTGTCCTTTAGGATGTACTTTACAAATTCCCTTTATAAAGTCTTCTAAACATTTAAGGGAAAAGCTTAAGAATGTTTAAGGCTACTTTCACACTAGCGTTTTGGCTTTCCGTTTGTGAGATCCATTCAGGGCTCTCAAAAGCGGTCCAAAACGGATCAGTTTTGCCCCAATGCATTCTGAATGGAAAAGGATCCTCTCAGAATGCATTAGTTTTCCTCTGTTCAGTACCATTCTGCTCTGGAGGCGGACATCAAACCATTGGCTGCAGTGTTTTGCTGTCCGCTTGACGAAGCGGAGTCAAATGGATCCATCCTGGCACACAATGTAAGTCAATGGGGACAGATCCATTTTCTCTGACAAAATCTAGCACAATAGAAAATGTCAGGGCTATATAAGACATAATACAACCAGATCCGTTCATGACGGATGCATGCGGTTGTATTATTGTAACGGAAGCGTTATTGCAGATCCATGACGGATCAGCAAAAAACGCTAGCGTGAAAGTAGCCTTAGAAGGTTTGTGCCAACCTTGTCACGCGTCCAGGCTTGGACTGGCCCAAAGGGGTACAGGTGGATCCCCCTGTGGGCCCCTGAGCAAGGTGGACCCCTAGTCTCCCACCACCTGCACAAGTGGAACATAACACAGTAGACTTACTGCACTACATAGATATATTCAATGTACAGAACCTCAACCAGCCTATGTTCATATAAAAAAACTTGATAGATTATTAAAGAATCTCCCCAGTTTATTATTATAGACACCATCAGAGCTGAGATGACTTCTAGGTATGAGGAAAGCTGCCAGTATCCTCTTTTCCCCAGGACCTACCTTCTCAAAGTTGCTGCAGGGACCCCCATATTCAATTATCTGGTACCATCTTGCTGCTGTGTGAGTAGGTAATATTTGAATGTACAGTGGGGCCCCCAAAATAAATTTTACTGATGGGCCCTAGGCACTACAGTCCGACACTGCACGCGTCTGAAGAAATCTAACATTTCAGAAGTGTTAAACAGCACTGGGAAATGCCTGGATACCAATTAGAGAAGAGAGGAAGTGACAGATATAAGGTAAGTGTTCAGAGACCAAAGTCATCTGCTAGCAATACCACAGAGACAAATAAATCAGAAAGAACGGCTGAAACAAGGCTACTGAGGACTCTGATTTACAGAATGTAAAAAAAAAACTGAAATAGAAAGTTTTATATTAAATCTGAAAGTGACAACTGACACGTCCAGAGAAGTCTGTCTGCATAATATGTACTAGTCGTGTGATTGTTGAAGGTCACCCAAAAAGTACAGATGTGGCAGATCCCAATTTAGCATTTATGTCTATGGCATTGTTTTATGTGGTAGAAATACTGACCTAATCCATTATAATCCATCCAGTGACGTTTTCATGCCCCCCGTCCCTGGTAACCAGGGCAGGGGCTCTGCCAGCCAAACTTAGATATCCCCTTGAAAAGGGCCATGAATAATACATCTGTAGGCTTTAGGCTATAGACACCTTCAGGGGCATTTTTTTAATGATTGCATTCTACTCCTTTTGGGATAAAAATATTTTTTTCAATTGGCTTTGTTTTCTTTGAATCTGTGAGCTGAAGGCTCATGTGTACCTCTTATCTCTGATCTCCTGACCTCATAAATCACTCATGTAAGCCATATTTTTATCAGTCTAAGTGTTTATAAAGTCAGGAGGTCGGGGATAAGAGCTACACATGAGCTGTCAGGTGATAAGATTTAAATTAAACAGAAAGTGACAGCTTGCAAACAGACAGATTTTTTAACTCTTGCATTTTAGAAATGGCTGAACATTTTTTAATAAAGGCCAATTGAAAAAAATGATTTTTAGCCCAAAATTACTGAAATGCTATAATAAAAAAAAGATACCCTCAAAAGTGTACAAGGCTATGATCAAATTCTTGTAATGTGCCAAGTTTAATTGCGTTCTTGCCTCGCATTTTTCATGCAAGTGTCACAGTTATTAATTCTTCCATGGACGTATTTCCTCCAGAGAATAAAAATTATCAGCAATAAAATGAGCAATAAAATAAAGAGGCAAATTACTCGCTGGCACCATTCTTCTTCTGCTACAAGTAAGCGCAGTCTTCAAATACTTCACTATATCGATCATTAAAAAGTGGCATCCAGGAGTGATGGTCAGTGTCCTCTTTCATGTCTCAGTTCATCTAGTGAAATGCCCACAGCCAGTGATGGGGCCATACAGTAATTTTATCAGCAGATTATTCATCTGTCACATACAATGATGGGATTTCATGTGTTTGCTAGGAACATTATTACTAATCACCAAGACAATTGCTGTGAGGGGAATGTAAATTGATGCAACAGAAATCACAATGGATGATAAGGCTTCTAAATAAACCTCATTAATAGGTCTGTACAGGATTAGAAAAACATGGTCTGGAAACAGCAACTCACTTGTCCATGGGTTGTTATTGCAGCTCAGCTTCATTTATTTTAATGTAAATGAGCTGCAAACTCCAACACAATCCAAAGGCAGATATAGTGCTCAGAAGCAGACAAGGACAGCAAAGGGCCCCGAGCAAGGCGTGTGCCTGGGTCCCCATGTCTTTGATGAAAAAGGTAGACAAAGAAAAATATATACATACATGCTGCTCAAAAGCTGCACTCATAGAAACATAATATAAGTAGTAATGTGCCGACTTACAGCCTTTCCAACATAGATTGGGGGAATCTTTATATATTTTATAGAGCCTGTATGGGGTGTAATACCATCTGACAATTAGTTTGGAGCAAGCCTCATGATGATAAATAGGCTATTTTTGTTATAAAAAGGGATGCTTGTGTTCAATTCTCTCTCCCACTTTTGAATGTGAGAGATGTGTGATCCAGATAGGGTTCTGCTAATTGTAAATAAAAGTTTTTTTCCCCCTTCCAATGATTTATTTATTTGATTATTCAATAATACATATACTTTGGAAGGGATTCTAGAACTCATTTTTATTCAGGAAGGTACGTATTTGGAGATATTTATATAAATCGGATTTATCTAGTCCATATTTATTGCTCAAGAATAGAAAGTTATGAAGTATTGGGCCTTTGTAAAGATCTTGTATGGTCTTAATACCTGATTGATATTTCCGGGATGACAATATCTAGGACTTGTAGGGGAATTACCATTGTTTTAAGGATTGGTAGATTTGAGCATATTTTGATATAAGATCTCCATGTTTGGAGAGTAGATTTGACCGTTGGCAGTAAGTTGGTATTATTTATATTGCCCACATTAGAGGCCAGTACGAGAATGTCTAGTCTTTTAGTCTGACTAGTATGTTTCTTTATGTTTACCCAGAGTTTGTCAGACTGGAGTTGAAAGTTCTTTCATAGATGCAATGTTGTAGAGGATCTGTGATTTACTCATCTGTAAGACAACTTTACTTTATGTGGCATACAGTATATACGGATCTGTTATTGCATCTTATTTAATGTCTTTTCAAGTTTGTCTTTACGTAAGCATTATATTTGGATTTCTGTTAATCTTTGGAGAAAACTAATAAAAATAATTTTAAAACAAAACAGATTGGGGAGTCCACCATGCTGTCCATTTATTAAGTAGAGAAGCAATATGATATGAGTTAATATATATTTTGGGAATGCCCAATTATTACAGGTTTCTGGAAAGGAACTGCCCTTCTAATATACTCTTCACTTAACATCAATCTACCATTTAACTCTGACACTTTTTTGTTAAGACTTGATATTGATAGTTACTCTGTCCCCCAAAGGACTGTTCCTGTCATAATTTAACAGCCCCTCCAATGTGTAGCACAAAATTGGAAATCCTCATCAACTTCTCACGTCTCAAATAATAAGGAAGGTAAATGTCAATTGTAGCTTTGAAAAAACGATTGCCAGAAGCAACAATACACTTAATAAATACACAAAAAATTGGACACCATGGTCTTCATCGAGGTACTTCTCATTATTAGACAGTTAGATTAGGTTGTGATGTACATTTTTGCCTTTGCATAAAGGAACCAAAATAAGTTTTCTAAGTTCTCTCTAGTTACCTATCTTTTTGTTTATTTCATCTCTACCCTCATCTACCAGTTTATTTTTTCTTCTACACTTTACATACAGTACACAATACTTTTTGGCCACACAAAGCAGGCTCCAAGCACCAACTAGGATGTTGCTTCATTGAAGCACAATAAAGAATAGGATGATGCTTTAGATAAAATAATGTTATCTGAATAATTGTATTATATTGGAATTTATATTCTCCTTTGATTACCTGATTATAATGGTATTCTGCTTGACACTGTAACAAATCAAACTGTAATGTACGTTCTTTAACTCAATAAAAACTATTGAAACAGAAACATAATATAAGGAAGCCATGTACACATTGGACCCATAACACACACACGCCACTCACACATATGACACATATATACATGCCACTTACACACAGGACACACGCCACTCACAGACATGACACATAGTACCCACGTCACGCACATTTAGGACTCATTGTGCACACATGCCACTCATATTTATGACACACGCCCCATACACACTACTTATACATACAGTAGGACACATGACACACAGACTCCAATTGTATATAGGACATATACAGTGGATATAAAAAGTCTACACACCCCTGTTAAAATGCCAGGTTTCTGTCCTGTAAAAAAAATGAGACAAAGATAAATCATTTTAGAACTTTTTCCACCTTTAATGTGACCTATAAACTGTACCACTCAATTGAAAAAGGAACTGAAATCTTTTAGGTGGAGGGAAGAAAACAAAAAAAACTAAAATAATGTGGTTTCATTATATATATAATATATGCTTATAACTGGGGATGTAGCTGTGTTCAGGATTAAGCTATCACATTCAGAATCATGTTAAATAGGAGTCGGCATACACCTGCCATCATTTACAGTGCCTCTGATTAACCCCAAATAAAATCAGCTGCTCTAGTTGGTCTTTCCTGAAATTTTCTTAGTCACATTCCACAGCAAAAGCCATGGTCCACAGAGAGCTTCCAAAGCATCAGAGGGTATTAAAAGGTATAAATCAGGAGAAGGGTACAAAAGAATTTCAAAGGCATTAGATCTACCATGGAACACTGCGAAGACAGTCATCATCAAGTGGAGAAAATATGGCACAAAAGTGACATTACCAAGAACTGGACATCCCTCCAAAATTGATGAAAAGGCAAGAAGAAAACTGGTCTGGGAGGCGACCAAGAGGCCTACAGCAACATTAAAGGAGCTGCAGGAATACCTGGTAAGTACTGGCTGTGTAGTATATGTGACAACAATCTCCGTATTCTTCATATGTCTGGGCTATGGGGTAGAGGGGCAAGACGAAAGCCTCTTCTTACAAAGAAAAACATCCAAGCCAGGCTACATTTTGCAAAAAAACATTTGAAGTCTCCCAAAAGCATGTGGGAAAAGGTGTTATGGTCTGATAAAACCAAGGTTGAACTTTTTGGCCATAATTCCAAAAGATATGTTTGGCACAAAAACAACACTGCACATCACCAAAAGAACCCCATCCTTACAGTGAAGCATGGTGGGAGCAACATCAGGCTGCGGGGCTGGTCTTCTTCAGCTGGAACTGGGGCCTTAGTTAAGATAGAGGGAATTATGAACAGTTCCAAATACCAGTCAATATTGTCACAAAACCTTCAGGATTCTGCTAGAAAGCTGAAAATGAAGAGGAACTTCATCTTTCCACATGACAATGACCCAAAGCATACATCCAAATCAACAAAGGAATGGCTTTACCAGAAGAAGATTAAAGTTTTGGAATGGCCCAGCCAGAGCCCAGACCTGAATCCGATTGAAAATCTGTGGGGTGATGTGAAGAGGGCTGTGCACAGGAGATGCGCACGCAATCTGACAGATTTAGAGCATGTTTGCCAAGAAGAGTGGAAAAATCTTACCAAGTCAAAATGTGCCATGCTGATAGACTCATACCCAAAAAGACTGAGTGCTGTAATAAAATCAAAAGGTGCTTCAACAAAGTATTAGTTTAAGGGTGTGCACACTTATGCAACCATATTACTTTATTTTATATTATTTTTTTCTTCCCTCTACCTAACCTACCTAAAAGATTTTAGTTTGTTTTTTAATTGAGTTGTACAGTTTATAGGTCACATTAAAGGTGGAAAAAAGTTCTGAAATGATTTATCTTTGTCTGATTTTTTTACAGCACAGAAACCTGACATTTTTATATCCACTGTATACACCACTCACGCACACCACTTCGACCATACATCAGACACATGATATGTGGTACAAATATTTCTCCATTAATTTCTTTCTCTTTATACTTATTTCAGGTGAAAAACATAAAATCTTACAGCACAATATAAATAATAATTACAAACCAGACCATACTCACATGTTAAATCCAATGCCACTCCAGTATATGTGACCCGGTTGGTCTCCGTTTACATGGCAGAAGAGATGACATACTGTACTGGCACACGACTGCTATGGCCAATCCCTGGCATGGAGGTCTCAAGACCTACTTAAAGGGGAATTCCAGTTTTTATTTTTTATATTTATGTGTTTATATAATAGAAAGTCATATAATTTTCTAATATACTTGTATTTTAAATTCTGCATCCATAGCTTTCTATATGCAGTAGAATGTTTTAGCCCATGTATCAGTCATGTATCTGCGGCCTAGCTGAAACATGGCATCAGTCATGTGGCACCCTTTACATCATATAGTCCCTGACATTCAGCAAGCAGCAGTGTTACATGACATGTGCGGGGTCAGCATGCTTGACACATCCATGTGATAAGTAAATAGGATTAGTGGTGGAATAATCATTTTATTGTGGTTATTGCAGCAACTACATAATTGTGTGTATTTACTCGTCTGACCTAAACACCATAGAGAATATATGGGGAATTGTCAAGATGAAGATGAGAGACACCAGACCCAACAATGCAGATGAGCTGAAGGCCGCTATCAAAGCAACCTGGGCTTCCATAACACCTCAGCAGTGCCTCAGGCTGATCGCCTCCATGCCACGCCGCATTGATGCAGTAATTCATGCAAAAGGATCCCTGACCAAGTATTGAGTGCATATACTGGACATAACTTTTCAGTTTGCCAACATTTCTGTATTAATTTTTATTTTTTTTGTAATTAGTCTTAATCATGGAAACAAGCAAATGAATCCAGCCAGCAAATAAGTTAATAAGTGCCTTGTATTAACTTCCTCTACATAATAAATGCCACTTGCTGAAGTGACAAAGCCCTTTTAAACATGTTGCCAGACTAGGAGGAACATTGGAGTGACTTCAAAAATTATATCCAGAAAAGCATCCACCCATTTTTAATAAAAATACATAGAATAATCACATATAGTGGTGAAAATGATGGAAGTCTTCCTTTAAAGGGGTTTTCCAAGATTTTGGTCATCGGTATCAGATCGCTGGTAATCCAACACCTGGGACCCCCGCCGATCAGCTGTTTGAGAAGGCGCCAGTGCTCCTGTGAGCGCCGCGGCCTTCTCTCTGCTTTTCTTAGGTCGAGTGATAATACGGTCGATCATGTGTCACATGGCCTACAAGCAGCTCAGCCCCATAGAAGAGAATGATTAGTTACTGCTCTCTTCTAAAACAATGCCACACCTTTCCATTGGTCTGGTATTGCAGCCCGGATCCATTGAAATGAGCTGCAATACCACATATAACCTGTGGACATATGTGGTTCTGTGTCTGGAAAAAATCTGTCATATTTTTCTGATTAAACACCTTTAAAAGGGTTATCCCATGACTGGAGCAAGGAGTACTTTGACATTTAGACATTTGCTTATTTCCCCTATGCAAAGTTAAAACTTCTTACTTTATTTAACCTAAAAGGGTTAAGTTGCACTGTTTAATACTGTGTAACTGAATTTTATTTATATGTTGTGATATATATGCTGTTCATTATCACTGTATTTACATGGCTCTGTGGAAAGGGTTAATGAATACTGAGAGACTGTTAGGGCTTTGATTGAGAAGCTGGCAATTTTCCAAAGCTTCCATATGGTTTAAAGAAGACCATGTTTTGAAGGGAAAAACCCAGACTTGTTTACCACCAAAAAGCAAACAGTCTGACCTTTTAAATGTATGGTTTTAGCTATGTCTGGAATCTTGTTTTTGTCATTGCCATTGAGTATCATTGAAGCTCTAATGTAAGTCTATACCAGACGGGAGCTAAAACAATGTATCTGTTTGTGCTGAGTTTCTCAACTCGACCCCTCCCACTAGAAGGTTCTAGTCTAGCAAAAACTGTGTATAAGTGGAGCAGTCTGAGCTCCTAGTGTGCTGCAGTTAGGGAACAGTGCTTGGAAGAGGATACTCTGCCAGACTACTGAGTGACCAGAAAAAGACGCTGAGACGGGGATATGCTGCCACAGACCCTGGATCACCAGCCTTGGAACAGGGTACCAGCCTTCTGAAGAGAGAGAGGGACAGCTAGCTCAGGCTTTTCCTCAGCAACAGACCCTTCTTCTGCCAGGGAGGAGACTCGAGAAGCCAGCCTTGTGCCTCGCCTATATTGTTTTGTACCTGAATTAGTTCTGTAAAGAAGCCCTCTGGTTTACTGCAGACCCTGACTCTCTGGACTTATTTCCCATTGGGGTGAACCATGCATTACCATCCCTTCTGGAGAGCAGCAACACGTGGTGACACCTCTACGGTGTGCGGGGGACCCAGCATAGTGTTGGGGCCACCCCAAATCCGGCCACTGCAAATGTAAAAAAGGAAAATTAGACATCATATAGTAAATGACTACCTCTTTCTAACAAAGCTAGAACCAGCCCTGTACCTCACATGGATCCAGAAATCTTCACATTAATTTATCTTCTAGATTTACATCAAGCTGAAAGCTCCAGGGGAGTGTCTTTTCTTCTGGAGCTCAGGGGGCGTGTCTCAGCTCTCCCTATCACAGCTCAGGAGGCAGTTGAAGGATGAAACTGAGCACGTGCAGCTTTCTCAATGAGCAGGACAAAGAAATAAGAAAAAGTAAACCACAGGTGGCGCTATACAGATACATTTTATTGAATAACTCATTGGCTATGCTACTTCGAGAATTTTCAAAGATTTCGAATATAGTGCTATACATTCATATTCGCGAATATTCTAGAATATTTTTTCCTCTGAACCCATGATCCCTCCCTGCTTCTTGCTTGTAGGCTAATGAGAAAGCTGCAATGTCTTTGCCTGAGCTAAGCAACATCCCTAGCAACCAAAAGTAAAGTTGCCTACCCCTTTACTATATAAGAACCTCCCCAGAGCTATTTTCTGCAGTTTTTTTTAAAAGTTCTGAGAGACCGCAGTGTCATTGCTGTGCTCTGTGCTTTGCTGTGTCACATTACATTAGATAGTTAGTTAGCTTATATATATATAATACAGATAGTTAGTGGGAGATAGCCAGTGTAGGTTAGATTGTGAAATAGTGTAGCTGAGGTTCCAGTGCAGGGTGTTAGGTAGTGTGATAAGTAGTGATTCCGTTCGCGAACGGCGAATGCGAACTTCCGCAAATGTTCGCGAACGTGCGAACAGTGCGAACTGCCATAGACTTCAATAGACAGGCGAATTTTAAAAACCAAAGGGACTCCTTCTGGCCTCAATAGTGATGGAAAAGTTGTTTCAAGGGGACTAACACCTGGACTGTGGCATGCCGGAGGGGGATCCATGGCAAAACTCCCATGGAAAAATACCTAGTTGACGCAGAGTGTGGTAGTTGTAATCGCAATGCGATTAATACAGGTTATATTAATCGCATTGGGATTACAACTTAGATCTGTTCCTAATGGTTGTATTGCTAGAATATTACGAAGATTGAGACTATAGCGCTATATTCTCAATCTTCGTTATATTCTAGCAATACAACCATTAGGAACCCAGCTCTAAGTTTAATTCGCAATGCGATTAATATAACCTGTATTAATCGCATTGCGATTACAACTACTAACACTGCAGCTTCAGAATGAATCTAAGATGGATGCCGTCCTTGCTTTTTGATAGGGGGTGGGAGGTCTGGGTGGGAGACTGATGTACTAGCCCTAAAAAGGGCTTTTTGGGGTGCTGTCAGGACGATGTCCTTACAGCAGAGATCAGATGAGTCTTTCAGGACTGGAGTGGACACTGAATACACTAGCCTAGCTATCGATTTCCCTATTAAATCAGCAACAACTACACTATCCCTCCTTTCACTAAGACTGCAGCTTCCGAATTAATCTAAAATGGATGCTGTCCAGGAGATGGGAGGGTCTGGGAGGGAGGGTATGCTAATTGGCTGGAATGTGTCTGCTGACTGTGAGGTACAGGGTCAAAGTTTACTCAATGATAGGGGGTGGACCTAACATAGCATATGTTCGCCTGCCGCGACGAACGCGCACAAGCTATGTTCATCGGAAACTATTCGCCGGTGAATAGTTTGGGACATCTTATTTGCGAATTCAACTTAGAGATGGGTTCCTAACGGTTGTATTGCTAGAATAGAACGAAGATTGAGAATTTAGCACTATATTCTCAATCTTCGTTATTTTCTAGCAATACAACAACCATTAGGAACTCAGATCTAAATTGAATCCTCAATGCGATTACTATAACCTGCATTATTCGCATTGCGAATTCAACTTAGAGCTGAGTTCCTAATGATTGTTGTATTGCTAGAATATACGTTATATTCTAGCAATACAAGGATTAGGAACTCAGCTCTAAGTTGTAATCGCAATGCAAATAATACTTACAATTATTAATCGCTTTGCAAATCCATTTGATGCCTCTATTTGATTGTATATGACTATGACTACCACCACCGTTCTGCTGTCTCCAAAGCAAGATATCTGAACCCCCCAGGGGCAATTTGGGCGTTAACCTGTATCTAGATCATGTGTCTATACCAAAACCTAGGATCATTGTTTGACAGCATATTTTCTAAGCCATGTAGCTGAATATAGTAATGATCTAGACTACCATATTTGCCTATACCAAATGCAAATATGCAACCAAATGTGGCAAAATACACAAAAAAATAAAATAAAAAATGAAAAAATTATAAAAACGCAGATGCGTTTTTGATGCGTTTTCTATCAAAAACGCCCAAATGGCCCCTGGGGGGTTCAGATATCTTGCTTTGGAGGCAGCAGAACGGTGGTGGTAGTCATCACAGTCAACCGTCATATACAATCAAATAGAGGCATCAAATGGATTTGCAAAGCGATTAATAATTGTAAGTATTATTTGCATTGCGATTACAACTTAGAGCTGAGTTTCTAATGGTTGTATTGCTAGAATATAAAGTATATTCTAGCAATACAACAACCATTAGGAACTCAGCTCTAAGTTGAATTCGCAATGCGATTAATGCAGGTTATATTAATCGCATTGAGAATTCAATTTAGATCTGAGTTCCTAATGGTTGTTGTATTGCTAGAATATAACGAAGATTGAGAATATAGCGCTATATTCGTTATCTTCGTTATATTCTAGCAATACAACCGTTAGGAACTCAGATCTAAGTTGTAATCGCAATGCAAATAATACAGGTTATATTTTATAATAACTATAATAATTTTATAATTACTATTACTGCAGCTTTAGAATGAATCTAAGATGTATGCTGTCCTTGCGTTTAGATAGGAGGTGGGAGGGTCTGGGAGGGAGGGTATGCTGATTGGCTGGAATGTGTCTGCTGACTGTGAGGTACAGGGTCAAAGTTTGCTCAATAATAAAGTATAGGGGCGAACGCGAACATCGAATATCTTTGCCCCCCGCGGCGGACGCGAACAAGCTATGTTCGCCGGGAACTGTTCGCCGGCGAATAGTTCGGGCCATCTCTAGGTTCTGCTGTCCATACATACATGCTACATACATAGTGCTGTGATGTCAAAAGTTGACAACAATACTTAGTGCACCAATCACTAATATGTAGTCAGACCTGCTAAAATGTGAAGTTGCACATATTGGGTAAAAATACGTGCATCATTAATTGCCGATTTGTGCAATCGCGAATATATCGGAGCACTCTATCTGCATATAAAGCTATTGTAATGTTCTGCCGTGCCAACCATTTTTTCTATTATCAGGAAACTTCTAGCAGCTTTAAAAATGTAGCAATAGTGACCCACGCTTGTATTGCGCGCACAGTCCACGAATATTACATTGCAGATTTTCGCAGTCAAGAAAATAATCGTGAATTCACCCAAATATTCACGAAATATCGCGAATTCGAATATTGCCCTTGCCGCTCATTAGTGATGAGCGGCAGGGGCAACATTCGAATTCGCGATATTTCCTGAATATTTGTTTGAATATTCATCATATATTCATTTATGCTATTGACTGCGAAAAATCGGCAACGTAATATTCGCGTAATGCATATATTCTAACACCCGAATATATAGAACTATAGAACATTGTGCTATATATTCGTTTTTTAGAATATTCGTTATTTTTTTCCATTTGAAGTCATTATTCCTCCCTGCTTAAATTGCTTTCGGGCCAATGACTGTTCACATTAAATTGGAAAAAATGACTGAATATTCTAAAAAACTAATTCTATAGTGCTATATATTTGTGTTTCAGAATATTCGCATTACGCGAATATTACATTACCGATTTTTCGCATAAGAGGTAAATTTTCTCTTATGCGAAGAATCGGTAATGTAATATTCGCGTAATGCGAATATTCTGAAACACGAATATATAGCACTATAGAATATAGTGCTATATATTCTTTTTTGAAAAATATTCATCATAATTTGAGTATTCTAGAAAACAAATATATAGCACTATATTCTATAGTGCTATATATACGGGTGTTAGAATATTCACATTACGCGAATATTACATTGCCGATTTTTCGCATAAGAGAAAAATAAATAAATAATGAAGAATATTATAATTTCCTACAGACTACAATATTGCAGCCTTCTCACATTGGCCCACAAGCAAGAAGCAGGTGGGTATACTAGGTAATGGGTTCAGATAAAACCCCCCCAAATATTCATTTTTATGAATATATATCACTATATTCGAAATATTTGTGAATTTTTGAAGTCCCAATATTCGCAATAAAAATTCGAAATTCAAATATTCGCGCTAAACACTACCGCTCATTACTCCTGATAAGCTCTTCAGTTGAATCTCTGTAGGAATGGAGTTCATAAGGAGACATGATCTACAGAGAGGATGGACAGGACAGACTGTGGTAATGGAGATTTCATAAAAGTGCTACTGCTCATTTCCATACCCCCACCTCCTCTCTGTACTTCCTGTCCCCTCATGAACTCCATTCCCACAGAGATTTAGCTGAAAATCTTATAAGTAGTATTCAAGATTAGTGTTGATCACGAATTTTCGAATTGCGAATTTTAATTGCGAATATCAGCCCTTCGAGAATTCGCGAAAATTTAGAATATTGCAAAATATATTCACAATTGTGAATATTCGGTTTTATGCAAATTTTTTATATGCAAATTTTCGCAAGCAAGAAAATAATGTCATAATGTCATTAAATTTTCATAAAAATTTGCATAAAATTTGCATAAAAATTCGCATAAACTGGCATTTAAAAGCTACCTTTTCAATACCAGTTTATGCAAATTTATGCAAATTTTACGAAAATTTTCGCAATCAAGAAAATAATGACTGGAGATTGCGAATGTGCGAATATATGGTGAATATTCGCCCAAATATTCGTGAAATATCGCGAATTCGAATATTGCCCCTGCCGCTCATCACTATTCAAGATCATAATCCCTGACATGTAGGAGAGAAGGATGAGGCAGCTCTTTCACTCAGTGTTCTAAGTAACTTGTCATGCAGTGTGATTAGGACAGGTTTTGTGTGTACTAATGGAGGGCGGCCATTTTATTTCTCCCTAGACAAAAAAAATAACATTATAACTAAAGAAAGGTATTTTGTGAATATACATTATAATAAAGTAATATTCAATATTTAAGTATTTTCATTTTCTTAATTCCGGGAGAACCACTTGAAGGGTGGTTTACCACATACATTTTTTATTTATTTTTTGCAGCTTTTTTTAGCTGTTTTTTTTTTACTGCGGTTTGATTTATGGTTTATGTCTATAATAAATTACGAAATTCAAAATAGACAAAGTATTTGGCGTGGTGTTTTTAGCGTTTGGGTGTTTTTAGCGTTTTAATGTGTTTTTATTTTTCATGTGATTAAATTTATTTCAAAGTCTATAGTGAATTACAAAATTCCCAACAGAATAATAGATTTCTTTTGCATTTTTGTAGTTTTTTTTTTGCATTTTTGCATTTTATTTCAAGTATTTTTCCCCATAAGAATCTCTATGGGAGCTGTGAAAACAGAAAAAAAACATTCTATCTGTACAGTAATAAAAAAAAAATAGTTCAAAACACAGCATACTCTAGAAGTTGAAAAAAACAGTCCAAGTACACAGTAAAAAGAAGTTTAAAATGCAGCATGCACTAGGTATGCTGTTTTTCTGAAGCATTTTCCCTATAGGAATTTATATGGTTGTTAAAAAACAGAAAAAAAAACACCTAAAAAAAAATTCTAAGCATACAGAAAAAGTTCAAAGTTCAGCATGCTCGATGAACAGAAAAAAAGCCAGAAAAAAAGTCTAAATATACAGTAAAACAAAATTTAAAGTGCAGCATGCTCTAGGTACCGTATGCTGCTTTGTTTGAAGCATTTACACCAAAGAAGCTAAAAAAGCAGCAAAAACATGCAAGATAAAACTGCGTGCCACTATTTATCCGCCAAAAAAAATACACAGAAAATGGTGTGAAGTATGCCTAAGATAGTCAACTCAATTCAGACCATGACCTAGATTTGGAGCGTGTCCAATTCTCGTAAAAGAAATATAAAACAACTGATAAATAAAGCTATTTATACCCGAATCTTCAGATGTCTGTATGCAGACAAGTACAGCAAAGAGAAGCTCATCCATGTCAGCAAGATACCATTAAAAGCCACCCCAAGAAGTAAAGGCACCCAGGTCCTTGTCAAATATAAGCCCATAAGTAACTTTTGCAAGCCTTCCCTGGTAATAAGCGGAGCTATAGAAGGAATCCACAACTTTATTCGCCCTCCTATTGTTAGCTGGTGAGGTATTTATCACCGGTAATTACTCCTGACTGCTGCTGTTCAGTATTAGTCTTTCGGTGCTCACTTTTGCTTCTTTAATAGGATCTATTTCAGACTGTTAGAAGGTGACGAAGCCAGGCAACAAAGGACTCCTCTCTGTTTATAATTGGCCGTCACAGAGACTGCTTGAGCGAATCCGCCGTATGATCGCCGGCACAAATGACAGCATAGATATGACTTGCTGTTTATCGAGTGTCCTAAATCAGCTCAGACACAGTTGTGAATACTCTTGTCAATAACGATTAAGCCATATAACTTATTCCCATCACTTCTTTTCCAAGAGAGGAAATAGCAAGGAGCCAGGAGTTGTCATTTTTGTATATTTATTTTTCCTTTTTGCTTGTTTGCTTGCGTTTCCATAGAGCAAGTAAAAAATCGAGTAGAAATATAACTGGACAAAAAATAATCCTGACTCCAGAGTTCCTTCATTCTCTAGCGCTTGTTAAAAAAACGTTAATCAAAACCTAGAGCTCATTGCTTGGTGGAGAATATATAATAAATCTTCATATGCCCAAAGCTTTTAAATTATTCACCGTCCTCGCTGCTCTTCTGAAGGCGATTATCCGTTTTTAATTGGAAATCTTCTATTATTTGTGTCTGAAACCTTTTAAAGTACAAATGGAGGCTCGGCCGCTATTAATTGCCTCGGTGCTAGAGAGTCGAATAAAAAGGGGAGTTTGCATGAATCCTTTTCATTGTGCCTCACATTAACTGAGTTATTTTCAATAATCAGGAGAAGAAGAGGAAAAAAATTGAGTTTGGCCAGGAGGAATACCATTTACTTTTTGTTCCTCGAAGGATTTCGGGAGTATTTTGATGATAAGAAACATTAATAAATTAGGAAGAAGATTGCTTTTTTGAGCAAACTGCTAAAGCAAATGTTAGCAACCATGTTTGAGAAAGACGAACCTGAAAAGGAGATCGACTTTTTCTGAATTCAATTTGTGGAGTCAGAAATCTACAGCACATGTAAAAATAATGGGGTCTATGGAGACATTATGGCATCAGTAAATACTAGCCAAAGCACTGGGTCTGAACGTGGTTGAAGACTGTAGTTCATCTTAGTTAAACGGGTTGTCCAAGATTAGACCACAAGTCTTTATTTTCTAGAAACAGCTCTACTCTTTTCCATAGGTTTGCAATTGTCATTCTTCTGTGTTAAAGGAGTTTGTCCCATTTGGACATTTAAATAAATAATATAATAATAAGCTTTATTTCTATATTGCAAACATATTCCGGACTGCAATATTTAGAACAAGAGAAATGAGGGTCCTGCCCACAAGAGCTTACAATCTATCAGGAGATAGGGGTGACACAAAAGATAAAAGTTATTGTTTTGTACAATGGTTCAGCCATCCTGAAAAAAAAGGGGAGTAGATATAAAGCTGCATGAGCCAGTCACCTGCCAATATCTCTAGTGTTATTGGGTGCATGGGTGTGGTGAAAAGTTTGATTGAGGATCAGGTTCAGGAAATGATGATAAATGGGCTATATATGGAGAGGAGTTAGATCAGAGAATGTGATAGGCCACCCTAAAAAGATATATTTTTAAGGAGCGCCTAAAACTGTTTATATTGTGATTTAACCTACAGTAAGTTCTTGGGGTAGAGCATTCCAGAGAACTGGTGCAACTCAGGAGAAGTCTTGGAGCCAGGAGTAAGAGGTTTGGAATATGGTGGAAGTAAGTTGTAAGTCATTGAGTGAATGTAGAGCACGGGAAGGGAGACAAAGATGAGGGAAGAAATGTAGGGGTGCAGCACTGTGGAGCGTTTTGTGGGTGAGAATGAGCAGTTTAAATTGGATTCCATGCTGTATGAGCAACCAGTACAATGACTGGTACAGCAAGGAGGCATCGGAGTAGTGGTAAGACAGAAAGGTGACCCTGGCTGCTGCATTCAGGATAGATTGGAGAGGGGAAAGTCTGTGAGGGGGAGGCCAATTAATAGTGAGTTACAGTAATTGAGGTGGGAATGAATCAGGGCAACAATGAGAGT
This sequence comes from Bufotes viridis, assembly GCA_033119425.1. NCBI lineage: Eukaryota > Metazoa > Chordata > Amphibia > Anura > Bufonidae > Bufotes > Bufotes viridis. Next base: position 33,753,389 of record CM065594.1, on the reverse strand, counting down.
TTTGGTTGTTTCCACATTTATGACATATCCACATGATGTGAAAAATATCCAGATGGGGCAACCTCTATAATTTCAGTTTATATTGGCTGCTATACCAGACACAGACTGTTATGCTGTTTTTGGTAAACAATGACCCATTGCTCTAATTCGACACAATCCCTTTAAAGAGGCCATATTACCTCTCTTTACACGTCTGTACACGGCTTCATTCACACAACACTATTAGGACCATTTAAAGTCTATGGGGCTAATGCATGGCCATTTAGAAGATGGAGGGAGGTTGCATATAAACGTCAGTCCAGCTCCTTGTACCGCAGTTAATGCATACTTGATGCTGCAGTCCTTCATGTAGTGCTGTAGTGTAGTAGGAGAGGAAGTCTCTCTGCAGGTATGCCATTAAGCCATGCCATGGATGAAGTAATGTGAGAAGCTTCCTCGAATGAGACAGTTGCAGAGGGGACCTTCTGAAGTAACAATTTCCAGTGACACTGAGTGTGACCAAAGTGCCATGTGAAAATCTGCAATCATGTAGAGTGGGCATCCATCCTAAACAGCAGCCCACAATGCAGATACAGTCCCTAATGCATTATTAAGACAGTCAGTGTCCGGTTAGTGATTTCCATCAGTGATTTTGCCCCACAACCAGGTGCAGCTCTAAACACAGAACAGGTACAGATCTTTCCCTTATATCTCATCTCTGTTGAGGCTGCAATCCTGATTTTGGCTCACAATCACTGATGGAAATTACTGACCAAAACACTGATGTGTGAATAAGGGCTCATTCACACGGAACGTATTTTGTTTCCGTGTCCGTTCCAGTTTTTTTTTAGCATTCATTTCAATGGGTCCGCAAAAAATGCGGACAGCACACCGTGTGCTATCCACATCCGCATGTCCATTCCGTAGCCCCGCAAATAAAAATGAAACATGTCCTATTCTTGTCCATTTTGTGGACAAGGATAGAAATTGTTACAGTGGATCTGTAAAAAAATATAGATGCCATTCGGACGTCATCCGTTTTTTGTTGTGGATCCGCAATTTGCGGACCACAAAACACATACGGTCATGTGAATGTAGCCTAAGGCATAACTTGACTATGTTCAGGTCCCTAACCTAATGAGGAAAAAGAGTAGTCAGACAGAAAGAGATTGAAACCATGCAGGAAAAACCAAGACTAAGTCAAAATCAGGCCAGATACATTTGAACCAACACACGATAAAAACATATAGTACCATGAGATAATGTCAGAAGAATAACCAGCAGTCAGGGCCAAGGTCAGGGACAATCCAAAAGTTGGAATACCAGGAATCCAAACAATAGTACAGCACATGCTACTGAGGCTAAGAAGACAAATCACAGGCACCTGTTGGCAGCAGCTACCTGTTTAAATATCAGCTGACAGAAAGCATGTGATATTGGCAGCGAGCCTGATTTGCCTTACATCCCTGCTCTGTGATAGGCCGATCTGTCATTGGGACTGGTTGATACATAAATGGAATGACCCCGGCTACACCACAACATCGAGTCTGGGCTCGGTGACATAGCACAGACAGGTAAGTACATGGCAGCTGAATCCCCTGAAAGAAGAGGCAGTAGGGTTAGTGAAACCAGGCTACAGAGGAACCGATGCCCCAGTCTGTGCATCACCCTCTCAGAAAACTGGAGCAGGACTAATGTCTGTCGGATGTGTGACCGAACTGTACAATAGTCATTTCATTTCCAGTGAAGGGATCAAACCGCAAGTCATAAGCTTAACAAGCTAAACACTGCTGAAAAAAGTAACGCCATAAATAAAAGATGCAAGAGACAATTTTATCAAGTTCTTCAATGACTCTAAGACACAAGCAAACATTTTCAATATCTGTGTCTTCTTGTGTTACACACTGCACAGATGTAGAGTTGAGCGAACCCAAACTGTATAGTTCGGGTTCGTACCGAATTTTGGGATGTTCGGGACACGGACCTGGACCAGAACATTTTCTAAAAAATTCGGGTTCGGGTCCGTTGTTCTGCGATTTCTTCCTGCTTTCTGAAGGGCTGCACAGCAGCTAACCGGCTAGCGTTTTACTTCTTGCCTTAAGAAGCCATCACAGCCATGCATACTACATAGAGATTAGGGTTGAGCGAACCCGAACTGTATAGATTTGCATAAAAGTTTGGGTTCAGGTTCAGTGTTCAAAGATTTTTATGGCGCATTTTGAAAGCCTGCAAAGCAGCCAATCAACAAGCGTCATACTACTTGCAGGAAGAGGCGATCACAGCTATGCCTACTATTGGCATGGCTCTGATTGGCCAAGTGCAGCATGTGACCCAGCCTTTATTTAAGCTGGAGTCACGTCACTCTGCTCTGATTAGTGTAGGGATAGGATGCAGCTGCTGTGAGGGTGAGATAAGGCAGGGAAGACTGAGCAAAACCACTTAATGAAGTGATCAATCTACAGCTGTGAATCATTCAAATTCTGTTATTTCATTGCTCACTGGTTTTTAGGCTGCCTAGAGCGTTTTTATGTCACTTTTTTCTGGGGTGATCGGCGACCATTTTGTGATCTTTTGGTGCACCAGCACAAGTTTTGAGCTGCCACCAAGTTCAACATACATTTTTGGGTTCATTAGTAGGCTTTTTTTTTTTTGCAATATCCTACATCAGGGGTTGTGCATATTGTCAGACCTTGAAACACAGGATAGAAATTGTTATATTTTATTGAGGGGTGAAATTCTATTTCCAAAATACCAATCCCCTAAATCTGGTGTTCCAGCTGTGGCTGGCTAAGTTTAATACGGTACGTCAAAGGATAGATTTTCTTCTGTGGTGAAATTCAATTGCCAAAATACCAATCCCTTAAATCTGTTGTTCCAGCTGTGACTGGCCAAGTGTAATACTGTGCGTAAAAGGATAGATTTTATTTCTGGGGTAAAATTCAATTGCCAAAATACCAATCCCTTAAATCTGGTGTTCCAGCTGTGGCTGGCTAAGTGTAATACTGTACGTCAAAGGATAGATTTTTTTTCTGGGGTGAAATTCAATTGCCAAAATACCAATCCCCTAAATCTGGTGTTCCCGCTGTGGCTGGCTAATTTTAATACTGTACGTCAAAGGATGTTTTTTTTTCTGGGGTGAAATTCAGTTGGCAAAATACCAATCCCCTATATCAGTGGTTTTAGCTGTTGCTAGCCAAGTGTAATACTGTGCTTAAAAGGATAGATTTTATTTCTGGGGTGAAATTCAATTGCCAAAATACCAATCCCCTAATTCTGGTGTTCCAGCTGTGGCTGGCTAAGTGTAATACTGTCCGTCAAAGGATATTTTTTTTCTGGGGAGAAATTCAATTGATAAAATACCAATCCCCTAAATCTGGGGTTCCAGCTGTGGCTGTCCAAGTGTAATAATGTCTGTCAAAGAATAGATTTTTTTCTGTGGTTAAATAAAATCCCCGAAATAGAAATCCTAAACATCTGTGCTTTCCGCTGTTCCTCTCCAAGTGTAATTCTGTCCGAAATAGTGTATATTACATTCAGCGTGTCAGAGTCTTAATACAAGGCCTGAAAAATAAATCCTCTATATTTGCACATGCTACTGTGCATCTCCAAGTGTATTTCTGTCCGTAAAAGGGTATATTAAACTAAGTGTCTAAATACAAGGGCTGAAAGCATAATCCTCTATATTTGCACATGCTATTGTGTATCTCCAAGTGTATTTCTGTTCCGTAAATGGGTATATTACACTAAGTGTCTAAATACAAGGGCTGAAAGCGTAATCCTCTATATTTGCACACGCTATTGTGCATCTCCAAGTGTAATTCTGTCCGTAAAAGGGTATATTAAACTAAGTGTCTAAATACAAGGGCTGAAAGCGTAATACTCTATATTTGCACATGCTATTGTGCATCTCCAAGTGTAATTCTGTCCATAAAAGGATACCCTTCAGCCAGGGCCTAAATACTAGGCTTAAAATTGATATTCCCCTAAATCTGTGGTTTCTGATGTGCCTGTATTAGTGTAATATGGTACATAAATAGATAGCTAGATAGTGTTCGTTGCCTGTAAAAAAAAGGCCTTCATTTGAACTCTATACATTGGGCAAAATAAGTTTTCCCTTATTGTGGTGAACGGTAACAATAAGTAAAACATCTAATAAGGGACGCGGACATGGTCGTGGTGGTGTTAGTGGACCCTCTGGTGCTAGGAGAGGACGTGGCTGTTCTGCCTCAGTTACACTTCCTAGTGAACCAACTACCTCAGGTCCCAGTAGCCTCCAGAATCTACAGCGATATTTGGTCAGGCCTAATGTCGTTCTAAGGATGGTAAGGCCTGAGCAAGTTCAGGCGCTAGTCGATTGGATGGCCGACAGTGGATCCAGCAGGTTCACATTATCTGCCACCCAGTCATCTGCAGAAAGCGCCTGAAAACCAAGTCCATCAGTCTGTCACATCAACCCCATGCATATCAGGGAACCTGTCTGAGCCTCAAGTTATTCAACAGTCTCTTATGCTGTTTGAAGAATCTGCTGGCAGGGTTTCCCAAGGGCATCCATCTAGCCCTTCGCCAGCGGAGGAAGACATAGAATGCACTGACGCACAACCAGTTATGTTTCCTGATGAGGACATGGGAATACCACCTCAGCAGAGTCAGCACGTCTCTAATGATGTCGAAACACAGGTGCCAACTGCTGCGTCTTTCTGCAGTGTGCAGACCGAACAGGAGGTCAGGGAGGAAGACTGTGTGGAAGACGATGCAGGGGACGATGAGGTCCTAGACCCCACATGGAATGAAGGTCGTGCCACTGACTTTCAGAGTTCAGAAGAAGAGGCAGTGGTGAGACCAAGCCAACAGCTTAGCAAAAGAGCGAGCAGGGTGCAAAAGCAGAACAGCCGTCAGCAAGAGAGTTCGCCTGCTGCTGACTATAGCAACCAGGGACCGAGGATACCAAAGGCAGCTTCAAGGAGTTCCCTGGCATGGCACTTCTTCAAACAATGTGCTGACGACAAGACCCGAGTGGTGTGCACGCTGTGCCATCAGAGCCTGAAGCGAGGCATTAACGTTCTGAACCTTAGCACAACCTGCATGACCAGGCATCTACTTGCGAGACATGGGTTGCAGTGGAGTAAGCACCTTCAAAACCAAGAAAGGGCTCAGGCCCCTCCTGCTCCATCTTCTGCTGCTGCCTCGGCCTATTCCTCCGCCTCTGGAGGATTGTTGGCACCTGCCGCCCAGCAAAAAGAGGATGTGCCACCAACACCACCACCTGCGTCACCATGCATCTCCACCATGTCACACGGCAGCGTTCAACTCTCCATCTCACAAACCTTGGAGAGAAAGTGTAAATTCCCACTTAGCCACCCTAGATCCCTGACCCTGAATGCCAGCATTTCTAAACTACTGGCCTTTGAAATGCTGTCATTCAGGCTGGTGGACACGGACAGCTTTAAACAGCTGATGGCAGTGGCTGTCCCACAGTACGTCGTTCCCAGCCGCCACTACTTTTCCAAGAAAGCCATGCCTTCCCTGCACAAGCAAGTATTGGATAAAATAAAGTGTGCACTGCACAACACCATCTGTGGCGAGGTCCACCTAACCACAAATACATGGACCAGTAAGCATGGCCAGGGATGCTATATCTCCCTAACTACACACTGGGTAAATGTAGTGGCGGCTGGGCCCCAGGCGGAGAGCTGTTTGGCGCTCATCTTTCCGCTGCCAAGGATCGCAGAGCATCATTCTTTGCCTCCTGTAGCCTCCTCCTCCTACTTGGCTTCCTCCTCCTCTTCTTCCACATGCTCATACTGTCAGCCACACACCTTCACCACCAACAGCCCGGGGTAAACGTCAGCAGGCAATTCTGAAACCATTGTGTTTGGGGGACAGGCCCCACACCGCGCAGCAGTTTTGGTGGGGTATAGAACAACAGACCGATGAGTGGTTGCTGCCGGTGAGCCTCAAGCCTGGCCTGGTGGTGTGCGATAATGGCTGAAATCTCGTTGCAGCTCTGGGACGCACATCCCTTGCCTGGCGCATGTGCTGAATTTGGTGGTGCAGAAATTCATTCACAACTACCCCAAAATGTCAGAGCTGCTGCACAAAGTGCGGGCCGTCTGTGCGCGCTTCCGGCATTCTCATCCTTCCGCTGCTCGCCTGTCTGCGCTACAGCATAACTTCGCCCTTCCCGCTCACCGTCTCGTATGCGACGTGCCCACCAGGTGGAACTCCACCTTGCACATGCTGGAGAGACTGTGCGAGCAGCAGCAGGCCATAGTGGAGTTTCAGCTGCAGCACGTATGGGTGAGTTGCACTGCGTAACAGCACCACTTTACCACCAATGACTGGGCCTCCATGCGAGACCTGTGTGCCCTGTTGCGCTGTTTGGAGTAATCCACCAACATGGCCAGTGGCGATGACGCTGTTATCAGCGTTACAATACCACTTCTATGTCTCCTTGAGAAAACACTTAGGGTGATGATGGAAGAGGATGTGGCACAGGAGGAGTTGCAAGAGGGGTCATTTCTAACACTTTCAGGCCAGTCTTTTAGAAGTGGCTTAGAGGGAGGTCTTTTGCAACAGCAGAGGCCAGGTACAAATTTGGCCAGCCACTACTGGAGGACGAGGAGGACGAGGATAAGGAGGAGGTGGAGGAGGATGAGGATGTTCACAGCGGGATGGCACCCAACGCAGCTTGGGTCCATCACTGGTGCGTGGCTGGGGGGAAACGGAGGATGATGACGATACGCCTCCCACAGAGGAAAGCTTGTCCTTACCTCTGGGCAGCCTGGCACACATGAGCGACTACATGGTGCAGTGCCTGTGCAACGACAGCAGAGTTGCCCACATTTTATCGTGTGATGACTACTGGGTGGCCACCCTGCTTGATACCCGGTTCAAAGACAACTTGTCCACCTTAATTCCCACACTGTAGCATGATAGGAAAATGCGCGAGTACAAGTGCTCGCTGGTAGACGCGCTCCTGAGAGCATTCCTAACTGACATGGGGGGGACAAGTGGAAGCACAAGGCGAAGGGAGAGAAGGAGCAAGAGGTCGCCAAAGCAGCTGAGTCACCGCCAGCTCCTCTGAAGGCAGGGTTAGCATGGCCGAGATGTGGAAAAGTTTTGTCACAGCGCCACATCTAACTGCACCACTAGCTCATAGGGAACGTGTTAGCAGGAGGAAGCATTTCAACAACATATTGGAACAGTACGTGTGCACACACCTCCACGTACTGACTGATGGTTCGGCCCCATTTAACTTCTGGGTCTCCAAATTGTCCACATGGCCAGAGCTATCATTTTATGCCTTGGAGGTGCTGGCCTGCTCTGCGGCCAGTTTATTGTCTGAACGTGTATTTAGCATTGCAGGGGGCGTCACTACAGACAAACACATCTGTCTGTCCACAGCCAACGTGGACAAGCTGACGTTCATAAAAATGAACCAGGCATGGATCCCACAGGACCTGTCCATCCCTTGTGCAGAATAGACATTTACTGTATAACTGCCTCGCCCTCAACTAAACATTCTTGTACTCCGGGGCACTTCTTTATTGAATCCTCTATTTTTTTAATTGTACCATTATTTTGGGGGCAACACCAAGTTGAATGAACCTCTCCTCTGTCTGGGTGCCAGGGCTCTACATTTCAGCTAATCGCCTGCTGCTTTGGTGCGTGTCATTAAACTCTTTTTGCTGTCAAATTGCTGTCAAATGACCTCTCCTCTGTCTGGGTGACAGGGGCCTAAATAACTGAAAGTGGCCTGTTCCATTGGTGGGTAACATGATGCCTGTTTCGCTGTTATGGGACCTCTCTCCTCTGTCTGGGTGCTGGGGCCTAAATAACTGAAAGTGGCCTGTTCCATTGGTGGGTAACATGATGCCTGTTTCGCTGTTATGGGACCTCTCTCCTCTGTCTGGGTGCTGGGGCCTAAATAACTGAAAGTGGCCTGTTCCATTGGTGGGTAACATGATGCCTGTTTCGCTGTTATGGGACCTCTCTCCTCTGTCTGGGTGCTGGGGCCTAAATAACTGAAAGTGGCCTGTTCCATTGGTGGGTAACATGATGCCTGTTTTGCTGCTATGGGACCTCTCTCCTCTGTCTGGGTGCTGGGGCTTAAATTACTGAAAGTGGCTTGTTCCAATGGTGGATAACATGATGCTTTTTTTGCTGCTATGGGACCTTTTTCCACTGTCGGGGTGCCAGGGGTCTACATTTCAGATAATCGTCTGTTGCTTTGCTGGGTAATATTATCCTCTTTTTGATGTCGAATGACCTCTACTCTGTCTGGGTGTCAGGGTCTATATTTCGTTTAGTTGCTTGCTGTCTTGGTGGGAGACATTTATCTCTTTTTACTGTCAAATGACTGCCCCAATGTGGGGGTGCCAGTGGCCTATATGTTGTTTAATCATTTGTTGTCTTAGTGGGAGATATTAAACTCTTTTTACTGTCAAATGACCGCCCCATTGCCGTGTGTGTCAGGGGCCTATATTTCGTTTACTTACTTGCTGTGTTGGTGGGAGACATTTAACTCTTTTTACTGTCAAATGACTGCCCCATTGTTGGGTGTCAGGGGCCTATATGTCGTTTAATCATTTGTTGTCTTGGTGGGAGATATTAAACTCTTTTTACTGTCAAATGACCGCCCCATTGCCGTGGGTGTCAGGGGCCTACATTTCATGTAATTGCTTGCTGTCTTGCTGGGAGAAATTTAACTCTTTTTACTGTCAAATGACTGCCCCATTGTTGGGTGTCTGGGACCTATATGTCGTTTAATCATTTGTTGTCTTGGTGGGAGATATTAATCTCTTTATACTGTCAAATGACCGCCCCATTGACGTGGGTGTCAGGGGCCTATATTTTGTTTACTTACTTGCTGTCTGGGTGGGAGCCATTAACTCTTTTTACTGTCAAATGACTGCCCTATTGTGTGGGTGTCAGAGTCCTATATGTCATTTAATCATTTGTTGTCTTGGTGAGAGATATTATACTCTTTTTACTGTCAAATGACCGCCCCATTGACGAGGGTGTCAGGGGCCTATATTTTGTTTACTTGCTTGCTGTCTTGGTGGGAGACATTTAACTCTTTTTACTGTCAAATGACTGCCCCATTGTGTGGGTGTCAGGGGCCTATATGTCGTTTAATTATTTGTTGCTTTGTTGGGTGACATTTTCCTCTTTATACTGTCAAATGACATTGTCTGGTTGTCAGGGGCCTATATTTCAGTTCATCGCTTGCTGCATTGGTGGGAGATATTAAACTCTTTATACTGTCAAATGACCTCTACATTGTATGGTTGTCAGAGGCCTATATTTTGTTTAATTGCTTGCTGCATTGGTGGGAGACATTAAACTCTTTTTACTGTCAAATGACCGCCCCATTGCGTGGGTGTCAGGGGCCTATATTTCGTTTAATTGCTTGCTGCATTGGTGGGAAACATTAAACTCTTTTTACTGTCAAATGACCTCTCCTCTGTCTGGGTGTCATGGGCCTACATAAATGATAATGGCCTGTTCCATTGCAGGTTGACCTAATGCCTGTGTTGCTGTTACGGGACCGCTCTCCTCTTTGCGGGTGCCATGGTCCTCCTGAATTAGTAAATGAGGCCTATGGCACTGCTGGGGGAAATCAATACTGATTTGGCATGATTGTAACTCTCCTCTTTGTGGGTGCCATGGGTTTGAATCTGTGAATGAGTCCTGTGGCATTGCTGGGTGAAATCAATACTGTCTTGGCGTGATTTTAACTCTCCTCTTTGTGGGTCCCATGGGCCTGAATGTTTGAATGAGGCCTGTGGCCCTGCAGGCAGACATGATTCCTTCTTGGTTGTGATGACAACTTCAACTCCATGTATGGTTGCCATGGCCTGAGTCTGTGAGTGAGGCCCGTGACACTGCTGGCAGACATGAATCCTTCTTGGCTGTGATATGAACTTCAACTCCCATGTATGGTTGTCCTGGCCCTGAGACTGTGAATGAGACCTGTGGCACTGCAGGCAGACATGAATCCTTTTTGGCTGTGATGAGAACTTCCATAGCATTCCCAACTGACACCACCCCAACCTCCTATTCCACCTCCTCCTCCAAGTTGGCAATTCATATTGGTAAATTTTTATTTATTTTATTTTAAGTCATTTCCCTATCCACATTTGTTTTCAGGAAATTTACCTACATTTTCCTGCCTTTTGCAGACCTCTAGCCCTTTCCTGGGCAATTTTACAGCCTAAGTGCCCAAAAGTTCGGGTCCCCATTGACTTCAGGTTCGGGGTCAAGTTCGAGTCGAGTTCGGATCCCGAACCCGAACATTTTCGTGAAGTTCAGCCGAACTTCTCGAACCCGAACATCCAGGTATTCACTCGACTCTACACAGATGGTCCACAATGGCAGGCAATTGCCAAAAGATGCTTATTTGCCAAGAAGAATTTAGCTATTCATTAGGACTACAACGAAGGCTAATAATGATCTCCAAGCCTCAGCTGCCCTCCTACTGTGATTTTATATACTGCTCTGTGACTGTACATTACATATACATTGTCAGTAAGCACAAACACAATTCTTTATGTGACAGGTAATTGAATTATTTTAGTCCCTCATAAGAGAACACTGTATACTAGAAAAACAGAATGTATTAGATTTAAAAATGTTTCTTTATATAATGCACTATGCAGAAACACTTAAAGGGTTGTGTCACTTCAGCAAATAGCATTGTCATGTAGAGAAAGTTAATACAAGCCACTTACTAATGTATTGTGATTATCCATATTGCTTCCTTTGCTGGCTGGATTCGTATTATATTCGTATTATACACAGCTGGTTTTCATGGTTAGGTCCACCCTGCACTCCAGCAGCAGTGGCCGTGCTTGCACACTATAGAAAAAATCCCCAGCCTATATGAGCTCCCACGGTCCCAGCCACCAGAGAGGCTGGCACTACTCCTATAGTGTGCAAGCACAACCACTGCTGCTGGCATGCAGGGTGGACGTAACCACAGAAACCAGCAGTGTATAATGTGATGGAAAAACGAATCCAGCAAGCAAAGGAAGCAATATGGACAATAGCAATACATCAGTAAGTGGTTTGTATTAACATTCTCTACATGATAAATGCCACTTGTTGAAATGATAAAACCCCTTTAACCATTGACTCAACTCCATCATTGTAAATACAATATATTGGTCTCTGTTATTAGTAAGGTCAAGCTGGGGAGAGGCCGACAGTAATGTTCCTCAATTGGTGCTGAAGTTGTTCATCTAGGCAAAGAGGTCAATTGCAATATACCTGGTGATCTAGGGCATTGAGGGTTCAATGTTAATATTTCTGGTGTACTAGGGTATTTAAAGGGGTCAATGTTAACATTTAATGTGTTCTAGGGTATTTAAGGTTTCAATGTCAACATCTCTATTGATCTTGAAGATTACAGGAAGAGTGTCAACATCCCTGGTGGCTTAGGGCATTGTGGGGTATAAATAGCAGCATCCAAAGTAGCTGAAAAAAATTAAGAGGTTGATGTTCCAAATCTGGTGTCTACAGACCTCTCTTGTGCTTCTGCTGAATGAGGATTGCTCCCTCTTAGTGTTCAGTGAATTAGAGATGAGCGAATCAAAGCATCTGAAGCGGAATTCGATCTGAAGTTGAGGAAAAATTAGATTTTCTAGGAAGCCAAATATCCTCGCTCTTTGAGGTAACAAATCAGATTTTTCCTAAAATGGCTGCCGCATGCTACAAAGTGAAAGCAAAGATCTTTGGAACGTGATATGACCCAAAATGCCAAACGGCTAGCCAATCAGCATATCCCCTGTGATGTCACAGTCCTATAAAAAGCCTCATCCTGTGCAGTCTCCGCAATTTTACTGTGGGCTAATCTTAGGGAAAGACGAGACAAGTACTTATGTGCTAGGGGCAGTGTTGCAGAAAGCTTTTAATTGTAAAATATTGGATTTATATTTTGGTCTACAGAGATGTATGAGGGCTAGTGTTGGGCGGGAACTTTGGTAATCGTGTAGAACACTTTGCGATGCACAATGGAAGTCAACGGGAGAACCCCAGGCATCCCCTGCTCTAAAGAGGGGAGGGTGAGGGGACTCTAGTTCGGCTTAAGAGTGCCTGCTCTGACTCCATATATTGATATATCCATATATGGAGTCAGTGCTTGGGGACACCCCAGTGTATTTAAATCTAATTTCAGAAAAGTTTCTGCTGGAATTTGAACTCCCAAACTTGTACATTAGAAGGAAGGATCTTACCCACTCAGCTATAAATCTGAATGAAACTGTGTCAGAAAAAACTCATAATAGTTTTTGATATAGTGAGTATTCCTATTCAGCAGAAGACATTTTATATTTCTGTGCAAGTTAATATGTAGCTGTATAGTGTAGTGATTCATGTCCTTGCCTCTAATGTACAAGGTTGGGAGTTCAAATCCCAGCCGGAACATTTATATATTTAAAAATTTTTAAGCATAATATATTTACATATACTATTATATATTTAGAATATATAATATATTATAATATATTATGGCTAAAAACATCAGTAGTAGTTTCCCACATTTTATGCATTCATATATATCAGAAGTATGATTATATATATATATATATATATATATATATATATATATCTATCTATATATACAGTGGATATAAAAAATCTACACACCCCTGTAAAAATGTTAGGTTTCTGTGCTGTAAAAAATGAGACAAAGATAAGTCATTTCGGGACTTTTTCCACCTTTAATGTGACCTATAAACTGTATAACTTAATTGAGAAACAAACTGAAATCTTTTAGGTAGAGGGAAGAAAAAATATAAAAATAAAATAATATGGTTGCATAAGTGTGCACACTCTAAACTAATACTTTGTTGAAGCACCTTTTGATTTTATTACAGCATTCAGTCTTTTTGGTTATGAGTCTATAAGCATGGCACATTTTGACTTAGCAAGATTTTTCCACTCTTCTTTGCAAAAACATTTCAAATCTGTCAGATTGCGAGGGCATCTCCTGTGCACAGCCCTCTTCAGATCACCCCACAGATTTTCAATCGGATTCAGGTCTGGGCTATGGCTGGGCCATTCCAAAACTTTAATCTTCTTCTGGTGAAGCCATTCCTTTGTTGATTTGGATGAATGCTTTGGGTCGTTGTCATGCTGAAAGATGGAGTTCCTCTTCATGTTCAGCTTTTTAGCAGAAGCCTGAAGTTTTGTGCCAATATTGACTAGTATTTGGAACTGTTCATAATTCCCTCTATCTTAACTAAGGCCCCAGTTCCAGCTGCCACAAACATGCTTCACTGTGGGTATGGTGTTCTTTTGGTGATGTGCAGTGTTGTTTTTGCACCAAACATATCTTTTGGAATTATGGCCAAAAAGTTCAACCTTGGTTTCATCAGACCTTTTCCCACATGCTTTTGGGAGACTTCAGATGTGTTTTTGCAAAATGTAGCCTGGCTTGGATGCTTTTCTTCGTAAGAAAAAGCTTTTGTCCTGCCACTCTACCCCATAAAGCAAACATCACAGAAATAAATGTGGCCTAAATGGGTGGAACTGCTCAAACCCCAAACACTGTTGCGTGTTTGTAAATGGGGGAGCAGCTCCTCTGCATGGGGTTTGCAGCAAGTGGCCATCCCCAGCAAAAATTGCATACAATAGAGGATGCCGGCGCGAACCACATGCACCACACAAACATCATACACAAAATGAAACAACGTGTGGATGAAAATATATAAAACATATAAATCACTGAAAAAATGGCTGCGAATGGCTCAGCTTTTAATATCAGCTTGAGGGATTAGCCAGTGTTGTCAGGTGCTTATCTTTGTGGTGCACTTTTTTCAGTGGTTTATGCACTCTACCCCATAGCCTAGACATATGAAGAATACGATAGATTGTTGTCACATGTACCATACAGCCAGTACTTGCCAGATATTCCTGCAGCTCCTTTAATGTTGCTGTAGGCCTCTTGGTAGCCTCCCAGACCAGTTTTCTTCTCATCTTTTCATACATTTTGGAGGGATGTCTAGTTCTTGGTAATGTCACTGTTGTGCCATATTTTCTCCACTTGATGATGACTGTCTTCACTGTGTTCCATTGTACATCTAATGCCTTGGAAATTCTTTTAGATCCCTCTGATGCTTTGGAAGATCTCTGTGGACCGTGGCTTTTGCTATGGGATGCGACTAAGAAAATTTCAGGAAAGTACAACTAGAGAAGCTGAACTTTATTTGGGGTTAATCAGAGGCACTTTAAATGATGGCAGGTTTATGCTGACCCCTATCTAACATGGTTTTGAATGTGATTGCTTAATTATGAACACAGCTACATCCCTAGTTATAAGATGGTGTGCACACTTATGCAACCACATTATTTAAGTTTTTTTTGTTTTCTTCCCTTCACCTAAAAGATTTCAGTTTGTTTTTTAATATAGTAGTACAGTTTATAGGTCATATTTAAGGTGGAAAAAGTTCTGAAATGATTTATCTTTGTATCATTTTTTTACAGCACAGAAACCTGACATTTTAACAGGGGTGTGTAGACTTTTTATATCCACTTGTATCTGTATATATATTATTTATTTTTTCAGTAATTACACATTTATTTTGTGCCATACATTGTTTTACAATTACTAAAAATAAACGATATAAATTTAATGTTGCCTCTATTTCTGAAAATTTTCTGCCGGGATTCAAACTCACAACCTTGTATACTACAGCCAAGAATGTTAACCACTACACTATAGAGCTGCATGGCCAGTCACTAAAAGTGTACTAGTAAGTATTTCTATACTGCAAAGTCTCATATTTTTTATTTTTAGTTACTGGCCATGCAGCTCTATAGTTAAGTGTTTAGGGTTCTTGGCTGTAATGTACAAGATTGTGAGTTTGAATCCTGGCAGAAACTTTTCAGAAATAGAAGCTACATTAGATTTAAATACACTGAATCGAGCATCGCGCTCAAGCACACGCGGTATTCGGCCGAACACCGAGATGTGCCAAGAATAGCGATGTTTGAGCTCAACTGGTGTTTGGCCGAGCATGCTTGCCTGTTCTTTGTGCAGCGAAATTTTGAATTTATTGGTACAATTTTTGTGGTTATAAAAATTTTTTTTTGGGGGGTGGAATTGACAAAAAATGACAAATCGTGTGTTTTTTTTCCATTATGGCGATTAGCAAACATTACATTTTTATTAATATTTTACAATACAGGCATTTTTAAACAAAATTATACCTAATATTTTCTTAGATATATTTTAATAAGTACAATTTGGAAAGGGGGTGATTTAAACTTTTTTTTTTATACTTTTACAGTGAAAACATTTAACGCCCTTCGGAGGTTAGTACCTAGGAGCTTTTGATTACTTATCCTATTCATCCTAATAGAGATCTATTAGGGTGACTAACATTTAGATGGGCTCCTTGCTGAGCTGTGTCTTGTAGTTACCATGGAAGCTAAGGGAAGCTTCAAAATCTTCCAGGCTGCACTGCGGGGGCTTCGATCAGCTGTCAGTTTGAACCCACCTACAACATGGGGCTACTTTCAGGTTTTTTTCAGGACCACTTTAAGTTCCCAATCTGCCCTTGATCACTACTCCCTCTTCCTACCATACACCAGAGATACAAGAAATAAGAGAAAGCAAGGTATCCATGTTTACCTGCCAGTTTACCCCAAAACCTGCTGGAACCAAGAGAAAGATCAAGTGTTCTGGATGCAAGTTGATTCAAGTAAAACTTTTGAACTATATCAAGTCTGGACTAAACCTTTTCTCCACCAACTACAACTTTGTTCCTTAAATGCTACGGAATCTAACCCTGGGGAGCGACAGTATCCAGGTAGGAGCACCATGACACACAGAACTAGTGAGGCCACATCACCACTCAGCATTTCATACACACTGAGATTCCGATCATGCCCTGGGGAAGGGAAATAGTTGCATATTTACATTATGCACCCTCTCAGGTCCCTGAACTTCAATATACTATTCAAATGGAATATGATGGATTTTATTGTACTTAAGCTCACGTCATATCCTGAAATTTACAACATGTGTCCAACTAATCAAATTGTGCAAATAAATTAAAAGGCATAATGTGTTGCCCCTCTTTAAATGGTGCCCAGGGCAGCTGTCTACTCCTCCTACCCCTCATGTCTGTCATGCAATTATGTATGTATTATTTACAATATTAAAGGGGTCGTCCTATGAAAAAATCATATTCAGCACCTGGATTTTTATACTTTTCTAATTGCATGTAATTTAGTATAGCCACTGAGTTATTCAATAAAATCTATCTGTATAGCACCACCTGCTGTTTGCCCTTTTTTATATTCTCTGTCCAGCTCTCTGAGGTTGACATACATGCTCAACTCCATCCTTCAAATGCCACTGGCTTCAGCAGAAAGGACATGTCTCCTGAGAGTGAATGCCCCTGAGCTGCCAACTTGAAATAAAAATAACAGGGCAATTGTAGCAGTGAATGGGCATATCTCTGGATCCCTGAGATCTACAGGGCTACATCTAAGTTTTTAGAAAGAAACTGTCATGTGCTATAAGGTGTCTGATTTTCACTTTTTACCTTACTCATGTGATAACCCCTTTAATTGGACAACTATTGTAACTCCAGAACTCTGTGAAAAACTAGTAATTTGTTCCAAAGCCCCACAATATCAACCCATGGTAGAAGAAAAGATAAAAAAGACAGATACAATTTAAGGGGAATGTGTCCCTTCTTCTTTAAGGAGTTTTTATTTTCTGATTATAGATTTATTTATTGTATTTTCTGAACATGAGTATGGGGGCTGCCATCTTGCCTAGGCTGTTCTTAAAGTCCCTCTGTCAGCAGATTCGTACCTATGAAATGGGCTTTATTCTAGGCTGCATTCTTTTTATGGCAGCCTAAAATAAGTGCTGCACAGGTCTCCTGTGCTGTGGAGAACAGGAGCGTGGGTCTCATATAAGAGCTAGGCTTCTGCTCTAACAGCCTGGACCAGCAGAAGCGCTGATCTGAGCCGTTTAACCCCTTAGATGTCGCGGTCAATAGGAACCTCGGTATCTAAGTGGCTTAGAGGGAGCTCTCTCTCTCAGGCATCGGCACTCCGCAAATGAGACTCCAGGATGCCGATGTATTAGTATAATAGCCATGGGCCTAATGAGGGCCCCCAGGTCTGCCTGCAGTGCATCTCTATCAGGCTATGGCAGAGGTGTCGGGAGGCTGTGTCCACTACGTTGTATTACTTTCACTGCTATGGAATAAAGACGATGCAAGGTTTTAACCCGCTACGTGCTAGAAGTTCTTTTCGTTGAAGCTTATTGCATAAAGCTGGCCTGGCTTGTCTGTGCACAAGGGATTATTGGTGAGCTGGACTTTTTCTTTATATCTATAGCAGAGGTGCCTATCAATTGTAAAAATAAAACTTAAATGAAGTTTCCCAAGTTAAAAATTAACCCATTTTCCATTACAAAAATGCTTTTTAATGGAAAAAATAGCAAAAATAAAAACCCCTCCACATATTTGGCATCATCGTGACCCACACTACACTGTTATCATGCAATTTTTTCTGCACGACGAAAGCTGTAATTAATAATTTTTAAAAAATTGAATAAAAAGATAACAAAAAGTTGTAGATACCCCAGAAGCCCCCAAGCAGCTCTGTAGAAAGAAAAAAAAAAGTAATACTTTCTTTTTTTTATGTTTTTATTGAGCAAAAAGTAGTAAA
The DNA here is from genome assembly GCA_033119425.1 of Bufotes viridis. Taxonomy (NCBI): domain Eukaryota; kingdom Metazoa; phylum Chordata; class Amphibia; order Anura; family Bufonidae; genus Bufotes; species Bufotes viridis. Next base: position 33,735,713 of record CM065594.1, on the reverse strand, counting down.
ACTTAAAAAGTAGTAAACAAATTAAATAAATATATATATTTATTTATTTGGTACCGCTGTGATCGTACTGACCCAGACAATTAAACTTATTTTCTTTATGCCAAAAAATGAACTCTGTAAAATTTATAACATAAAAACTCAGTGGCAGTATTGTTTTTTCCCATCCCCCCAAGAAAGAGTTAACAAAAGTTAATTCATCAGTTATGCGTACTCCAAATGGTGCCATTAAAAACTACTACTTGTCCCACAAACCCCCCAAACCCCAGATAAAACAAAACAGTTGTTATGCGCTGTTAAAAAAGCTGTTATACGGCTACATTGATGGTAAAATAAAAAAAGTTATAACTCTTGGAATGCGATGATGAAAGAATGGTAAAATATTGCTTGGTCACTAAGCCTTAAAATGCATACAGGTAGAAGGGGTTAATTTTGATATAAAAAATTTCTGTAAATAATAATACTAATTATGGTTTTATAATAAGACACAATTTTACATTTTGCAGTTAATAACACAACAGTGAAAAAATGCTTTCAAATGTGTGTTTGATCTGCTTTTATATGATTTCAGTGTGATTTAGTTACTTTCCTTGCACATACGTTGTGCTTTTTTTGAACAGCTCCTGATCTAGCTTTTCAATAACTCTTTACAGCTGCAACTTTATATTTCAACATTCATCACCTAGCTTCCTCACAGCAGCAAAATGTATTGGCAGATCTATAAATAAGTGATAGTAATAAATGTGTCTTAACGTGATAGTAAACTTCAGATTTCCCTAAGGAAACATGTAACATATAGCATTGTTTCATTCAACAGGATGAGACATGTTTGATTCATCAATATTGTATTAACTACTATTTTTTTTTTTTATGGGACATAACACAACATTAATAGTGCATGGTGAATAGAATGCAGGAAATCAAATATAAAGGAAGGCTGAGCTGATAGAAATCTATTGATTGTCTGTATTAAAAAAAAACATTTTACAGGCAATTTTTCTACTAGTGGATGTTTTTAACCTCCGAGCAGTCCTCATAGCTGCTCTAAATAAACTTAAAATTGATCTTGATTAGGCTACTTTCACACTCGCGTTTTGGCTTTCCATTTGTGAGATCCGTCACGGGCTCTCACAAGCGATCCAAAATGGATCAGTTTTGCCCAAATGTATTCTGAATGGAAAAGAATCCGCTCAGAATGCATCAGTTTGCCTCCGATCAGTCTCCATTCCGCTCTAGACGCGGACACCAAAACGCTGCCTGCAGCGTTTTGCTGTCCGCTTGACAAAACTGAGCCAAACGGATCCGTCCTGGCACACAATGTAAGTCAATGGGGATGGATCCATTTTCTCTGACACAATCTGGAACAATAGAAAACGGATCCGTTTCCCATTGACTTTCAATGGAGTTCATGACAGATCCGTCTTGCCTATGTTACAGATAATACAAACAGACCTGTTCATGATGGATGCATGCAGTTATATTATTGTAACGGATCCGTTTTTGCAGATCCATGATGGATCCGCCCAAAATGCAAATGTGAAAGTAACCTTAAAGAGGTTGTCTCATGAGAAATATTCTACAAGTTCTTTCTTTTTCAAACCAGCACCTGGATCATAATACTTTTGCAATTGCAAGTAATTAAATACTTAGTAGTGTTGAGCGACCATGCTCGGCCGAACACCTCGAGTCTCCTCCCCTACTAGATATCTCAGGTAGTCAACTGTCCGTCCAAGCAGCAAAGTATGAGGTGAAACGCATTCTTTGTATCTGAATAACATTCAGAAGAAAAGGTACATCTCAGTCTTTTTACATAATATCTATTTTTATGAACCATGCTGGTATAACCTGGCTATCTCCTGTATATAATTATATACCCTGTATCTACAGCTGGTATAAGTTAGACATCTTCTCGTATATAGTGAAATGGGCCGTGCTGGTATAACCTGGGTATCCCCTGTATATAATTATATATGTACAGCTGGTATAGGTTATACATCTTCTTGTATATAATGATATGGAGCATGCTGGTATAACCTGGGTATCTCCTGTATATAATTATATATGTACAGGTGGTATAAGTTATATATCTCCTTGAATACGACCTGGGAGTCCACGATGCATCCAGACATCATCCCCGTGCTGTTCCCAAACCATTTCGGTGGTGTTTCCATCAATTTATGTCCTATTCCTGTGAACAAGACACCCTCTCCTCTTCAGAGCATGGGGTGCCTGGTTTAATGCTCTGGTTCTCCCATTGACTTCCATTGTGCTCGGGTGCTGTGTAGAGCACCCAAGCATCCCAATGTGTTCAGCCCGAGCACCCGAGCAGTTTGGTGCTCGATCAACACTAATACTTAGTACTGCCACTGAGTTTTCAATAAAATATATCTATATGCTGCTGTTTCTTTCGTTTATTTCTTTGTCCACCGCAGTGACATCACAAGATTTATCTCCTCTTTAGGGTGCAACCGCACAGTCAGGTTTCTACATTCAATTTTAGAAGCCAAAACCAGGATTCAATAAAAGAGAGAAGTCATATATAGCCTTTATTCTTTCTCTCGTTTTATGACCCCTCTTGATTTTGGCATCCAAAACTTGCATTCAAATACCTGACCATGTGGTTGTACTCTTCAGTCAGAATCACCAAGAAGCACCATATAGCACAATATAGAGAAGTACCAAGCTGTATAGATGTGAATAAAGCACTTGGTGAGATACATCACTTACTATTAGCTTAAGCAGTGTCTGTGCTGTGTCTGCCTGTGGCACTGCTTGTCTCCTACTGCAGCTCACTTTTCCTCCTCCCCTCTCCATAGACTTCTATGGGATGATGTAATCTAATATTTCTTTAATATTCCATTTTTTTTAATTAATCTTGGGGATTTAAAGTACAGCATCTGTAGCTTTATCGCTTACATAATGCTTTGGAATACTTATTACTACAAAGCATTACTACCTGTCAGTGTTACACTGACAGGCAATCTATAACAACAGACTACTCCCATACCTTAATATGCAGATACAGATGAGAGACTGGGTGGCCCTTCTCAGCACCCTGCTGACATGGCAATCCATCCCAGCTCCCCAGAATTGTGTCATGGTGATCCAATGGGCTGCCTGAGATATTCTTTTAGTACATATTCTTCACTCTTGGTCCTGAACTTCAAGATTTTTTTTGTTTTGTTTTTTTGAGACATTTATAGTGATGACCTATCCTCTGTAAAGATCATTAGTATCTGATCAGTGGGGGTCTGTACCTGGGACCCCCTCCGATCAGCTTTTTTGAGAAGGCATCAGTGCTCTCAGTAGTGCCGCGGCCTTCTCTCTGCTTAGTCGTAGCCATGTGACTTCACGTTCATCAGTCACATAGCCTAGGCGCAGCTCAGGCCCATTGAAGTGAATGGGGTTGAACTGTGATACCAATCAAAACCTCTGTACAATGTACGGCACTATGCTTGGCGAGCAAGAAGAAGGCCACAATGTTACTGTGAGCGCAATGCCTTTTTTAAACAGCTGATCCGCAGGAGTCCCAGATATCAGACCCCCACTGATCAGAAATTGATGACCTAGCAGAAAAATCTCATAAAACCCCTTTAAATTTTCCTATGAATATGATTGAAAATTGATCTGTTCTGAACTAAGGTATGTTCTGTTCAAATTAGTGTTCTCATGGATGATGGTATGATAGGTCTGTCAGTTTTTATTTTTATTTTTTTACTGGATAGAGTAGAACCGCATACTATATTATTCTAACAGAAAAGCAACAGAAACATGCCTGAAAAGAATGAACACATGTGAATGGATCTTTAACTTAGTAAGGATACAACTCTCAGCATCCCTCACTGGGTCCCCCACTAATCCTGAAAATCGGGGTAGCATTCCCCCATTTTGATAAAAGGTGTGCAGGCAGACAGTCCCATGTAAACAATAACAGTTACATAACCACTAAAGTCCTTTCAAATGATGATCTCTGGTGCTTCCATAGACAGGGGGCGACAGGGTGCATGCTCAATCTGCTGCCCCATTTATTGTCTATAGGAGCACCAGAGATCATTATTTGAAAGGACCTCAGTAGGTATGTGACTGTTGCGGCCCCTTTATTGTTTACATGGGACTGTCTGCCTGCATACCCTCTATGTAGTAGCGATTGTACAGAATATTGCAGCATTGCCCCATTCAAGTGAACCAGACAAAGACAGAATAAAACAACATCCAATAATTGCTCAGCAAGAGCAAGAGAAGACACAGCCCAAGTATACAAAAGTATAAAGATTTATTAACAGATAAATAAATAGACAATTGATAACAAATACATACACATTAATTGTGCGGTGGAGGAGCACAGAATGAATGCCCAAGAACCACCACTGACACTGAGTATCCCCCACACCACAAAAATGGTTAAGCACTCAATAGTATAGCAACGGTAAGGTTGGAGGTCATAGTAAACCCCAGAAAATTAAACAATTTAGCCAGAATATGCATGAAATAATCAGACAATCTAGGACACAGATAGCATACCGTTACCCATGGTGTACGGGGGGAAGTCAGCACCAGTGGAACAGAACACCCTCGACGCGCGTTTCGCACTTCGCTTCGTCCTGACGAAGGAACACCATATGGTTTTTGGAGGGCAGATTATAATTTTAATTTGCATGTCACATTGGAAGAACCCCTGATGCAGAAACTCCAAAAAAAGACCCCATTTTGGAAGCTACGGGATAAGGTGGCAGTTTTGTTGGTACTATTTTAGGGTACATATGATTTTTGGTTGCTCTATATTACACTTTTTGCGAGGCAAGGTAACAAAAAATAGCTGTTTTGGCACCGTTTTGATATTTTTGCTATTTACAATGTTCATTTGACAGGTTAGATCATGTTTTATTTTCATAGAGCAGGTTGTTACGGACGCCATAGTTTTTTTTTTTTTTGGAGCGATTGTCTTATGTGGGGGCTCATTTTTTTCGGTATGAGATGACGGTTTGATTGGTACTATTTTAGGGTGCATATGACTTTGTGATCACTTTGTGTGATTTTTTTTTCTTTTTTGACACACTTTTTAATTTTTTCATTTTTTCACAGTGTTCACCTGAGGGGTTCGGTCATGTGATATTTTTATACAGCAGGTTCTTATGGATGTGGCAATACCTAATATTTAAAAATAGCATTTATTTCTCTTTTCTTTTTTTTTTTTCACGGCGTTAACCTGAGGTGGTAGATTATGTGACATTTTTATAGAGCAGGTGGTTATGTGGTGATACCTAATATGTCTGTTTTTTGTTTATTTTTTAACACTATTTTATAGTGAGGGGCCCTTTTTTTTTTTTACTTGAAACTTTATTTTTTTTTATTATAAAAAGAACACTATTTCTTCCCTTTTTTTTACTTTTTATATTTGTCCCACTATGGGACTTTACCTTTTCAGGGTTTGATCCGTGTTTCAATTCAGTACAATATAGTCTGTACTGTACTGAATTGAACTGACGGCGTCTTACACCAAGCCCTCTTGCTGTATCTCCTGGGCTTCTGTAGCTGGCAGACCCCGCTGCTTGTGTAAGGCATCGGGGCTGCCATGGCAACCATCAGCCCCCAGTCAGCGCCGATGGAGTCAGAGGGAGCCCCCTCCCTCTGTAAACACCGCACATGCCGCGGTCAAGGGTTAATCCACCGCCATCACATCATACAGCAATGCCGGCGGATGCAGCAGGGGCCCGGCTATCAGTAACAGCCTCACTTGTGCTGCGGATCGGGCGGGTGCAGCATCTGCACCCGTCCGATTACATCACGTACATGCACGTGAGGATGCAGTAAGGCACCACATTCCACCACGTACACGTACATGATTTTGCAGGAAGGGGTTAATAAAGACAATCATGGCCAAAATACAGTATTATCCATTCATTTGAGTATCCACGTGTTATTTATTTATTTTAGGTATTGTCAGATATGGGATGAATGTGTTCTGTAATCCCTTGTACCGATGCTACTAAGAAGTAGGCCTGCAGGTAGATGGAATGAGATAAACAGTGAAGAGACTGCAGTGCTCACATGAGTGGTACTCAAACCCTCACAGATCTAAATCTTGATGGCCTGACTAGAGTCTATCAATACCATGATCCCAGAAAACCCCTTTAAAGAGCCTCAGTCAGCATGATCAACCCTATTAAACCAGACATATTGTCAGGTAAAGTGGATCATATGGACTAAAGCTATATAATTATTTTGTTTGTATCTTAAATGGCTGCTGAGAAATATGTACATTATATGCAGGTTAGGCAGTTGGAGCACTGAGGGGCAGGCATAGGTCTTGGAGCACCGCTACAATTATACCCCTTGGTGCTCAATACACTCCCCCTCCCCTTTGATTGACAGGGCTAAACAAGATAGCCCTGTCTTCTCAAGTCACTGTGCCACCGATATGATTCCTTGTAAATAAAACTGTAACTCATTGGTAGCAGTGTGTTCCAGCAACAGATGCATTCCACTAGAAATGCATGATTTTGCTAATACTCTATTGTTTATATTTGATTACTGGTGCTCATTGGTGGCAAAGGAGCATGCGCTGTGCAAGGCCAAAAAAAATACAGTACACTCCTCCCTGCAGCTGCGCTACTCTGCTGTGTGTGAAGTCGTCGGTAACCTCCACCTCCAGGTGGACTGACACTACAGCTTCACACACAGCGAAGGGACCGTCTTTTAAAGGGGTTATCAGGTAAAAGATAATGATGATCTATCCTCAGGACTTATCCTCAAACTTATGGCTTTCAAAAACATGCACTAAATAAACAGGAATAAGGTCTGTTTAGGAAAGGGAATGTACAAATAGCCTGGTCATGAACTGATTAAAAATATAAAAATTCTCATCAATTAAACCAAAAATGTATCAGCTGTATGGAAATTGTATGTTCTCCCTCTGATCGCATGGGTTTCCCCCTACAGTCCAAAGACATTCTGATTGGTTAATTTGGAATCTAGATTAAACCCACTGGGGACAAATATTGCTGTGATTCAAGAAATCTCTGTACAGCTCTGCCTAATACAGTTTGTTGGAATTATATAGATGGATAAAAACAATGATTAAGCAGATACAGTCTAATTAGTTTTATTTTGTATTTGTATTTTGTTCTTTCCACTTTAGTTCTGAATCTAATTGCACATCTCCGTTGCGATTTGTTCTAGTTTTCCATTTTTTTTTTTCATATTTGTTTTGTCTGTGGGAATAATGCACATCTGGAAACCTTATAGTAAGAACTATGAGCACTATGGATTATACCTCCTTCTATCAAACAAAGATTAATGAAACGAGACAGCATCATAGAGATATAACACTGCAGTTTGGCTTCTATTGATTATTGGGATACTACTGACACCGAAGAAAAATGCTGGAGTCCAACATTATTGGCAGAGCAGTGGAAGAAATATCTGTTTCTAGTAGAATGGGTTGACTGGATTTGAAAAAAAGGGCCCCTTACAAGTTCATTACAGAGTTCAGAGAATTGGTGAATCTGAACTTACCGGTGAAGAAACAGGATATATGACTCATATATCAAAACTAGACAACAAAAGAAACAAAAATATGACACCATGTATTACAGTTGTGCTCCATTCTTGCACAATCTCAGTTCTCCACTATTTTTCATTAAGTAATACATGCCAATTTATTCAACTTTATTATATATTGCAATACCTAATTTTGATTTATTTTATGCATTTTGCTCTGACAAGTCTACACTTGTCACTGTTTTCATCTAGTAGTAGAACAAAACAAATGTCATGGTGTTCATATTTAGTCCATGTGTGTAGATTTTATAACCTAAAATTTACAGAGCCATTTTCAGACTTTTATGGGGAAGATAGTATGTATGAATTTTGTGTGAAATTCTATGGGATCAAATTTTTTTTTTTAAATGGTCTACTACAGGACCATGGACATATGGAATGATGCAAAATATATGTGGAGCCCCAGTATTGGGTCTACAACACAATGAAAGCCAGATATCCATCAAAGGATGGAAAACCGAGCAAAGAGGTTCTCCATTACAGAGATCACCAAATCCACCATATTAAGTGGCCCCTATGTCCAGATTTCTCTTTTTTACAAGCTTTAAAGGATGTGATGGGGAAAACCTAAGCAAGTTATCCATCCACAGACAGCTGGTTTGGGGCGTTGCCCCTCATCAGTGTGGAGTAGGATTCTGGCTAACCAGGAGCAATGCCTTGGAGACTACTCAAACAAATCAATAGCTGATCTCAGGGAGACCAGCTACAGAAAACACAGCGGAGCCTCATTTAAGAGTCTCAACACAGCAATCCAAAGTGCAAAGCTCCCTGGGAAACAGTAATACTGTATGCAAAATAAATGTGGAGCCCCAGTATTGGATGTACAACACAATGAAAGCCAGATATCCCTCAAAGGAAGGAAAACCGAGCAAAGGGGTGTCTCCATTACAGAAATCACCAAATCCTCCATATTAAGTGGCGTTTTTTCAAGAGACCCCTTTGCTCGGTTTTCTTTTCTTTGAGGTATATCTTGCTTTCATTGAGTTGTAGACCCAATACTGGGGCTCCACATTTATTTTGCATATTACTGTTTCCCAGGGAGTTTTGCACTTTGGATTGCTGTGTTGAGATTCTTAAATGAAGATCTGCTGTGTTTTCTGTAGTTGGTCTCCCTGAGATCAGCTATTGCTTTGTTTATGTGGCATGATGGACATGAGTCTTTTTCAGACGACATAGTCCCTCAGTAGAAGTGACAGCCACCACTTTTAGTTCCTCATTGCATTTCTCATAACCATGCCCCTCCACTCAGCCCTGCTCTGTACTAGAGTATACATATTAGCCATCAGGGAGTGTGTGAGACCCACATGTGCCAAAAGCACTGGTCAGCACAACCCTATATGATATGTCCAGGATCTTGGGACCCAATAGATAGGCGATTAGTACTAAACTCCATGAGATAATTTATGGACTGAAATTGCCACAATTTGCCTACTGAGGTTTATTGTTGGGCGCGAATATTCGAATTGTGAATTTTAGTCGTGAATATTGGACTTTGAGAATTTGCAAAGGTTTAGAATATAGCACTATATGTTCGTATTCGCAAATATTCAAGATTTTTGTTTCGTATGAACCCATGATCCCTCCTTGCTTCTTGCTTGTGGGCGAATGAGAAGGCTGCAATGTCTTTGTCTGAGCTTAGCAACCCTAGCGACCAATAGCAAAGTTTTCTACCCCATACTATATAAGAACCTGCACAGCAGCCATTTTTTGCAGTTTTATTTTTCAGTTCTGAGAGAGACAGCAGTGTCATTGTGCTCTGTGATATGCTGAGTCATCTAGATCCTTATTCAATTACATTAGTTAGTTAGTTAGTTAGTTAGTTAGTCATATATATATAATACAGATAGTTAGTGGGAGATAGTCAGTGTCGGTTAGATTGTGATATAGTGTAGCTGATATGTTCCAGTGCAGGGTGTTAAGGTAGTGTGATAGGTTCTGCTGTCCAGACATACATGCTACAGACTTCACAACAATACTTAATGCACCAATCAGTAATATGTAGTCAGACCTGCTAAAATGTGAAGTTGCACGTATTGCGCCAAAATATGCACATAATTAATTGCGAAGCAGGAAAATTGAATTTTTTCAAAACTTTGCTCATCACTTACCACCATACAAATGGTTTGAGCCCAGGTATCGGGGGCAACCCTTCTTAAAGTATAGTGAACCGAATGAACACTGCTTGGGTCCCCTATGTTTTGTCCAGGTTTATGGAAGGACCTCCCAAAGTGTGGAAACAGCAGATATGAGACATAACCCTAAGCTCTGCCTGTACCTCGCTTATATATGTTATCATACAATAGTTGTTACCTGGCTCCTCCACTATAAGGATTAGAGATGAGTGAAATTTTAAAAAATTAGATTCGGCCACTTCGCCCAAATTTTCTGGAAAAATTAGCTTGAATCCAAAGTTTTTTTGTGGCGAATCTCGTTAAAAAAACATCTATTTCCGGGCTGCAGAGAGCCTTTATAGGGGTGTAGAATGCTGTGCCTTGCAGTAGCATGCATAGGGAGTCTGCTGTGGTGGTGATATAATACTGTGAGTCAGTATGACATGCAGATGACAGGCGTTGCTCTTAGAATCCCTGCACACTTCACTTATTTGGACAGTTACGCAGCCAAAACTGTCCAAATAACTCCAATATGAACTCAGCCTTGCAGGTAGATCAGCATCAAGAAGAAGCGCACTCCTTTTACACCGTCTTCAGCTGATTCCAAATAGATGTCTACAGAACCAGTTCAATTAAACGCTTATACAAGTAGAGCCCCCGACAGAGTGGAGGGGGTTCAGCAGTAAGTTTGTGTTGACGTCACTGATTAATTTCTCCTTCCTCTGATCTGTCAGAACAATAACTCACAAAAAACGGATCCAGTCTGTGGAGCATCCGCATTCACTCGGTCAGCATTTGCTCAATAATCCATCAGTATTGCTAATGCCAAATAAAACAGGAGTGGATCTAAAACAGAGATAACAAGTGACTGGTCTTCTGTGTTTTGTACCGCTCCTGCTTTTGGCTACCAAATCATAAGCCAGTTCTGATGGGACCATACAGGCCTTACAGCTGATACACAGACAGGATCGGTTGTGCGTAGTGATGAGCGGCAGGGGCAATATTAGAATTTGTGATATTCACCATATATTCGAGAATTTCGCAAATTCGTGATCTCCAGTCATTATTTTCTTGATTGCAAATTTGCATAACAAATTTGCATAAAATTTGCATAAAAATTCGCATCAACTGGTATTTAAAGAAAAAACGAATATATTTAGCGATATTTTAAATATTCGCAAATTCTTGAAGTGACGATTTTCGCAATTAAAATTCACAATTCGAATATTAGTGATCAACACTAGTTGTGCGTCTCATTTTTACTTCCTTCTGACAGATCAGAAGAAAGGTCAAATAAATCATGATGTCAGCCAGGCCAAAAGGCAAAATAGTGGCCCAGTCATGAAGTGGGGAGGGTGGGAACAGCATGATATGTCCACAGAGTGGTCCTATGATATAGTGGTGAGGTGGAGGCAGCATGAGTAGACCACAGAGTGGCCCAATGACAGTGTAGAGGTGGTGGCAGCATCAGGAGGAAGCCACAGAGTGGCACAATGACAGTGTGGAGGTGGCGGCAGCATCAGGAGGCCACAGAGCGGCACAATGGCAGTGTCTGGAGGTGGCGGCAGCAGCAGTAGCAGCATAAGAAGAAGGCCATCGAGTGGCGCAATGACAAAGTCTGGAGTTGGCAGCAGTATGAGAAGACCGCCGAGTGGCACAATGAAACAGTCTGGAGGTGGCTGCAGAATGAGGAGGCCACCGAGTGGCACAATGACAGAGTCTGGAGGTGGCTGCAGCAGCAGTACAGCATCAGCAGAAGGCCACCGAGTGGCACAATGACAGAGTCTGGAGGTGGCAGCAGTAGCAGTAGCAGCATCAGGAGAATGCCACCAAGTGGCACAATGATGGAGTCTGGAGGTAGCAGCAGCAGCAGTAGCAGCATCAGGAGAAGGACACCGAGTGGCACAATTACAGAGTCTGGAGGTGACAGCAGCAGCAGTAGCAGCACCAGGAGAAGGCCACCGTGTGGCACAATGACAGAATCTGGAGGTGGCGATGGCAGCAGTAGCAGCATCAGAAGAAGGCCAGCGAGTGGCACAATGATAGTCTGGAGGTGGCGGCAGCAGCAGCGTCAGGAGGAGACCAGAGAGTGCAAGGTCACCCGCTCTGATGCCACACCACTGGCCGGGCAGGACAGCTTTTCAAGGGCAAACTCTGCTAGTTGTGTCCACAAATCCAGTTTGGCTGCCCAGTAGTTCAGTGGATCTTCAATGTGGCTTGGCAGGGTGCTGTCCAAGTATGCCACCACCTGCTGGTTCAGGTCCTGCTCCAGGTCTACCTGCTGCTGCTGGTGAGTAGTTTCTTCACTATGGGGGTGAAGAAAGCTGCTGTACAGCAACTGTAGACTCAGTCTGCTGCTGATGGAGCTGGTACTGCTCCACCACCCCACCTCTCCCCTCCCCAGCAGCCATGGCAGTGGAACGTGAGCGCAGACGACCCACCCAGACAGACCTGTGAGAGGATGTACGATGGCACAGACAGGCAGCGGCCAATTGACTACATAGGATGTCTCTGTAGTAATTAAGTTTGTCCTCCATCTCAGCGGATGTAAAAAAAGGCCCCCATTTTGGACCGGTAGCGAGGGTCCAACAAGTTGGAAAGCCAGAAGTCATCCCTATGCTGAATGGTAACAATTCGGCTTTCACTACACAAACAAGTGAGCATGCATCAGCCATTTGTGCAAGTGACTCGGAGGGACTCCCTGCCTCTATCTCCACTGCACACTGCCACGGTGTGTCTGGGTCTTCTGTGTCTTCCCCATCACCCTGTAGCTCCTCTGGCTGCTCCTGCTCCTCCTCTCCTGTCAGCTGAGTAGAAAAAAATCACCCATTTCGCTAAAAATTGCCTGTGCTACAATGCCCTCCTCCCTCTCCTCCTCCTCCTCCAATTCAGCACCCACAGGGCTCATGTGTCCGCAAGATCTAGGCGTCACGTCTCCTTTACCCTGACCAGCCATTGTTACCACAATCTGTTCCAGGAAATAAAGCAGTGGAATGACATCATTCATCCTGTGCTCCTGGCGACTGACAAATAACGTGGTGTCCTCAAAGGGCCTGAGCAAATGGCAGGTGTCACGTATGAGCTTCCACTGGCCGACATCGAAGTTACAACATGGGAGTACTCCTATCCGCTTGGATCATCAAGAAATTGTTGATGGCCTTTCTCTGTTCGTAAAGTCGGTCCAACATATGGACGGTGGAATTCCAACGGGTGGAAACGTCGCATATCAGCCTATGTTGGGGGATGCCATTCTGTTGCTGCAGCTCAAGGACGGTGTGCTTTGCGGTGTATGAGTGGCTGAAGTGCATGCAAAGTTTCCTGGCCATTTTTAAAATGTCTTGCAGATGGGTAGAAGACTTCAGGAACCGCTTGACAACCAGATTGAACATGTGCGCCATGCATGTGCGCCATGCAGTTGTCACGGAGAAAGCCAGGATTCGATTTCTTGATGAATCACACGGAGCAGTTCCTACCATGTGTGACTCCATTCGCCAAGGCAAACCTGTCACAGGTTAAGTGGAAGGGGAAAACACCAGATACAAACAACAAGAAAAGACAATAGTCTAGGCCTCAAAAGCTAAGGAAGAGGGATGGTGATCTCCTAATAATCCCTAGGCCTTTCTCTAACTCCTGCCAGTATGAGCAGATCCTGATGGTGGAAATGCTCATACGCCGGATATCTACAGTTGTGTTCAAAATTATTCAACCCCCAATGCTGTAAAGGGTTTTAGGGAATTTAGTGTACATTTGTAATTGTGTTCAGAATGATATCTTACAAGGACTTTTTAAAGAACCAAATGCAACTAAAATGACATCAATTGTTTTTGTAATACAGTATTAAATGTTTGTTTTGTGATTTCTTTATTGACACAATTATTCAACCCCTTAAAGACTACCACTCTTAAGAAAAGAGGTTCATTCAAGTGTTTCCGATCAGGTATAGAAAATACCTGTGGATGTCAAGGAGCAGCAATCAAGCATGATAAGCACCAATTCGGCAGATTTAAAATGACTGTGATACTCAGCTCCTTCTAGACATTTACTGGTGTGTTTACAGACATGGTGAAGTCAAGAGAATGGTCCAGGAAGACCAGAGAAGAGGTGATTTCTCTTCACAGGAAGGGCAATGGCTATAAGAAAATTGCAAAGATGTTAAACATACCAAGAGACACCATAGGAAGAATCATTCGCAAATTCAAGGCAAAGGGCACTGTTGAAACGCTACCTGGTCGTGGCAGAAAGAAGATGCTGACTTCGACTGCTGTGCGCTACCTGAAGCGCAAAGTGGAGAAAAGTCCCCGTGTGACTGCTGAGGAACTGAAAAAAGATTTGTCAGATGCGGGTACTGAAGTTTCAGCTCAGACAATAAGGCGCACACTGCGTAATGAAGGCCTCCATGGCAGAACTCCCAGGCGCACCCCCTTGATGTCTCCAAAGAATAAAAAGAGTCAACTGCAGTATGCCAAAAGTCATGTGGACAAACCACAAAAGTTTTGGGATAGTGTTCTGTGGACTGATGAAACAAAATTAGAACTGTTTGGGCCCATGGATCAACGCTATGTTTGGAGGAGGCCCATGAAGAAAAGAACACCTTGCCTACTGTGAAGCATGGCGGGGGGTCAATCATGCTTTGGGGCTGTTTTGCTTCTACAGGTACAGGGAAGCTTCAGGGTGTGCAAGGTACCATGAATTCTCTTCAGTGCCAGGAGATATTGGATGAAAATGTGATGCAGTCCGTCACAAACCTAAAGGCTTGGGAGACGTTGGACCTTTTAACAGGACAATGATCCCAAGCATACCTCCAAGTCCACTAGAGCATGGTTGCAGATTAAAGGCTGGAACATTTTGAAGTGGCCATCGCAGTCACCAGACTTAATCCGATTGAGAACCTCTGGTGGGACTTAAAGAAAGCAGTTGCAGCGCGCAAGCCTAAGAATGTGACTGAACTGGAGGCTTTTGCCCATGAAGAATGGGCGAAGATACCCGTAGATCGCTGCAAGACACTTGTGTCAAGCTATGCTTCACGTTTGAAAGCTGTTATAACTGGAAAAGGATGTTACTACGTACTAAGATTGAATGTCACTTGGGGGTTGAATAAAACTGATAATGGTGTGAGCACAGAAAAGACATTTGTGGTTATTTCATTATAAATGTTATGTTATATTTGTCTGACTTACAAGTGCCTCTTTGATTTAATTGTAAACAAGATGACTGAAATGATCAAAATCAATGTCAAACTGACCAAAACACTCAATTTCAGTGGGGGTTGAATAATTTTGAACACAACTGTACCTTCTAGAGTGTTCCTGTGGACTACAATACACAGGCCGCACTTCCCTCAGCTTGAGAGAAAGGATCAATAAACACCGTTAGAACATCATTTGTACCTTGACTACATTGCTGCTCGACCTGTCTCCCCCGGCCCTACACCTGCTGCTTTCATACTCGGTCCCCCTTGCCCAATTCATCCTCAGCCTTTGGTCCCCCTCCCTCACTGTTAGTAGCCGGCATAACTCTCTGATATCGCCATTCTCTTCTCGCAGCGCGAGTCCCGCTGTGCGATATTGCCGGTATTTACACTGTGCACATCAATCAGTCACACTGTTCCCACCCCATCTATACCTATGCCATTCTTTATCTTTTTCACCAATCTTATCATTTCCCATTATGGCCACCAAGCTCACTTATAGATTCATAATATTCAGCTACACATCGCTATAATCAGCCACTTGACGATCCCTCTGCCTGTATCAGCGCGTTCTCTCCTTCTCCTTCAATTCCCTCAGTGCACCATCCCCCAGGCCACAGTATCGAGTTCATCCATGTGTATTCTTATCATAATCAATGAAATTAATATCTCATGGACAGTTGCTATGACAAAAACACAATCACTGAGGGCAACTTCCTAAAACTTAACTTTTAATCCAAAACTCTTCGAGTACATCAATAAAACAAGTCCCAACCAGGACATATATATCCATAATGCAACAACAGAAAAAGAGCTATTAAAGCCAGGACGGTAAGCCACTAGATAAGAAAACACAGATGGGACAACACGTCCATATACCTAATGTCTGTCCCTGTGTTTACCCTAGAAAAATCTGCTCAGCCCAGAGATACACCTTAATGGTAGGAGTACTCTGTCCACGTGCCTCGGCTAACCTGTCCCTATTTAGCCCTAACAGTTATCTGATACAAAATACGTAGTTCAAAGACCAACGCTTTTGCCCTTATAATATTCAAGGTTCATCAGGGGACAATTGGTATCAAATACTGGTAATAAGATGCCAGAAAGGTAATACACAAAATAAGAAAAAGAAAAAGAAACCTCTTATCATACCTTTTGGTCATTCTCCCCCTTCCCGCATACACACATTCTCCCCATTCAACTTCACTCTCCTTTTCAGTCCATCTTCGTTTCTCCATACTTGCACACTACTGACATCAACACCCCTCGGGCGCTTTCTACTAAAGCGTGTTTCCTGTACATTCAGCCATCAATCAGAGTATTTTGAGATTTACGCACTTTTCCATTCTGAAATCATCCTACCACAATGAATAACCATAGACTAATAATCATTGATGGAAGCACAAAAATTGATTGAAATATTTATTTATTCAATCATTTATTTATTTGCTTATAATTATTTATTTATATATACACATATACAATTAATTTATGTATTTTTACATCAAATAGGTCATCGAGACATTTACACGAATGTAGTATAAAATTTATTTTTTAATCAATTTAATGGTCTTAATTATATATTGATTTATTTATATATGTACTCTCTTTGCCATTACCGCCATGGCGTTATATCATTTATCTATTTACCAATATCGGCATTAATGCTAATCTCATTTGACATTTCACTCAGTATAGTTAGTTTAGTTTTGCAACTTGATACACATATGATGAGGAAATCTGTTTCTATATACAATATATATATATATATATATATATATATAGTTGAGGAAAATGGACAGCACTCCGGAATATAAATAAAAAATCTTCCTTTATTCACCCATGTGGTGTACAAGCAACGTTTCGGCCCATCAATAGAGCCTTTCTCAAGCAAAGAACATAAGTGCAAAACCGCAATTTAAAGTGCAACATATGTGGGAGGTGACAATACAGTCAATGACATCACATCCTAGGAGTGGCTAACACATATTCAAAATGCATACTTTATCAAAAGATTATGTTGTAATCAAAAGACATAATTAGTGTACAAAAACATTTCATAGATCATGTGTGATGAAATGCATGTGTGAGTGAAACATAGCTTATAGTGACATTCCAAATCACAAGTGTATGCGATGAGTGTTGTAAACCAAGGGACAGCCCCGGGGAGGAGTCAGGAACAGACATACCGGGAGGGTGAAGACAATAATGATACAATACTGTACCAACTCTCGGCGTCCGCATGCACCAGCGTATCGTGAAACCGTAAGTGACTTGAGACCGCTACCGGACATGCGCAGTATCACCAAGAGGATGCGTCCACCATCTTGAGAAGGGGCAAACTTTGTAAATGCGGGGCTCATGCGTCCCGAGGGGGCAGGACAACAAGACTCCATCTTAGTAGCTGTCAAACATGCCCAGAAAGTCTCGATGGGCTTCCGTGGTATATGGAATAAAAAGACCAGAGGGCACTACAGCAGGGGGCAACCCCCATCACGGGGGTGACATCCCTTATGTTGGCGGACACCCTACTTAGAGTGACACACAGGACCCCCCGTGGTCACAATGTTCGAATGGCCGAAATGGTGCCCTTAATACGGTCCTCATAATAACGGGGTTCTCCGTGATGTCGCTACCATGGAGACCAGATTACACATTATATTCTCGTGCCACCTGTCAATGTTCTACTGCCAGCAAGGTGCCGACACTATATATTGGTCTGATGCTACGCAAAGATGCAGACGGACGTCCAGCTAAAGAAATGTATATCTATTCTCAGTTCTCCACCCAATAGGCATGTCTTTTCCAATCTTCCCGTGAGTCCATTTTTGTGAAAAACCTATAAAAGAATAAACAAGAGTAAACAATATAGAAATATAAGTCGAAATAAATATCTTCCGACTCTATTGTCTTATGTTCTGTAACCTTCCACTCACTAGAAAAGACAATTGAGAGCCGCGGGCAAGTCATTCCCTATACATAAAAGACTGGGTTGTATTCCACATTAAGCCCGTGGGGCTTAAGTGTGTTCAAGGTAAATATCCAAAAGGCTTCCTTCTTTTTCAGTGACAGTATTCTATTACCGCCTTGCCTAGAGGCTGGAACATAATCTATGATCCAGCATCTGAGGTCACGTTCAGAGTGTCCCAACTCCATGAAGTGTTTTGGGACTGGTAAGTCCTTGCGTTTCTGTCGAATTGAAAACCTATGGTTATTCAATCTGGTCTTCAAATCGGTGGACGTCTCCCCGACATAAAGTAATTTGCAGGGGCAAGAGAGCACATAGACTACATAGTTAGAGTCACAGGTCAGATAATGCTTAATATAGTATGGTACATTAGTGATCGGATGTGTGAACTGTCTGCCCTTGCAAATGTACCTGCAATTAACACAGTGTAAACACGGATAACAGCCCTGACTACGTTGAGTCAGGAATCTCTGTATCCCTGTGCATGCAGTGCCCACATCCGCACGGACCAATTGGTCCTTGAGATTTCTGGATCTACGATAAGCAAAATGGGGAGGATTTTTAAATGTCTCAATACCCCTTATTTTGCCTAGGATACCCCAATGTTTCCTGATAATGCGTTTTATGCCAGTGCTTTGTTCCCCAAAGGTGGAGATAAATGGGATCCTATTCTGTGTTTGAGTCTTTGTTTTTTTGTTTAGCAAAACCTGTCTATCCAAATCTCGTACTTCTCTCATCTGGGTGTCCAACAATCTCGAAGGATACCCCCGTGCTCTAAATCTATCAGCCATAGTGTCCAAAGTCTGGTTCAAAGCAGTCTCATCAGATGTAATTCTTCTGACTCTTAGAAATTGAGAAAAGGGCAGATGTCCGGTCATATGCTTAGGATGGTTACTTTCATACCTAAGGATGGTATTCCTGTCTGTCGGTTTTGTAAATAGCAAGGTGGACAATTTATTGTTACAAAGTTTAACCTTTGTGTCCAAAAATTGGATCTCATCATGTGAGTACACTAAAGTTAACTGTATATCCTTATTGAAGCTATTCAAGGTCGACTGGAAATCGAGCAACTCCACTGGGTTGCCTGTCCAGATGCGGAAGACATCGTCTATGTATCGCCACCACCGCAGCACTTGGCTGAAGTGGTGGGACACATAGACAAAGTCCTCCTCAAAACATCGCATAACAATATTGGCATAGGTCGGTGCAGCATTTGAACCCATCGCCACCCCACGTTTTTGCCTGTAAAACTGATCCTGGAATAGAAAATAATTCTCATAAAGTACAATATGTAACAGAGAGATCACATAGTCACTCGCGGGAGAGGTCAATGAAGACATCTCCAGCATGCGCTCTATGGATCGTATCCCCAAGTCATGGTCAATGGAGGTGTGTAATGAGACAATGTCAAATGAAGCTAATATGGCCCCAGGATTTTCCTTTTTTTATATATATATATATATATATATATATATATATACTTTTATTATTACCGTTATTTGTTCTATGGATATTTTCCTTGGTATTGTATTTATGGCAAATTATACTATATCATAAAATGTGTATATAGATTTACATGCATACATGTATTTTATACTTGAAAAAGGAGTTTTGTAAGCTCCGAAACACGTTGTCATCTTTGAATAAATGGAAGTTTTAGTTCCCATCCGCTTGGTCGTTCAGTTGCGCCGACAAAGTGTCTTCACTGAGGGTGTGGATCTCCATGTGGGCCCCATCCTTTCCAATTACTCACTGCTGAGGTACAGTAGCATGTGGTTGAAATTGTTTAATAGAAAAGAAAAAAGCAGAAAAATACCTTTAAAGCCTTCCTGATGCAGCTGTTTACGTTTCTTTTTTTTCTGTTTTTCTAACTCCCAGCAAAAGACATAACTGCTTTTTTTTCCTACTTTTTTATTTGTTCACATAGTTGCATGTGGGCTTGTTTTTTTGCAGGACAAGTTGTTATTTCTAATGGCACCTTTTAAAATTCCATATGATGTAGTGGGAAGATGGAAAATTTCTAACTGGGGTGAAAGCAATGCAATTCTGTCATTTTTATGGGTTCCGTTTTACATCATTCACTATATGGTAAAAATATCACTATCATTCTGCTGGTGAGCATTACTATAAATAGTGATACAAATTTATACAGCTTTTTAATGTTTTAATACTTTAAAAAAAAATCTAAAAGTTTGAAATTTTCTTTACATTGCTATATTCTAACACTAACTTTTTCTAATTCTGCCTACGGAGATGTGTATGGGTTAATTTTTTGTCAGGTGATCTTTAGTTGGTACTACACAGAAACACAAGGGGGGGTCAGTCAGCACACCCCTGTATGCGGGTGCACATAGCCATGGCAAAATATACATACAAACACAGAAATGCAACTGCACTCTGCAACCAGCACTCTGCCCTGCCTCTATGCTAGAAGCTATCAGAGGTCGTTAGTGTACATTTTGGTACTGGTAGTTGGTACTGACACTATTTGGGGGAATTATCACTTTTTGCTACAACTTTTGGAAGCAAAGGGGCCAAAAAAAACGATAATTCTTGTTTTCCCATAATGCCATTCAGCATACAGGATATACTTTTTGTATTTTTATTGTTTAGTCATTTTCAAATGTAGCCATGTCAATTAGGTTTATTTTCTTTATTGCTTCATCCTATTTGTAAAATGAAAAGGAAGAGAAGACGCTGGACCTATTGAGTCAAACGTATGGACAGCAGGGGGCGCACTTAACACTATCGGTTGTTTTAGCAGTTTCAGTTTATTTGTAGACAACGCGTTTCGTGGTGCTGTGGACCCCTTTATCAAGTCTAAAAAAAAACAATAATGAAAAAGATACAAAGATATACTAAAATATACAAAAAAAATACACAGGTCTGAACATTACACAAACCTGTATATCTGTGAATATAAACATATAAATATATATAAAAGCTATAAATGTATGTATATAAACACTTAAAAAATTCTAATAAAATAAAAACAATTATAAGAAATATGATATATAATCAATGCAAATGATACAACGATTAATGAATACTGCAACATATAAAATGTGTAGTTTCCATATCGATTCCATATTGGAAAATAGTAAGCTAAATTAGATTAAATAAACTTTATGAAGCCTGTAGTATAGTAATTGTATACTGTAAAAAGGATGAGAAGGATGAAAACTATTGATATAGAGGATGTGTATGTGAGCTTGCAAGTGGGGACCGAAGATTGGTACATATATTTTGATGATGAAAGTACTGGAGGGCCGGAAATGATGTTGTGTCGTTCATATGTATTTGTGGAAAGATAAATGTGTGCACACACGTGTACCAAATATGGAGTAATACATATATATACATATATCTAAATATACATACACACACATATACACATGCGTGAGCAGGCACGAAAACAAACCAAAAGGTGTTAGGCATGGCAGGCTTGGAGATGAAGATGCGGTTACCTGTAGTCAGCAGAGCGGGAGCTGCGGCTGGATTCAGCACATGATAGACGATGACTAACTTAGCACGTGCTCCCACTGCTGCTAGAAGAATAGGAGGGCAGTTGGCCAAGCTGCGCTCATTAGTTGAGCGTCCGTGTCAGGGCGGTGCCGTGGGGGCTGCTGGTGAGGCAGAGGGAGGGAGGGATCGTATCGCTGGCTATGAGAAGTTAGATGCTTAAAGATGCGGATGTCTATCAGAGGGAAGGCAGATCCCTTATCAGAAAGTGTACACAACTGTAATGTATGTAATTCTATTTTCTGGTGCTGAGGAATGTGGGGGATAATAATGATTTAGGAATTAGGAATAATCAATAATAATATGGTGATAGGGTGCTTGGTGAAATGGAGGATGAACTGGACCTTGTGTGATTAAATAAGCCTGTGAGGAAAAAAGGGTGTGGATAATGATGATATTGGGCCAAACTGATTAAATATGTATATGGAGGGGTGGTGGTGGTGCACACAGACTGTAGGATATAATCGCTATTATCACTATTGGAGATAAATGGAGTGAAGGGAAGGGAGGGGGAAAAGGGTCTGAGAAGACAAAAAAAAAATCATAATCATAACTAGATAGAAAAAATGGTGGGGTGGACGAGATCAAAAACACTTGCTTTCCAGGCTTTCATTGAGTCCATAGGGTTCCAAGGCTTGCAGCTTGAAGATCCAGAAGGTTTCCCTTTTTTGCAATGTTCTGAATCTGTCTGAGGAAGTTTCGGGAATGTATTTGATTGGTGTAATTGTCTGAAAGGTCCTTGTTATGAGTGGAAAGAAAATGGCGGGAGACACTATGCTTGAGATACCCCCGTGAGATGTTCCAGCGGTGATTATTTAATCTTTCTCTCAGGGATTGGATGATGCACCCCACGTATTGCAGCCCACAACTAGTGTTGAGCGAACAGTTCGAGAATAGTTCGGGTTCGTACCGAATTTTGGGGTGTCCGGGACCCGGACCCGAACCCGGACATTTTCAAAAAAGTTCGTAGTTCGGGTTCGGTGTTCGTCGATACTTCCCGCTTTCTGAAGGGCTGCACAGCAGCCAATCAGCTAGCGTTTTACTTCTTGCCCTAAGAGCCCATCACAGCCATGCCTACAAATGGCATGGCTGTGATTGGCCAAGTGCAGCATGTGACCCAGCCTCTATTTAAGCTGGAGTCACGTAGCGCCGCACGTCACACTGCTCTGATTAGTGTAGGGAGAGGATGCAGCTTCTGTCAGGGCGAGATTAGGCAGGTTAAAGTCAGCAATAGCACCTAATGAACAGATCAATTTACAGCTGAGAATCATTGAACTTCTGCTAGTTACTTGCTCTCTGGTTTTTAGGCTGCACAGAGCGTTTTTCTGTCACTTATTTTCTGGGTTGATCGGCGGCCATTTTGTGACTTGTGGTGCGCCAGAAGAAGCTGCCACCAAGTCCATCAATCCATCAATACTAGTTTTTTTTTTTTTGCTATATCCTACATCAGGGGCTTGGCTGTGCTAATTGTCACCCCTAGAAACTCAGGAAAGAAATTTCTATATTTTATTATGGGTTAAATACAATTGCCCAAATACCAATCCCCTAAATCTGGTGTTCCAGCTTTGGTTAGACAAGTATAATACTGTCTGCTGTCTGGCAAAGGATAGATTATTTTCTGGGGTTAAATTCAATTGCCAAAATAGCAATACCATAAATCAGTGGTTTCAGCTGTGGCTGGCAAAATAGAATAGTGTCCGAGGTAACGCACACACGTACAGACGCACGTACACGATTCTTGAATAGTTGTATTATCACGATAATAAAACTAACAGTGTAAAGTTGACTGTATTGCTCTAAGTTATATTCGCGTACGAATGTAACTTCTATTACAGCACACCAATACTAAAACTGACTAAGAGACAGCTTTAAGTTCTATTCGAACGCGATTGCAACTTTGGAACTTAAAGTGGTGTACGATTTTAAAAGTTGAGTACTAAAAGTTGGAATCGCAATGCGATTCTTATGTATTTGCTTAATCGCATTGCGATTACAACTTTGAGCTACCGATCACCATGGGAACGCCTCCTCCAGTAGAATGTACTGTCGGATGTGAGAATTAAGTTTAAATCGCAATGCGATTATTATATATCTGCTTAATCGCATTGCCATTTCAACTTAGCATTGCTAAATAATTCCATCCATATTCGTTAACTTACTGACTCAGTAAGTTAACGATATGGATGGAATTATTTAGCAATGCTAAGTTGAAATCGCAATGCGATTAAGCAAATATATAAGAATCGCATTGCGATTTCAACTTAATTCTCAGATCCGACAGTACATTCTACTGGAGGAGGCGTTCCCATGGTGATCGTTAGCTCAAAGTTGTAATCGCAATGCGTTTATTGCGGTATATTATCCCTCTGGGTGTCTGTTACAGCCTTTTTAGTACCCAAAAGTTCGGGTCCCCATTGACTTCTATGGGTTCGGGTTCGGGATGAAGTTCGGGTTGAGTTCGGATCACGAACCCGGACATTTTCCGGAAGTTCGGCTGAACCTCTCGAACCCGAACATCCAGGTGTTCGCTCATCTCTACCCACAACTGCATTCCATCAGATACAAGATATAGGAGGATGAATGATTAAGAAGGCTTTTTATAGTGAACACATCCCCTGTTATATTACTCTTAAATTTCCGTACACGATGCAAAATGCTGTTGCAGCATTTGCACAGTTTGTGGTAGCATTTGTAACTGCCGGTGAAGTTCAAGTGTCCTATCATTCTACTTGCAGCTGTAGTACTGTTCTTCTTTTTAAGTTTGCTTGGCACAAGAATGTTTTTAGTGTCTTGGCCCTCCTTAAGGTGATTTGGGGTTTCGCCGTTATAATATCTTTGAGATATGGGTCGCTTTTCAGTATGTGCCAGTGCTTTATTAGGATTTTTCTGAGAAACTCGTGGTTTGAATTGTAGGTGGTAATGAACGAGGTTTTGTATTTTGTAGTTCCTCCCGTAGTAGGTTGGTCCTTCTCTCAGGTGCTTATTCTGGCTCTGATTGCTTGCACATGTGAACGCGTTCTCTATAATCCTCCTCAGGTATTTTTTATTGGCGAATCTCAAACGCAATATTTCACTCTGAGAGAGGAAGTGATTGTCGTCAGTAGTTTATTCTTATCCGTTTAAACTGATTGAACGGGATGTTATCCTTCCACTTTTTGTAATGGGCACTTCTGTAGACTAGATAACTATTTCCATCGACTTTCTTAAAAATGGTCTTCGATTTGATAGTCTTATCTTCTGAGTACAAAATCAAATATAAGTATTCAGTGGATGAGGTCGTCAGATTAGAAGCGAAGGAGAGATTCCATGAGTTCGTATTAAGATAGGAGATGAAAGCCTGGGCTTCTTCTTTAGAACCATTCCAGATCAGGATTAGATCATCGATATAGCATTTGTAGAAGATGATATTATCCTTCCAGCGATGGCTATTATAGATGTATGTATCTTCGAAGCTGCCCATATATAAATTTGCGAAACTGGGCACCAAACTTGTCCCCATTGCGGTCCTGTTTAGTTGCCTATAGATCTTTCCCTCGAATGTACAAACATTATGTGTTAGAATGAAATGGATTGTTTTTAAAATGAACTTCTTGTGCTTGGCCGAGAGACGGTTATCTGTTTCCAGATAATGGTTCGCTGTTTCGGTACCAGTAGAGTTGAGCGAACCTGAACTGTAAAGTTTGGGTTCGTACTGAATTTTTGGATTTTTGGCACCCGGTCCCAAACCTGAACATTTTTGTAATAGTTAGGGTTCGGTGTTCGGCAGATTTTATGTCGCTTGTTGAAAAGCTGCTGGGCTGCCAATCAACAAGCGTCTAACTACTTTGCCCTTAGAAGCCATCACAGCCATGCCTACTAATGGCATGGCTGTGATTGGCTAAGTGCAGCATGTGACCCAGCCTCTATATAAGCTGGAGTCACATACCACAGCACGTCACTCTTCTGTTGTATGAGGCCAGTGACAAAGACTTTTATATTTCTGTGAGTGGTTGTTGTCGGCGGCCATTTTGTGCAAGTGACGTGCACTTGCAGCTGCATATGTGCCAGGGAAAGTAATAGAATCCAGTCTTTTTACTTAATTTGGCAAAATTTACCCATTTTTTCAGTGCACCTGCAATGCATATCTGCCAGGGGAAAGGAAAAGTACCCCTGTGCTGCATATATCCTAGTCATTAATTCTCTAAATACATCAGATTCTGGGTTTCTTTTTTTGTGTGCTAAAAAGTACATTTGCTCTGTGCACTACATTTGTGATTGTGAAAAATATAATCAGTAAATCTATATGTTTTACTGTGGGTGTAAATAGTTATATATTTTTTTACCATCAATTTTTTTTTTACCACGAAATAAAATCAGCAAATTCCACTGAGACATTGTGGGTGGAAAAAACACGTAATTTTTGGCACGAAGAAAATTTGTGGCCTGCTCTATACTACTGCTAAGGAAAGAATTTCACTTGTATCCGTCAGTTTCACTGGGGTTGAAAAAATAATATATTTGGTTGAAACAAATTCCATTCTCTGCCTGCACAGGCAATCTGATAGTGAAAAATAATCTGTTAATTCAACTGTTTTACTGGAGTAGAAAAAATCCTCTTTTTTCCTATAAAGTACCTTTTTGCTTTGTACTACAAATCAAATTAAATCAGTAAATTCCACTGGGACATTGTGGGTGGAAAAAACACATAATTTTTGGCACAAAGTAAATTTGTGGCCTGCTTTGTACTACTGCTTGTGTAGTGAAAGAATTTTACTTTCATCAGTCAGGCCCATCCACCTAGCCCTGCACCAGAAGTGGAAGAGATCGAGTGCACCGATGCCCAACCACTTATGTTTGAATATGAGGACATGGGAAGACCACCACAGCACGTCTCTGATGATGATGAAACACAGGTGCCAACTGCTGCGGCTTTCTGCAGTGTGCAAACCGACAAGGAGGGCAGGGGTTCAGAAGACTTGGTGGAAGATGATGTGGTGGATGATGAGGTCCTAGACCCTACACGGGATGAAGGTCATGCTAGTGACCTGTGCAGTTCAGAGGAAGAGGCGGTGGTCGCACAGAGACACCAGCCCAGCAAAAGAGGGAGCAGGGTGCAGAAGCCGAGCGCCCGTCCCCTAGACACTACGCCTGCTACTGCCCACCACACCCAGGGACCGAGCACACCAAAGACAGTTCCAAGGAGTTTCCCGGAGTGGCAGTTCTTCACACAATGTGCAGACGACAAGACACGAGTGGTTTGCACGCTGTGTAATCAGAGCCTTAAGCAAGGCATAAACGTTCTAAACCTGAGCACAACCTGCATGACCAGGCATCTAAGTGCAAGACACGAGCTGCAGTGGAGTAAACACCTCCAAAACCAAGAAAAGTCTCTGGCTCCTCCTGCTCCCTCTTCTGCTGAAAATCTTGGTCTCTTCCTCCTCCTCTGGAGGGACAGTGGCAACGGCAACCCCGCAAACGGAGGATGTGACACAAATGCGACCACGTCCGTCACCTTCAACAAACACCACCACAGTGTCCCATGGAAGCGTTCACCCAAACACTGGATTGAAAGAGGAAGTACGCCCCTACCGACCCGCGATCCCTGGCCCTGAATGCAAGCATTTTAAAATTGCTGGTCTTTGAAATGCTGTCATTCCATCTGGTGGAGACGGAGAGTTTTAAAAACATTATGGCGGTGGCTGTCCCACAGTATGTCGTTTCAAGCCGCCACTACTTTTCCAGGCAAGCCATCCCTTACCTGCACAAGCAAGTGACGGACAAAATAAGGTTTGCACTGCGCAACGCCATCTGTGGCAAGGTCCACATAACTAGCGTTACGTGGACCAGTAAGCACGGCCAGGGCCGTTATACCTCCCTAACAGCACACTGGGTAAATGCAGTGGTGGCTGGGCCTGAGGCGGATAGCTGTTTGGCGCATGTCCTTCCACCCCGAGGATTGCAGGGCATTTCTCTTTGCCTCCTTTTGCCTCCTCCTCCTACTCCTCTTCCTCCTCATCCTCTGAGCATAACATCTTCACCACCAACTTCAGCACAGCCAGGGGGAAACAACAACAGTCAGTTTTTAAACTCATCTGTTTGGGGGACAAACCCCACACCGCGCAGGAGCTTTGGACGGGCTTGGAACAACAGACCGATGAGTGGTTGGTGCCACTGAGCCTTAAGCCCGGCTTGGTGTGTGCGATATTGGGCGAAATCTCGTAGCAGCTCTGGGCCTAGCCGGTTTGACGCACATCCCTTGCGTTAATTTCAGGACTGCACTGCTCCTGCGAGAAATACCACCCGCCGCACAGTAAAAACCATGTATTGGCACAGGTTATCGGTGTCTGGATATTCACGAATCACGCTCACTCCCAATGGCCTTCTCTGCAAAACCCTGAAAAGAATCGCACCATAGTGAAGTACTTTTTGATATAGGAAGATAAATAGGGATTTATTATACTCACAAACGAGTTAAAACAAAAAGCATATCTCATAAAATCCAATAAAAGGTTCTATTCCCGTTGCGGCCCAACCCGGGTTTTGGTCTTTAGCTTCGTCAGGGGCCAAATTCTAAAATCATCCAAAGGATTTGGCCTCTTATACACATCTCACCCTCCCCCCCCCCCCGCCCTTTTCCGTTTTACCACACAAGAGCGATCCTTATACAAATTTGCATTAAACATACATAAAAACATGCATATATCAGTTCAGTATCTTTTCATGGTCAAAATTACCTTCACTTCATAGAACAAGTACATAAAATTACAAACAAGCATATATATTGTAACCATCTGGACTACACACCAAACAGCCCTCCTCCCATTGATAATATGGTCACGTATTGTCTTCAGCCAATCTCAATCTGTTAGTATTTAGGTATATCCTCGATTGAATATCTACCTCCTATACATCCTAAAAGGGGGCTCAGTATTCCTTATGTTACCACAAATATGGACATGTCAATATTTTCACTTCAGTTTCCCCAACACGCGGTCACTTTGTTTCATTCACAAAGCGATCACGTGTTTGGCCCGACCAATCCCGAGCTCTCCAGCTCTAATATTGTACACAGACTATTCCTCCTGAGCGGTCTCAGCCGGCGATAGGTTGAGATCTCCAGCGTTAATATTCACATGATGTTGCACATAGATTGGTGCTCACAAAAAAATCACGTAATGCAGGGTTTCAAATCAACATGAGTTATTTTGTGAGCCCCAATCTATTGTGGTTTTGTGGTGTACCCAAACTAGATAAAAAAATAAAAAAAATGTATTGGCTGCCTCCACCTCCTCTACCGCTGCTTCCACGTACACCGCCAAATCTACTTACACCATGTCAACCTACAACGCCATGTTCACCGCCTCCTCAACCTCCTAGTCCATATGGACCTCCTGCTCTTAGTTCTGGATTAAAATTTGTAATTTTTATTTATTTTATTTTACATCATTTCCCTGTCCACATTTGTTTGCAGGGCACTTACCCACATTTTGCTGCCTTTTGCAGCCCTCTAGTCCTTCCCTGGACTTTTTTAGAGCCATTTTAGTGCCTCAAAGTTCGTGTCCCCATTGACTTCAATTGGGTTCGGGTTAGGCGTAAAGTTCGGGTCAAGTTCGGATCCCGAACCCAAACTTTTTTATGAAGTTCCGACGAACCCGGCAACCCCGAACTTCAAGGTGTTCGCTCAACTCCAGATACCAGCTGTATGTGGAATGTTAGAATAGAGGGCTGCATCGTCTAGTGTCAGCCAACTGTATTCAGGTTCCCAGATGATTTCTGGAAGGAAGGAGAATGATTTAAAATTTTAACCTCAAGATATTTCAAGTTTTCACCTTCCTGACTGAGGCTATTTTTGAAAATCTGATGTTTCACTTTATGGGGTGATAATTTTGGAATGTTGACTTATCCAAGGGATTCTGATTCTGATTCAGTTTTTTTTTGTGTGCACATCATACTTCATGTTAGTGATACATTTGTTTTACCTTATGTATACACAAAATTCAAAATTTACAGAAAAGTTTAAATAGTTTGAATTTCTCTGCTTTAAGACAGCTTAACTATTAAACAAGATGGACACCCAAATAACAGTAGAACTAGACAGCTTATTCACCCCAATTTGAGAATCAAAGCCTAATTGAATTGCTTATCCATTAAACAAGGAGGACACTGTTTAATTAGGTAGCTCTGTGCACTACACAGGGATTGATGCAAACCGTGCTGTCTCCTATGGAACCGTTCACCTTCAGATTACAGTCCCTGCAGTCTCCCTATGCTCTCCCTACAGTGTGTAAAAACTCTCCCTATGATCTCCCTACACTGTCCCTGCCCTCTCCCTATCTAATATTCCACAATTAAAAGCTCTAGCACTTTTCACATCTCTCCCTATGCTGGGCTCACAGTGAAATGGCGGAGACCAATGCGGGAGGAGGCTTTTACAGGGCTGTGGCATCACAGGGGCTGGCTAGCTGCTGATTGGCTGTCTGCACAGCATAATGGGTGATCTCACATTCCTGGGCTTCTTACTTTCACTTTGTAACATGTGTAGCCACCATTTTAGGAAAAAAAATTACTTGTTACCATGAAGCGTGAGGAAATTCAGATTTGTTGCAAATCAGTTTTCTTCTAAACTTCAGTTTGAATTACACTTTGGATGCCTCGATCTACTCAACAGTACCCATTATAGAATAATGCAAAGTAAATTACCGAAATTCTGAATTACTATCTAGTTTACTCTCGGTTTCTATACTGCAGCCATTTTACATACTTACCAAATATCAGAGAGATTGTGATGTTCTCACAATTCTAGGTATGCAATATCAGCAATTAATATGCTGTGACCGCTAGGAGTCCTATTCAGGTCAGTGACTAAAAGCTCATGGGCTTCAAAGCAAAAGTTCAGCTTGGACAACCCAACCCAACCCTCCCACCCTACACATCTTCTCCTCATGCTTACTGGCTGCAGCCTATCCGTACCTTTTCAGCAACATAACCGTGTCCAGTGATGCAGCACTACCAGCAAGATTTGTTACTAGGGTATTAAAAGGTCATGAGGACCAATGTTTTGACCTTTGTTCTCCCCATAAATTGTGGTTTTGCTCTATGCATGGTAGCATACCTCTATAGTGCAGTCTCCAACTAATGGTCAATTACACAATGAAAGTAATCACACTGCACATATTAATACTCTGATTGGAGTTCTCCACTTCCCAATATGGAGTGCAGCATTTAAGGTTTTTGACAGAGTAGATAGAGGGTTCTTTCACAACCATATTCTGCTTTTTGTATGGTTCTATGAATGTACTTGTTCTCCAGTGTCAGCCAATTCATGAACAGCAAACGTTAATCTGCTTGGGTTGTAGGTCCCGATATGGATCTCACATTAGTTACTGGATATCGCTATACACCACCACCTCTGTAAGGAGTGGATGGCTGTATAGTCCTCTGTATAACTCAGGAGCCTTTTCTATATAGACATGTGGTATGAGAACACTGTAAACCTTGCAGCCACCCACCTGCATACTCCACAGCTTCTTTTCCTTGACTATATCCTGTTGCTTTTGCATTAAAGGTTAATAATGATCTCTTTTCTTGGGGGTGTCCAGCAGCCTGTGCATCCATACATTTTCTTCCCCAGGTGTCCTCTACGCTAGCTTATCAGGGAAACAAAAGATTCACAAATCAGAAAGGAGATCAAAGTAAAATCAACTTTAGTATGGTAAGGGGGACCTATGCCCCCCCGGGCTTGTGGGCCCTATCACAACAGAGTGCCCTATAGATATATCACTGGTCCATTTTGTAACGATCAATAGGAGGTTGTCGAGACCTTACTTCCTTTTAGTCATCAAAATGATGAAATTTCTGCAAACTGCTGTACAAGATGTTGGCAATGTAAATGAATAAAAGTAACAATTAACACAGATGAAGCTTTACAACAATTAGCTGTTTTATTTCGTACACAAAAAAAAACTTAAAAATAACCAGAATTGTTCTTTTCACTTTAGATTTAGGCTTTGTGATTGTACATCTCCTTTGTAATTTGTTCTATTTTTTATTTTCTAATTAATTGAGGCCATAGTATACAGCTATAACGCTGCAGTTTGGTTTCTATCGATTACTGTGATACTTCTGACACAGAAGAAAAATTTTCAAGAATGGGTTGACTGGGCTTGAAAAACAAAGGACCCTTACAAGTTAATTACATATTTCAGAGGATAGGCTTGTCTGAACTTACCAGTGAAAAAAGAATATATAACTGATACTTCAATACTAGACAACAAAAGAAACAACCATATGAGTCTGTATATTACATTTGTGCTCAATTCTCAACCATTTGCCTTTTAACAATACTTGTCAGTTCGATCAACTTTGTAAAATATTTCAAAATTTAACTTTGATCTATTTTATGCTTTTTGCTTTGAGTTTTTTTTATCTATTAGTAGAATCAAAAATGTGAAGGTGTCCATATTTAGTACGTGTGTAGATTTAAAGGGGTTACTATTATATTGTGATTGTCCATTTTTCCTCCTTTGCTGGCTTGATTAATTTTTCCATCACAGTATACCTTGTTTGTTTCCCAGGGTTACTACAACTCTGCAATCCAGCAGTGGTGGTCATTAGTGTTGAGCGAGCATGCTCTGCTGAACACCAGTTTGGCTCGAGCATCAGTATGCTCGGCACATCGCGGTGTTCGGCCGAATACCGCGTGTGCTCTAGCACGATGCTCGAGTCTCCTCCCTGCACGTTTGTTGGCTGCTATACAGCCAATTAACATTCAGGTAAGTACTGCCACTTACTGTAATGCCGTAGCCATGTTGTTTACTGGCATTACAGTGATTGGCCGGCCCAGAACGCGTCATCGGGTGCTATAAAGCACCCAATGACACGTGTTCGGCTCTGTCTTAGTCAGGGAGAGCTGTGCTGTAGAAGGGATAGTATAGAGAATTTCATTTCATTTTTTTGTTAGGCAGGGTTGGTGTTAGAGACCCAAAATTCCTTTTAATGACTATTAATATGTCTAGCAGCAATATATATTTTTAGCGCAACCTGCGCTAAATTGTGCTAAATTGCGTACTAGGCCATAGCACTAAATGCGCACCTTTCCAAATCGCTGGCCCTGGAAAGGTGAGGCTTTCCACAGCCTGATGGCGGTGGCCGTCCCTCGTTACTCAGTCCCCGTCCGTCACTATTTTGCCTGGTGTTCTGTCCCCACCTAACAACAGCAGGTGTCCCGTAACATCACCCATGCACTGAGTAGCGTAGTTATTGGGAAGGTCCACTTAACGACTGACACCTGGACAAGTGCTTGTGGCCAGGGATGCCACATTTCCCTAACGGTCCACTAGGTGAATGTTGTGGAGGCCAGGAAGCGAGTCGTACCCGGGGATGGCACAGGTGCTACCGATGCCAAGGATTGCAGGCCCTACTTCCGTCAGTATTTCCGCCACTGCCTACATTAGTGGCTGCAACCCCCCCCCCCCCTTCCTTCTCCACCTCCACTTCCACCTTTGAATTCTTATCTGGCAGCACCAGTCAGCCATCAGTCAGTAGCTGGAAGCAATGTAGCACTGCAGTGAGGAAGCGGCAACAGGCCGTGCTAAAACTTATTTGCTTAGGTGACAAACAGCACACAGCCGCAGAGCTGTGGCAGGGTATAAGGGACCAGACTGAGCTGTGGTTCTCGCCACTCAACCTACAACCAGGCATGGTTGTGTCTGATAATGGCCGTAATTTGGTGGCGGCTTTGGAGCTCGGCAAGCTCACACACATACCATGCCTATCCCACATGTTAAACTTAGTGGTTCAGCAGTTTCTAAAAACTACCTCAATTTGCCTGAGCTACTGGTAAAGGTGCGCCACAAAGGTGTGCCCATTTCATCTACAGCTGCCGCTGGACTGGCAATGCTGCAGCAGCGCTTGCAATTGTCAGCTCACTGACTGTTGTGCGACGTGAGCACATGCTGGAATTCCACGTTCCGCATGTTGGCCAGGCTTTGTGAGCAGCAGAGGTCAGTAGTGGAATACCAGCTGCAACATGGTCGTCGCCTTTCCAGTCAGCTTCCGCTCTTCAGAAGCGACGAGTGGGCATAGATGTCTGACATCTGTGAGGTTTTATGCAACTTTGAGGAATCAACACAGATGATGGGCGGCGATGCTGCTATTATCAGCATAACCATCCCACTTCTGTGTCTACTAAAATGCTCGCTGCTCACAAGGTGGAAATTTGGGAAGACAGTATACAGGGTGATAGCCAGACCACCCTCATTTCATCTTCTCAGCGCGAATTGGATGAGGAGGAGGAGAAGCAGGAGACGGTTGCCTCCGCTACAGAGGGTAGTACCCATAGCAGGTTTATTCCTTCTGTTCAGCTTGGATGGGCAGAAGAGGAGGAAGAGGATGAGGAGATTAAGAGTTATTCTCCTGATGAGGACAGCAAACTCTTGTCTATTGGGACTCTGGCACACATGGCTGACTTTATGTTATGCTGCCTTTCCCATGACCCACGTGGTTTACGCATTTTGGCCAACACCGATTACTGGTTGTTCTCCCTTCTCGACCCCCACTACAAAGAAAACTTCTCATCGCTCATTCCTGTGGTGGAGAGGACTAGCAAAATTGTGCAATACCGGAAGGTCTTTGTAGAAAAATTGCTCCAAAAATTTCCAGCTTAGTACATAGTTCCTTGGGCAACCGAGAAGGGGAGACAAGGGGAACACACAGCAGTTCCAACAGAGGCAGGGCAACACTCTGCAAGACAGTTTCATGACACCCCGCTAGCACCCTCACCCTGATGCGCGGCCTACTGTCACAAGGAGGGAAAAATTTTGGAAGATGGTGAAGGAGTACCTAGCAGACTGTGTCTGCATCCTCAATGATCCCTCTGTGCCTTACAACTATTGTGTGTCCAATCTGGACATGTGGCACGAACTGGAGCTATACGCCTTGGAGGTGCTGTCCTGCCCTGCCATCAGCGTTTTGTCAGAGCGGGCATATAGTGCTGCTGGTGGCATAATAACTGATAAGCGCATTTGCCTGTCAACTGAAAATTCTGACCAGTTGACTCTTAGAAAAATGAACAAGGCCTGGATTGCCCCTGACTTCTCTACTCCACCAGAATAAAGCAGCTGCACATAAAAGCACTTTAAATGTGGCTTTTATGGTGTATTAAATACACTGTATTCCCATGCACCCCTTCCACCGCAAAAAAGGGTTTATGGTTCAAACTTCCTTTTCTCTTCCTCCTTCTCCATCATATCAACATGTTTATTAGGCTGCCCTCGCTCCTAATGTTTTAGAGGGTCAGCTCAACAGCAGGCCCTCAACCATAATTTTTTCAATGGTCAGCTCAGCAGCAGGCCCTCGCCCATAATTTTTTCCATGGTCAGATCAGCAGCAGGCACTCGTCCCTTAATGTTTTAGAGACTCAGCTCACCAGCAGACCATCAACAATCATTTTTTCGATGGTCAGCTAAGCAGCAGGCCCTTGACCCTAATGTTTTAGATGGTCAGCTCAGTAGCAGGCACTTTCCCCTAATGTTTTAGATGGGCAGAACAGCAGCAGGCACTCGCCCCTAATGTTTTAGAGAGTCAGCTCAGAAGAAGGCCCTCACCCATAATGTTTTAGATGGTCAGCTCAGCAGCAGACCCTCCCCCCTAATGTTTTAGATGGTCAGATCAGCAGCAGGCCCTCGCCCCTAATGTTTTAGAGGGTCACCAGCAGGCCCTTGCTCCTAATGTTTTTGATGGTTACCAGCAGGCCATCAATCATAATTTTTCAATGGTCTGTATGATTGGATGCCCTCCTTTATGTGTAATAAAGGGTGTATTGGAGTGCCGGTTCCTTGCAATTGTTGGCAGCCCTTTAACTTAGTGCATAGGCTTTATGAGTGTAGGAGTCCCTCTACCTGAACAATTGTACCACAATTTGAATGAGGCCCTCCTTTATGTGATTTACAGGTCGTATCGGAGTGCCTCTTCCTTGTAACTTTTGGCAGCACTTGCACTTTATATACAAGTAAATATACAGGAAAGAATGTTTCCTAACAATTTTTCCTCTAAAATTGATTTTATCTTCGGTTTTGTGCGTATTATTGTCAGTCTATGAAATTGGCGTACTACTCGGACAACATCATTCCCAGCAGCGACCTGGGAGTCCAAGATGCATCCAGACATCCTCCCCATGCTGTTCCCAAACCATTTCAGTGGTGTTTCCATCAATTTCTAACCTTTTCATGTGAACCAGACACCCTCCCCTCCTCACAGCAGGGGGTGCCTGGTTTAATGCTCGGGTTCTCCCATTGCCTTGCATTGTGCTCTGGTGCTTGGTAGAGCACCCGAGCACTTTGGTGCTCGATGAACACTAGAAGTGGATCCACACTTTCCATGCAGCCCACTGACCATGGTATTTTTAATCCACCCCTGGTCATGACAATCTGCTGCCTCCTCAGTTTTAATTTGCTGGATGAATGCAGAGCTTTTCCAAGTGGCAGACATATTGTACTATTTTTAGTTAACCCTAAGAGATTATTAAGGGAGAAATCTATAGCATCTGCAACAAGCAGACAACCTGATTCTGCTCAATAGTAATTGAGCTCACAGCCTATTAATGTTAGATTTATATAAATTAACATATTCATTTGGGAGCTTTTTCAGCTGTTGCAAGTAGAGATAAGTGAATTTCTCAAAAATTCGATTTGGCCGGTTCGCAGATAAAAATTAATTGTTTCGATCCCAATTTATTTGCGCCGAATCGCGTTAAAAATGGCTATTTCCTGGCTGCAGAGGGCCTTTATAGTGGTGTAGAACACTGTGCCTTGCAGTAACACGCATAGGGAGTCTGCTATGGTAGTGAAACAATACTGTGAGTCAGTATGACATGCAGATGACAGGCGTCGCTCTTAGAATCACTGCACACTTCACTTATTTGGGCAGTTATGGGGCCAAAACTGACCAAATAACTCAAGTATGAACTCAGCCTTACAGGTCAATGTTAGTGTCAAGAAGAAGCGCACTTCTTCTACACCATCGGCAGCTGATTCCACATAGATGTCTACATAACCTGTTCTACTAAATGCTTATACAAGTAGAACCCCCTGAGGGTGTCAGCAGTAAGTTTGTGTGGGCGTCACTTATTATTTTGCCCTTCTGTCAGAACAATAGCCCCCAAAAAACGAATCCCGTCTGTGGAGCATCCGCATTCACTCGGTCAGCATTTAGTCAGTAATCCATCAGTATTGCGAAAGCAAAAAAAAAAACAGGAGTGGATCCAATACACAGATGACACATGAATAGAATATTTGCATGTCTTCTGTGTTTTGTACCCACTCCTGCTTTTGGCTACCAAATTATAAGCCAATTCTGATGCAAAATAGAGACCATGTCATGCAGACCTTACAGCTGTTACATAGACAGGATCCATTGTGTGTCTCATTTTTTTCTTCCTTCTGACAGATCAGAAGAAGGGTCAAATAACTAATATGTCAGGCAGGTCGAAAGGCAAAATAGTGTCCCATTCATGAAGTGGGGAGGGTGGGAACAGCATGATAAGTCCACAGAGTGGCCCTATGACATGGGGGAGTGGGGGTGAAAGCAGCATGAGAAGACTACTAAGTGACCCAATGACAGAGACTAGAGGTGGCAGCAGCATCAGGAGGAGGCTACAGAGTGGCACAATGACAGTGTGGATGTGGCAGCAGCATCAGGAGGACACAGAGTGACACAATGACAGTCTGGAGGGAGCGGAAAGAGCAGCATCAGGAGGAGGCCACAGATTGGCACAATGACAGTGTGGAGGTGACAGCAACAGCAGCATCAGGAAGAGGCCACATGGTGGCAGAAAGACAGTGTGGCAGCAGTAGCATCAGGAGGCCACAGAGTGACATGGTTACATAGTGTGGAGATGGCAGCAGCATCAGGAGACCACAGAGTGGAAAGGTGACATTGTGTGGAGGTGGAAGCAGCATCTGGAGACCACAGAGTGGCAAAGTGACACAGTTTGGAGGTGGCAGCAGCACCTAGAGGCCACAGAGTGGCAATGTGACATAGTGTGGAGGTGGAAGCAGCATCTGGAGACAACAGAGTAGCATGGTTACATAGTGTGGAGATTGCAGCAGCATCAGGAGACCACAGAGTGGAAAGGTGACATTGTGTGGAGGTGGAAGAAGCATCTGTAGACCACAGAGTGACACAGTGTGGAGGTGGCAGCAGCATCAGAAGACCACAGAGTGGCAAGGCGAAAAAGTGTGGTGGTAGCATCAGCATCAGGAGACAACAAAAGGGTGGAAATTCAGGCTGATCCATGCCTGATTCATCTTTAACCACTTCAGCCCCCCTAGAAACACCCTTAATGACCAGGCCACTTTTTACAATTCCGCACTACACTACTTTCACCGTTTATTGCTCCGTCATGCAACTTACCACCCAAATGAATTTTACCTCCTTTTCTTCTCACTAATAGAGCTTTCATTTGGTGGTATTTCATTCTTGCTGACATTTTTACTTTTTTTGCCATTAATACAAATTTAACTGAATTTTTGCTGTTGTAGTTTTTTTTTTAAAACTACATTTCTATATAAATTTTTCTCTAAATGTATTGTTCTACATGTCTTTGATAAAAAAAAAAAGTCCAATAAGTGTATATTTATTGGTTTGGGTAAAAGTTATAGCGTTTACAAACTATGATGCAAAAAAGTGAATTTTGGCATTTTGAAGCAGCTCTGACTTTCTGAGCACCTGTCATGTTTCTTCAGGTGCTAGAATGCCAGGATAGTATAAATACCCCCCAAATCAAACCATTTTAGAAAGAAGACACCCCAAAGTATTCGCGGAGGGGCATGGTGAGTTCATGTATCATTTCATTTTTTTTCACAAGTTAGCGGAAAATGACACTTTCTGAGAAAAAAAAAAAAAAGTTTCAATTTCTGCTAACTTCTGGCAAAAAAAAATAAAAATCTCAGACGGACTCACTATGCCCCTCAGTGAATACCTCGGGGTGTCTACTTTACGAAATGGGGTCATTTGTGGGGTGTGTTTACTGTTCTGGCATTTTGGGCGGGGCTAAATTGTGAGCCGCCATGTAAAACCTAAAGGTACTCGTTGGAATTTGGGCCCTTTGCGCACCCAGGCTGCAAAAAGTGTCACTTATGTGGTATCGCCGTACTCAGGAGAAGTAGGGCAATGTGTTTTGGGGTGTATTTTTACATATACCCATGTGAGGTGAGAGAAATATCTCTGTAAATTGTCAACTTTGTATAAAATTTTTTAAAAGTTGTCGTTTACAGAGATATTTTTCACACAAAGTATGGGTATATATAAAAATACACCCCAAAACACATTGCCCTACTTCTCCTGAGTACGGCGATACCACATGTGTGACACTTTTTTGCAGCCTGGGTGCGCAAAGGGGCCCTAAAACCAATGAGTACCTTTACACTCAGTTCACACTTTT
This sequence comes from Bufotes viridis, assembly GCA_033119425.1. Lineage (NCBI taxonomy): Eukaryota > Metazoa > Chordata > Amphibia > Anura > Bufonidae > Bufotes > Bufotes viridis. The sequence continues at coordinate 33,696,948 of CM065594.1, read as the reverse complement.
GCGTAAAACACCGCGTTCGAACGCGCCAAAAAACGCACAACAGTACAGGAACCATGCATTCCAATGGAGGTGGTTCACACTTGCGCGTTTTAATGCGCGTTCGAAGGCGCCTAAAAACGTCCGACGCATAGGCAAGTATGTTCGCGTTAATTTGGGCGTTTATCCAGCGTTTGGTTCCAATAGACTTCAATGGGAAACGCGATAGGCGTGTTGTTCGGGCGTTTGTGCAGCGTAAAACACGCCTATGGATACAAGTTTGCAACATGCTGAAAAGGCCAAAACAACATGTGCAAAGCACACAGAGTTTAGCTGGAGAGCAGCCATGGAGAAGGCCTGTGATTCAGAAAACATTATCAGGCTGGTGCAGGCCAAACGGTGCCTATATGACACCCAAGACCCCTATTATAAAAACCGCAGGGTCCGACTGCAAGCCTGGGAGGACATTTGCAAGTCCATCTGGCCAGAGTGGCCGCAGTTTACCAAGAGTGTCTGACAAGGCAAAGGTATGTGTGATTTACTTTCTGACCTCACAAATGGTGGCCTGTCTTGTACTTGCTGTAGCCTTGCAGGCATGCATGTAGCTGTATTTTGCCATCACCTACAGTGCCGCACCATCACCAAACTTATTATAGTATATGGCCACTCATTTTGCCTAGTTAGCCTTGCCTCATGGGCACATAACAATTTGGATACAGTACCCTCTGGCCTGTAGTAATTGCCTGCTGCTGTGTGTCACCTGTTTTATAGGTGTAAATATGCTAGCAAACGGCACAAACTGTGGGGGCTTTCAGAATGGTTATTTTCACCTCCTACATGTTATGTCTCCCTTCTAGTGAGGTCTGTGTAGGAGTTGTATGTGGGATGTGTCAGTTGTTATGTGGCCAGTTGGTAGTTGCCCCTGCGCACATTATGGGTCAGTGCAATGGGCCAGTACTATCAATCAAGTAGAAATGGTTCAGCTGAATAGTGTTTGTATGCGCTGTGTATGAAAGCTAATGTTGGGCAATGTAGAGAAGTTGCTCTAATTGTGGCCTTGTTATGCGGAATTGTAACTTGCTAGTGAGGTGACGTATGTAAACCAATATGACTGATAGTGGCCTATGTATTTACGGACACATTTCTGTGGTGTATACGTCAGGGCAGTCGAATCTCGGCCCCTCAGCCGTTTCATACATGCTACTGTCATCATGCTCTGCCATAGCTTCACACACAGTTAGCATGGTATTTGTTGTGATTTATATTCAGCTGGAGGGCCGCGTTTTTGCAGAGAAAATGTTTTCGTACATTCGCATTTATAGGCACATGAATGGCCACATTAATTGCTCCCTCATTAGGAATGAATCTAATGGCGGAGTCTTTACCACAAAATTGTGTGACCTAATTTCGGCCACCATTTGCTTGTTACCACACGTAATTGTAATATTGCCTCCTAAAGGGCACTCTCCATGGGCCATAATATATGAAAAAACTTGTTGAGACAAAATGGCTCAAAATGAAAATTTTATTACGGCAATTATCAGCTAACAATAAAGAAAATGTTACTTATGACGCTAATTAACAGAAACTAAGTAACTCAAGCATATTTAAATAGCTTCCAACTGCCATGGTAACGCCCCATGTGGCGACATAAAATAAGCGGTAAACTGCTCCCGCACTGCTGCACCTTGTCTGTGGCCACGCACAACACTAGGACGATGACTCTGCAGGGAATGGGTGAGGGAATCATCGAAATTATACCCGTCTCTTGCCCGAACAAAATTATGGAGTACGCAGGCTGCTTTAACGGCCGATATGGCAGTCTCCAATTTGAGGTGAATGGGTGTGTGGAGAAATCGCCATTTTTTTGGGCGAGTATGCCAAAAGCGCACTCCACAACCCTGCGCGCTCTAGTCAGCCGATAATTGAAGACTCGCCTTGCTAGAGAAAGTCCCCTGCTGGAATACGGCCTCATCAGGTTTTCGCCCAGTGCAAAGGCCTCGTCTCCAACAAAGACAAAGGGCATCGCTGGTGAAGTGGTGCCAGGCAGTGCGGTGTGCTCAGGGAGATCCAGAGCCTTGTCCTGTAGCATTTTGCCAAATTCAGAATGGGCAAAGACCGCAGAGTCTGACCTACTGCCATATGAGCCCACATCTATGTACCGGAAGCTATAGTTGGCATCACACATCGCAAATAAGACGAAAGAAAAGTATTTTTATAATTATAATATTGGCTCCCACTTCGAACCGGCTTCTTTATGCGGATATGTTTGCCATCTATAGCTCCGGCACAGTTGGGGAATTGGCAGGTTTGCTGGAAGACATCCGCGATTTCCTTCCACTGCTCCTTATGCGGTTGGGCCATCACTGCTGCATGGAGCGCATCCCATATTGCCACGCAGGTTTCACGGATGATCATACTTTCAGTGGATTTGCCAACCAAAAAAGCATAATGTAGACTGGCCAAAGACTGGCCTGTACCTAGGTACCTGAAATGAGAAAAATATATAATTAAAATGAACGTATATTTTTTTTATTTTAGTCAACACCATTAAAAAAAATGGAAAAGTATCAAGGACGCTTTCATACGGCATCGCCGCCTAGAGAGGGAGCAGAGGAGCGGCTCATCACCCACACGCTCTTGTTATGTGCATGCGGAGCAAATGGCCTTCTTGATTCCCTGCACTGAAATGAGGAGGTGAGACATTGTAGTACACATTGGGGAGAGGATGTGGCATTACATAATGTCACATATATTCACATTGATATGGTGAAGATACTTAACTATATTTTTCTCGTTAACAGCACAGAGAGTAGCTGGGAACAGAGTCAGGCTGCAGATGAGGCGGAAGATGACTCTGGCCACACTCGGGACAGCGAGCCAGGCCCATCTACTGCGGCAACCAGTCCACCAGGGACAGAGGGCCCTCCGACGCTTACAAGCCCCACACAGCCAGGCCCATCTTTGCCAGAAGCCACTCGCCAGCAAAGGGCCAAAAGGAGGAGAGGTGAACGGCATGAGGACCGACTGATAGCCAGCCTGGATGCCCTGGCACATCCGGTACCAAAAATGTCCAGTCACGGGTATTTTCTTCTCAGTCTGGAGGACCGAATGCAACATGTGCCCAGACCGCAACTCACCACAGTCCAAGAGATGCTGACCCGAACGCTGGACACTTTTGCGATACCGTTCCAGGAAACCCAGCTGGGACCCCAGCAGGCCACACAGCAGGCCACACAACTGGCCACACAACTGGCCACACAACTGGCCACAAAACTGGCCATACAGCTTGAACCTTGAATGGCCCAACATCAGGCCCCGCAGCTGTCCCCACACCAGGCCACAAAGCTCGCCCAACAAGTGGCAACTGAAATGGCAACAGAAGTGGCCACTGAAATGACCACCAAAGTGGCTACAAAAATTGCTTCAATGCATGCCCCGATGCAGGCTCCTATGCAGCCTCCTCTCCTGGCTCCTAGGCAGCCTCCTCTCCCGCTCCTAGGCAGCCTCCTCTCCCCGCTCCTAGGCAGCCTCCTCTCCCGGCTCCTAGGCAGCATCCAATTCCGGATCATAGGCAGCATCCGATTCCGGATCATAGGCAGCATCCGAATCCGGATCCGATGCAGCCTACTATGCAGGCCCCTAGGCAGGACCCCCAGTATGGCCAACAATATGGCCACCCACATGGTCCACAATTTAGCCAACATGGGCCAACACATCCCACAACATATGGGCAACTATATCCACAGCAGTATGCTCCACAGGGATCCCAATATGCTGAAGAATATTCTCAACCAGCGGAACCTGTGCAACAATATAGCCAATACTATGGCTAACATTACGACCAACATGGCCCCCAAGAAGGTCCACATTATGGCCACCAGTATGGCCTGACCACATCCACAAGCACCACCACCAGCACACAGGCCAATGCCGAGCTTCAAACGCGGCAAAACAATCAAACAAGGCGGGATCCGGACCCAGAAACAACCGGGCCAGATTATGAGGACCTGTGAGAAATGGTACTGCGATTTAAAGTGCCGGTAGTTGAAGTGGCAACTACTTTAGTTATATTCTATTAAAAGGATTAACATATTTTGTTTGCATTTTGCACAAATGTTATGTGCTTTTTTGTGTACTCCGTTTAAACATGTTGGGGAATGTACTGTGTTTCTTTATTGCCCCAAACATAAAAAACAAACTAACTATATGTTTGGAGTCTTTTTTTAATGGGAAGGGTTACACCTTGCAAAGGTGGCTACATGATGCATGTGCTGAATATTTATGGTAACAAGCATACCGCAGAAACAACACGACTACTAAAATGCAAAAACACTCATATACAGTCGCAACACAATAGACATGTTTTTGAAGGGCGCGATTTATATACTACTTACCGCAAAGTTATGACCAGTCTTTCCACAGGTGGAATGCTGTCCCGCATGAAGGTGTCCTGGTGCATCAAACGACTCTCCAACAGCCCCAGGAGCTCGTCAAAGCTGGAGACGATACAAATTCAGAAAAATAAAAATTACTACATTACTACACTCTCTGTTAAAAAATAATAATAAAGCCACATCACGTATACATACTAACCTGGGGATGGACATTCTCATGTAGCCAAAAACTGGTCCTCATGGGCACGTAGGTTCTGGTAGAGAGCCCAGAACTGGCCCCTCTCCTGCCGCTGGGCAATGACCGGATGGACCCAGAACCGTCGCCTGCTGTCCCTCCTTCTCCTCAAACGCTCAAGTTGGATTGCAGTCACAACCACTGCAACATGTCGCCTCCTGTAGCAGTCCATTTTGCCAAAGCACACACTAGATCAGCCACCATGGAATTTCACACCTCAAAAGCACTCAGATTGGCCAAACTATATATAGCGAGGGCTGTTTGGTCATTGGCCCACTATGCAGTCAATCACATAAACGCGCGTCAAACGCGCCTACACTATTTACCAAAACGCTTGAAAAAAACGCGCCTAAACGCCTGTCTTGAACGCGCAAAAAATGCTAGGCTTCTAAACGCTCAGGTCTGAACCCAGTGTAAGGATTTCACAGGGCATTTTTACGCATTTGGATTCCAGACTTCTTCTCACGCTTTAGGGGCCCCTAAAATGCCAGGACAGTATAAATACCCCACATGTGACCCCATTTTGGAAAGAAGACACCCCAAGGTATTCCGTGAGGGGTATGGTGAGTTCATGTAAAATTTTATTTTTTTTTGTCACAAGTTAGTGGAATATGAGACTTTGTAAAAAACAAAATTAAAAAAAAAAAAATATCAATTTCCGCTAACTTGTGCCAAAAAAATAAAAATTCTGTGAACCCGCCATGCCCCTCACGGAATATCTTGGGGTGACTTCTTTCCAAAATGGGGTCACATGTGGGGTATTTATACTGACCTGGCATTTTAGGGGCCCCTAAAGCGTGAGAATCCAAATGCGTAAAAATGGCCTGTGAAATCCTAAAGGTACTCATTGGTTTTAGGGCCCCTTTGCGCACCCAGGCTGCAAAAAAATGTCACTCATGTGGTATCCCCGTACTCAGGAGAAGTAGGGCAATGTGCTTTGGGGTGTATTTTTACATATACCCATGCTGCGTGTGAGAAATATCGCTGTAAACGACAACTTTTTACATTTTTTTATTCAAAGTTGTCAATTTACAGAGATATTTATCTCACCCAGCATGGGTATATGTAAAAATACACCCCAAAACACATTTCTCTACTTCTCCTGAGTACGGCGATATCACATGACTGACACTTTTTTGCAGCCAAGATGCGCAAAGGGGCCCAAATTCCAATGAGTACCTTTTAGGAGGGCATTTTTACGCATTTTTCTTCTCACGCTTTAGGGCCCCTAAAATGCCAGGACAGTATAAATACCCCACATGTGACCCCATTTTGGAAAGAAGACACCCCAAGGTATTCCATGAGGGGCATGGCGAGTTCATAGAAGATTTTTGGCACAAGTTAGTGGAAATTGATTTTTATTGTTTTTTCTCACAAAGTCTCCCTTTCCGCTAACTTTTGACAAAAAGTTTAATTTTTCATGGACTCATTATGCCCCTCAGCGAATACCTTAGGGTGTCTTCTTTCCAAAATGGGGTCACATGTGGGGTATTTATACTGCCCTGGCATTTTAGGGGCCCTAAAGCGTGAGAAGAAAAATGCGTAAAATGCCCTCCTAAAAGGTACTCATTAGAATTTGGGCCCTTTGCGCATCTTGGCTGCAAAAAGTGTCACTCATGTGGTATCGCCGTACTCAGGAGAAGTAGGGCAATGTGTTTTGGGGTGTATTTTTACATATACCCATGCTGGAGTGAGAGAAATATCTCTGTAAATTGACAACTTTGAATAAAAAAATTTAAAAAGTTGTCGTTTACAGCGATATTTCTCACACACAGTAATGGTATATATAAAATACACCCCAAACACATTGCCCTACTTCTCCTGAGTGCGGCGATACCACATGTGTGACACTTTTGCAGCCAAGATCGCAAAGGGCCCTAAAACCAATGAGTACCTTTAGGATTTCACAGGCCATTTTTACGCATTTGGATTCTCACGCTTTAGGACCCCTAAAATGCCAGGACAGTATAAATACCCCACATGTGACCCCATTGTGGAAAGAAGACACCCCAAGGTATTCTGTGAGGGCATGGTGAGTTCACAGAAAAAAATTTGGCACAAGTTAGCGGAAATTTTTTTTTTTTTTTTACAGTCTCATATTCCACTAACTTGTGACAAAAATAAAATTTTACATGAACTCACCATACCCCTCACGGAATACCTTGGGGTGTCTTCTTTCTAAAATGGGGTCACATGTGAGGTATTTGTACTGCCCTGGCATTTGAAGGTCTCCATAATCATTACACGTATGGCCAGCATTAGGAGTTTCTGCGATTCTCCTTATATTGAGCATACGGGTAATGAGATTTTTTCCGTTCAGCCTCTGCGCTGAAAAAAAATAAAATGAAGCGGCACAGATTTTTCATTCGCATCGGTCAATGTGGATGAAAAAATCTCTGCCAAAATCAGTGACTGCGGTGCGGTGGGCTGGGCGCTAGCTACCTAACAAGTAGCTAACTAACTGGCGGTGATAGGGACCCTTATGCCCCATTCACACGTCCAAAATTCTGTTTGCGGAGCGGAATTGTGGACCCATTCATTTCTATGGGGACAGACTTTCCACGGATCCGCAGAAACACATATGGACGTCTGAATGGAGCCTTACAAGGGGTGTGATCAATGACAGGGGGGTGATCAGGGGGTCTAGATGGGGTGATCAAGGGTTAATAGTGAGGGTGGGGGTGGGGGGGTTAGTGTAGTGTTTGGTGCAACTTTACAGTGTTACCTGGTCCTCTGGTGGTCGATCCCAGCAAATGGGACCACCAGAGGACCAGGTAGCTAGCTATATCAGACGCTGTTCACAAAACAGCGTCTGATATAGCTATTTGATGCGATATAATTCGCATCTACAGCCTGCCAGCGATGGATCATTAGTGTTGAGCGCGAATATTCGAAAAGCGAATTTTTTTAGCGAATATCGGCACTTCGCTAATTCGCAAATATTTCGAATATAGCGCTATAAATTCGCTATTTCAAATATTCGTTTTTTTTTTGTTTTTTTTTTAGTTATATTTTTTTCTTTCCTACTTCCCAAAAGTAGTTCTTACCTGTCCTGAGGATTCCTGGCTTCCTGGCTGCTCTAGTCAGTGCCCGTTGCCGCTTCTGCCGACTTCCGTGCTCATGTGGAGCGTCCCCATCCATGGGAGAATCTCCATATACTAAAATGTACTGTCGGATTTGAGGAATTACGTTGAAATCGCAATGCGATTAATTCAAGTTATATTAATCGCATTGCGATTACAACTTAGCACTGCTATCTTACATAGGTTAGAATTAACGAATATGGAATATAGATAGCTATGCACTAGCAGTGCTAAGTTGAAATCGCAATGCGAATACTTTAAGTTAAATTAATCGCATTGCGATTTCAACTTAGCACTGCTGCTATATTCCATATTCGTTAACTTCGTTAATTCTAGCAAGCTGACCCATTATAAACCCAGCTCTAAGTTGAAATCGCAATGCGATTAATATAACTTGAATTAATCGCATTGCGATTTCAACGTAATTCCTCAAATCCGACAGTACATTTTAGTATATGGAGACGTTCCCATGGTGATGGGGACGCTCCATGAGCACAGAAGTTATGGTTGGCTTGGTAGAATTAGCGAATAGCGAATATGACGAATGTATTCGTCATATTCCTCAAAACGAAGATAACGAAGTATTCTACATCTTCGCTTTAGCTACCTCATTCAGTCAACTTCGCTTAATTCTAGCAATCAAATAGGAAGGTTGACTGACTATAGAGACAGCTGTGTTAAATTCGCTATGCGATTTTTTTTTTTAATACAATAATTATATTACTTGATAAAATTATTATAAGTATTCTATTTATTAAAAAAAAAAAATCGCATAGCGAATTTAACACAGCTGTCTCTATAGTCAACCTTCCTATTTGATTGCTAGAATTAGCGAAGTTGACGAATAGGTAGCTAAAACGAAGATGTAGAATACTGCTATCTTCGTTTTGAGGAATAGACGAATACATTCGTCATATTCGTCATCCTCGCTAATTCTAGATATGAAACCAATAGGAAAGTAGCCTTAAGTACAAATTGCAATATGCGATTATTTAAATCGCATGTTAATCGCGATAACTAGAAAAAATGACGAATATTCGATTTCGACGAATATGAAACGAATATTCATTCGAATATTCGCGAATTTCGTCGAAATCGAATATGGCACCTGCCGCTCATCACTATGGATCATCGCTGGCAGGCTGTAGCTCAACTGCTGAGACGCGCTTCACTGTGAACGCGCGCGTTCACAGCAAGTCACGGCTCTCGCGAGATGACGCGCCGATGCGTCATCTCAGAGCTACAGGACCGCCCGCAGGACGCATCCCTGCGTTAGGCGGTCCTGTAGCGGTTAAAAAGGTCAGTCTCTCCAAATATTTGGTGGACAGGAAAGTTCTTCTTGGGGTAACTATGCCCCCCACCACACTAAACACCCGCTCTGATACCACACTACTGGACGGGCAGGACAGCTTTTCCAGGGAAAACTTTGCCAGTTGCTGCCACAAATCCAGTTTTGCTGCCCAGTAGTCCAGCGGATCTTCAATGTGGCGTGGCAGGGTGCTGTCTAAGTATGCCACCACCTGCTGGTTCAGGTTCTGCCAGGTCTAGCTGCTGCTGCTGGTGAGTAGTTCCTTCACTAGCCGGGTGAAGAAAGTTGCTTATCAGCAACTCTAGACTGATGGAGCTTGAACTGCTCCTACCCCCCAACTTTGCCACGACAGCCATGGCAGAGAAACAAAAGCCCCCGGTGAGACTTGTGAGAGGATGGACAATGGCACAGATAGGATGTGGCCAACTGACTACAAGGGATGTCTCTATTGTAGTTCAGTTTGTCCTCCCTCTCAGTGGTTGTAAAAAAAAGTCCCCCATTTTGGACCAGTAGCAAGGGCTTAACAAGGTGGAGAGCCAGAAGTCATCTCTCTGCCGAATGGGGACAATTCGGCTGTCACTACACAAGCAAGTGAGCATGCATCGTGTCATTTGTGCAAGTAACTCGGAGAGACTCCCTGTCTCCCTCTCCACTGCATTCTGCCATGGTGTGTCTGGGTCTTCCGACTAGTTTTCCTCATTGCTCTGTAGCTCCTCTGGCTGCTCCTGCTCCCCTCTCCTGTTAGCTGTATACAAAATCCACCCATTTCACTACACATTTGTGCTCCAATGTCCTCCTCCTCCTCCAGTTCAGCCCCCACAAGTCTCATGTGGCTGCGAGATCTTTGCACCACATCTCCAGTCCCCCGACCAGCCAGATTTACCAGCATCTGTTCCAGGACATGAAGCAGTGGAATAACGTTATTCATCCCGTAGTCCTGGCAACTGACAAATAACGTGGCTTCCTCAAAGGGCCTGAGAAAATGGCAGGTGTTACGCATGAGTTGCCACTGGACATCGAGTACTCCTGTCCACTTGGATCATCAAGAAATCGTTTATGACCTTTCTCTGTTTGTATAGTCAGTCCAACATATGGGCATGGAATTCCAACCAGTGGAAACGTCGCATATCAGCCATTCTTCCGCCTCAGCTCAAGGAGGGTGTGCTCTGCGGTTTACGAGTGGCTGAAGTGCATGCAATGTTTCCTGGCTATTTTTAGGATGTCTTGCAGTAACCGCTTGACAACCAGTTTGAACACGTGTGCCATGCAGGGTGCATGGTTCAGCCCTCCTTGATGAGGCGCCAACACCATGTTCTTCCCATTGTCGGTCACCATGGTTCCGATTTCTTAATGAAGGACACAATTCGATTTCTTGATGAAGGACACTGAGCAGTTCCTCCCCTGTGTGACTTTGTTCGCCCAGGCAAACAAGGTGCAGAACAGTGTGACATCGCCATGCCCTGCACATGTGATATGCTGGGGGGGAACTGTGAATTGTCCCTGCAGTGGAGGCTGAGGACATGGTGAGGATGGTAAGGCAGAGGCTGACATTGTCGCAGGACCAATGGCGTGAGAACGTGGATTCGGAAGCGGTGTCATCTGGCCAAGTTGCTGGTATGGCTGTGCAGGAACCATATTAACCCAGTGGGCTGTAAAGGACATGTATTGTCTCTGACCATAGTTACAGCTCCACACGTCGACGCTGTCGTGCACTTTGGCAGACACCGACATTCTCAAGGACTGGCCCACCTTCTGTTTTATATACGTGTGCAGGGCTGCTACTGCCTTTTTGGCAAATGAATGAAGGCTTGGGAGTCTCCACCTCGGATAAGCACAATCCATCAGTTCTCTGAAAGGTGCAGAGTACACCACTTGGAAAGGGAGGGACTGCAGCACCAGCAACTTGGCCAGGAGCACGTTCAGCCTCTGCGCCATTGGATGAGTGCATGCATACTGTTGTCTCTTGGCAATCGCTTCGTTGTTCGATTGCTGACAGAATGATTGACAAGGAGTAGGAAGAAAAGCAGGAGCATCAAGACCAGCAGATGATGGGAAGGACAGACAACTCCCTTCGGCTGAGGTGGTGGAGCCTTGACTGCCTGAAATCGGGTGCGTGCCACTGGGTGAAGCAGCGGTTGCTCCGCACTGACTGACTGCTACCGCCGTTGCTTCCATGAACGCCTGCACCACTACTTTCCGGGCAGCTAGGCTCCTGCAAAGTGGGTGGTCTATCCCGGACACGTTTGGCTCTCGACCTTCCACTGCTGCCACCCTGCTCACTCCCGGCGACGATAGTGACTTGCTGGCTCCCCTGCTGCGTAACGGGCAAGCTGCCAACCTCTTCTGCCGATGATGATGAAGCCCCTAATTTACCCGGCTCTCAAGTGCGATCAGCTACATCATTATCATCGAATACTGTCTGTACGTCACTGATGATCTCCTCAATGGTCTCTGGGCCAGGAGCCTTACAGTTCGCAACACCAGCTCTCACATCATTCTCCTCATCACTACTTTCCCACCTCCTGGAGAAAGTAGCGTATGTCTCCTCCACATCTTGGCTGGCCAGTAGCTGCTGAATGTCCTCTAGTAGCTCGTCCTCGCTGTATAGTAGAGCTGAGCCCACAGCATATAATATTTATCTGGCTGAGGGAACAGCAAAGGACAGAGGCAGGTTGAGGACAGGTGAGGGCACGGGGCCTGCTCCACGGCCATGCCAACCAAGGGTTTTGTCTGACGAACCCATCGACTCTTGGCTAGGAGTGTCTGATGTCACATGGGACAAAGTGGATAACCGAGTCAACCATTCAAGAACCGTTGGGTTCCTGGTCAAGACATGACCGCTAGATGACAATGGGAGCTCAGGCTTCTCACTGCGACTCCTTCTGCCACGCCCCCTCACTCTGCTACGACCTGTGCCAGAAACATTTAGGTCTATGCCACTCCCCTGTGTAGGGCCTGGCACTTCTCTTTCTGACATACTGTTAGATCAAATAGATAAATAAAAAGGAAATTAAAACACCCACAAAAAGTCTGTAATTTTCTCACTTAACCACACAATGGCTAATAAGCCCTTTTTCCACTAATACACGCTAAAAAGGGCTTTAGAACATATATGTCATGCTTCAGTGTGGGAGGGAAACCCACACCAAACATAGGAGGGAAAGGGGTAAGGTGAAAAGGCCTGGAAACTAGGGGAAGGAGCAGGTCACCCCCTAGAGAAACACTAATCAAAGTACTAACTGACTGCAAGTATAAACTGAACCCAGATAGTGTTGAGCGAGCATTCTTGACCGAACACTAGTTCGGCTCGAGCATCGCTATGCTTGGCACATCGACCGAACACCCCGTGTGCTCGAGCCCGATACTCGAGTCCGGACTCACACTGAGGGAATCCCTCAGTGAGAGTATGGGGCTTAGGAGTCTCTGCTCTCACTCCATATATAGCTATGTCCATATATGGAGTCAGTGCATGGGGACACCCCACTGTATTTAAATCTAATTTAGCCTGTATTTCAGAAAAGTTTCTGCTGGGATACCAACACATTACTATCTGCATTAGAGGCAAGGCACTTAGCCACTCAGCTATAAGAGATGTATAGCCAGTTACTAAAAAAAAATGAGACTTCTACTGTAGACTCTATTATAGCTGTGATAGCCAGTGTACATCCATACACATGACAGTTGCCCCAGCACACTCAGCGTTGCTACATCCATACACATAAAGCTGCCCCAGCACACTCAGCTCTGCTATATCCCTATATATGACAGCTGCCCCTGCACACTCAGCTCTGCTATATCTCTATATATGACAGCTGCCCCAGCACACTCAGCCTTGCTACATCTATACACATGACAGCTGCCCCAGCACACTCAGCTCTGCTATATCTCTAAAAAAATATATAAATGTAATTTAACTTGTGATGCTATTTGAACTTAGGGTATCTGTATCACAGCCCAGAACTTTAACCCCTAGACTATATTTCTGCATAACCAGTTGCAAAAAAAAAAGAGACTTCTATTGCAGAGGAATACTGACTACAAGGAAGTATTCTTACAGTAGAAGTCTCATAATTTATATATTTTTTTTTAAGTGACACTCTATGTAGATATATAGTCTAGTAGTTAAAGTTCTGGGCTTTGATGCAGATGCCCTGAGTTCAAATCCCATCACAACCTTTTTCAGAAATAGAGGTTAAATTAGATTTATATATTTTATATATTTTTTTAGAGATATAGCAGAGCTGAGTGTGCTGGGGCAGCTGTCACATATATATATATATATATATATATATAGCAGAGCTGAGTGTGCTGGGGCAGCTGTCATGTGTATGGATGTAGCAGAGCTGAGGGTGCTGGGATAGCTGTCATATATAGAGATGTAGCAGCACTGAGAGTGCTGGGGCAGCTGTTATATATAGAGATATAGCAGAGCTTAGTGTGACGGGGCAGCTGTCATGTGTATGGATGTAGCAGAGCTGAGTGTGCTGTGGAAGCTATCATATATAGAGATATAGCAAAGCTGAGTGTGCTGGGGTAGCTGTCATTTGTATGGATGTACACTGGCTATAAGTAAAAGTCAAATTTTTTTTTTGTAAGAAGCTATGCAGCTCTTGTATAGCTGTGTGGTTAAGTGCCTTGCAACTAAAGCAGATTGTGAGTTTGAATCCCAGCAGAAACGTTTCTGAAATAAAGGCTAAATTGTATTTAAATACACTGGGGTGTCGCCAAGCACTGACTCCATATACAGACATAGCTATATGTGGAGTCAGAGCAGAGACTCCCAAGCCAAACTAGAGTCCCGACAGCCTCCCCTCTTCCGAGCAGGGGGTGCCTGGGGTTCTTCCATTGTGCTGGGATGCTAGATTTGTGCTCGATCAACACTAACCCCAGAGATAGGTGAGTTCATACTCTGGAACCTAAAGTCCTAACTTACCCTGTAGGACCCTGGTACTAATGTCAGGACAAGAAACAACCTGTTCCTCCAAACGGTAGGACGAACAGGAGTCTCCCTCAGGCCTAAATACAAATGACTGGGAAAAGAGCATTTAACTTCAAATAGCTATGGAAGCACAGGAACTCAGTCAAGATCCAAACATCAGCAATCCAAAACAAGACTGAAGCTATAAACCGCACATCATTATAGGAGAAGCCACAATAAATAGGGAAGGTTAAATGACCACATAAGCAAATCTTGAAGCAAAGGGTGTGGCCATTAACAGAAACAACAGAGACACAAATTGCTCCAAATGGAACCTGTCAGATCAAACCACATTTTGCCAGTCTCACTGATCTCCTGGCACCTGGCAAGGGAATGTTTGCGATAGTACGTCCCCCCCCCCCCCCTTTTTACGGGTGACCTCCGGGCACCCAGGTCCGACCTTATCCCGGGGAGACCTGAGAAAATCTTTTGTCAAATGACTGGGATTCACGTCGGATGCTGGTACCCACATCCTCTCTAGTGTTGAGCGCGAATATTCGAATAGCGAATTTTTTTAGCGAGTATTGGCACTGCGCTAATTCGCAAATATTTTGAATATAGTGCTATATATTCACTATTTCGAATATTCTTTTTTTTTAAATTAAGTTAATGTTGGGAAGTGGGTTGTCTTCCCACTTCCCAAAAGCTGTTCTTACCTGTCCGGAGGATTCCTGGCTCCCTGCCCGCTTCAGTTAATGCCCGTTGCCACTTCTGCCGACTTCCCGTGTGCATGGTAGAGATGTCCCGAACTATTCACCGGCGAACATTGCATTTTTGCTTTCGCCGCGGTGGGCAAACATAATGCGATCTTCGATTCGACCCCTATACTTTATCATTGAGCAAACTTTGACCCTGTACCCCACAGTCAGCAGACATATTCTAGCCAATCAGCATACCCTCCCTCCCAGACCCTCCCCCCTCCTATCAAAAAGCAAGGACAGCATCCATCTTAGATTCATTCTGAAGCTACAGTGTTAGTTAGAGCAGGGAGAGGGCTGCTGCTGCTAATTTAATTTGGAAAGCATTAGCTAGGCCAGGGTTCTGTGTCCACTCCAGTCCTCAAAGACTCATCGGCCTATTTCACACGAGCGTGTCCGGATTAGGCCCCATTCACATGCCCGTAGTGTGTGGCGAAGATTGAGAATATAGTGCTATATTCGATATTCGTTATGTTCTAGCAATACACGGCGTGCGCCATGCAATGTACTGTGACACCGTATATAAGTGGTGGGCGGTGGGCACAGTACAGTCTGTGGGCCTGCGGCCTCTCACACACGGGCATATAGTGCTATATTTGATATCTTTGTTGATTCTACTAAGCTAACCCAATAGGAAATTTGCCCGTATACACTGTTCAAATTTAAAATCTCAATACGCGAATATAAAATCAAGTAACATTCGCAATATATAGAATAATGCCGAATATTCGATTTCAACGAATATATGACGAATATTAAATCGAATATTCGCCAAATATCGCGAAATCGAATATGGCACCTCCGCTCATCACTAATCCTCTCCTCTGGTCTGTAACCCTTTGAGTGAACAAGATACTGAAGAGATCTACGGAGAACTCAAGAGTCAATTATCTTGGCAATCTGAAATTTCAAACTGCTGTCCACCATGACAGGAGCGGGTGGCAGGGAAGACGGTTCCAAAGGTGAAACATATCTCTTTAACAAAGATTTATGAAACACATTATGAATTTTCTGAGCCTGAGGAAGTTCAAGATGAAAGGCTACTGGATTAAATGAAGAAAATGTTCCGTGGCACTCAGAGATACACCCTTTATTCAGCTGTGATATGTATGGGCAACTCCCTCACTCCCTATACAAGGATCGCTTCCAATGGTGCTCAGTCCCAAAAGTCAAGACGATGCATAAAGTATATAAAGTGGAGAAGAAATAGCCGGGACGGCACTCACCACACGAAACTTGTTTAGACGATGCGTTCTTTATTGATTATTCATGGTCATCCGACCTAACTTCGGCAGCGGGGCAGACAGCCTTGGCGTGGACGTCCGCAGCAGGCGACGGCCGTTTCGCGCAAATGCGCTTCCTCAGGCACTGACGTAGGAGACGTATTACACTCCTCCTCCTTATGTAGGCGGGTCTGCGTATTGCTGAGATCCACAGGCGTTGCCCCACAGTATAGAGGTAAAAACATACAAGCGGACATACACATTAAAAGAGACACACAAACACAACTCTGCACAAATATAAAGTTTTACAGGAACATGTTCAGATCTATTTTGTCATTTAGACCCAGATCACCTGTAGCGTGAGTACGCAGTATCCAGCGTGCCTCCCGTTGTAATAGGAGGCGATGTCTATCGCCTCTCTCTGCGTGGGAGTTTAACCACTTCTAACCCACAAAAGGATAGAGTTTTTAAACTGCCCCCATGTGCTGTCTGGAAATGGTCAATAACTCTGGGGCAGCCCTTACCAGAGCTAATAGAATTTACATGTTCTCTAATTCTCTCAAAGAGACATCGTATTGTTTTGCCAATATAAAAACGTCCGCATTCGCAGAACAAGGCGTACACTACGAACGTGCTTTTACAATTGATAAAACAATTCACCCTGTGGGTGACCCCAGAGATACAGACCATTCTCCTTTGATTGTTATACCTGCACATGGAACAACTCCCACATCTGAAATTGCCTATCGGGATATTACGGGTTAACCAGTTGCCAGAGGTGTCAGGTTGGGATATGCTGGATACCAATTTATTTCTCAAGGTTGGACTCCTACGGAATGCAATTATGGGTCTGGAGCTGGTAACAATGTCCAAATCAGTGTCCCGTTTCAAAATGTCCCAGTTCTTATAAATCGATGCACGTATATGCTCAGCCATGGGAGTATAATTAAACGACAGGACAAACCGATCTTTTCTCCTTTTTCCTCCACCTTCTGTTCCCTTAGCTATCTCCACTTTTTCAACTTTCTTACCATACAAAAGACTCAAATGTGTATGTTCTCTCCCTACTTTCTCCATATCCTGTGTAATTCCCTTTTCAGGATATCCTCTATTCATGAGGCGATCTTTTAACTCCGTTGCTTGTTTCCAATACCCATTATCTGTGCTATTTAGTCGGCGCAGCCTCAAAAACTGGCCATACGGTACAGATTTTTTCACGGAGTATGGATGGTGGCTGTCGTGGCGGAGCAAGGAGTTGGTCGCCGTGGGCTTCCTAAAGCCCTCCGTGACCAAACCATCACTCCCAGCCCGGACAGCCACGTCCAAAAACTCCAATTGGTTACCCCCGAACTGCATGGTAAATCTCATGCCCATATCGTTCGAATTCAAATATGATAGAAATTCTTCACATTGTATTCTTGGGCCTGACCATATCATAAAGATATCGTCCACAAAACGGAAAAAAGCTTTTATATAACTCACATACGGATTCCTAGGAGAGAAAACATATCGATCTTCAAGTCTGGCTAAATACAAATTCGCAAATGTGCAAGATACGGGGTCCCCATGGCCGTGCCAAGTCTTTGTCTATACCATTGGGCATTAAACATGAATACATTGTTCATCAGGATAAACCGAAGGGAGTCACTCACAAAGTCACAGAAACGGTCACTTTTGCCATTATTCTGTACAATGACGCGGATCGCCTCCACACCCGCATCTTGTGGGATGCGGGTGTAGAGGCTCTCCACGTCAAATGACACCATCTGGTCTCCCTCCTGCCACACCACCGCTTGTAGTGATCGCAAAAAATCACTGGTATCCTTGATGTACGCTGGAGCACTGGTCAGCAAAGGACGCAATAACCAGTCCATGTATTTGGACAAAGCTTCAGTGACCGAACTGACCCCTGAGACGATCGGGCGGCCTGGGGCCGGTCCAGACACTTATGTATCTTCGGCAGGAAATACCAACATGGGCGGGAGGGGTGAGATGGGACCAATTGATCAAACATTTTCTTGTTCAGAAAACCCGCCTCGATATATCCATGAACAAGGTTACTCAATTGTTGTAATATGTCCGGCGTGGGGTCCCCCCATATCCGCTCATACACTGTTTGATCTTCTAACTGTCTCATCGATTCCTCATAGTAATAGGTCCTTGACATAAGGACCACATTGCCCCCCTTGTCCGCTGGTTTCACAACGATATCCTTCTGTTCACGGAGCCAATTCAATGCTTGTAGTTCTTCCTGACTAATATTTAGCTCCTCTCTAGGATACAGAACAGCACGCACATCTCTCAGTACCTGTTGATAAAAAATATCAATGCTGCTTCCAGCCGGACAAGGGGGACAAAATGTGGACCTAATCCCCCCTCGAAACTGTACAATTTCTACCACCTCTGGGGTTTGTGTTTCAGAGCAATCCTCACTCAATAATTGCAAACATTCTCTTTCCAATGGGCTCAATTTTGTGTCGATGTTTAGGGCAAAGGGGTCTGGTACAACCGGAATCTGACCTTCTGGGACATATGGAGTAAACTGTAAGTTATTCCTATGCCACTTATTCAATAATAACTTTCTAACTCTATCCTTTTGTGGGTTAGAAGTGGTTAAACTCCCATGGAGGAGGCGATAGACATCGCCTCCTATTACAACGGGAGGCACGCTGGATACTGCGTACTCACGCTACAGGTGATCTGGGTCTAAATGACAAAATAGATCTGAACATGTTCCTGTAAAACTTTATATTTGTGCAGAGTTGTGTTTGTGTGTCTCTTTTAATGTGTATGTCCGCTTGTATGTTTTTACCTCTATACTGTGGGGCAACGCCTGTGGATCTCAGCAATACGCAGACCCGCCTACATAAGGAGGAGGAGTGTAATACGTCTCCTACGTCAGTGCCTGAGGAAGCGCATTTGCGCGAAACGGCCGTCACCTGCTGCGGACGTCCATGCCAAGGCTGTCTGCCCCGCTGCCGAAGTTAGGTCGGATGACCATGAATAATCAATAAAGAACGCATCGTCTAAACAAGTTTCGTGTGGTGAGTGCCGTCCCGGCTATTTCTTCTCCACTTTATATGCTACTGGATTAAAAATGGCAGTGATATATGGACCAATAAACCTTGGACCCAACTTCCAAGAGGGTTCCTTTAACTTAATGGTTCTTGTGGACAGCCACACAGAATTACCCACTCTTAGTGACTCTAGACTATTCATACGTTTCCTGTCAGCCAAACGTTTATACTTGTTGCCCATATTCCTCAAATTATTCTGAAGTTTCTGCCATATAGATGACAATAATGACGAAAAACGTTCCTCCTCAAGAATACCAGAAGTATCAGAACCAGAAAATGTGCCAAACTGTGGGTGAAACCCATATGCCCCAAAAAACGGCGACTTATCAGTGGACTCCTTTCTACAATTGTTTAAACTCTGCTAAACACAAAAATGAAGTCCACTCCTCCTAGTTCTCAGAGACAAAACATCTCAAGTAAGTCTCCAGACTCTGATTAGTGCATTCTGTCTGTCCGTTCAACTGAGGATGAAAAGCCGAAGAAAAGGACAGTTGTACCCTCAGTACAGAAATGCCTTCCAGAATTAGGAAACAAACTGAGTCCTACGATCCGAGACTACGTCAGAGGGAATGCCATGTAGTTTCACAATGTTATCAAAAAAAACTTGTGCCAGAGTTTTTGCATTATGTAGACCCGGTAAAGCAATAAAGTGCTCCATTTTACTTAAGCGATCAACTACCACCAGAATCACTCTCTTTCCTGAAGAATTAGATAGATCAGTGATAAAATCCATGGATAAATGAGTCCATGGTCTGGGCGGGATTGGCAATGGAAGTAGAGATCCGGAAGGCTGAGTATGTGTCACCTTAGCTCGTGCACAAGTGCTACAGGTTGACACATAGTCCTCAACACACTTACGCTACAGCGTCCATCAAAATCAGCAGTGGATTTGCTCCCAGGGTGTCCCATAAGAACCGTACATTGATGTTTCTCAAACACCTTGTGACTCAATTCAGATGAAATAATCTATTTACCAGAGGAACAAGAATCTGATGCGTCTCCCTAAAGCTCTAACACCTTCACCTCTAGGTCAAGGTATAGAGCGGATATCACCACCACCTCCGACAGTATCGGACTTGGATTTTTAAAAATAACCACCTCCAGGAAAACTACGTAACAAGGCATCCACCTTGACGTTCATAACCCCAGGACGATAAGTGACAATGAAAATGAATCTGTCGAAAAACAAAGACCATCTGGCCTGTCTCGGGTTCAGTCGTTTAGCCGATTCCAGGTAAGCCAGATTTTTGTGATCTGTGAACACCATGATCGGATGAATCTCCCCTTCCAACCAATGAAGCCACTCCTCAAAAGCTAAGTAAATGGCAAGCAACTCTCTTTTACCCACATCATAATTTCCCTCTGCGGCAGAGAGTTTTTTAGAGAAAAACACACAAGGGCGCCATTTACCAGGTGACGGGCCCTGCGATAAGAGACTTCAGATTTTCTGTTCGCTCCCAGTCCAATACAGCACGGACTTTCTCTGGATCCATTCGAAAACCCGAAGAGGACAACAGGTAGCCCCAGAACTGCACCTCCTGTACAGCAAAAACACATTTCTCTAATTTTGCATACAATTTATTATCTCTTAGGGTCTGTAACACCTGTCTAACGTGATCCTAATGAGTCTCCACGTCTGGAGAATAAATTAGTATGTCATCCATATACACGACAACAAACTTCCCCACCAGATGATGAAAAATGTCATTCACAAAATGCTGGAAAACCAAAGGAGCACTGGTCAACCCAAAAGGTATGACCAGGTTCTCAAAGTGAGCCTCTGGGGTATTAAAAGCCATCAGATTATATGACCCTCTTAAGTTTAACTTGGAGAACACCTTGGCACCAACAATCTGGTTAAACAAATCAGGAATCAAAGGAAGGGGGTAAAGATAACGAACAGTAATCCGATTAAGCTCACAGAAATCCAGACATGGCCTAACGGTTCTGTCCTTTTTTTTTTTTAACAAAGAAAAACCCTGCTGCCACAGGAGATTTGGAAGGTCTTATTTATTCTTTAGCCAAACTCTTGGTAATATATTCTCTCTGGCTGTTCTTTTGGGTCCAGAAAGGTTATACAACCTCGATTTAGGCAACTTAGCTCCGGGAATAAGGTTGATAGGACAATCATATTCCCGATGCGGAGGTAAATGCTGGCATCCACTTTCAGAAAATACATTGTGAAAATCTGAATTAAAAGAAGGTAATGTTTTAGTGGTTAAAGCAGAAAAAGACATATTCAGACAATTATCAACGCAATAATCACCCCAATCCAGAATCTGTCTAGCTTGCCAATCAATGTTTGGATTATGCTTGCTTAACCACGGTAAACCCAGAACCAACAGAGCAGGGAGACCATCCATCACAAAAGATGAAATTAACTCCTGATGAAAGTCACCCACTCTTCTTCGGATGCCATGCCCTATCTGAGACAAACACTTCTGAGTTAGAGGTGCAGAATCAATGGCAAAAACTGAAATGTTTTTCTCTAATGAACTCAGTGACAACCCATGCATATGGACAAACTGACCATCAATAAGATTTACCCCTGCCCCACTGTCAATAAACACCTCAATCGCCGCAGTCTTGGACTTTAGCGCCACCTCGGCAGTCAGGAGAAATCTGGAACTACCAGTCAAAGACAAATGCACGCTCTGTGACTCCCCTCTTACCCCTCCAAAAGTCATATGGGAATTAGACATCCCCTTTTCTTTTTGACACTGAATGCATAGACATTTATAAAATGTCCCTTTTGTCCGAAGAAAAAACACACACCCTTCCTACGACTTATACTCTTGAAAGCAGATCCAGGAATAGCTCCCCCTAATTGCATGCGTTCTTCCCCAGACCCAAACTCAGGAGTATCTTCACCCAAATTGTTAGACGAAGATGATACGTTATGTGATAGTACGTCCTGAGAGTGGGGGCCCCTAGATCTCTCTCTCAGGCATCTATTAATGTGTACAGCAAGAGACATAGCAGCTTCCAAAAACTCAGGATTCTCATGAAAGGCCAAAGCATCCTTCAGCCTCTCTGATAATCCTTGAAAGAACTGACTATGGAGAGCCAGATTGTTCCGCTCAGTGTTCGTAGCCCACCTCCTAATCTCAGAGCAATAGATCTCAGCTGGATGCTCTCCCTGACGAAGGCCACGTAACTTGGTCTCGGCCAGGGAGGTCAGGTCCGGCTCATCATAAATGAGACCCAGAGCTCTGAAAAATTCATATATTGATCGGAGGTACTGCAATTTGGTCGGCAGAGAAAATGCCCATGACTGAGCGTCCCCTTTAAGCAACAAAATAACCACACTAAGTTTCTGACTCCCATCCCCAGATTAGTCTGGACGTAGCTTAAAATACAATTTGCATGCCTCCCTGAACAAAATTAAATTATCAATTCCCCCAGAGAATCTGTCTGGGAGGGCCACTTTTTCTTTAGGAGAGGCCCGGTAACCACCACTAGGACCAGTAGCCTGTGGTCTCTGGATCTGCGAGACGGCCGTGCGGAGGTCAGCTACCTCCAAAGACAGCCCCTGCAGCTGTTCGGCCAGTGTAGCGATAGGATTCATGGCTGTACTGACACAAGCAAAAAAAATGACGGTTTGGCGGTTTATAATGTCATGCTTCAGTGTGGGAGAGAAACCCACACCAAACGTAGGAGGGAAAGGGGTGAGGGAAAAAGGCCTGGAAACTAGGGAAAGGAACAGGTCACCTCCTATAGAAACCCTAATTAAAGTCCTGACTGACTGCAAGTATGAACTGACCCCAGAGGTAGGTGAGTTCATACATCGTAACCTAAAGTCCAAACTTACCCTGTTGGACCCTGGTACTAATGTCAGGACAAGAAACAACCTGTTCCTAAAAACGGTAGGACGAACAGGAGTCTCCCTCAGGCCTAAACACACATGACTGGGAAAAGAGCAACACAAGGAAACCCAAACAATAAACAAAAGGGGAAGGAGACACTTAACTTCAAATGGCTATGGAAGCACAGGAACTCAGCCAAGATCCAAACACCAGCCATCCAAAACAAGACTGAAGCTATAAACCGCACAGCATGGTGGGAGAAGCCACAATAAATATGGAAGCTTAAATGACCACATAAGCAACACCTGAAGGAAGGGATGTGGCCATTACCACAAAATAGACACAAATTGCTACACAATGAACCTGTCAGATCAAACCGTGTGTTGCCAGTCTCACTGATCTCCTGGCACGGGAACGTCCGTGACAATATAACTGCACCGCTGAAAGGTAAATAATATATATTGTTTTTCACTAATACACTCCAAAAAGGGCTTTAGAACAGGCATGCTCAACCTGTGGCCCTCCAGATGTTACAAAACTACAACTCCCAGCATGCCTGAACAGCCTACAGCTATCTGCCTACAGCAGGGCATTGTGGGAGTTGTAGTTTTACAACAGCTGGAGGGCCGCAGGTTGAGCATGCCTGCTTTAGAACATATAATTGCACTGCTGAAAGGCAAATAGGCCCATATTTTTTTCCACTTATAGACACCACAAAAAGCTTTAAAACATATTACTGCACCGCTGAACGGCAAATAATATATATATTTTTTTGCCACTAAAACATGCCAAAAAGGGCTATAATTTTCTCACTTCACCACACAACGGCAAATACTTTTTCTTGTGCCACTAATACACGGCAAAAAGGGCTTTAGAACATATAACTGCACCGCTGAACAGCAAATATATATTTTTTTGCCACTAATATACGCCAAAAAGTGCTGTAAATTTCTCACTTCACCACATAATGGCTAATAAGCCCTTTTTTGCCCACGAATACAAGCCAAAAAATGCTTTAGAATATATAACTGCACCGCACAAGGGCAAATAAGACATAGAAATATTTCCTTGTCATAAACCCTGTTAATGGCTGTATCAAACAACACTTGCTCCCCAATAACAAGAATAGTTTGCTGGAATTACAGAGTTGTATAATGGCAATTTGGATCTGCAGACAGTGCAGCAAGGTGTAATAGGGTTGTTCCTATTACCCAGGCTGTAAACTCCCCTACTGAACCCTGTTCTGCGTCAATAATGTGTAATAATTCCTACCTATCCTTTCCCTACACATCTAATGCTCTTTCCCTGAACTTCTGTTGAGCAAAATATAAGTTTTCAAGTTTTTCCTAGCACTGTCCGTAGCGCCTGCTGACGTCTCTGCCTGCACTAAGTATACTGAAAAATGGCTGAATCCAACAGGGCTATGGCTATTTATAGGACTGTGACATCACAGGGCTGGCTAGCTGCTGATTGGCTACATGCATGGCATTGTGGGTGATCCCTCATTCTCAAAGTTGCTCCATGTCCTAACACGTGCAGCAGCCATTTTAGGAAAAAATGTGATTCGTTACCACGAAGCGTGAGGAAATTCAGATTCGGTGTGAATCAAATTTTTCCTGAAATTCGCATCGTATTCCACTTCGTCAACTTTAATTTGCTCATCTCGAGTTACAAATATTGAAGCTGCATTTTTTTAGTATATTAGCTTTTGTCATATCATGCATTGAAGCCTAAAAATAATATGAAACTCAAAATGTGCTGTAACGGTCATTTCAGATTATTTTGTAGAATAAGCTGTCATGTGGGTATCCAGTAGCTTTATTTATTTATTTATTTATTTATTTATAGTAGCTTTATTTTTTTATTTTTCTGCCATGCTTAGCAGTTTTCCACCTTCTGAGGAACTCTAATTTACAGTTTTCCCTTAGCTAGTGATTGCAGACTAGATGCTATGATGTCTCCCATAGACTGCACATCGAGAAAACAGGAGACTGGGCACCCTAGTTCTCTCACATTTATTTAAAAGCAGTAATAGTAGCATATAGGACAAGTATGTAGACGTTCTGAACAGTATTGATGTAAATAAAGAACTTAAGGAGAGACAGAAGACTCAAAATTTGATGCAACAGACTCCGTGTCTCTCTGTTTTTCACTGTGGAGCTTACCGTTTCTGGAATAAGCTCCAATGTCATTCATGTAAACCAAAAATATTCTTCCCCTGAAATTTAGGATTCTAAATACGCAGATATTTTCTAAATTTCCTGTCTTGACATCTCTATAGTAGACACAGAAATTATTGGCAGAAGCTCAAGGTTAAAGTTTGCATTTGTCAATAATATAAATAAGAATTTTCTCCCATACTAAAATTACTTTATCTGGTGACATTCTCATACTGAGATGATAAGAAGGTAGAAGATACTGTATCTCCTGTGCCAGACTCCATGTGGAGATATTATATCCCTCTATGTAAGCTGATGACTACAGAAGGTGATGGAAATGATGATAAGACTTTGCCAGGTATTTTGAAAGTACAAAGTTTACTCCAATAAAAGGACATAAAATGATATCTCCTTCAAATATCATTCTGAATGTCTAGAAGAAACAGAAACTTTAAAAAAAATAAAAACTTTTTGAACTTCAAATGTTCTTGATATAGGCTGAAAGTGTAGAAATAGCAAAGATCAGTTCTGTAAAATTTGCCTGTGAACATTTGGGATTGAAAAAAGTATAATAAGGGCATAACAGTAATGGATTTCAAGTTTTGAAACTGTTGCAGGTAGAGCAATGTATGGGTATCTCAAATATTGAACACACAGTGCAAGAGTCCCTGTGGCATGTACAGACCTGAGCACTACTATAATGCTTCCATACAGTAAGCCCCAGGTCAGCAGATGTAGTAGGGAGAATTTTTTTTTCATAGCACAAGTAAGGGTGCGACCCCACAATGTTGCTAGCCACATGCAGCCAAACCCCACTGACTTATGCCGACCAATGGCCACATATGTCTGTGGCAATTTCATGTGGCCATGGGTTGCCAAGGGTGCATGTGGCTTGGTCGCATGCCCCCAGCTGCACCATTGAGTCGGCCCCAATTAAAAGGCCCCTTTATGCCGGAATAACACGTGACTGAAAATCCAGAGAAATAATTTGCTGGGTCTTTAGCTACATTTCTGCATCAAAAACTGCACAATAAACCTCAGCGAAACTGCCTGTATTACATGCAATTTTTGCTGCAGAAAAGTCATCGAATTTCACCCTTTCTAAAGAGAGACGTGAAATCCCCAATAAAAATCTGCTGTGTAAATGGACATGCTGTGGATTTCAAATCCGCAATACCGCAGCTTTTGTGCTGCATTTTTTCTATGTAGCACATGGATGAGAATTCAGATATTCTCATCCACTTTGCTGGTACTGCACAACTCTGCGGATTTGCAACACGAAAAGCCACAATAGCAATTTTGGAGTTAATCATATTCTCAAAGGGATTACTGGAGATAAAAAATTGTGTTAAAACAATAAAATAACATAGACTTGGTTCAAACTCCCTCTGCTCAAGCACTACAGCCATGACGTTGTGCTTCAGTGATGACATGCAATATACTATATATATGGCTCTAGACGGCTGTGGCCAGCAACTGGCTGCTGCAGTCACATCACTTCTGCAATCATGTCATTATACTGGCAACCCAAGTCCACCGCTGCTTCACTATCTGAGGTGGGTGTGGGCGTTGCTCCTCTCACCCTGTGTGTATTGGGGCTAGTTCTCAGTGAAACTTCTTTGTACTGCAATGGTTAACCTTCCTGCTTACTTTGTGTTCAGCTGCTGACTAAAGTGCCAATCAACGTTCCTATTTATTCTGGGCTGTTTGTTTCACCCATTTGCCTGAGCTTTCGGTTTCTAGTTCTCCAGGTAGACCAGCAAAGGTGTGGTTTTCGGTCTGTCTTCCCACGTACCAAACGTCTGCCTATTTATTAATCCTGCCTGCTCTGACCTCGGATTTGTTAATTGGATACGCAGGAACTTGTCACTAACTGCCAACTCCACTGTGACTATTCCAGAAGGTAGCAGGCTGGTTGGTTCCCTGCAGCGAAAGCAAGATCCTGGTACAGGGGAACATCTTGAGGGATTGCTGAAAGCCACATCGATTATTTGGCACAGTGGGTCCACGGACATTGACCATTCCACATGCAAATGAAGCCCAGCCAGAAGAGTCAGAGCGACTTATGCCTCAGCATAAATTACACAGAAGTATTACACAGATCCATTGAATCCTATGGATGCTGTATTACAGATTACATTTATTTATTTTACTCACTTATAGTGTTCTGCCCAGCAGAGTTTGAGAATCGTTACAGATAACTTCTGCTCAGTTTTGGTATTTCTGTAGTGATTAATATGGTTAAAGCAACATCTAGCGGTGTTAAGTTGTATTACACTTTGTTTTTCCTGTTACAAAAACTACTGCATTGTGGGTGGTGCAAAGCATTGTGGGAGTGCAACGCATCCTGGGAAAGATATGCCTCCAGTCACCAGGGCACATCAGCAGAGCTGTCCTTCTGCATATCTCCTTCTTAAACTCCACCATCCTTGTGAAAGAATGTCAGTTTTACCAAACAAACCTGTTGACCAATAAACAAGTTAGACTACATAGAACAGTCCTCTCATTTGCAAAACAGGAATGGTTTATGCTGAATGTCAGACTGCTCTCTGTGTGAAAATGTATGAAGACAGAACATATAGACTGCTAACATATTCCGAAGCGCTTTAAATACATTATCATCACTTTAATGAGCCCTAAACTGGAATAACAGCCAAGGATTACCTAAGGATTTTATGATTGAAATTTGGTTCATGTCTATAGTAAATGTAGCACCAGAAAAGTATCAACTGTTTCAATACATTTTTTTTTACATTTTCCTTGACACTTTCTATAGCAAAACAAATTCTGAAATCTTGCAGTTTTCACATTGTCCACTGAGCCACACAATCAGCTGACACTTCCTAGTGGGACAGGATTACAATGAACAGTTGTAACTCTATTACATAGCTGGAGGCAGATAAATCAGGATCCTATATTGGCAATTGGGAGTGGTCACAGCTCAACTCCTCGCTCATCCTTCACACTGACCATTATACTGGTCACAGGACACACCCATGACATTCTTCCAGTGTCAATGAATCTTCAGACTATATGGTTTCTGTGAAGAAATTTATCGAACTGCTGTTCAGAGTGCAAAGCAGTGACATAGACAAGGTGGCTGCATGTAAAATCAAATTAAAATTTTATTAAAAAATAGAAATAAAAAAGTTTACAATCAAAAAACAAAAACAGATTCAGCAAGGGCTATACATATTTGACGAAATTAAATAAATAAATGAAATCAGTGATACGTTCCCTTTAAGATATGGCCACAATTAGGGAATGTTCTGATAATGGATGCTTTTTATTTTAAACTATGTACGTATTATGATGCTTTATTACATTTTGATTGCTTTTTTATGGGAAAATCATTCCAAAAAATATTTTTTTTAAAAGAAAAAATGAGTGAAAAATTAAATGAAAAGAGGTTGAATGGTGTGAAATTGAATCTCTTTAATTTGCTAATAGCCTGGAAAGAGTAGCAATCATACTTAAGTGTATAATTAAGTATAATTAATCATATAAGTATAAATGAAAATGCTGACATATTATAAGTATTGCTAAAATAAATAACTAAATCAAGGAAAATAAGCAAAATACATTTTACATTTCTAAATACACAACCGTATAACTAGTAAGAATATAGAAGTTGCTGTCATACTCCTTGCACTAGTTTCTAAGCAGCACAATTCTCACATAAGAGAACATTTTATGCCTCCATTTGACGTATACGTTACAAAAAAGAAAAAGGATATTAAAACGCAGCACACCACATTCTTGGATAATGCAAAGTCCATTAAAAAAAATGTATAGTTTCATTTCACAATGGAACTCTATGGTGAATCGATGCCACTGTAAGGCATCAGTCTGAAGATGGATTGACATCACGTTTTACAGAATGCCTTCGTTTGACATATATGTAAAAAAAATAAAAAATAAAAAAAAAAGGATACAAAAACGCAGTACACCACATTCTTGTATCCTGCAGAGTACGGTAAAATAAAAGTATGTTTTTTTTTTACAATGCTAAAAAGTATAAGATTTTTTTTTTAAATAAATGGAACTCTATGGTGAACGAATGCCACTGTATGGCATCAGTCAAAGGAATCCGCTTAACTACACGTTTTTTGTATACATTAAAAGGATGGGGAAAAACGTGATGTGAACCCAACCTTATACATTACATATGATTATTGGGATGGTGGGGGTTGGTATAGATTTTGTATCATGGCCCAGAAGCTTCTAAATGACACCTCTGAATATACAGTATGTTTTTCTGAGTGGCTCTAGTTTTTTATAAATTTCCCAAATTACTGAAGAAATCAGCTTCACCAACTTTTTATATGATTTTTTTTCTATGAAAACATATGAATGTGAGTATGTAAAGTAAGTAAAACCTAACCTTTTATTTAGGTCACAGAGAAATTAATAATGAATGCAGCGATGCTGGTTGAAGAAGAGTTATGAAGGACTAATTCTCTTCTTGCCATTGCCACATGTTCCTAACTTCCTCCAAGGCTAAACATTTATAATTAATTTTCTCCTACATTACAAGGTTATTAAAAATCAGGCTTCAATTGGTGATAGGGCACAACTCTTGCACAAAATCAAAGCTAGACAAGCCAGCTTATCACATACAAAAAGTGCAGAGTCTTTTCTTGGACTGTCATGGGCTATATATTTTTTTAAGTCAATATTTTTGACCAATAACACATTTTCTTGACATTTGTATATAGATGTCATGTGGATTAGAGTTCCTCTGTCTCCACCATCACATATAGTACATTGGGCACTATCCAGTCTGCGCATATGTTCCAGTTTAACTGGAGTTAAGTAGATGGGATGTAACCATTTAATCTGGATCAACTAATCTCTAGTGATTGTAACTAATCTAGTTACAATCTAACTGTATTTCTACAATTATGTATTAATTATTTTTCATGTCTGTCTTCCAATTCCGGAATATCCACCTTCCATTTTACCCAGGGGCGTAGATAAGGGGGGGATAGGGGGGTTCAAAACCCTCCCCCCAGAGTATCTGTCCTCCTAACCTGCCAGAGAACGGCCCGGGCGTGCCGCTGCCTGCAATAGCGGTGCGGGCAGTGCGGCACACAGAGAGGTGATGGAGGCTGCAGGGCGGGCAGCGCAGGGGGGCAGTTACGGCGGCATAAGTAACTCACAGACACACACAGGGCAGCCAGGCAGGGATGAGGCTGATGATCACATGGCATGCAAGCTGCCTTCAGGCTCCGCCTCTGCCCGTCGTACGTCTGGACAGCTTCCTGCCTGCGCGTGCCTGCTACTCCTGGGCGGCGGCTGACAGGGCACAGAGCCTGGAGATCTCAGAAGATTAGAAGAGAGAGAGAAGAAAGAAAAAGAAGTAGTTTGAAAGATAGAGAGACAGACAGAGACTCTGGAGCACTAGTGTAAGTAAAAGTAATAGTTAAAAAGTAAAATCAAGAATATTCAAAGCCCACCCCCCCACCACCCCCCCCCCCACACCAGGCTACAGACAGTGTCAATTCATATATTTAGTCCAGCCCCTAGACTCTTATGAATTGAGGGAACTGGCCACCACCATGCTGGTCCACATCACTTATCGTGCAGGCTGCATGGTTTGATTTATTTTTTCTAGTCTCTCACACTCTAGTCTCCTCAACAATAAAGAAACGCAATTTCCTATGGAGTAAGCTAGCATGTGATGTGTCATGCGTGCCACATACTGTCACTCCAGACTGAGTCCACAGTCACACATGCTGCACATATGGTGTCAAAACAACTAAATCAGTATTGCTCAAGGTAAAGGATTGGCTTAGGAAAGATATAGCTGGTATATTTTTTTCAAACCCTGGTGTTTCTGCTAGATAAAGTCTTATAATTTGAGAAAGCCGAACGCCCCCCAGGAAAATAAATTATCTACGGCCCTGATTTTACCATAGATCTAGACAGCGGCGAGGATAACTGTGACAAAAGGATCAAATAAAAGGAAGTTTTATTGGCTTGCAAAAATCTCTCTGTCTCGCTACTTTCTCAATCTCTCCATACTCCAGCCTGATCGGGTCTCTTCCAAATTGTTCCGCACACGCATGCCTGAGTTGGAAATAGCTAAAAAGGCTGGACTAGGGTGGTTGAAACTCTCCCTTCAAGGCCATGAAGGTCTTGATATTACCATTAAGATATAACTGGGTAACATATTTAATACCATGTTGTGGCCAATATTCAAAGTCAGTCAGATTAAATAAAACCGGTAGTGTAGTGTTTCGTCTCAAAGGAAGCACCGGAGACCACTTTCCACCTCCTATCCCCACTCCGCCTGACCAGGCACTCCCCTTCCACACATTAATCACTGCAGACATGTTAGATGTGAGACACTTAACTGGGTATTTGCCTGCTCTATATAGAAAATCTGTCAAGGCTTCATATGAACCCAAGAGCGCTGCCTCTAGAACAATTGCTGGATTGTTGGCATCGGCCCTTATCCACCAATTTGCGTATGTTAATTGGACAGCCTCATAATATTTATATAAATCAGGCAAGGCCTAGCCTCCCCTAGCATAAGGCACTTTCAACATATCCCTAGCAATCCTAGGTTGAGTGTTAGGCCAGAGGAACGGTGTAAGTAGTTTATTAATAGCTACAATATGGGGTCTCTGTAGGATCACTGGGGCTGCCCTATATAAATACAAAAGTTCAGGTAGTATTATCATTTTAAAAACATTTATTCGCCCGATCAAAGACAGTGGAAGTGCCTTTAGTTTCTGAGTTATATACTTCATGGTAGGAATTACATTAAGAGGGGTGAATTGGTATATATCTTTATGTATTATTATTCATAGGTACTTAAACCTATCCGTTATTATCAGTTTCGATTTATCTGAAATATATTGCTGATCTACCTCATCTACCAGGTACAACACATATTTGGTCCAGTTGACTTTTAGACCCGAGTATTTCCCATAATTATCAACCACCACTAAAAGCTTGGTACACCAACATATCATCCACGTACAAGGACAGTTTTTCTGTTATCCCCGCTATGCTCCATCTTTCTATCCTACTACAGTTCTTAATCAAAATAGACAAGAGCTCCATCACAAGCGGAAACAGAAGTGGGGAGAATGAACACCCCTGTCGCATGCCCCTATTCAAAGGGAATGGCCTACATAGGCACCCTTTTACTCTCACCCTGGCTGTGAGTTTTGAATACAGGAGGTGCAACCATCTCAGAAAATTGTCTGGAAACCCAAATCTCTCCAATGTTGCCCATAGAAAGACCCACTCTACCAAATCAAAAGCTTTCTCATTATTTAGGGAAGCTATAGCTCTGTTTCCCGCATTGTCATGCTTTTTTTGCAAATTTGTATAGAGTCTCCTAAGATTTATATCTGTGGACTTCCCAGGCACTAAGCTTGATTAGTCGGGCCCTATTATAGGCAAAATAAGTTCCGCTAACCTCATTGCCAGAACCTTAGCTAGTATCTTTGCATCTAAGTTAATCAGAGAGATGGGGGCAATACGAGCTGCACTAATCCGGTGGCTTCCCTGGCTTATGGATCACCACTATCGTGGCCTCAGAAAAAGAGGGTGGCAACTCGGACACCCCCAACGAGTGGGAAAAACGTTTGCTCAGTCGAGTACCAAAGGTCTGTACATGATGTTTATACCATTCAGCAGGATAGGCATCCGGGCCTGGAGTCTTGTGAGGGGCCATAGACTTTATGGCTGCCTGAATCTCTTGCGAAGAAATAGGCGACTCCAACAACACTCTGTCTTCTTCAGAAAGCTGTGTAAATGTTATCTGATCTAAGTATTCCCTGAGACTCGCATTTGTACCAGTGTAGTGGGAGACGTATAAAGTTTGGCATAATATGATGCAAATTGGGCACAGATATCTTCTGGTTTAGATATTTCTACCCCTGAACCTAGTTGAATAGCTGCTGCAACTGTCTGGGGGCAACTGTCTCCATCCTTGCTAATTACGCCAGCGTCTTCCCACTTTTATCCTCTTCTGAGAAGATAGCTTGTTGTTTTGTGAGTAGTCTCTTCTGGGTGTATTCAGTGAGATGGAGTTTGTAGTCCCTCTGAAGAAACAACCAAATCTCCTGATGTTTCTTACTTGAGTTATTAGTATTAGCATCCTCCACCTCCATGAGACCAGTCTCTAATTTACTGCAAGAGATTTGTAGCTGAGCCATATGCATACCAATCTCTGAGATGAAAGCCCCCCGCAACACTGCCTTGCAAGCTTCCCATTCATTTAAAGGGTCAGAAGTACAGTTGACAGGACACCTGAATGCTTTGGTTCGAGAAGTTCGGCCGAACTTCACGAAAATGTTCGAGTTCGGGATCCGAACTCAACCCGAACTTGACCCCGAACCCGAACCCCATTGAAGTCAATGGGGACCCGAACTTTTGGGCACTAAAAAGGTTGTAAAATACCCCTGGAAAGGGCTAGAGGGCTGCAAAAGGCATCAAAATGTAGGTAAGTCCCCTGCAAACAAATGTGGATAGGCAATGACTTAAAATAAGATAAAATAAAATAAAAAATTAACCAATATCAATTGGCAACTTGGAGGAGGAGGTGGAATAGGAGGTTGGAGTGGCGTCAGGTGGGAATGCTATAGAATTTGAAGTTCTGATCACAGCCAAAAAGGATTCATGTCTGCCTGCAGTGCCATAGGCCTCACTCACAGACTCAGGGCCATGGCAACCATACATGGGAGTTGAAGTTTACATCACAGCCAAGAAGGATTCATGTCTGCCAGCAGTGTCACAGGCCTCACTCACAGACTCAGGCCAATGGCAACCATACATGGGAGTCGAAGTTGTCATCACAGCCAAGAAGGAATCATGTCTGCCTGCTGGGCCACAGGCCTCATTCAAACATTCAGGCCCACGGGACCCACAAAGAGGAGAGTTAAAATCACGCCAAAACAGTATTGATTATACCCAGCAATGCCACAGGCCTCATTCACATATTCAGACCCATGGCACCCACACAAAGGAGAGTTAGAATCATGCCAAAACAGTATTGATTTCACCCAGTAGTAAAACAGGCCTCATTCACTAATTCAGGACCATGGCACCCGCAAAGAGGAGAGCGGTCCTGTAACAGCAACACAGGCCTCAGGTCAACCTGCAATGTAACAGTACATTATCATTTTTGTAGGCCCCTGACACCCAGACAGAGGAGAGGTTATTTAACAGTAAAAAGAGGTTAATGTTTCCATCCAATACAGCAGGCGAGAAAACAAAATATAGGCCCCTGACAACCAGACAATGTAGAGGTCATTTGACAGTAAAAAGAGGTTGTTGTATCCCACCAATACAGCAGGCGATGAAACAAAATATAGACCCTTGACAACCAGACAATGTAAAGGTCATTTGACAGTATAAAGAGTTTAATGTCTCCCACCAATGGAGCAAGCGATTAAACGAAATATAGGCCCCTGACAACCAGACAATGTAGAGGTCATTTGACAGTAAAAAGAGTTTAATGTCTAATACCAATACAGCAGGCGATGAAACAAAATATAGGCCCCTGACAACCAGACAATGTAGAGGTCATTTGACAGTATAAAGAGGTTGATGTCACCTGCCAAAGCAGCAGACGATTAACAGAATTTTAGGCCCCTGACACCCAGACAGAGGAGAGGTCATTTGACAGCAAAAAGAGGTTAATTGTCACGCACCAAAGCAGCAGGCGATTAGCTGAAATGTAGGCCCCTGGCACCCAGACAGAGGAGAGGTTCATTCAACTTGGGGTTGCCCCCAAAATAATGGTACAATTAAAAAAAGAGGATTCAATAAAGAAGTGCCCTGGAGAACAAGAATGTATGGTTGGGGCGAGGCAGTTATAAATGTCTATTCTGCACAAGGTACGGACAAGTCCTGTGGGATCCATGCCTGGTTCATTTTAATGAACGTGAGCTTGTCCACGTTGGCTGTGGACAGGCGGCTGCGTTTGTCTGTAATGACGCCCCCTGCTGTGCTAAATACATGTTCAGACAATACACTGGCCGCAGGGCAGGCCAGCACCTCCAAAGCATAAAGGGCAAGCTCTGGCCATGTGGACAATTTGGAGACCCAGAAGTTGAATGGGGCTGAATCATCAGTCAGTACGTGGAGGCGTGTGCACACGTACTGTTCCACCATGTTGTTGAAATGCTGCCTCCTGCTAACACGTTCCCTATCAGTTGGTGGTGCAGTTTGCTGTGGCACGGTGACAAAACTTTTCCATATCTCGGCCATGCTAAACCTGATGTCTGAGGAGCTGGCTGTGACACAGCTGCGTTAGCGACCTCTTCCTCCTCTGCCTTCGCCTTGTGCTTTCACTTGTCCCCCGGTGTCAGTTGGGAATGCCCTTATTAGTGCGTCTACGAGCGAGTGCTTGTAGTCGCGCATTTTCCTATCATGCTCCAGTGCGGGAATTAAGATGGGCACTGGTGGCGAAGTGGTGCTGATCCTCTGAGCGACTGACCCGTGCATACTGTATCTGAAATCCGCAGAGCGACTGACCTGTGCATACTGCATCTGAAACTCCACTATCGCCCGCTGCTGCTCGCACAGTCTCTCCAGCTTTAGTAGGGTGGAATTCCACCTGGTGGGCATGTCGCATATGGGGCGGTGAGCAGGAAGGCCGAAGTTACGCTGCAGCGCATACAGGCGAGCAGCAGCAGGGTGAGAACGCTGAAAGTGCGCACATACGGACCGCACTTTCAGCAGCAGCTTTGACATGTCTCAGAGAAACTAAGAAACTTCTGCAACACCAGATTCAACACTTGCGCCAGGCAAGGGATGTGTGTCAAACCGGCTAGTCCCAGAACTGGAACTAGATTTCGCCATTATGGCACACCACCAGTCCGGGCTTGAGGCTCATCGGCAGCAACCACTCATCAGTCTGCTGTTCTATGCCCCTCCATAGCTCCTGTGCGGTGTGGGGTTTGTCACCCAAACACATGAGTTTTAAAATCGCCTGCTGACGTTTACCCCGGGCTGTGCTGAAGTTGGGGGTGAAGTTCTTTCGATGACCGGATGTGGGGGTAGTAGAAGAGGAGGAGGATGCGGAGTAGGAGGAGGAAGCAACAGAAGGCAACGAATAATGCCTTGCGATCCTCGTGGTGGAAGGACATGCGCCAAACCGCTATCCGCCTCGGGCGCAGCCGCCACTACGTTTACCCAGCGTGCAGTTTGGGAGATATAGCGACCCTGGCCGTGCTTACTGGTCCATGTATCTGTGGTTATGTGAACCTTGCCACAGATGGCGTTGCGCAGCGCACACTTGATTTTATCCTCCACTTGGTTGTGCAGGGAAGGGACGGCTCGCCTGGAAAAGTAGTGGAGGCTGGGAACACACGTACTGGGGGACAGCCACCGCCATCAGCTGTTTGAAACAGTCTGTCTCCACCAGACGGAATGACAGCATTTTGAAGGCCAGTAATTTTGAAATGCTGGCATTCAGGGCCAGGGCTCGAGGGTGGGTAGGTGGGTATTTCCTCCTTCTCTCCAATGTTTGGGAGATGGACAGCTGAATGCTGCCGTGTAACATGGTGGAGATGCTTGGTGATGGTGTCGTATGTGGCTGGTTGCCAGGTGCCACGGTGATGCCAGAGGTAGAGGGAGAGGCCGAGCCAGCAGCAGAAGAGGGAGCGGGAGGAGCATGAGAGAGTTCCTTGTTTTTAGGGTGTTTACTCCACTGCAGTTCATGCTTTGCATGTAGATGCCTGGTCATGCAGGTTGTGCTCAGGTTAAGAACGGTTATGCCTCGCTTCAGGCTCTGATGGCACAACATGCAAACCACTCGTGTCTTGTCGTCAGGTACACTGTGTAAAGAACTGCCACGCCAAAGAACTTCTTGGAGCAGGCCTTGGTGTTCTCGGTGCCTGGATGCGGTGGACAGTAGCAGACGTATTGTCTCTGGAACAGCCGCTGCGCTTTTGCACCCTGCTCCCTCTTTTGCTGTGCTGTTGCCTCTGTGTGACCACCGCCTCTTCCTCAGAACTGCACGCCTCACTAGCACGACCTTCAGTTCAGTCTGGGTCTAGGACTTCATCATCCTCCACATCATCTTCCACCCATTCTGCCCTCCTCGTCAGCCTGTACATTGCAGAAAGCCACAGCAATTGGCACCTGTGTTTCATCATCATCAAAGGCGTTTTGTTGCGGTATTCCCTTGTTCTCATCCTGCAACAAAAGTGGTTGAGCATCAGTGCATTCAAGGTCTTCCTCTTCTGGGGCAGGGCAAGATGGATGGGCCGGGAAACCTTGCCAACAGAGTCATCAAAAAGCATGAGACTTTCATGCATGATTTGGGGATCTGACTGCTTGGCTGATTTGCAAGGGGTTGAGGTGGAAGACTGATCGGCATGGGCTGCAAGTGCCAACTCTGAGCTTTCTGCAGAGGACTGGGTGTTAGATACAGTGAAGGAACTGGAGGCACTGTCAGCTACCCAATCTACTATCGCCCCTACATGTTCTGGCTTCACCATCTGTAGAGCAGCATTTGGGCCTATCAAACAATGCTGCAGATTCTGTTGCCTACTCGCACCAGAGGAAGGTGTTTGACTTGGAGCAGTAGTTAGCGCTGAACGGCCATGTCCTCTCCCAGCAACAGGAGCTCCACCAACACCACCACGACCAATAAAAGATTGGTCTCTCTCCGGTGTCAATTTACCTGCCAATAGTCGACAATTACATTCGCTAAGGCAGTGCCCGTGTCATAAAAATGCTCTGTGGACCCTAAATAGTGTTTTTTGGGGCCGAAATACACAGATTATCAATTTCTATCCGGCACGCTGTATGCACAAGTAGTTTGTGGATCAAGAACAAGTATTTTTGTAATAAAATACAGAAAATTAGTATTTCACTTC
Organism: Bufotes viridis; assembly: GCA_033119425.1. Classification (NCBI taxonomy): domain Eukaryota; kingdom Metazoa; phylum Chordata; class Amphibia; order Anura; family Bufonidae; genus Bufotes; species Bufotes viridis. Next base: position 33,659,156 of record CM065594.1, on the reverse strand, counting down.
TGTAAATTGAGATTAATTATTTATACGCCGGATGCACATCAGTTTTTTCGGCCTAAAACACGGCTTGTTTCAATAAAACCCTAAAATGCAGTTTTTAATTGCTGAACATTAAAAGTAGATATTTATACTATGTATGGACACCAGATTTGGGGACCCAGAACACGGATTTGGTCACCAAAATTCACAAATGCAGTATTTGACTGCTATAAATTGGAAATAATTATATAAACTACAGATGCACAACAGTTTTTTCAGCCTAAAACACAGCTTTTTTCAATAAAACCCCAAAATGCAGTTTTTAACTGCTGTACATTAAAAGTAGATATTTATACTATGTATGGACACCAGATTTGGGGACTCAAAACACAAATTTGGTCACCAAAATTAACAAATACAGTATTCAATAATTATTTAAATGACGGATGCACAACTATTTTTTCGGCCTAAAACACAGCTTTTTTCAATAAATCCTCAAAATGCAGTTTTTTACTGCTGTAAATTTAAATTAGAGTATGTACAACTGCTTTGTGAAGTAAGAATATTGCTTTTTTCCCACAAAAAAGAATAATGCACTATTTCTCTGCTGTAATTGTGTTGTATTTCAAGATGCTCTGTGGATCAGGATTACCACTTTTTTGTCAAAAAACATACACTTATGCTGTATTTCACAGTAGCAATGTAAAATTGGTGGTTGGACTGGGTATTTCATGGACCTTGAATAAAGTTTTGTTTCTATAAAAAACAAAGAAGCACTGTTTTCCTGCAGAAATATTAAATATGTCGTTGGACGGTGCATGCAGAACTGTTTTGTGGACAAGGAATACGTTTTTTCCCAAAATTACACGGATTCTCAATTTCACTGCAGAAATGTCAAATATATATTTTGGCGGTGTAAAATAGTCTTGGTGGATCAGGATGACCACTTTTTTTAACTAAAATACACTGATGCACTATTTGATAGCTGAAATGGAATATGCGGTTTAGTGCATTGTATACACAAGTGCTCTGTGGCACCACAGATCCCAGGCGAGACAAATGGACTATGTCATGGCTTTTGTCACCAAAATTCACAAATAGAGATGAGCGAACACCTGGATGTTCGGGTTCGAGAGGTTCGGCCGAACTTCCGGAAAATGTCCGGGTTCGTGATCCGAACTCAACCCGAACTTCATCCCAAACCCCATAGAAGTCAATGGGGACCCGAACTTTTGGGCACTAAAAAGGCTGTAAAAGACTCCCGGAAAGGGCTAGAGGGCTGCAAAAGGCAGCAAAATGTAGGTAAATCCCCTGCAAACAAATGTAGATAGGGAAATGATGACTTAACATAAAATAAAAAAAAATTAACCAATATTAATTGGAGTTAGGTCCCATAGCACAGAATCAGGCTTCAAATCACCCACCAATGGAAAAGGTCGCTTACTATTATTTCGACCCCAGCATCCAGACAAAGGAGAGAGGTCCCATAGCAGAGAATCTGGCATCATATCAACCACCACAGGAGAAGGCCACTTTCAGTGACTTAGGCCTTAGCACCCAGACAGAGGAGACCTGTCAGATAGCACAAGCATTACATTTATACCATCCAGCACAGGAGAAGGCCACTTTTAGTTACTTTGACCCCTGCACCCAGAAAGAGGAGAGAGGCCCCACAGCACATATTCAGGCATCATATCACCCACCACAGGAGTAGGCCACCATTTAGTTAATTTGACCCCTGCACCCATGTCAGCTGGTACAAGCATCAGTTTCACATCACCCAGCACAAGAGAAGGCCACTTTGAGAGACTTTGACCCCTGCACCCAGACGGAGGAGAGAGGTTTTCACAGCAGAGAATCAGGCATTTAGATCACCCACCACAGGAGTAGGCCACCATTTAATGGGACCCCGGCAACCATGTCAGATGGCACAAGCATCAGTTTCACATCACCCAGCACAAGAGAAGGTGACTTTGAGAGACTTTGACCCCTGCACCCAGACGGAGGAGAGAGGTTTCACAGCAGAGAATCAGACATTTAGATCACCCACCACAGGAGTAGGCCACCATTTAATGGGACCCCGGCAACCATGTCAGATGGCACAAGCATCAGTTTCACATCACCCAGCACAAGAGAAGGTGACTTTGAGAGACTTTGACCCCTGCACCCAGACGGAGGAGAGAGGTCCCACAGCAGAGAATCAGGCATCATGTCAACCACCACAGGAGTAGGCCACCTTTTGTTTCTTTGACCCCTGCACCCAGAAAGAGAGAGAGGTCCCACAGCAGAGATTCAGGCATTTATATCAGCCAGCACAGGAGAAGGCCGCTTTCAGTGACTTAGGCCTTAGCACCGACACAGAGGAGACAGGTCAGATAGCACAAGCATCAGTTTCACATCAACCACCACAGGAGAAGGGCACTTTTAGAGACTTTGACCCCTGCAGCCACACGAGGAGAGAGGTCCCACAGGAGAGATTCAGGCATTTATATCAGCCAGCACAGGAGAAGGCCGCTTTCAGTGACTTAGGCCTTAGCACCGACACAGAGGAGACAGGTCAGATAGCACAAGCATCAGTTTCACATCAACCACCACAGGAGAAGGGCACTTTTAGAGACTTTGACCCCTGCACCCAGAAAGAGGAGAGAGGTCTCACAGCAGAGATTCAGGCATTTATATCAGCCAGCACAGGAGAAGGCCGCTTTCAGTGACTTAGGCCTTAGCACCGACACAGAGTAGACAGGTCAGATAGCACAAGCATCAGTTTTACATCAACCACCACAGGAGAAGGGCACTTTTAGAGACTTTGACCCCTGCAGCCACACGGAGGAGAGAGGTCCCACAGCAGAGATTCAGGCATTTATATCAGCCAGCACAGGAGAAGGCCGCTTTCTGTGACTTAGGCCTTAGCACCGACACAGAGGAGACAGGTCAGATAGCACAAGCATCAGTTTCACATCAACCACCACAGGAGAAGGGCACTTTTAGAGATTTTGACCCCTGCACCCAGAAAGAGGAGAGAGGTCCCACAGCAGAGATTCAGGCATTTATATCAGCCAGCACAGGAGAAGGCCGCTTTCAGTGACTTAGGCCTTAGCACCGACACAGAGGAGACAGGTCAGATAGCACAAGCATCAGTTTTACATCAACCACCACAGGAGAAGGGCACTTTTAGAGACTTTGACCCCTGCACCCAGAAAGAGAAGAGAGGTCCCACAGCAGAGATTCAGGCATTTATATCAGCCAGCACATGAGAAGGCCGCTTTCAGTGACTTAGGCCTTAGCACCGACACAGAGGAGACAGGTCAGATAGCACAAGCATCAGTTTCACATCAACCACCACAGGAGAAGGGCACTTTTAGAGACTTTGACCCCTGCACCCAGAAAGAGGAGAGAGGTCCCACAGCAGAGATTCAGGCATTTATATCAGCCAGCACATGAGAAGGCCGCTTTCAGTGACTTAGGCCTTAGCACCGACACAGAGGAGACAGGTCAGATAGCACAAGCATCAGTTTTACATCAACCACCACAGGAGAAGGGCACTTTTAGAGACTTTGACCCCTGCACCCAGAAAGAGGAGAGAGGTCCCACAGCAGAGATTCAGGCATTTATATCAGCCAGCACAGGAGAAGGCCGCTTTCAGTGACTTAGGCCTTAGCACCGACACAGAGAAGACAGGTCAGATAGCACAAGCATCAGTTTCACATCAACCACCACAGGAGAAGGGCACTTTTAGAGACTTTGACCACTGCACCCAGAAAGAGGAGAGAGGTCCCACAGCAGAGATTCAGGCATTTATAACAGCCAGCACAGGAGAAGGCCGCTTTCAGTGACTTAGGCCTTAGCACCGACACAGAGGAGACAGGTCAGATAGCACAAGCATCAGTTTTACATCAACCACCACAGGAGAAGGGCACTTTTAGAGACTTTGACCCCTGCAGCCACACGGAGGAGAGAGGTCCCACAGCAGAGATTCAGGCATTTATATCAGCCAGCACAGGAGAAGGCCGCTTTCAGTGACTTAGGCCTTAGCACCGACACAGAGGAGACAGGTCAGATAGCACAAGCATCAGTTTCACATCAACCACCACAGGAGAAGGGCACTTTTAGAGACTTTGACCCCTGCACCCAGAAAGAGAAGAGAGGTCCCACAGCAGAGATTCAGGCATTTATATCAGCCAGCACATGAGAAGGCCGCTTTCAGTGACTTAGGCCTTAGCACCGACACAGAGGAGACAGGTCAGATAGCACAAGCATCAGTTTTACATCAACCACCACAGGAGAAGGGCACTTTTAGAGACTTTGACCCCTGCACCCAGAAAGAGGAGAGAGGTCCCACAGCAGAGATTCAGGCATTTATATCAGCCAGCACAGGAGAAGGCCGCTTTCAGTGACTTAGGCCTTAGCACCGACACAGAGAAGACAGGTCAGATAGCACAAGCATCAGTTTCACATCAACCACCACAGGAGAAGGGCACTTTTAGAGACTTTGACCCCTGCACCCAGAAAGAGGAGAGAGGTCCCACAGCAGAGATTCAGGCATTTATATCAGCCAGCACATGAGAAGGCCGCTTTCAGTGACTTAGGCCTTAGCACCGACACAGAGGAGACAGGTCAGATAGCACAAGCATCAGTTTTACATCAACCACCACAGGAGAAGGGCACTTTTAGAGACTTTGACCCTGCACCCAGAAAGAGGAGAGAGGTCCCACAGCAGAGAATCAGGCATCATGTCAACCACCACAGGAGTAGGCCACCTTTTGTTTCTTTGACCCCTGCACCCAGAAAGAGGAGAGAGGTCCCACGGCAGAGAATAAGGCATTTCGATCACCCACCACAGGAGAAGGCCGCTTTCAGTGACTTTGGCCCCTGCACCCACACAAAGGAGACATGTCAGACAGCACAAGTATAACATTCATATCACCCAGCACAGGAGAAGAACACTTTCATGTACTTTGGCCCCGACACCCAGACAGAGGGATGGTTCATTCAACTCTGGGTTGCACCCCAAGATCCTACTTAATTTCAAAAATTGATTTTTCAATGAAGAAGTGGCCAGGAGTACAAGACAACATGGTTTAAGGCAGTTATTAAGGACTACTCTGCACAAGAGAGGGTCAGGTCTTGTGGGATCCATGCCTGGTACATTTTTATAAACGTCAGCTTGTCCACGTTGGCTGCGGACAGGAGGCTGCGTTTGTCAGTAATGACGCCCCCTGCCGTGCTGAATACACGTTCAGATAAAACGCTGGCCGCCGGGCAGGCCTGCACCTCCAAGGCATAACATGCTAATTCTGGCCACGTGGACAATTTGGAAACCCAGAAGTTGAATGGGGCTGAACCATCCGTCAGTACGTGGAGTTGTGTGCAGACGTACTGTTCAACCATGTTAGTGAAATGTTGCCTCCTGCTAACACGTTCCGTATCAGGTGGTGGGGCAGTTAGCTGTGGCTTGGAGACAAAACTTTTCCACATTTCTGCCATGCTAACCCTGCCCTCAGAGGAGCTGGCCGTGACACTGCTGCGTGGGCGACCTCTAGCTCCTCCTCTGCCTTGGCCTTGGCCTTCCACCTGTTCCCCTGTGACAGTTGGGAATCCTCTCAGGAGCGCGTCTACCAGTGTGCGCTTGTACTCGCGCATCTTCCTATCACGCTCCAGTGCAGGAAGTAAAGTGGGCACATTGTCTTTGTACCGTGGATCCAGCAGGGTGGCCACCCAGTAGTCAGCACACGTTAAAATGTGGGCAACTCTGCTGTCATTGCGCAGGCACTGCAGCATGTAATCGCTCATGTGTGCCAGGCTCCCCAGAGGTAAGGACAAGCTGTCCTCTGTGGGAGGCGTATCGTCATCATCCTCTGTATCCCCCCAGCCACGCACTTGGGATGTGCCTGCGCTGTGCTGGGTGCCACCCCGCTGTGAACCTGCTTCATCCTCATCCTCCTCCACCTCCTCCTCATCCTCCTCGTCCTCCAGTAGTGGTCCCTGTCTGGCCACATTTGTACCCGCCCTCTGCTGTTGCAAAAAACCTCCCTCTGAGCCACTTCTAACAGACTGGCCTGAAAGTGCTAAAAACGACCCGTCATCCTCCTCCTCCTCCTCCTGGCCCTGGCCCACCTCCTCTTCCATCATCGCCCTAAGCGTTTTCTCTAGGAGACATAGGATTGGTATCGTCACACTGATAACAGTGGCATCGCCACTGGCCATGTTGGTGGCATACTCTAAACAGCGCAACAGGGCACACAGGTCTCGCATGGAGGCCCAATCATTGGTGGTGAAGTGGTGCTGTTCCGCAGTGCGACTGACCCGTGCGTGCTGCAGCTGAAACTCCACTATGGCCTGCTGCTGCCTCTCCAGCATGTGCAAGGTGGAGTTCCACCGGGTGGGCACGTCGCATATTAGGTGGTGAGCGGGAAGGCCGAAGTTCCGCTGTAGCGCTGACAGGCGAGCAGCGGCAGGATGTAAACGCCGGAAGCGCGCACAGACGGCCCGCACTTTATGCAGCAGCTCTGACATGTCTGGGTAGTTGTGAATGAACTTTTGCACCACCAAATTCAGCACATGCGCCAGGCAAGGGATGTGCGTCAAACCGGCTAGTCCCAGAGCTGCCACGAGATTTCGCCCATTATCGCACACCACCAGGCCGGGCTTGAGGCCCACCGACAGCAACCACTGGTCGGTCTGTTGTTCAATACCCCGCCACAACTCCTGCGCGGTGTGGGGCCTGTCCCCCAAACATATGAGTTTCAGAATGGCCTGCTGACGTTTACCCCGGGCTGTGCTGAAGTTGGTGGTGAAGGTGTGTGGCTGACTGGATGAGCTGGTGGAAGCAGAGGAGGAGGAGGAGGAAGCCGAGTAGGAGGAGGAGGCTACAGGAGGCAAAGAATGATGCCCTGTGATCCTTGGCGGCGGAAGGACGTGCGCCAAGGAACTCTCCGCCTGGGGCCCAGCCGCCACTACATTTACTCAGTGTGCAGTTAGGGAGATATAGCGTCCCTGGCCGTGCTTACCGTTACTTACCTTGCCACAAATGGCGTTGCGCAGTGCACACTTGATTTTATCGGACACTTGCATGTGCAGGGAAGGCATGGCTGTCTTGGAGAAGTAGTGGCGGCTGGGAACCACATACTGCGGGACAGCCATGGCCATCAGCTGTTTGAAGCTGTCTGTGTCCACCAGCCGGAATGACAGCATTTCAAAGGCCAGTAGTTTAGAAATGCTGGAATTCAGGCCAAGGGCTCGAGGGTGACTAGGTGGGAATTTGCGCTTCCTCTCAAAGGTTTGAGAGATGGAGAGCTGAACGCTGCTGTGTGAAATAGTGGAGACGCTAGGTGACGGTGGCGGTGGTGGTGGTGGTGTCGGTGGCACATCCTCTGTTTGCTGCTCGGCAGGTGGCAACATTCCTCTCGAGGCGGAAGCCGAGGCAGCAGCGGTAGAGGAGCAGGGGAGCCTGAGCGGGTTCCTTGTTTTTAAGGTGTGTACTCCACTGCAGTTCATGCTTTGCATGTAGATGCCTGATCATGCAGGTGGTGCTCAGGTTAAGAACGTTAATGCCTCGCCTCAGGGTCTGATGGCACAGCGTGCAAACCACTCTGGTCTTGTCCTCAGCACATTTTTTGAAGAAGTGCCATGCCAGGGAACTCCTTGAAGATGCCTTTGGGGTGCTGGGTCCCTGTTGGCGCTGGCCAATAGCAGGCGAACTCTCTGGACGGCGGCTGTTCTGCTTTTGCCCCCTGCTCCCTCTTTGGCTTCGCTGTTGTCTCGGTCTCACCACTGCCTCTTCCTCTGAACTATTTAAGTCAGCGGCACGACCTTCAGTCCATGTGGGGTCTAAGACCTCATCGTCCTCTGCATCGTCTTCCACCCAGTCTTCCTCCCTGACCTCCTCCTGTTCAGTCTGCACACTGCAATAAGATGCGGCAGTGGGCACCAGTGTTTCGTCATCATCAGAGACTCGGTCACTCTGCTGTGGTGGTATTCCCATGTCCTCATCATCTGGATACATAAGTGGTTGTGCATCAGTGCATGGAATGTCTTCCACCGCTGGGGAAGGGCTAGATGGACGCCCCTGGAAAACCGTGGGAGCAGAGTCTTCAAACAGAATAAGAGACTACTGCATAACTTGAGGCTCAGCCAGTTTCCCTGATATGCATGGGGGTGATGTGACAGACTGATGGGCTTGGTTTTCAGGTGCCACCTGTGCGCTTTCCGCAGAAGACTGGGCGGAAGACAATGTGGTGAACGTGCTGGAAGCACTGTCGGCCAACCAATCGACTAATGCCTGTACCTGCTCAGGCCTTACCATCCTCATAACGGCATTGGGCCCCACCAAATATCGCTGTAAATTCTGCCGGCTACTTGAGGGAGTTGGTTCACTACTTTGTGTGCCTGCGGCCGAACGGCCACGTCCTCTGCCAGCAACAGAGGCTCCACGGACACCACCACGACCGCGTCCTCGTCCCTTAATAGAATGTTTCCTCATTGTTGCGATTCAACTCGCACCACAATAAAATATATTATTTTTTAGCCCCAAAATTCCCACACTGGAAGATATATTTCCTTTTTCCGGTATTAATTACAAGAAAACTGCTGCAAATTGGACACCAGAATTTTTAAAATGCTAGTTTTGGTACATAGATTCCCACACGGGGAGATATAATTCCTTTTTACAGGAGTGAAAACGTGAGGCCTACTGTTTCTGGTCTAACTAACACCAGATTGATTAAATTGGCCTTTTTTTCCCAAAAATTACAACACTGGACAATGTAATGCCTTTTTCCGGTATTAATTACAAGAAGACTGCTGCTAATTGGACACCAGAATTTTTAAAATGCTAGTTTGTGTACATAAATTCCCACACTGGAAGATATAATTCCTTTTTCTGGTATTAATTACAAGAAAACTGCTGCAAATTGGACACCAGAATTTTTAAAATGCTAGTTTTGGTACATAGAATCCCACACGGGGAGATATAATTCCTTTTTACAGGAGTGAAAACGTGAGGCCTACTGTTTCTGGTCTAACAAACACCAGATTGATTAAATTGGCCTTTTTTTCACCAAAATTACTACACTGGACAATAATGCCTTTTTGCGGTATTAATTACAAGAAGACTGCTGCTAATTGGACACCAGAATTTTTAAAATGCTAGTTTGTGTACATAAATTCCCACACTGGAATATATAATTCCTTTTTCCGGTATTAATTACAAGAAAACTCCTGCAAATTGGACACCAGAATTTTTAAAATGCTAGTTTTGGTACATAGAATCCCACACGGGGAGATATAATTCCTTTTTACAGGAGTGAAAACGTGAGGCCTACTGTTTCTGGTCTAACAAACACCAGATTGATTAAATTGGCCTTTTTTTCACCAAAATTACAACACTGGACAATAATGCCTTTTTGCGGTATTAATTACAAGAAGACTGCTGCTAATTGGACACCAGAATTTTTAAAATGCTAGTTTGTGTACATAAATTCCCACACTGGAAGATATATTTCCTTTTTCCGGTATTAATTACAAGAAAACTGCTGCAAATTGGACACCAGAATTTTTAAAATGCTAGTTTTGGTACATAGATTCCCACATGGGGAGATATAATTCCTTTTTACAGGAGTAAAAACCTGAGGCCTATTGTTTCTGGTCTAACAAACACCAGATTGATTAAGTTGGCCTTTTTTTCACCAAAATTACAACACTGGACAATAATGCCTTTTTGCGGTATTAATTACAAGAAGACTGCTGCTAATTGGACACCAGAATTTTTAAAATGCTAGTTTGTGTACATAAATTCCCACACTGGAATATAAAATTCCTTTTTCCGGTATTAATTACAAGAAAACTGCTGCAAATTGGACACCAGAATTTTTAATATGCTAGTTTTGGTACATAGATTCCCACACGGGGAGATATAATTCCTTTTTACAGGAGTAAAAACGTGCGGCCTACTGTTTCTGGTCTAACTAACACCAGATTGATTAAATTGGCCTTTTTTTCCCAAAAATTACAACACTGGACAATGTAATGCCTTTTTCCGGTATTAATTACAAGAAGACTGCTGCTAATTGGACACCAGAATTTTTAATATGCTAGTTTTGGTACATAGATTCCCACACGGGGAGATATAATTCCTTTTTACAGGAGTAAAAACGTGAGGCCTACTGTTTCTGGTGTAACTAACACCAGATTGATTAAATTGGCCTTTTTGCACCAAAATTACAACACTGGACAATGTAATGCCTTTTTCCGGTATTAATTCCTTTTTACAGGAGTAAAAACGTGAGGCCTACTGTTTCTGGTGTACCTAACACCAGATTGATTAAATTGGCCTTTTTTTCACCAAAATTACAACACTGGACAATGTAATGCCTTTTTCAGGTATTAATTACAAGAAAACTGCTGCAAAGTGGAGAACAGAATTTTTAAAATGCTAGTTTGTGTACATAAATTCCCACACTGGAAGATATAATTCCTTTTTCCGGTATTAATTACAAGAAAACTGCTGCAAATTGGACACCAGAATTTTTAATATGCTAGTTTTGGTACATAGCTTCCCACACGGGGAGATATAATTCCTTTTTACAGGAGTAAAAACGTGAGGCCTACTGTTTCAGGTGTAACTAACACCAGATTGATTAAATTGGCCTATTTTTTTCACCAAAATTACAACACTGGACAATGTAATGCCTTTTTGCGGTATTAATTACAAGAAGACTGCTGCTAATTGGACACCAGAATTTTTAAAATGCTAGTTTGTGTACATAAATTCCCACACTGGAAGATATAATTCCTTTTTCCGGTATTAATTACAAGAAAACTGCTGCAAATTGGACACCAGAATTTTTAATATGCTAGTTTTGGTACATAGAATCCCACACGGGGAGATATAATTCCTTTTTACAGGAGTAAAAACGTGAGGCCTACTGTTTCAGGTGTAACTAACACCAGATTGATTAAATTGGCCTTTTTTTCACCAAAATTACAACACTGGACAATGTAATGCCTTTTTGCGGTATTAATTACAAGAAGACTTTTGCTAATTTGTTTACCAGAATTTTTAATATGCTAGTTTTGGTACATAGCTTCCCACACGGGGAGATATAATTCCTTTTTACAGGAGTGAAAACGTGAGGCCTACTGTTTCTGGTGTAACTAACACCAGATTGATTAAATTGGCCTTTTTTCACCAAAATTACAACACTGGACAATGTAATGCCTTTTTGCGGTATTAATTCCTTTACAGAAGTAAAACGTGAGGCCTACTGTTTCTGGTCTAACTAACACCAGATTGATTAAATTGGCTAGTTTTTGCCCATAAATTACAACACTGGACAGATGTAATGCCTTTTTATGGTATTAATTACAAGAAGACTGCTGCTAATTGGACACCAGAATTTTTAAAATGCTAGTTTGTGTACATAAATTCCCACTCTGGAAGATATAATTCCTTTTCCGGTATTAATTACAAGAAAACTGCTGCAAATTGGACACCAGAATTTTTAATATGCTAGTTTTGGTACATAGAATCCCACACGGGGAGATATAATTCCTTTTTACAGGAGTAAAAACGTGAGGCCTACTGTTTCAGGTGTAACTAACACCAGATTGATTAAATTGGCCTTTTTTTCACCAAAATTACAACACTGGACAATGTAATGCCTTTTTGCGGTATTAATTACAAGAAGACTTTTGCTAATTTGTTTACCAGAATTTTTAATATGCTAGTTTTGGTACATAGCTTCCCACACGGGGAGATATAATTCCTTTTTACAGGAGTAAAAACGTGAGGCCTACTGTTTCTGGTCTAACAAACACCAGATAGATTAAATTGGCCTTTTTTTCACCAAAATTACAACACTGGACAATGTAATGCCTTTTTGCGGTATTAATTCCTTTTTACAGGAGTAAAGACGTGAGGCCTACTGTTTCTGGTGTAACTAACACCAGATTGATTAAATTGGCCTTTTTTTCACCAAAATTACAACACTGGACGATATAATGCCTTTTGCGGTATTAATTACAAGAGGACTGCTGGTATTTCAGAACACCGGAATTTTAAAAATGCTAGTTTTGCTAGATAAATTTCCCACACTGGGAGAAATATTGCCTAAGCCTTTTTATAGTATTAATTACAACAGGAGTGCTTCTTCTGGTCTAACACCAGAATAATGTTATTATTACGGTGAAAACTTTTTCTAATTTATATTTCTGGCACATAAAAAAATAATATATTTCTGGCTGACAGTATTGGACTCGGCTGTAGTGGCACTGGCTAGCCTAGCTGGAACAGCACATGCATGGTATTTGCTATCCAAGTGGGTTACTTTCAGTTTCACCACTGATATATTAAATGTCTTTGCAGTTAGTATGGGTGACACAAGCACAGCCAAACCCCTGATGTAGTATATCTATGAAAAAATCGACTATTACATGAGATTAATGGACTTTGTGGCAGCTTTTGCTGTAGCACCACAAGTCCCAAAATGGCCGCCGCCTATCAGCCCAGTAACATGTGCCAGAAAACGGTCTGCCCAGCCAGAAAAAAAATAGACTTTGACTGAGCAGCTGAATCGCTGTTGTTCTGATTCACAGGTGTAGATTTTACACTTCTTTGGAGCTTTGGTTTAGACTCTGTGGCAGCTTGTGCTGGCGCACCACAAGTCCCAAAATGGCCACCGCCGGTCAGCCCAGTTACATGTGCCAGTAAAAATCTCTCTGGCCAGTCTCAACAAAATAGTGACTTTCAGTGAACAGCTCAGCTGAGTTGTTCTGATGCACAGGTGTAGAAAGGTAGATCATTCAATCACTTCTTTATCCCTGCCTATCTCGCCCTCACAGAAGCTGCATCCTCTCCCTACACTAGTCAGAGCAGTGTGACGTGCGGTGCTACGTGACTCCAGCTTAAATAGAGGCTGGGTCACATGCTGCACTTGGCCAATCACAGCCATGCCATTAGTAGGCATGGCTGTGATGGGCTCTTAGGGCAAGAAGTAAAACGCTAGCTGATTGGCTGCTATGCAGCCCTTCAGAAAGCGGGAAGAAATCGACGAACACCGGACCCGAACCCGAACTTTTTTGAAAATGTCCGTGTTCGGGTCCGTGTCACGGACACCCCAAAATTTGATACGGACCCGAACGATTTTCGAACTGTTCGCTCAACACTATTCACAAATACAGTTTTTCACTGTTGTAAATTAAATGTAGGTATTTATACCGTGTATGTACAACTGCTTTGTGAAGCAGGAATTTTGCTATTTTCACTCAAAAAAAGGATAATGCACTATTTCTTAGCTGTAATGTGAATTCGGTATTTAGGCGATGCATTTCAAAATGCTTTGTGGATCAGGATTTCTACTTTTTTGTCAAAATACACTAATGCTGTCTTTTACAGCAGCAATGTAAAGTATGTGGTATTTCAGACTGTTTGGTGGGCAAGGAATACGTTTTTTCCCCCAAAATTACACGGATTCTCTATTTCACCGCAGAAATGTCAAATATATATTTTGGTGGTGTAAAATAGGCTTGATGGATCGGGATGACCACTTTTTTCTTAACTAAAATACACTGTTGCATTGATGAGTACATTGAAAATGCCGGGCCACATTACAGGAGAGCGCAGTGGGCCCATCCCCCCACCAGGCCCGGTCGCGGTCACACTTTCTGCGACCTGGATCGTTATGCCCCTGCAATCAAGTCTCCTTAAAGAGCTCATCAGCAGGGGTACCAGGTGTTCGAGCCCCACCAATCAAATATTAGTTACCTATCCTGAGGACAGGTCATCAGTATATAAAAGTCTGAAAACCCCTTTAATGCCCAGCTGAAGGTTGCCAGTTATTTGATTGTGATCAGACAGCAGAAAAGTAGTTTTGCATTGCAATTAGCCTCATATTTACCACCGTGTATACAGTATATTGGCTGCATAATATATGTTTTCCAGTTTTAGATGGCACAGAACCCTTAGGGTATAACTACACGGTCACATTTGCCGATGTAGTTTTGGAAGCCAAAAAACAGGAGTGAATTGAAAAAAAAGGTAAAGGGCCAGATTTATCATTACACTTCCATCTTACTCCAATTTCACATAAGTCCAAAGTCACTTTTGGCTCAGTCGGATTTATTAATGCTCATTTAATACTGTGATAAATGTGGTTTGATGGCAGCAGTTCATCCTTTAGTAAACGGCTTTACAAAAGTTGCTCATATTTACAACAGTAAAGTCGCATGTTCTATTAAAAAGTCGCATAAAATAAGCATGGTCCTCACTGGAGTGAAATTGGGACTTTTTTGCGACTTTTTTAAAAAGTCCCAATGATAAATCTGGAGTGAAACTCATTAACATGGCTAACCATGCCCATTTTTACAAAACTGGAGTGAGTGGTGTACACATGTAAAAAAAATCACGAAATTATGCGCAAATGAGTGTGAAAAGTCGCAAATGCCCTATTTTGGGACTTTTTGATGCCAAAATTCTGGAGTGAAGGTATGATAAATCATGGCCAAAGTCTTTTACACTTTCTCTTCCTTTATGACTCACCCCTGATTTTGACTTCCAAAACTACATATGGAAACAAGAATGTGTGATCGTACCCTTATAAAACTTTTTCCAATAAAAAATCTAGCCATTATGAAATTATTAACACACAGAGCACCAGATTTATCTCAGTGCTTCAGGCTGGATGATAAATTTGGTGCAGCGATAGGCATTTTTGTCTAACTCTATACCAGCTGTTGGTTGGCTTAATTTGAGACAGAATTGTACATCAGATTTCTGGTGCAATTTTGATGCCAAATGTCCCATTTTAAGACACCTCAAACAACATCCTCTTGTCATAAGCTGCACCCCTTTTCAGACTAAGCACAGAAACTTTATCTAAACCTAAACCAAATTGTGCCACTTTTTGGTGCACACACATTTGTAAATGTGGCCCAATGTGTTTTTGCTTATGGTGTTTCAGTGACTTTTTGTTTCTTTTAGGTTTGTGCCAATATGCAGTATGCTAATTTTTTCTGTCTTTCTTTTTTACCCCTAGGATTCAGCTTAGGTAGGGTAATGACTCTCATTAAAGAGACCAGCCCTGTATGGAGATTTACTGGAAGTGCTTCATGACCTATTGGCAATGCTCCATGGGAAAATGGGAAAGAGGTATGTCCCAATTAAAGAGAACAATCTTGCTAGCACAACTTTGTGGAAGTGGCTCCCCATGAGTCAAAAAGTCTGACTTTTTAACAAGCCTTGGGAAATAACAATGGAAAGTCAAAGCCAAGCAAAATGTCCATCTATAGACAGCTATTTTGGGGTGCTTGCCCCTCGTCCGTATGGAATAGGATTTTGGCTGGCTGAGAGTGATGCCTTGCTTGCAGCTATAGCACCCCAAAACAGCTGTCTATGGTTGGATATTAGGCTCGGCTGTTTTTCATTGTCATGCCCCAAGGCTTACTGAAAAGCAAGATGGTTCTCTTTCCTTGGGAGATATGTCTGTGCTCTGTTTTCCCATAGAGCATTGCCAATAAGCCTCTATACCATGGAGTGCTTTCAGTAAGTCTCCATATACAGCTGGTCTCTTTAAGGAGATTCAGAACCCTATCTAAGCTGAATACAAGGCATTGCACTCAGCCAGAATCCTACTCAGTATTGATGAGGGGCAAGCACCCCGAAACAGCTGTCTACGGCTGGATATCTAATATCTAGCTTGGCTATTTTGCTTTGCCATGTCCCAATGCTTGTTAAAAATGCAAATTGTAACTCAATGGGAGCCACTTGCACAAGGTGGCACTAGTCTAAAACCTCCGATTGCAGAGGACGGAGGTGCCATAAAGCCCAAGGGACTGCATCCGCAGCCACTGACATGAGCCCCAGCATCTTCATGAGAGTCCGGATGGAGACTCAACATGGGATAGAAAGGAACCTCGCCAGGTCCTGAATCCACGCTCTTCTTTCTGGGATCAACTGGAGGGACATCTCTAGAGAGTCGACCACGAATCCTAAGTAATGGATTGAAGACGATGGGCTCACATTCGACTTCTGCCAGTTGATGATCCATAATTGCGATATGAAGATGATGGGTAAGTATTGGAACTAAAGAGGCTAGAAGAAGCCAATCTTCCAAATAGGGAACAATGGTCAGTCCCTGAAGTTTCAGAGCTGCCACCACCAACACTACCACCTTGGTGAAGATAAGAGGGGCAGATGAGATTCCAAAAGGGAGGGAGGTAAACTGGAAGTGCCTGAGCACTCCTGAAATCTGGACCGCGATCCTGAGAAATTTCCGAGAAGGAAGGGTGGATCGGGATGTGGAGGTAAGCATCCTTGAGGTCCAGAGTAGCCATCACGTCTCCAGGGTTGAGGACGTGGCTGACTGACCTTATGGTTTCCATCCGGAACCTGGTTCTCCTTACAAATCGATTAGGAAATCTCAAATCTATGATCATCCGCAGATCTCCTGTTTCCTTGGGCACCAGGAATACTGGAGAAAAAATCCCTAACCCGCTCTCCTCTACTCCAGGGCTCCCTTGGAAATGTAGTCCTGAATATAGGACTCTAGGATCCTCTGTTTGGCAGGCAGAAAACTTCGAGTAGCGATGAACCTTTCTGGGGGGAGAGAAACGAGATCTATTAGAAAACCGGCAGAAACTATGCTTTGGACCCAGGAGTCTGAAATTTCCTGGGCCCATACATGTTTGCAGTGGGAAAGATGTCCCCCCACGGGAAGCTGGGGGAGGGGTACGGAAAATCCAGAGGTGTAACGACAGGGGCAGCAGGGTTTAACCGAGAGCCTCTGAGAGGCCCATAGTCAGGAGGGTTTTGCTTCCTTGGTGGGTCTGCGGGAGCGTCTCGAGGATCTTCGAGACTGCCCCCCCCCCAATCTCTACGTGCTCTGGCCTGCTGTACGGACTTGCCTCCGCGATCTTGCCTACTACGACCCCAAAAGGGCTGTTGGGGGAGACTCTTCCCTTTCTTATCAGAGAGTCCCTCCATAATCCTGTCTAACACCGAACCGAATAGGCGGTCCGGCTAGAAGGGGAGCCCACACAAATTGTATTTAGAAGCGGTATTCACATTCCAGGGTTTCAGCCATAAAGGTCTTCGGGCAGCCGACACTAAGGCCATTGTTTTGGCTGCCAACTTCAGTTGTATCTGGGACGTGTCACATAAGAAGTCCATGGCCAAATTAACCGATTTAAATGCGGCCAGGATATCGTCCCGGGAGACACTCTGGTCGATATCCGTTTGAATCTGATTCAACTTGGAGCGCAAAAAGGAAGTGACTTCTGTGGCTGCAATGGACGTTGAAGCCGAGGCATCGGCCGCCGAGTAGCTTCTTCTCAGGGTGCTCTCTGCCCTCCTATCGAGAGGGTCCTTCAGACTAGACCCATCGTCTGCAGGGACCAGAGTGCGCCTGGACAATTTGGCTATAGCCATGTCCACCTTGGGTGGCCATCGGGAACATCAATTTAAATTTTCTGAGGACTGGAGCTTTTTCCGGTTTCCTCCATTCTGTGCGCATCACAGAGAGAAGGGTCTCATCCGCCTTAAAGACACGCTGTGCCCGACCGGCGGGATCGGAGGACTCCCCTGTGTCAACATCATGGTCCCCTGACCTGATGGACTTCAATAACTTCTGCGTTTTTTCGGGTGGGAAAAAGCACAAAGTTGATTCTTCATCCTCTGAAGAAGATGACCCCACTGAGAAGGGGGTAAGTCTGTCAGCAGGGGCGGCAACTTCCATCGGAGTCTGGGGGGAACCGGTAGCCTCTCGTTCAGTAAACGCACTACCCCCTTGATAGAGTCGTCCACATACGTCTTCACCCACTGGTACATATCTTGCATAGTAGGTTCAGTGTTGGTGCGGGAACGACAACTGTCACAACTGGAGTAGGGGCAACTGTTGTCCAAGGGCGTGTTGCAGTCATAACAGGCCAGGTGTTTCCTCTTGGCCGACGACTTCCGCTGTTGATCTGACTCTCTAGGAGAAGCCATCACTGTAACGAAAGGATAGATTAAAACATCTGCAAAGCCCAACAACAGGACGTTAAAATGCAATAACGGTATGCCCACCAACACTGGAAAAAAACAGTGGCTGAAGATAAACAGTCAAAAGACAGAGAAAAACTCTCAGTCAAAAAGCGCTTGCGAACACTGGAGCTAGCTTGTCAAAGCAGCACAACGAGAGACAGAATGATGGGATCAGGGAGCTTAAAAGGGAAAAGCTCCGTCCAGGGGTGGGATTTCCTGTTTGAAAGCCATCCCCCTGAAGCATGACCCCTATAAAGCTTTTAGGTTTAAAATGACCTAACTTATATATATCTCTAATAAGAAATATAGTGCCCCTTCCATGTGAAATTCTCCGGCCGGCAGCTTTAGTTAGGGAAAACGCTGCCGGCCGGGAACGGAGAAACCGGAAGTGATGTCGCCGCAGGCAACGCGGCACTTCCGGACATGGCGGCAACATCCCCGCCAGCATCAGAGCGCTGGGAGGAGAGCGCCATAAGAAGGAATGGCACCGGATCACCCCGACAGGCAGGACCAGGTATGAGGGGGAAAAAAGAGCGCAAAAATAAGCGCAGCCAGCAAGAAAAAAAGGAGACAAAAATAAAAAATACAGCCTTCTGATCTCCCAAAGAGGGGGAGCACCTCGCCAGTCCACCTGTCCAAAGGACAGAAAAAAACACGGTGGGCTGGGGGGTGATCCCCTCCCTTTATGGGAGGTGGAGTTTGTTCATTGGTTTCTTTTGGGCTCATTAAAATTCCACCGGTCCTACCAGTCCACAGGGGCAGTTAACCCCATCTGTGCTGCTGGTAGGACGTAAGGGAATGTGTTTTATCGACCGAAATATATCACTTAAGGTTTTGCCACATATACCTGCAACAGTGAACTCTGAATATATTTTGTGTTTCTACCGAAATAAGTCACTAAAGGTTTTACCCCATATAACTGCAAAAGTGGATGCTGAATATATTTTGTTTTTGTACTGAAATAATAATAACTACTCAAGTGAAATGCGTATATATTTTTCATTCTGTACTGAAATAGGCCACTAAACTCACCACAAATAAATGCAACAGTGAAGTGTGTACATTTTTTTCCTTTTTGGACTGAAATAGGACACTGACCGCTTTCACCACATATAACTGCAGAAGTGAACTGAGAATATATTTTTCTTTTTGTACTGAAATACGTCACTAAACGCTCTCACTACATATAACTGCAGAAGGAAACTGCATATATATTTTTATTTTTGTAATGGAATACGCCATTGAACGCTTTCACCACATTTATCTGCAGAAAGAAGTGAACTGAGAACATATTTTTCTTTTTGTAATTAAATATGCCATTAACCGCTTTCAACACATAAAGCTGCAGAAGTGAACTGCGTATATATATATATTTTTTTGTACTGAAATACGCCACTAAATGCTTTTACCACATATAACTGCAGAAGTGAACTGCGTATATGTTTTTCTTTTTCCACAGATATACAGTAAGCCACTAAAGGCTTTTTAACATAGCACTTGCACCCCAAGAACAAATTGCTGGAATGACAGAGCTGTAAAATGGCTATTTGGATCCCCAAATTATCTTTCCCTGCACTTGTAAATCGCCTTTCTAGCACTGTCCCTAGAACGTTATGACTTCTCTCCCTGCACTAAGTTGTTGTGAAAAGATTCCTCCCTATTCTTTCTCTGCACTTATAAATCGCCTTTCTAGCACTGTCCCTAGAACCTTATGACTTCTCTCCCTGCACTAAGATGCTGCGAAATAATTCCTCCCTATTCTTTCTCTGCACTTATAAATCGTTTTTTCAGTTTTTTTTCACAATGAATTTTTCCAATTGCTGTCCTTAGCACCTTTTTACTGTCCCTACACTCATAATGCTGGAAAATGTCTGATTCTAAGATGGCCGCTGTTTTTATAGGGCTGTGACATCACAGGGCTGGATGGCTGCTGATTGGTTGCATCATGCATGTCAGTCTGGGTGACCCCGCCTTCCCATACTTCCTTTCTCCATGTTCTCACACGTGGAGCAGCCATTTTAGGAAAAATACGATTCGTTATCACTAAGCGTGAGGAATTTCGCATTCGCCGCAAATCAAATTTTTCCTGAAATTCGGATCGAATTCCACTTCGTCAGCATCGATTCACTGATCTCTAGTTAATATCTGCAATGTATCAGAAAATGAGACACTTCTCTATATTGAGATGGGATATTTTCCACTCTTATTTGCATCACAGCTTTGTGCTGCTTTTCTGCTGAAAGTGAAGTTCAATCCCAGTTTTGTTTTTTTCTTTTTTTTGCAGAGGCCAGCAGCTTTTCCTCCATAACTTTTGCGTAGTTTACTGCAGTCATTATTTTCTATCCTGACAAATGCAGTAGTTCTATTCCCATAGCATAGTGCTATCACCACCGGCCTGCACAGTAGGGATGACAGTCTTTGGAAAAAGTGCACGTTGGGTTCAGGCAAAGTGTAAATCCTTCTCTTTTAAGACAAACAGTTCAATTTAATTAAGGACAATTCAGTATTTGGAGGAGAATTTTCAAAATTTTCAGATGAAATTAACATTTATTCATTTACCAGCATTAACATACTGTAAGGAACATGCTAAAACAGAAACACCATTGATCGTGCCATAATTACCAGATGTATATACTGCATATATATAAAAATCTTTATACAAACATGTGCATACATACATTTACACACAAACGCACAGGGCTTAAAGTTTTTAAACCAACCATTTAGAAATTTCTTTGTTGCTGCATAAATTTGACGAAATCAAACAAATTTAGATTTGATCATTTATTTTTGATCATTTTATTTCATGGGGCCCAGTCAGTTCTAGTTAAATGAAAAGGCATTTGGTAATATATTTGAATGATAATGGAGTAATATTTAAGTATTTTCATTCTCTAAATTCCAAGAGAGCCCCTCTAAAATCACCTGGACAATCCAGAAGGTTATTAACAATGTTTTGTGGCCGGATGAGACCTAAATTGAACTTTTTTGTTTAAATGAGTAGCGCTATGTTGAGAGAAAGGAAAATGCTGCTTTCCATCATAAAAACTCATCACTTCTGTGACACATAGTGGTGGTAGTATCATTGTTGGACCTGTTTTGCTGCATCTGAGCCAGGATAGCAAGTCATCATTGGTGGAACAATGTGTTCTGAAGTACATCGGCAAAGAAAAAATGTCAGGACATCTATCTGTCCATGAGCGTAATCTCAAGAGAACTGGGTTCATGCTGCAAGACAACGGCCTGAGCACACAAGTCGATCTACCAATGAATGGCCAAGTCAAAGTCCTGACTAGAGATGAGTGAAGAGACTTTAGATGCTACATCCGAAGTCGCTTCGCTAAAAATTAGTTATAATACTGTACAGAGGATGAGCCGAATGTAGTTATTTACAAAGTCGCGGAAGACTTTGTTGAATAATTTGTTAATTGGTTATTACAGTAAAAAAACTTGGAACCGAACTCAGCTTCAGTTCCAAGGTACCACTCGGAACCAAAGACGAGTTAGGTTCCAAGTTTTGAAGTGGTTTTTCACTGTAATAATCAATTAACGAAGTTATTCAACGCAGTCTCGCATGACTTTGTGAATAACTTACTTTGGCTCGTTGGAGCCCATACATTCTAATACTGTATGGAGATGAATCTCCGTACAGTATTATGCCGAATTTTTTAGCAAAGCGGCTTCGGATGTAACATTCGAAGCTTGCTTTGCTCATCTCTAGTCCGGATCTATGCCCAATAGAAATGTTGAGGAAGGACCTGAAGCGAGCAGTTCATGGGAGGAGACCCACGAACACAACAGAGCTAAAGCTGTTTTGTATGGAGGAATGGTCTACAATTCCTTCAAGTCGATGTGCAGGACTCATCAACATTTACCGGAAAGGTTTAGTTGCAGCTATTGTCGCAAAAAAGGTTACACCAGATACTGAAAGCAAAGGTTAATCTGCATAAAACAAAGTTTCATCTATCTGAACGCGACCATATGAAAGGTGGAATTTGATTGGTCGCTAAGAGAAACTAAGCCACTTTTCTTTTACACCAGTTTGATAAATCTCCTCCACTGACCGTCTTGTCATAAACTTTATCACTGACAAGGACCTGTATTGGGTTTGATCTCTTGACTCTAAGCTACTTTTAATCTCACACTTTAAGGCAGAGATGATACATTTTGCATATCCTCATCTGACATGCTAAACTGTCTATTGCCGATAATACACCCGCTAAAAGTTGAAATTCAATTAATTCCCATTGTATGTCATTGCGCTGTTCAATGTCATCATGGAAAGTTTAATTTATCACCTTAATAACCAAACACAACATGATGCATGCTGAGGTAATTATCTGTTTAACTTCTCCAGCTGCCCGCTACAGATGTCTTTAATAGAATATTATGGAAAGCGTTATTATCTGTCTGTAGGAGGCGGATCTGGAACCAAATTAAATCAAATCCAGACAACGGGTTTTATTAATGATTTAACAACTTCAATGAGTCATATGATATGCGGTTATTGAGCTGCATCATTTCAGAGTCAAATCTGAAGCGAGTCTTCTGCAGACCTGGGGAAATAACTTTTACAGAGGCCAAATCAATGTTCAATGGAATGGACAGAGGAAGCCTCCAAATCAACAAGAGCAAAGTTGGATTTAGAAGGGGTGAGGAGAAGCCGATTGTCGGGAAGGAAGCATTGTTTCATGCACGCAGCGATCTCCTCCACAGTATGTGAACGAGGGATCACCATTGCTTGTCCTCATACAGCTGCATTGTTTCTAGGCAGCAGATCGCTATTTAGACTCCACCATCTGTTGACCTTTGCCCAGAAACTATAATTTACTTGCAAGCATGAACAACAGTTTCACCTGATGAACAAGGTATCCAACAATAAGCTGCAATGTGGGACTAGGGTTCCTTGGGCACTACCAGAGGAAATTATTCTCGGGGCCCATCCGCTATATTATCAATGATGTCTAAAAGTTTTTGACTCAAAGAGAATTTGCAAGTATTTAGAATAGTGATATACGGTATATTCATATTTTCGAATATGCTAGATTTTTTTTCATCTGAACCCATGATGTCTCCCTGCTTCTTGCTTGTGGGCCAATGAGAAGGCTGCAATGTCTTTGGCTGAACTTAGCAACATCCCTAGCAACCAATAGGAAAGTTGCCTACCCTTTTAGCATATAAGACCTCCCCAGCAGCCATTTTTTGCCTTTCTGAGAGAGACAGCAGTGTCATTGCTGTGCTCTGTGCTTTGCTGTGTCACATTACATTAGATAGTTCGTTAGTTAGCTCATATATATAATACAGATAGTTAGTGGGAGATAGCCAGTGTAGGTTAGATAGTGATATAGTGTAGCTGTTCCAGTGCAGGGTGTTAGGTAGTGTGATAGGTTCTGCTGTCCATACATACATGCTACAGACATAGTGCTGTGATGTCACAAGTTCACAACAATACTTAGTGCACCAATCAGTAATATGTAGTCAGACCTGCTAAAATGTGAAGTTGCACGTATTTCGCCAAAATATATTGCATCATTAATTGCCGATTTGAGCGATGGTGAATGTATCGGAGCACTCTATCTACATATAAAGCTATTGTAATGTTCTGCCGTGCCAACCATTTTCTGCCATCTCAGGAAACTTATAGCAGCTTGAAAAAGTAGCAATAGTGACCCACGCCTGTATTGCGTGGGCAATACACGCATATTACATTGCAGATATTCTCAATCAAGAAAATATTAGTGAATTCGCAAATATATGACAAATATTCTACCAAATATTCGAGAAATATCGCAAATTTGAATATTGCCCCTGCTGCTCATCACTAGTGGGAACATTCTAAATGCTGCAATGCCACCCCATGTGGTCAAGGGTCATACCCTTAGGCTACCTACACACTGGTGCAGGCTGTCTTGCAGAAATCCACACTGAAAACTGCACGTGTTACTTGCGTTTTTTGGTACGGATTTGATGCGGTTTTGCAGCTAGAGGCGTCATTTGGTCAAAACATTTGGGGCTTGAGCCCCTGATGTTTTATCCAGTACCCCAAATGTTATGCTGGCCTGGTAGCAATTTTTTTGGGTTATTCCCCACCCTCCTCATACTTGTTCCACTACTTGCGGGCTGCGTGGGCATGAGTTCAGTCACCTCGGTGCAGAATCCCATCCTGCGGCGAGTGATCCCGATAGACCCGCTGCTGTAGGTCATGAGTCTTGCAGGATTACGAGCCGCAGGACGGGATTGCGCACCATAGCGACTGAACTCATGCCTACGCAGCACGCAAGTAGCAGATCAGCGGAAGAAGTACAAGGGGGGTGGGGGAGGATGGTCTGTGGGGTTGCCCAGACGGCTAGGCCCTCCACAGTAGTTATTAACCCCTTGAAGAAATTTCTAATTGAAGAAATTTCTGCAACAAAATTGAAGAAATTTCTGCAACAAAATCTGCCATGTGCGAAGGAACACAAGAATGTTTGTATTCACTGAAAGCAATCACAGCTCTTATTAGAGTGCATCAGAAAGATGATTTGGTAATAGAGGAGGTGACTTATTCAGAACCTAATAAGCCAGGGCAGGGTAACTATCGAGAGAACACATCCATGCAATACATTGATATTCATTTAAAGGGGTGAATTCTCAGGATAGGCCATCAATATCTGATCAGTGGGGCCCGTCTCTCGACAACCTCTCTAGTCAGCTGTTTAAAGAAGCTTTGGTAAGATCTGTGGTCTCTTCATAGACCAGTGACATCACGTTCATAGGCCACGTGGCCTAATTGCAGCTCAATCCTATTCAAGTGAATAAGCCTGAGTTGCAATACCAAACACATCCATTATGCAGCATACAGCATTGTGCTTGGTAGGCTCGGAAGAAACTACCGCAGTCATCAAAGCACCGCAGCCTCTTCAAACAGTTGATCAGCCAAGGTGCCAGAAATCAGACCCCACTGATGACATATTGATGAGCTATCCTGAGGATAAGCCATTAATCTTGAACTTCAGAAAAGCCCCTTTAAAAGGGGATTGTGTAACGCTTTATTTACCGTGTGGTGGTGCTGCAAGGCAGGGGCGGACTAGCCATAGACCCTACAGGGAATGTTTTGGGTGGGCCGAAGCCTATAGAGCCATCAGAGCCCTCCTCACTGCCGCTGGCCTGGTACATACTTATGGGGGAACTATAGGGATCATTACTAGAGGAAGTCCAGGCAGCATGCTGAAGGTAGGGCTGGCTTAGTGTTGTGGCCCACATCTCACTACCTAAGCCCCCTGCTCCATATCCATACTAAAGACAATTGGAAGAGAAGGAGGACAGAACATTAATGATGGCCACCACAAAGGGGCAGCTTCTGGGGAAGTATTTTGTTCTGCACTGTGGTATTTGGTTCTGTGGGATGGTACTCTGTGCTGCACTACGGCATTACTGACCCTGACAACTTGTATTGGTCCCATCTACTTGTGGTGCCCTACCTTTTGTCAATTTGGACCCACCTACAACATTGGGGCCACTTTAAGTTTTTTTTTTCCAGGGCCACTTTCAGTTCCCAGGGGGATGGAACACTTGTTGCTCGGTTCCTCCAAAGATGACACTTCTCTCATTGTGCAACCCTTTATGCTGGGTTTACGTAAACCCCTTAAAATATCCATTTTACAGACATTATAAAAATTTCATCCTCACAGAACAGAACATTCCTATAAGTACTGACAAGTTTACAGTTTTCAGACATGTATAAGCTGTTTTCTCGTGCATATGATATTTAGGACAAATGAAATGATTTTTCCGGATACCATATCTACATTTTTTATTGTCACTTATGTTATAAAATTCATTGCCATTGTCATCACTTGATGATGTTTTCTGCTCCAGTGTCCCATCACAATGATAATTAGCTGTCAGTAACTTCAGCTTCACCTGTAATTACTTGACAATAATATATTTGCGAAAGCAGCGGCTGTATTATGAGCAGCTAACTGTAGTCTATGAATGGCACATGACGATATGGCTTATCATTGGGAATAACTGGCAGCATGGTGGATGTGCCTCAGTAGGTTACAAATGTTAAAATAAATTTACATCTTACAGCAACTGCACTCACACAATTACCATAAAAACTTGCGTGAACGTACTATGGAGTTTAAAGGGATTTTCCAACAGTTATTTACTGATAACCTATACCCTGGATAGGTCATCAGTACCTGATCGTGGGGGCTTGACACCCGGGACCCCTGCTGATCAGCTGTTTGAGAAGGCACGGTTCTCACAGTAGCTCCTTGGACTTCTCTCTGTTCACTAAGCACAGCGGCGTACGTTGTATAGCGGTAGTGCTTGGTATCGCGCTCAGCCCCATTTACTTCAAAGCCACATGACCGATGAACCTGATCTCGCACTGCCTAGGAAAAGCTAGAAAAGGCTGTGCCGCTACTGCAAGCACTGATGTCTTCTCAAACAACTGATCAGCAGAGGTCTCGTGTGTCGGACTCCTACAGATCAGGGTGGGACTGGTGTGCCTGGTGCCCACCCGTAACATTTATTTTAGGTGCCCACCGTACGGGTACATTCAAATATAATAAATAATCTAACAAGTTTTTTTATATGAACATAAGCTGGTTGAGGTGCTGTACACTGAATATTTGTATGTAGTGCAGTAAGTTTACTGTGTTATGTGCCACTTGTGCAGGGGGTGGGAGACCAGGGGCCCACCTTGCTCAGGGGCCCACCGGGGGATTCACCTGTACCACTGTGGGCCAGTCTGAACCTGGATCAAATACTAATATGAAGATAGGTCATAGCTAAAAAAAAAAACTCTTTGTAAAAAAAAATGAGGCATGAATCGTAAGGTTTTTCACACTGCACTGGCTGAGGCAGATGAAAAGATCTGCCCTTGCTCACAGTCCCCCATCATGCCACTGCAACTGTTTGCCTACCTACTGTTGAATACCGGTTAGCTGCTGCCGCCACAGCCCCCAGTCCCTGCTAGTCCACCCACTGCCACTTCCATTACCCCTGCTGCCACTACCATTACCGCTGCACAGCCAGCAATACTACTACTAGTGCCCCTAGATACGCCTTGTCTGTTCCATGCTGTGCTAATATTGCTGCCGCCCAGGCTCAGACTGGGCCACAGGGGTACAGGTGAATCACCCGGGGGGGCCCTGAGCAAGGTGCGCCCCTAGTCTCCCACCCCCTGCACAAGTGGCACATAACACAGTAGACATTCAAAGTACTGCACCTCAACTACCATAGTTATTCAACGAAGTCATGCGCGACTTCGTGAATAACTGACTTTGGCTCATCAGAGCCCATACATTTTAATACTGTATGGAGACCAGTGGTGTAGCCATCAGGGAAGCAGGGGAAGCGCCTGCTTCAGGGCCCGAGCTTAGAAGGGGCCCCCAAAGCAGTACTGAATGTTTTTATTAGATCTATAGGCTTCCTCCCTCTGAAGGTCCTTGCTCAGTGAGGAGGAAAGAGTACAATTGCTGTCTCCTCATCCTATGGCCGCTCTGGGATCCACACTACTGGCACACCACTTGCTAGTACTGCTTTTTGTTTTCTATTGGCTGGCAGCTTACTATAACACTTGCTGCCAGCCAATAGCAGAGCGTCATGGGATCAAGCCCCACCCCCAGCACAAAGCTAGTGTAGAACAGGCTGGTTGCCCCTTCACACATAGCTCTATAATGCCTGTCCCCTCCTCTGTGTCCTGTTCTCTGACCCCCCCACCCCCAATAATAGGTTACTGATTAACCCCTCCAATGGTGTCCCTGGATGACACAGAGGGGTGATGGCACCTACTTCTCCAGGCTGCCTGTGAGGACCAGGCGTCAGCTGTCTACAGGAAAGGTAAGTGTCTGTGTGTATAAATAGGTGTAAAACTATGTTCAGGTGTGTGTGTGTGTGTGTGTGTGCATATATATATATTTATTTATATATGTCATGAGCTCATGTATAAGTGCATCCATGTATGTGTTGACTGTCTGAGTGCATCTATGTATGTGGTGAGCGCAAGTATGAGTGTGTCCATGTATGTGGTAAACGCATGTATGAGTGTGTCCATGTATGTGGTGAGCACATCTATGAGTGTGTCCATGTATGTGGTAAACGCATGTATGAGTGTGTCCATGTATGTGGTGAGCACATGTATGAGTGTGTCCATGTATGTGGTGAGCACATGTATGAGTGTGTCCATGTATGTGGTGAGTGCATGTATGAGTGTGTCCATGTATGTGGTGAGCGCAAGTATGAGTGTGTCCATGTATGTGGTGAGCGCAAGTATGAGTGTGTCGTTGTATGTGGTGAACGCATGTATGAGTGTGTCCATGTATGTGGTGAGCGCATGTATGAGTCTGTCCATGTATGTGGTGAGCGCATGTATGAGTGTGTCCATGAATGTGGTGAACGCATGTATGAGTGTGTCCATGTATGTGGTGAGCGCAAGTATGAGTGTGTCCATGTATGTGGTGAGCGCATGTATGAGGGTGTCCATGTATGTGGTAAACGCATGTTTGAGTGTGTCCATGTATGTGGTGAGCGCATGTATGAGTGTTTCCATGTATGTGGTGAGCGCAAGTATGAGTGTGTCCATGTATGTGATGAACGCACGTATGAGTGTGTCTATGAATGTGGTGAGCGCAAGTATGAGTGTGTCCATGTATGTGGTGAGCGCATGTATGAGTGTGTCCATGAATGTGGCGAGCGCATGTATGAATGTGTCCATGTATGTGGTGAGCGCAAGTATGAGTGTGTCCATGCATGCGGTAAGCGCATGTATGAGTGTGTCCATGTATGTGGTGAACGAATGTATGAGTGTGTCCATGATTATGGTGAGCACAAGTATGAGTGTGTCCATGTATGTGGTGAGCGCATGTATGAATATGTCCATGTATGTGGTGAGCGCATGTATGAGTGTGTCCATGACTGTGGTGAGCGCATGTGGTGGACACACTCAAACTTACGCTCACCACATACATGAACACACTGATACTTGCACTCATACGTGTCCATGTATGTGGTGAGCGCATGTATGAGTGTGTCCATGTATGTGGTGAACGAATGTATGAGTGTGTCCATGTATGTGGTGAGCGCAAGTATGAGTGTGTC
This sequence comes from Bufotes viridis, assembly GCA_033119425.1. Taxonomy (NCBI): domain Eukaryota; kingdom Metazoa; phylum Chordata; class Amphibia; order Anura; family Bufonidae; genus Bufotes; species Bufotes viridis. The sequence continues at coordinate 33,630,076 of CM065594.1, read as the reverse complement.
CATGTATGTGGTGAACACATGTATGAGTGTGTCCATGTATGTGGTGAGCGCATGTATGAGTGGGTCCATGTATGTGGTGAACGCATGTATGAGTGTGTCCATGTATGTGGTGAGCGCATGTATCAGTGCGTCCATGTATGTGGTGAGTACGCGTTTTGCACGCGCAGGAGAAAAATCGGCACTTTTGGTACCCAGACCCGAACCTGCACTTCTTCACAGAAGTGCATGTTTGGGTCAGAAATTCTCCCGCTGGTATTATTTCACATTATAACATAGTTATAATGTAAAATAATACCCTTGAACATCTTCCTAATGTTTAAACCGGTGCAGAATGGGTTAAAAATAATAAACTAATAATACACCTGGTCCATTTGATCGCGAAGCTCGGCATCCTCTCGTTAGCTTGCTAGTAGAAAGGACCTGTGATGATGTCACAAGGTCACATGGCCCAATCACATGCTCCATCACTACAGTGATGGAGCATGTGATTGGGCCATGTGATGCTGTGACATCATCACAGGTCCTTTTCCTACTAGCAAGCTAACGGAGAGGATGCCGGGCTTCGCAATCAAATGGACCAGGTAAGTTATTATTAGTTTATTATTTTTAACCCATTCTGCACCGGTTTAAACATTAGGAAGATGGTCAAGGGTATTATTTTACATTATAACTATGTTATAATGTGAAATAATACAGAACCGGTTACACATCCCGATGGTTGCATAGCAACCATGCGGGAACATCGCAAAGCATCCGCACTTGCTTGCGGATGCTTGCGATTTTCCCGCAGCCCCATTCACTTCTATGGGGCCTGCGTTCCGCTAAAAACGCAGACGATAGAGCATGCTGCGATTTTCACGCATCGCAAAAGTGATGCGTGAAAATCAACTGTCATGTGCACAGCCCCATAGAAGTGAATGGGTCCGGATTCAGTGCGGGTGCAATGCGTTCACATCACGCATTGCACCCGCGCGGAAAACTCGCCCGTGTGAAAGGGGCCTTAGATGTAGCATCTGAAGCTCGCTTTGCTCATCACTAGTAGGGACTATCATGATCTGACTGAACCATACTAGACACAAAGGGGATGTGGTTTTCAATTGCTATGCTAACACCCCTTGTGGCCTATCTGTAAGTGGAGTGAAACCACTGTGAGAAGTTTGTGGTAGGGTATGAATGTTATGGTGCTTGAGGTGTGTCTCTTGTAGAAAGCAAATATCACATTTAACCTTCCTCAAGTGAGTAATGACCTGTGAATGTTTCTGTGGAATGATGAAACCCCTGACATTACAAGAAGTGATATTTACAATTGCCATAATGATGACTTACATTACCCAGACAGCAATATTGTGGGAATATCCAAGACATGGTCAGGACAGTAACCAAGATCAAAACTGTAAACTGAAAAACCTGGAATAAATGAGTTAGGGTACTTTTACACTTGCGGCAGGACGGATCCGGCAGGCTATTTAGCCTGCCGGATCCGTCCTACCGTAGTGCCTGCGCACTGCCGTGCTGCCCCTCTGTCTCCATTGACTATAATGGGGCGGGGGCGGAGCTACGGCGCAGCATGGCAGTGCACGGCCAGAGATCGCCGGACTAAAAGTCCTGCATGTCCGACCTTTCAGTCCAGCGATCTTTGCCATGCACTGCTGTGCTGCGCCGTAGCTCTGCCCCCCACCCCATTATAGTCAATGGGGACGGAGCGGCAACACGGCAGTGCACGGGCACTTTCGGCAGGACGGATCCGGCACGCTAAATAGCCTGCCGGATCTGTCCTGTCACAAGTGTAAAAGTACCCTTAGGCCTCACAGCACGGATATGTTTGGGGACAGAGAATAAGGAAGATAAGACATTCTAAGCTGACACCACACACCCATGTGCTTCATTGATGTATAGTCATAATTTGCAAATAGAGCATGTTTGAGTGGAGAAAACAGGGGTAAAGAAGTAATAAGCTTTAAAGGAGAAACATATATGGAAATAAGAATCTAGTACGCCTCACTGATATTAAGAAGCTGACCAAACCAAACCTTCCCAGGATTAAGGGGCCCTGAAATAATATAGGTCTCACCACGCCAGTCCCTAGGAATATAGTCATATTTGTAGTAAGACGCTGCAGTGATAAACTCATTTGTCCTTGGAAGTGGTAGCCTCTTACCCTGGGTTCAGACCTGAGCGTTGTAAAAACGCGCGTTTTAGTCGAGCGTATTTCAGCGCGATTTTGCAAATACTACCACTACTGTGGTGTCAATCACAAAACGCGCGACAAACACCCCAAAAAAAGCTTAAGTACTTGCTTATGCGTCGGGCGTTTTACAGCTCGTTCAAACGCGCTGTAAAACGCTCAAGTGAGAACTAGGGCCATAGGAAAGCATTGGTTTTCATGTGTTGAGCGTTTTACAGCGCGTTTGAACGCGCTGTAAAACGCTCAGGTGTGAACTTAGGGTTAGGGTAACAGAGAGTATAGAAAGAATAGGGTCTCCATTGACGCTTTAGCTCGATTCATAGTCATATGTACATGCTGGCGTAGATTTCAGTTACTTTCTATAACCCCTTTAGACTACGGCTTATCATTTCCACCCCATGTGAAGGTTCACTACACATAGCTCTATCAAAATTGGTTATAGTCAGGAGATTTACTTTAATACCGTATTATGACCGACAGATACAAAGAAAATGATATTGCAGACCAAAATCGGTATTAAGTGTAATTTTCCATATTATCCCTCTGAAGTCTTTGAATGTTAATAGTGCAGAAGACAATGGAGAATTCTGCCATTCAGCGGGGAAATAATATTGTCCAGAATATCTGTTCAGAGGAGTGAAGTCTGTATTCCATAGAATGAATTTGTTATTCACTGGAAAACCAAATTTAACTAGGAGTAGAGCAACCACAAGTGACCTCTAGAAATAATGTCCCTTAGTAGATGAGATTTAATTTCCATAATGTCTATTTAGACATGTCGTAGGTGGTAAATGAGCGATTTTATCTATTATACACTGAGAGAAGCCCTCTGAGAACATTACTTATGGTAATGGAGGGACGCATTTACACACCTTGAAACAAACATGCTACTTACAGTTCCTTTTAGAGAAGGTACAACATAAAATTACAGCCCCCTTCATTTAATGCTGAGCGTATGACTCCAGATGAGAGTGAACATAATAATGAGCCCCATTATTTCAGAGCTTTCTTGTGATATTACAGGAGGATATGGAAGGATGTGATAGCTGTAATTATACCATTCTGAGAAGACAAAAACTTTATAATTCCATTTTCTATATACCTAGTGTATTACAGTGACTTCTGAGTCCCGGGAAAAAATAGGCTTAACATGACTTTGAAGCGTAAATGTTTACTAAACTAAGATAAAAATAAATATCTATCTATCATATATGCAGAATATAACATACAAAGTAAAGTAACAGTTACCAAGTTCGTGAACAAATGAGCCAGCTCCCCATCGACCATTTTAAACATGGCACCAGGCCAATGCCCATCTGATACAAAGAGATAGTACTAGCAAGACAAATCTTACCCTGATAATGTCTTTAATCATGGAGCTAAGCTCTTTGTTTCATAGCTAGATGTTTTCTAGCCTCTTAGTCTCTCCTAAACATCTTCAGTGTACAGCACGCATGTACAGTTACTTTGGACCTCAGGAATGCGGCGAGGTACCAGTTAGCACTAACCAACTTCATTACAAGGAATTAAAGACAATAGGGGCATATCGCTAGGATATGCTCCCATTGTCTAATAGGTGCAGGTCCCAGAGGAGAATGGAGTGTAGAGATTGGTGGCTGGATGACCCCGGGTTTCCCAGGGTCTGGCCACTGCAAAGCGCTCTTCCCATACAAGTGAATGGGAGCGCACCATGCTTATGTGGCCACAGCTCCCATCCATTTCTATGGCGCCGACGAAAATAGCCGAGCCAGTGTTCGGCTATTTTCGGCGGTCCCATAGAAATGAATGGCGGCTGCATATACATAGTGCGCCCTCCACCACCGTTTCCTGCTCTGTTTTCGGTGTAGGTGCAGGTTCCAGAGGTGGACGCCACACCTATCAGACAATGGGGACATATCTTAGCGATATGCCCCCATTGTCTGTGATGGGAATAACCCTTTAAGGGGGGAAGAATCACTAAATACCTTGCTACACACCTAATATCCATTGACTTAAAAGGAGATTTCCAGGATAACTATAGTTTTTAACAGAGATACTCATATAGTTGCTTACCTCCTTTTACTTTTCTCAATTTGGACTCTCCTGAACTCATTTTCACCATGTAAACCAATCCCACTGGTTGTTTCAATCCTGTATGTAGCACTTCCTATTGCTGTATCCCACCAAACTTATGATGCACTTCTGCTTTCTCTGCCACAGCCCCAGCTAATTTATCGCTGCTTCCGAAAATATCTCAGCTATTAAAATATAAAAATATTTTCCGTGCACATTGTACACAATAACGAAAACAAACAAACAAACAAAAAAAAAACATGTGGTTTGCCATTTTTTGGTCACCTTATCCCCCCAAAAAAATTGAATAAACAGTACTCAAAAAGTTGTATGGACCCCAAAAATGGTACCAACAAAAACTACAATTCGTCCTCATACAGCTCAGTGGACGGTAATATAAAAAAAAGTTATGTCTGTCAGAAAATGGTGATGCAAAGATAGTTTTTTGATTATTTTAAAGGTTTTTATTTTTTTAAAAGTAGTAAAAAAAAAATGTCATTTTTAGTGAACACCATAATATCAAATCCCAAAAAACCTTGTCGGAATTGTTTTTTTTTTTTTTTTCCAATTTAACACCGCAAAGATAGTTTTTTCCTGTTTTCCAAGACATGGTAAATTAAATGATGCCATTACAGAATACAACTTATCCTGCAAAAAATAAGCCCTACTATAGCTACATGATTAGAGAATAAAAAAAACTTATGGCCATTAGAACGCAGGGAGGAAAAAAACAAAAATGCAAAAAACAAAAATGGGCCCAGTACTTAGGAAGTTAATGATGGCACAGATTTAAATGACAAGCTTCCGTGTAGCATTTATCAAAGTTTTAGACAGAGCCTTTTATTAGGCTTACGGTTAGGTTAGAGGCTACCTAGGAAAGAAATACATGCTACATTTATATATTCATGGCCTTCTGTATCCTCAGGATATCAGATTAGTGGGAGTACGACTCCACTCTTCAGCTGGTCAGTTGTTTGAAGGGGCCACAGCACTCATGCAAACTTTGCAGCCTCTTTATTGGTCACATTAGACTTTCTACCTGCACAACATCTACCTAAACCTAAAGTCTTGCTGCTTTGTCCAGTTCAAATAAATAGAATGAAGCTGCAATACCCTGCACCACCACTACTAAGTAGACGGCGCACAGGTAGATGTCCTGATGTAAACAGTGAAGAGGACACAGTGCTCTCATGACCCCTTTTGTTGGGGGTGCTGTCATTTAGGCTACACCAGTCTGATTAATGACCTATCCTGAGGGTGGACTATCAATATTCCAATCCCGGGAGAATTCCATTAAGTCTTGAGTTTGGTTCCAGAATGAGCACGCAGCATCATAATTGCTATATCACATACAACCAATGTGCCTATAGGATATTTGTGTATAAAATATAATATACAATATATAATGGTACAGTAGAGACCCTATTGAACTGTATTACAGCCTTAGGATGGCTCTGCACAAAACCAATGAATGATTTTTCCAGTACATATGAAATTGAAATAATAAATAAAGCAACTTTTCAAAAAGTCTTGATTAAAACACATCCCACCATGGTGAGCATGCTGCTGCTATGTGGTGCTATGTACAGGAGGTTGATACAGCTGCTGCTCCATGGTCATACAATGCAAACAAGTGCTGTGTACAGTCTGATCCTGGAGTTCTGAATTACTTACCATCTCTTTGTTAATCTATCAGAGAGTAAAGCAGAGGCATCTGTGGTCAGGAGGGTCAGTATTAATCATGCTGAAAATCCCTGAGGGGACGACGGAAGTGCATTTTCTTAGAAAAATAGCATGCACATCTATGATAGAGGGAAGCCGCAAAGAGTTGAGCGTTGAGAAAAGGGAAAGGGAGAAATTACCTTCAAGGAAAAAACCACTGAGCTCTGAACTTGCAGTTTTACAAGCAGGTATGTCAAATCAAAGCAGCATGAAGCAATGTGGAACTCAACCACCAAAATATTCCTGCAAAAAAAGATGAATATCTTACAATATTTTTGCACATACACTTGAACACACTAAGGCTAGGTTTACATTATGCTTACATTTTCATTTTTCCGTGCCTAGATTGGAAAATATAGCACTAGATCCATCACAAAACAGACACCAATGTTGACTAATGGACCCCATTGACTATAATGGGATATACTGGCTTTCTGTCATGGAGTCTATTAATTTACTTTTTTGATGGAATCTGATGAGAATTAGCATTGAGCAAAGGAAAGCATTCAAAGCGGAATTCGGTCCAAAGTTTAGGAAAACTTTGATTCCAAATTTCCTCGAGCTTCATGTATCGAATCAGTCTTTCATAAAATGGTAGTTGCATGTGTTATAAAGTGAAAGTAAGAAGCCCAAGAACACGAGATCCCCCATAATGCCATGCAGCCAGTCCAGCAATAGCCATCCCCTGTGATGTTACAGCCCTTTAAAAGCTTCATCCAGTGCAGTCTTCGCCATTGTCCTGTGAGCTGAGCATAGGGAGAGACATGGCAAGCGCTCATGCACTAGGGACAGCGTTGCTGAAAGCGATTAATAGAAGAATATTGAAGAGGGAGAGTGTCGGGAGAATACAGGGACACTGCAGGGAGACATGTGCTGCATCAGTTTTAATTATTTATTCCTTTATTCCTTATTTATTCCTAAATCAGCCATAAAATAAGATATGTTATTCAATACCAATAAGATGGAAGCCTTTATTATTCTTGTGCCAGCATAAGACAGAGTTCCGACTAAGCAAATATATATTTTCACTCACAAGTGCATAGCCATAAGGCAAACAAGGTGGGTTAAAAGATGGCTACATAATACATCATAAACTGATAGCAAAAAGTAAGAAAAGGGGCTCATTCCAAAGACATGGAATGAAGGAAGCTCTTAGCGCACATTTTTGATCAAAAGTATGTCGGGCCCAAGTACCACGTCACGGCGGCTTCCGCACAAGGGTCCCTAACATTACAGATACTGCCTTTCATGGACTTACCAGTCTCCTTTCATTCAGGGCACTGCAGGAACCAGCTAAATTGCTTTTGTGCTGAGAAGTCCCAGGTACTTGGGCATTGCTCAGTCCAAAAGAGGCGCCACCCTCAATATATACTATAAGACAGAGTTACTAAACAAATATATATCTACACTCACAAGTGCATAGCCATAAGGCAAACAAGGTTGGTTAAAAAATGGCTGCACAATACAGTACACCATAAACTGATAGCAAAAAATGATAAAAGGGGCTGAGCATCGCCCAAGTACCTGGGACTTCTCAGCACAAAAGCAATTTAGCTGGTTCCTGCAGTGCCCTGAATGAAAGGAGACTGGTAAGTCAATGAGAGGCAGTATCTGTAATGTTAGGGACTCTTGTGCGGAAGCCGCCGTGATGTGGTACTTGGGCCCGACATACTTTTGATCAAAAATGTGCGCTAAGAGCTTCCATCATTGCATGTCTTTGGAATGAGCCCCTTTTCTTATTTTTTGCTATCAGTTTATGATGTATTGTGCTGCCATCTTTTAACCAATCTTGTGCCAGCATGCCAACTTATACCATCCAGTCTGCACCCCTTAGGGGGGGCCAGGTCTTTTGCTGTCTTTACATCTTCTAAATCAGGCATCCTCAAACTGCGGCCCTCCAGCTGTTGTAAAACTACAACTCCCACAATGCCCTGCTGTAGGCTGATACCTGTAGCCTGTTCGGGCATGCTGGGAGTTGTAGTTTTGCAACAGCTGGAGGGCCGCAGTTTGAGGATGCCTGTTCTAAATCATCCTTCTTGGTCTCCATGTCCTGGAAAAGTCAGCAAGATGCAGAGAGAGGAGGAGCTGGATGTTCCTGATGACATATTCTCATTGATATTAGATAATGTGGAAAAGGAGGAAAAGCTGTAGGGCAAGAGAGTGCTGGAGTTGGAGAAGTGGGTATGCCAGAGCTGATTAATATTCTGTGTTTACTGTCAACCTGTAAGAGATTGCCGGCCAGAACAGCAATAATATGCATATTGTGCCCCCACCTAACCAGACAAGCCCCATACCAGCAACAGCCCCTGTTTAAAGGGGCATTAAAGGTGCCATGCGGCCATTAACAATGAAGATTGACTATAAAGTGCGGTCTTCATTATTACATGAAAGGCAGGCTAATTAGCCACGCAGTTCTTCACCACATCATGGCCACAACCTACCCGCAACATGAGCTTTCAATGTGGCCGTACACTAAGGCAGAGTGGTCTGGGTATACCCGATTGAAAGTATTTCGTGATTAATTAATTCGGAATAAATCAAACTTCTTGGCGGACTTCGGCGAAGTTGCCAAATAGAATTTTTCAAAACTTCACTCATCTCTAATGAGAATTCTAATGGATCTTTTGATAAGGATGTTAACCTAGCATAAGGGAAGTTCCAACCAAAATACGCAATCAGGATGAAATAGTGCAGTCATTTGATTAGTTCTCTGCCTAGACCTTGTCTTTTCTAAATATCGGAACCATGGCAAAGGGTGCGTGCCATGATTTAAAGTTATCCCCTTTCCCTTTCTAACAAAGCGCAAACCATCCCTGTACCTCACACGGATTCAGAGATCTCCCCATGTATTGCTTCAATTGCTCTAGTAAATTGTCTGGCAGTGCAGTTCACCTGTCCTTTTTGATGCAGCTCTCTCCCTATCACAGCTCAGGGGCATGTCCTTTCTGTTGCAGCTCTCATTAACACAACTAGGGGGGTCCTTTCTGCTGCACCTCTCTCCCTATAATTGTCTAAGCTTCTAACAGTAGCTTCATTCAAGCCAGCTGGTGACAGTTGGATGATGAAACTGAGCATGTGCCTCCACATCGGCAAGGTCGACAGAGAAATAAGGAAAAGAACAAACAGCAGGTGGTGCTATACATTTTACTCAAAAACTCAGTGCCTGTACAAAAAATTCAATTGCATGCAGTTACAAAAGTATTCAGATCCAGGTGTTTGTATGAAAAAATTAGAATATTACCATTTAAGCTACTGTATAGACATTTTCCTGGAAATCAAGGGTGGTCAGAGACCATAGTGGTCTCATCTTCTAGCAGGAATTTATGACATATCAAAAGGTTATTTTGTTTGGATTTCTTCTTAAAAATGGTTAATTCTAGGCTTTTGTCTTTTCTGTTTTAATCCCTTGATCCCTCTGAGAATAAAAGCCCATTTTCCTCATCAGCCCATATGCTAATTAATGCTATTAATGGGTCCTCTATGGCACTTCCAACTGGTTGACAAAAGCTACATCTGGGAATCTACGAAAGTTAATTGTAGTCAGAGTAATGCATATTTTTTTCAAATGTCCTTTCTTTTTTCTTTGTTTAACTGTGCCAGGAAAATGAGTCACTTTTACACTGTAAAGTGTGTCCTGCACGTATGGCACGAGATTTATCAACCTTGATCAGCCTGTGGTGTAAGCATCGGCAGCTGTTCTGTCTTCAGCAGTAATTCATCAAGCGTCAGACTGTACAGTGCAAGTTTTGCAGTTTGTAAGACACAAATTAGGACCACATTTGGAAAATGCATGGTGGTAAGGCTGGTAATACGCTACGATTATTAAAAGAAAATGGAAGTAGAAACAAGTGTGGAAGTTATCAAAGTCTGCAGTGTTTTGAATGAATATCATAAACTGATTGCATTTTAAAACAGTTCATTAAATTTTAGAAATGGAAAAGGGGAGGGCTGCTTTAGTTGCTGATATCTCCTAGCAGCTAGAAGCATGGTTCTAATGTTGTTTGAAAGCTGGCATTAGTCAATGCAGAAAAGATATCACTGTTAAAAATTGGGAAGGTAATAATTGTGGGTAAAATGTGCTTTTACTTTCAGCTGTATTCACAGCAGGGGCTTTGCTAGGGTCTCAAAGGATTCAGTGCTCAAGCCACAATGAATATGCCCCAGTTCTCTAGGGCTACTTTCACACTAGTGGTATCCTTCTCCAGCTAGCTGTTCCGGCGGGGGAATAGTTTGCCGGATCCGTGCTACGCTAGTGCACCATGCCGCCGGAAGTCAGCCCTATTCACTATAATACTGTAAAGCATGCTGTAGTTTTTTTTCAGCCCACCTCTCGGTATGTTTGCCGTGCTGTGGCCTCCAGCCCAACCCTATTATAGCAAATGGGGCCAGAGTGGACTTCCGGCGGCACAGTGCACTAATGGTAGCACGGATCCGGCAGGCTGCCGGAACAGCCTGCAGGAGAAGGATACCACTAGTGTGAAAGTAGCCCAAGTCGACCCTCCCTGCGCACTGCATTTTACTTTACTCGCTATACAGCAGCACATACCTCTCATATCCATTGCCTCCCAGGTGACATCTCCTCTGATGTAGATCTTCTCCCCTCGGTCCAGACATCTTCTTTCAGCCGCGCCTCATATCTGCAGAGTGTGACACACAGACATCTTAGGTTCCTCACATTTCTATTATCATCCCCCAACCAACAGTGTTATCCTGCTGCTCGCTGTGCTTCCCAATACCCCCAAATACTATCCTGAAGAAAAATATGAGTGCTTTATAGATAGACCCCCCCCCCAAGGAAATGTGGTCCTTCAAGTACCAATAATAGTAATTACCTTCTAGAGTGCCCTCATTAGTAAAACTGCCCCTACTGTGCATCCAATATAATGCTCCCCAAGAATGCCTCCATTAGTACAAGAGCCCTCCTTTATTAATAATGCCCTCACAGAGCCCCCAGTGGAAATAAGGCCCCCTATTGTTCCCCCAGTGGTAATAAAGCTCTCTACACACCCCTCAGTAGTTATAAGGCCTCCCATAGTGCTCTTAGTAGAAATAAGGCGGATCTATAGAGCCCCCAGTAGTAATTAGAATGCCTAATGTCCTCGGGATTTCAAATGCTCCCACAGTGCCCCCAGTATTTATATTGCCCCCTCCTATTATAATAGTCTCCCCTGCAGTGCCCCTGTAGTTATATTTCTCCTCTTAGTGTCCTCACTAATTATAATTAATTGGCCCCTCCACCATACAGTCCCATGTAAATAACACTATTTCCTCCCTCCGCCATAGAGTCTCATGTAAATAACATCACACGATCTCTCCAGCCCCCTCCAATATACAGTCCCATGTAAATAACATCCCTCTCTGTCTACAGCCTCCTCCAATATACAGTCCCGTGTAAATAATATTACTCACATCCCAGCAGCCCCCAACATGCAGTCCCATGTAAACAACATCACCCCCTCAACATACAGTCTCATGAAAATAACATCAACCCCTCTCAGCCACCTCCAACATGCAGCCTCATATAAATAAAATCACTCCTGAACATTTAGTGCCATGATAACATCCCTCCCTTCAGTCCTAACATACAGTCCCAGTTAAATAATCACAACTCCCAGCATTGCTCTGCCTCTTCCTTCACTTACCTCTCCTCATGTAGCAGACATCACCACAGCTTCTTCTACAGGATTTTTCCTCCTCACTGCCGTCCTCTCCGGCACTGGTCACATGATGGTGACATCATCGCAGGTCCTTCTCAACCCCTGCCTTCTGCACTGATCACATGACCTGTGATGTCATCACAGGTCCTTCAGATCTTGCAGTGCATTAGATTCGATTGTTTTGCTGTCCTGAGGACATAGTCCCGCGAGATTTGGCAAGACTTTGCCTGCTATCTCTTCCTTCCAGGTATACATAGACGCTGGGCGTCTTCCTCACACATTCCTCCAGCCTCCCTCGCAGCGCCCATACGCTACGCCACTGGGGTCCTCCTCAAACTTTCATCTCTTCTAGTGGTAAGCTCTTCTCTGACGGTACTGGGGTCGTGCGACCCCCCTCTCCATAAATGCAATGTAGATTGTCTACTGATTACTTGTCTACTGATTACTTACTTAGTACTCTCTAGTTGTCCCTATATCAGCCTGTACCAAACACCATATAGAATTTTGAATCTGGACTACCCTTTATCTCTTTTTATCTCATATTCCTTGTCTGTCCAGCTCAGGTTATGTACTATAGCTCTACTAAAGCTGGCCACCAGCAACACAGCCCTATACAGGCCTTTGGCCTGCATTTCGTTATCCCCATGTACTTGACTTATTGATCCTTTATGAGCAATTGAACTAATCATGTTATGCTTTTTCTTGCTTCTGTACTTTATAATTAATGGACTCCTTTTTGTTTCATTTAGTGAACTTTGTGACCAAGGTCTGGATTTGGTAGAAACGTCAAGATTTATAGTCACATTTTATAACACACATTCCTTTTTTGCCTATATACTTTATGGAGGATATGTCATTTAAAAAAAAAGTTTTATTTGCATAAAAACCTTGAGCAGTGGTACTTCTCTCATTAAGTGTGTTTTTTTTATTATATCCACTTCACTGAAGCATCTCACCCTGTGGACAATGAGTGCCACCCATTCCATTTCCTTTGCCAGAACACAAAGGGGAAAAATAGTATTGGCTAAAATTATTGCGTCACTAAGGGGTTAAAAATGCAATAGTGTCCCCTGAGTTGTGCTCCAACAAGATTTACTGCAGGCACATATTAAAAATCTACAATAAAAAAGTGAAATTTTTGGGAAGGTTTTTCCAATTTTAACGGGACTGTCAGAAGGTTAACATGACCCATCAACCCGGTCACCTCAAGTTCTCCAGAGTGTCCTTGCAATTTGGCTCATGGAGGGGGAACCATCCTCTATGACATCCTTGTGCCTTGGTGAGACAACCTCTTTAATGTTAATTTTTATGTTATAGTCCTAGATATTCTAATAAGCTTTGTCAAAAATAATAAGAAAAATTAATGTGCAAATTTTATGAATGTGTTATCTTGTTTAGATTTGAACCCATAATCCCAGTCGAGTGAGACAGCAATTACTAGCACTTAAAGTAACACTAAACACAGAAAATGAACACAAAATATTGCTGCGCTTCATCTCTTTATCATGTTGCCTCTTAGTTAAAACTGAGAAAGATAAAAATCTTCTCTCTGAACCAGGAGCTCAGCCATGTCTCCCCTCCTCCTCTTCACCGCACTGTGTCTGGCTGTTAGATATCTGGCTGATGCAGCAGCCTCCTCCTTGCTGTGCCACAGTAGGACAAAAAGATATTTTACCCTGCCCCTTGATTAATCTCCATCCCCCAGTCAGTCTTCATATCAAGATGGAGCAGATCATCAGCAGGAGATTAACCCTTGTGTTCTCTGCAGGATCTTTACAGGACGGTTTGGGTGAGATTGATCAAAGACCTGCGTTTTACACCAGTCTTTTAAATCAGTCTTGTGCTGCAGGAAGAGGCGCCTCATATACAACTGGTCACACACTTCCAGAAGTCTGTGCGCCAGCACGAAATCTACGGCAGCTCAGTGCCAAAAAAACACAAATAAAGATCAAAGTTTTGGGCCCCCTGGCCTGCCCTGGCCACGGCCCCTTTTCATAAAGTGTTGAGGATGGCATAAAAGTGCCATTTGCCCACTTAGAACTTCCAAAATGTAAAAAAAAAACATATTTTTTTCCCTAATTTAATGTCAAGTTCACTGTTTTTGCCATAGACACCTGCCAGCAGTCTCATGTATCGCCTGCTGATGCATACATGTTGATGGGTGTCTACACTGATGACAGATGAGATTCCATCCATAATGAGATCACCACTGAGACCAGTGATTGGGTGTCTTGGTAGCCTAAACGTATCACCGCTACTGGTTGTTGGGAATAACAGGAGGGAGAGGACTGTCAGTGAGGGACTAGAGCAGAATCAGGTAAGCTAAATATTTTGTAGAGTTGTTTAATTTTTACATTTTTAGGCGAAATGTATATATTTTTAAATCCCCTTAAACAATTTGATTCGTCTTGGCATTTTATACTGTACCTACTTGGTTTCCAAATTAATGACATTGGTCTGAAAAAAATGTGCCTCTTTACTTTTTGGAATGCCTCCTCTTAATGAATCCATGGCTATCTAATGCATAAAATGTTTCCTCCTGTGTGCTGCATAGTCGTTTAATTGAAGATATATGTAGAGGCGTTCCATTATAATTATTTCTTGCCGCCCCTTGTTTATGTTACTCCTGACATTGCCTTCTGTCAATCATGCTGCAATGTGCCTCACACAACCCTCTCCATGGCACCAATTCTGTGACCTCTGCACCTTTTCCTCTTGTTATTTACTTATTCCACATTACCTGCATTAAAATAATGAATACATATTTTTCCACTCGCTGGGGAGTAATTGTGATGGCCCATTGCATTTTAACAAGCGGCTCGTGGCTGTAACTCTGCTTGACTTAAGTGCCCATTATTGTGCTAATGACCATGCTGAGAGAGTTATCCTCTACTGATAATTGTTTTTTCCTGTCCACCTTTTCAATCCATTATTTTTAGCCTATTATAATGTCATATGTAAAATGTATTTATTGTGTGGCATGTGGCAAAAAAAAATGTAGTGCCCAGGAGCTGTACTGTACTTTAAAGACTGGGCATGTGTGTACATTAGCCTCTGTTTCCCCTATGCAAAGTTATCAATTTCTTACTTTGTTTCACTTTAAAGGGCTAACTTGCATTGACTTATACTGTTTAATGCTGTGTAACTCTATTTTAATTGTATGTTGTGATATATACCCTGATCATTTGCACTGAGTTTCTAGCTCAGAATGAGAAGCTGGTAATTTTCCACAGCTGCCATAGGGTTAAAAGAAAAGCATGTTTCAGAGGGGAAAAAGCCAGACTTTGTTTACCACCAAAACCTGACAGACTGACCTTGTGACTGTCTTGTTTAGCTCTGTTGTTATGCCTGAAAACCGTTTTTTGTATGGAAAAAAAAAAAACTGCTGTGCCATTGCCATTGAGTATCATTGAAGCTTTAAAGCAAGTCTACGAGAGACCAGAATTGTAACATTGTAACTGTTTGTGCTGCGTTTCTCCACTCCACCCCTCCCAGTAGAAGGTTCTAGTTCAGGTATAAACTGAACTAGAGAGCAGTCAGAGCAGTGGAGAGCAGTCAGAGTCCCTAGTGTTCTGCAGTTAGGGGACCAGTGCTTAGACGAGGAGACTCTGCCAGACTAGGGAGAAAGCAGAACACAACCTAATATCGATCATATCCCCAAATTATGAAATGTTAAAAATCCCTCATTTGTATCCCAATTTAGTAGAGAATGAAGCTTCTTTCATTACATATGCATATTCTATCTCTCTCACTCAGCTAGCAGATACGAAATATCAATAAAGTATGTCTTCCCATCTGCTCTGGCGGACATATGGGTGCCATGTTTTCATAATGCATGTTTCATCATGCCAACAACTTTGATATGAAATACTGTATGACTGGTGTAGAGGTCCCAGAATGGTAACTAATGGCACCCCACCTAGTGTTGGTCTAGCATGTCTCCGCATCATACACGATAGCAGTAGACACTCTCTAGCCCTCCTGTGAACTCTGATGCAGCTATCATTAATACCAAGGCAGAACCTGTTGACTACTATTATTTTCATTGATGTCCTCATCAGAGTTCTCAGGAGGGCTGAGAGCACTTACTGTCATGATTCATACAACACCCGCCAACAACAACCTTGGCTGAACTATACGTCCAAGTTGAAGGAGTTTGGAATGATATACCATTGGAGGATATCCAGCATCTGTTTGATCGTTGCCATACTGGAATGGCACCCTGTATCACACTAAGGTGAGATGCCATCTAGTATTAATGTAACCCTGCCTCATCATATACCTGCTGCAGAACCCCAAATAAAGGGTCCACCACCTTGGTTGTGTGATCATTGAGCACCTGCAGTTTATACTTTGTCAATCTCTGCTCAATCAGATTAGGTTTCTTAGATTTTCTGTTTTCATTTTACACCAGTGTAATAAATGTATTTAACCACTTACTTCACTATTGCAGATTTGGCACATTGAATGGCTTCTGACCTTCAAACTAATTATGAGGTGCAGGAACTATTTGTGACACATATCTTATAATAGAGGACATTGACTTTTCCACACTGTAGTGACTTGTTTGCTCCACATATATTACTTGTCTATGTTCCTGAGCCCCTGCATATGTGTTAACACAGTTTCTCAAATCTAAATTCTGCTCCGGTTTCTTCTCTACTTGGTAAGGACAGTATATATTGTCTCCATTGGCCTTTCATTACCATTTATTGCGTTCTTCCAGATCAATGATTTCAATCAATAATAACACCTGCGCTGTAACTATAGCAGAAAGCACAGTCATGACTCGATCTGTCTCTGCCGCAAAGCTTTTTAATCACCAGTTCACAGGACCTATTACTGCAACATACTCAATGCGCATCTATTAAATGTCTTCGTTGACATCACAAATAGATCTCACAAGACTTACTCTTTTAAAAAACTGCGATAATAAATGGCCACCTACGGCTTTGACAAACTTTGGATGTTTCAAGAAGAAAAGATACAATTGTTTTTCTTTTGTTTGTTTTTGTGTTTTTTGAGAAATTAATATTTTAACATTTTTATCCACATCAACATCCAGGTTTTCTCCCTTTAACCTATGTACAGGGATGTGGACTTCGCTGCAGGGGAGAAACCAGGCCACTACTTCCTGGGATGGTCCTGGTGTTCTGGGCAACTGACTTCCTGGAAACAGGAACTCTGGTGCAAGAGGCTTAGGATCTAGAAAACGCACCCACAATTATGCTGGCACAGTCTGGATGGGCACCAAGACTGCAATGCAGGTCTCTGGAAAACAGAAAGCACACTAAAACAGGCAGACTTGAAATAGAGCTGAAACACCAGACTGTATGATTAATAGATAAACTGAACTAAACTGAGACCAAATGAACAGGGTAAGACAGATTGAAAATTGCAGGAACTTAGGCAGGATCAGGAATGACAACGGACACAGATCAGACATACGGACTGGTAAGAACTGGACAGGCAAACGAAACAAAGCAGCATATGCTGTTACTGTTGCTCATCCTAGGGGTGGGATAGACAGACAGAACATATAGCCTGGCTTATTAGCCCCAAAATACATACAGGTGCACGTAAACAGAAAGAGGCATTGACACCTGCAAAGCTCAGACCGTAAGAGGCAAATACCCCTGTCAAAGCACACAGTAAGCAGGAGACGTTAAGCCCTGTAATACTGAACAGGGAAAAGATAATGAGTACAATGGTACAGTTCATACCCACAAGAAACCAAAGCTTGCACATGGGAACAGTGGCACCAGTGAATTGCCATACCGAGAAATGGCAATTATACAAGTAGCTGGAAGCAGTTTTTGCTTATACCACTTTTTGATCACTTTTTATTCCATTTCTTGAGAGACGGATGAATAATTTATATTTTATTGCCTTTTTTAATGATATTTAAAATATGGGTCAAAACATGATAGTTGTATAGTTTACATTAGTAATGATACAGCGATATGATACAGTATGTGATTATGTTAATTTTTTTTACATTTAAAAAAAAAGTTTTTACAAGATTATTTTGTCCCCCAAGGGGGATATGATCATGCTACCATTTGGTCCCTCGCATAATATTCGGCACTATGCAGTACAGTGTATTATACTTGTCATTTAACATTGACAGGCAGCCTAGTAGACCCTTCTTCTGTCAGGATGTAACAGACTTATGACATATGTAGCAGTCCTGAGAGCCATTGTTAGACCTTGGGTTCACAGCAACCATCAACATCTGCAACGGATTTGTAGGGGGTGATGGAGTGACAAAGGAAACCCCCTTTCCTCAGAAAATACTTGCCATGTTCAGTTTTGACTATAACATCGAAGGGTTTAAACTTCATAAGATGCCATGGTGTTTGTCCCTCACTTAGAGCGAAAATTACTGTAATTTTCAGTGGTATAGTACTGCCGAAATAAAAAATTAAAAAAAATTAAAAGGAAGGTTTTGTAGGAATCTTAACTTAAAGGGGTTATTTCATGACTAATCTAAAAAATAAAACTCAGACATCATGTAGTACATGGCAATCTCCTTCTAACAATGCAAGAACCAGCCCTGTACCTCTCATGGATCCAGAGATTCCACATTTATTGCTCTGCTTGATTTATATCAAGCTGACAGCTCAAGGAGAGTATATTTTTTGCTGCAGCTAAGATGGCGTGTCTCAGCTCTCCCTATCACAGCTCGGGGGCAGTTAAAGGATGAAACTGAGCATGTGCGGCCTTCTCAGTGAGCAGGTCAAAGAAATAAGAAAAAAACAAACAAAAGGTGGCACTATACAGATACTATTTATTGAATAACTCAGTGACTATGCTAAATTTCAAATTACTGGCAATTACAAAAGTATTCAGATCCAGGTTGATCTGTCTTCATACACGTTCACACAGTGTGCAGTTTGACATTCAGCCTAAACCATTCCTGTCTTCCAAATAAGAGGACTGTTCTTTGTAGTCTAACTTGTTTATTGGTCAACAGGTCGTACATATGTCATTGATTGATTATACTGTATACTATTAATTGATTTGATTGATTGGTAAAACAGGATTGTTTGGTAAAACTACAAGAATACAAATAACATGTATTAGTATTAAGCATAGCCTGTACAATAACTTTAGATCAACACTGAAGCACATGGTAAAATGGCTGCCTATACATAAGATTGTATGGCTAGCTAACAGTAATAACAACTCCCTGAGTAACAATTACAACTAGCTGAACAGCTCCGCAACACAAAAAATCCCTATACAAGGATGGTGGAGTTTGAGAAGGAGAAATGCTCTGCTGATGTGTCCTGGAGACTTCTCTTTCCCAGGATGCTTTGCACTCCTACAATGCAGTGCACCACCCACAATGCAGTTGTCTTTCTGACAGAAACAAAAAGTGTAACTCAACTTAACACTGCTAGATGGTACTATAACAACACTAACCACTTCAGAAAAACAAAGACTGAGGCAGACGTAATCTGTAATGATTCTCTAACTCTGCTGGGCAGAACACTCCCCGTCTTGCGTCAACAGATGGAACTATTAGGTCCTTCATTCTTAGCAACCCATTTTGGTCAATGATGGGATCAAGCTTCATCAAAACGCTATTCTTGTAGACTATTTGCTGAGGTAGTATATTTCCTTAGCATGACATTCATATTGTATTGTGCAAATTATTATATTCTTGGACAATTCCAGATTAGGAGTGGTGATGCCAACCTTTGCAGGGCTTCTAGCTCACATGTAATGTCGACTTGTAAGACTGAGCTATATGAACTATACAGGCTATAGCACAAATGAGCAACATCCAGGTGGAGAACCTGTCGAAACAATGGGATTTGAGTTGATGGTCCGAAGTCACTATACATAGAACAGATACTTCAGGTCAGATTTCTTCATCTGCATTTGGGTCTACCAATTCAAACGTGTCAGATCCGATACTGCAAAACGTTGAATGGTACAGGAATGCAGGATCCATAACCAATGTGTCTTTAAGGTGGCTCGCTGCAACAGATCTAGTTGTGAGGTCCGCAGGATTATGCTGTGTAGGCACATAGTGCCACTGTTTAGGACAAGTGGATCTCCTGATCCTTAGCACCCGATTGCTGAAATAGACATAAAAGCGTCTGGTTTGGTTGCAGATATATTCTAGGACTACCTTGCTGTCAGTATAAAACTCAACTTCCTCTATTTCCAGGTTCATTCCTGTTGTTAAAGGTTCAGAGTATACATCCCCACTGCAAGCACAGCAGCGTAGAGCTCCAGTCTGGGAATCGAGTGTTCACAGAGTGGCGCAAGTTTGGTCTGGCTCATGACAAATCCTATATGGCATTATTCTTTGACATCAATGGTCTTTAGGTATGCAATGGCAGCAATTGCCTTGACTGAAGCATCGCAGAAGATATATAGTCTTTGAATCTTGACTTAAGTTGATGGCACTGAAGCATAGGGTCATGCCACGTTAATGCTGGACAAAGCTTTAAGAGACTTTCTCCAACCTGACTTCAGGTCCTTTTTCTCCGTGGGAAGCAGATCATCCCAATCAGACGTCTCTGTGGTGAAGTCTCTTAACATCATTTTACCTTGGATGGTAACAGGCGCTACGAATCCCAGAGAATCATATAAGCTGTTTATGGTGGACAGTACTCCTCTGGGTGTGAAGGGCTTTTCTTCCTTGCTGTTTTGGAAGGTGAATGTGTCTGCCTTTAAATCCCAGAGCAAACCTAGGCTCCGCTGCATGGGAAGGAAGTCGGTACTAAGATCCAAGTCCTTTAGATCACTTGAATGGGCTTGAGGTGAGAAGGCCTCCATTAACTCACAGCTGATGGAGGCGATTTTTTGAAACCTCAAATTAGATACAGCGAGCATTTCTTGAGCCCTTTTCAGGACACTGATTGTGGTCTCGTTTGTGGGTGTGGATTTCAAGCAGTCGTCCAGGTAGAAATCTTTTTCCACAAAGGATCTGACATCTGATCCATACTTTACTTCACCCTCTCGGGCTGAATGTCTGAAACCTTAGATAGCGACTGCAGGGGAAGGACTGTTTCCAAAGATGTGCACTCTTATTCGGTACTCTACAATGTCTTCATTAGGGTCATTGTTGTGGTACCAGAAGAACCTCAAGTAGTTTCTGTGTTCTTATTTGACGAGGAAGCAGTGGAACATCTGCTGTATATCAGCCGTAAATGCTACAGAGCCTCTGCGGGAGCGGAGCAGTACCACTAGAAGTCTGTTGTTGAGGTCTAGACCAGACAGTAAGACATTGTTTAGCGAGATGTCTTCGCACCTGGCATTCGAGTCGAATACTATTCGTATCTGCCTTGGTTTTTTTGGTTGATATGCGCCGAATATGGGTAAGTACCAACACTCCTCGGAGTCTTGGAGCGTGGGTGCCATTTCTGCATGGTTATTCGGAAATATTCTTTCCATGAAGGTAAAAAAAATTTTTTGTCTCTGGTGTTCTCTGAAGTTTTTGCTTGAGGGAGATGAATCGACTGTAGACAAGTTCTTTTTTAGGTAAGCGTTGTCTCTGGGGCTTAAACGGTAAAGGTTCTACCCAGCTTTTTGACTTGGCTTTTACTATTCCTTGATCCATGATATTGAAGAACAGCCTGTCTTCTATGGACAATGCGACCCTGTTGTCTTCTCTTGTCCTGTGAAAAACATCGCAGGCATGGTCTTCACAGGAGGTATCTGCGAAAGGACAAGGCACAGGAGCGCTGTGTGGCAATTCTTTTATCAGGAAACTGCTGTGACATTGCTGGAATTGGAAAGACGTCCATTTTCAAGTGTGTTGGCGAGTATACTGTTAACTGAGGTCGGCTTGTGTGCTCCTCTTAGATAGAATTCTCCTATGATGACCCATCCTAAGTTAAGTCTCTGGGCGTATGGAGCATTTTGGGGACCATTAATCTGTCCTCTAGCGTTATTAACTTGTAGTATGTCTCTTCCAAGGAGTAAGACTATTGGGGCTTTCGGGTCCAGTTCCAGTATTAGGTGAGCTATACACCTCAGATGGGGGTGGTATGCTGCCACCTCTGGTGTAGGTATCTTAGACTGGTTTTCCGGTATGTGATTACACTCCAGTATGGTTGGCAGGGATAAGCAGGTCTGACCATCTATGGACTCTACATTGTACCCAGTTGCTTTCCTCCCCACCGTTTCAACGGTACCTGCACATGTCCTTAAAAGGGTTGTCCGGGTTCAAAGCTGGGCAAAGGCATTTTCTAGAGATCCGGTGATGTACCAGGCTCTCCATGGGGCTGCCAGGAAGCCCAGTGACATCTCCAGCACTGATGGGCGGGCTTTAGTGCTGCCCTAGCCTGTGAAACGGCTAGGGCAGCGCTAAAGCACACCCATAAGAGCTGGTGACATCGCCAAACACACTGTCGGGCGGAATCGTGTTATGGTAAGCAAAAGAGACCTTGCCCTGAGTGATCTAGCGCAGGGCAAGGGTGCGCATCGGATGCTTACATCAGGGGGCCTGCCTGGGTTAAAATACGGGTATGTCCGGGTTCAGCTCTGAATCCGGACAACCCCTTTAAGGAGTAGGGAGAACCGGGCCCTATGATGTTGAAGGTGTTGAAGAAGGTGGATTTAGCTAAAGACCGGTTGCTTTCATCGTCTAAGATTGCATATACCTTGATTGCCTTATCTCGGTGGCTAACCAGATAAACTCTGACAAGACAGATTTTTGAGCAGGACTTCCCTCCTGCAAGTCTTTTACAGATCTCTGTACAGTGAGAAGTGACTACTTGGGTATCTATGTTGGTGTCTATCTGCTTTCCGTCATACTCCTCTGCTTGGGATGATACCTGAGAGGGTGGTTCAGGGTGTAAAGCCGTGTTGTATTCTGTGCTACCGTATTCTGTGCATGTCTCACTGACTTAACAGTTCCTGGCAAAGTGCGATGTTGTATCCCAGCACCTGAAGCAAATGTTGTTTTCCTTGAGGAATTCTTTGCGGTCCTCTAAAGACTTCTCCCTGAAGGCTCTGCATTTTAGTAGAGAATGTGGTTTCTTGTGCAAGGGCATTGTTTGGCAAGATCTTTGGGTATGTTCTCTTCTTGAGAAGACTTAAACGGCCTGTAAGGAGAACCTGTTGAGGCAACATTAGTTTTGTGGACTGCCACTGGTGTTTTATGAGATTTGACACCATGGGTAGTGTTACATGACAATGTAAAGTCAAAACTGGGATCATTTCTAATCCTCGCCTGTTGAGTAACAAAGTCTACAAACACCATGAAGGGGGGAAATTGGTACATTATGAACCTGTTAATAATGGGAACTATGCGTGATCCACGTCTCCTGTAGATTATAAGGGAGTTCTTGGACAATCGGATTGACACCTCTGGCGGTGTTCAGGAATGCTAGCCCCAGCAGATCTCCTTCTGCCTGAGCAACCTGTTCCTCTATCAACAAGTCACTGAGTTCCCTAACCTTCTGATAACCTCTACCCACTATTCTGGGAAAATTATCAATTCGCGGTTATTTTCTTGAATGCGAAAAATCGTTAATGTAATATTCGCATAATGCGCACCCAATACAGGCGTGGGGCACTTTGGTTACATTTTTCAAGCTGTTAGAAATTTACTGAGACTGGAGATAATATTTGGCACTGCAGAACATTAAAATAGCTTTATATATGCAGGTAGAGTGCTCCAATACATATTTCCGATTGCGAAAATCGGCATTTAATGATGCGCATATTTTTGCGCAATACGTGCAACTGGGTGACATCACAGCACTATGTATGTATGGACAGCAGAACCTATCAGCTACACTATAAATCGATGTAACCTACACTGACTATCTCCTCCTAACTATCTGAATTATATGTCTAAGTTAGCTGTCTAATGTATATACAGCAAAGCACAGAGCACAGCAATCACACTGCTGTCTCTTTCAAAACTCCATTACAGAAAATGGCTGCTGGGGAGATTCCTTATATAGTAAGGGGTAGGGAACTTTCCAATTGGTTGCTAGGGATGTTGCTAAGCTCAGACACAGACATTGCAGCCTTTTTATTGGCCCCACAAGCAAGAGGGAGGTTACTAATGAAAATAAACCTTAGAAAATTTTAAAATTGCGAATATATAGTACTGTATTCTAAATATTCGTGAATTCTCGAAGTGCCGATATTCACAATAAATATTTGTCATTCGAACATTCGCACCCAACACTAATGTTCAGCAGACTCACTTTACCAAGAGATCTAACTCCTCACTACAGGAAAGATATAAGTCCCTTATGGCGTTCTGGAAGAAGGCTCGCCATGCCTTGTAGTTCTCGGGCGATCTGTGAAGTTTTTAAGTCCTTTTGTAACCAGCTCCCGTTTAGCAAATAACTTAGTGAAGTCTATGGCAGCCTGGTTGGTGCTGATACTAGCCGGTGTGCTGTTGTTATGCTGTGTGTGTGGTGTTTCACCATACCTTTTAGGGGTTTCTGGCTTAGGTATTTCTATATAATACCGTTCTGACTCAAAGGTTGTCGAAGCGAAGGTTGTAGCTTTCGTTCTGTAGGACGGTAGTTTTGGTCAGCATTACTTTGTCGCATGCCGTCCTGCTCGAGGTACTGCGGTTCAAGGTAGGATCTTTGGCACTCTGTATAAGCTGGCTAATATACTGGATTAAAGTCGTCATCTGTCTTGGGATGCTGATGGACATATTCTGAGATGCGCTATGCTGGATTTTGTTCATCTAGGTCTGGCACAAGTACTTGACTGTGTTTTTCGGATTTGGGGAACTCCAAGGCTTCTAGGAACTCTGCTTTGGCTACTGCGGCTACCACTTCTTTGTCTGCAGCGAGTTTTTGCAATGACGCTTGCAGGCATGCTGTCTCTTCTTCCAGTGATGCTTGCAGGTGTGCACTCTCTTTTTCCTTTGACACTCTCTTTCTTTAGTTGCATCTCTTATGCAGCAAAGGAAGACCTTATATTTGCAGCGTAAGCTTCTGCACAGGCGAGAGTAGCCTTTTCTTTTATTGAGGACTTGAGCAGCTTGCTCGAGACATGGTCCTGTATGATGATGCCTGGCTACCGGACATTGTGTGCCTTTTGCTGGCTACTTAATGTCTCAGTGAAGACTCACTGTAGGTAGGAATGGACTTCAGTGTGGTCTGGATCATGCTGCACTTGCTTGGGGCTGCATTCTCACTTCTTGTGACTGTATGGCAGCCGCTGCAACCTTTATGCAGGACTGTGTGTGATTGTGGCTCCGTATAGTCAGATCCACTATCGCTGGTGACCAGCCGCGCCCATTATCTCCAGACATTATGGAGTTTGACAAGGAGACATGCATAGGACAGCTCTGCTGATATGTCCTTGAGAGTGGAAACTTTTCTTTCCCAGGATGCTTTGCACTCCCACAATGCAGTGCACCACCCACAATGCAGTAGTGTAATACAACTTAACACCGCTAGATGGTGCTATAACCACACTAAACACTTCAGAAATACAAAGACTAAGGTAGACGTGATGTGTAATGATTCTCTAACTCTGCTTGGCAGAACACAGGTGCTGGTTTGAAAACTGTAGAATATTTTTTGTGGGACAACGTCTTTAAAAAAATGACCCCTCTCTAATGGAAGTGAATACACAGTGTTTTCTCTGATGAATTTGTGCCATGTTCTATCAGAAGCATTATTTCTAGGTGAGAAAATCTCCATTCATGCACAGGGCTTAGCTATCTGCATGAGCCCTAATGATTTTAATTTTTTATGCCAGATGGAAATTAGATCAAATAATTGCTATATATGTCGGACTAATATTGCATGAAGCAAATGATTTAAAAATATTGTGCTTGAACATAACCTAGGCATTCTGACATAGAGTTATATTATCAGCTTTTTACAACTACAGATAAGACTGGTCAGAGCTTTGCTGAAGAATGCATAATTTAACTGAGCGCCAGCCATGTAATAAAAGCATAACAGGAGGCTAAGCAGCATGAAAGTTTCAGGATATACTCACGTCCTATTAGGAAACGCTTATTGCCAGAAGCTACAGGTGTATTCTCACATAAACCATTACTGGCAATGCTAACCTCCCACTTAGCCAATACATTAAAGATCATTTGGTCAGTGGCGTAACTACCGGGGAAGCAGGGGAAGCGGCTGCTTCGGGGCCCGGGCTGAGAAGGGGCCCGCGGCTGGCAGCGTGTCATTTACTTCATGGTGTGATGATGATCATTCATCTTACTAATAAAGTTTTTCAGGCCGGGCCCCCTTCACAGCAGCAAATTTTGCCTCAGCCCGGGCCCCTTCACAGCAGGTACGCCTCTCCATCCCGTTCGTCCCCCCACCCTGGCAAGTCCCGTGCGCCCGCTCGCCCTGATCTTACGCCCGGTACAAGCTGGCAGCGCGCAGGCTGTATTAGGCCCTGCCTACAGTACTGACCTCATCTGAGCAGGGATCGGCTGCAGCAGGCGGGACAAAGATCGCCACATCCAGGAGCAGCGCAGCACGCGGACAGATCGGTCTGGGCTAAGGAGGAGGTATGTCTGTGCCCGATACCTGTGTGCCCCCCTTGCCTTGCCCTTCTCAGCGCTGCACAGCCCCTGGCCACCACCTCTCCCCAGCGTGCAAATCAGCAGTTTTTCCATAAAGCGGAGATGCGTTAGGCCAGGCAGACCTTGTGGTGTCCTCAACCTCATTGTCATAAAAATTATAAGGGGGCCATATAGAGCATGCATTGATGGGGGAATGTGGCAGGCACTGTAGATGGGGGAATGTGGCAGGCACTGTAGATGGGGGAATGTGACAGGCCCTATAGATAAGCAGCACCTGGCAGACACTGTGGCACACTATATAAAGGGGCCATAAGGCATGCATTGTCTTTTCAGATCTGTGGCACTGGCACACACTTAGTACATTGAGGCAAGGTGCATACAGCATACTGTAATAATTACAGTATGCCGTATGCCTCACTGCTCACTATGTGTGCCAGTGCCATAGATCTGAAATACACAATGCATGCCTTATGGCCCCTTATATAGTGTGCCACAGTGTCTGCCAGGTGCTGCTTATCTATAGTGCCTGTCATTCCCCATCTACAGTGCCTGCCACATTCCCCATCTACAGTGCCTGCCACATGCCCCCATCTACAGTGCCTGCCACATGCCCCCATCTACAGTGCCTGCCACATGTCCCCATCTACAGTGCCTGCCACATGCCCCCATCTACAGTGCCTGCCACATGCCCCCATCTACAGTGCCTGCCACATGCTCCCATCTACAGTGTCTGCCACATGCCCCCATCTACAGTGCCTGCCACATGCCCCCATCTACAGTGTCTGCCACATGCCCCCATCTACAGTGCCTGCCACATGCCCCCCATCTACAGTGCCTGCCACATGCCCCCCATCTATAGTGCCTGTCTTGTCCCTGGCTCTTTCAGCACAGCCCCGGACCCTTATCTGCGCCCCTCTGGGCCTTGTCCGTGCCTGTCCTGGCCACTGTCTGCGCCCTGGTCCTTATCTGTGCCCCCTGGCCTTTGTCTGCGCCCATGCGCCTCCCTGGCTCTTGTCTGTGGCCCCTTAGCCCCTCTGTGCGCCACCCTGGCCCTTTCAGTGCAGCCCCCTAGCCCTTATCTGCACACCCCGGCCCTTGTCTGTGCCCTCCCCCCGACACAGGAGGAGGGAGTTGCGAAGCGCGTGGAAGGGGGGGCCATACAAAAATTTGCTGTGGGGCCCAGTCACTTCTAGTTACGCCCCTGCATTTGGTCACAAATAAGCTAGTAAAAATCAGAGTGAAAAAAAGAAAGAAGGAAAGAAATTAAAGAAAAGTAAAAAAAAAAAAAGAGGTTTGTAAAATAATTGTAAGATTAAACTGCATTAAAAGGGGTTTCCTACAGATACGTTCATTAATTCTGTTGAATCAAATGATGAGTTTTTAATTGGAATCATTTAATAAAAAATGAAGAATAAATATTGCTGGTACGTACTGCGTTGTGGGCCCCCTGCTGCTCTTTTGATTCCCTCTCAGAACGACCACCTAATGTGAGTTCATAATTTGGAATGTGCAGCCATATTCCAGCCATGTCAAAACTATAAATGCGGTCATATATACTACTAATCTCTCTTCATGAGCTTATCAGAACACAATGTGAATCATTTATCAAACTGGTGTAAATTAGAAGTGGCTTAGTTGCCCATAGCAACCAATTAGATTCCTTCTTTTATTTTCCAAAGGAGCTGTCCAAGATGAAAGGAGAAATCTGGTTGCTATAGGCAACTAAGCCAGTTCTATACTTTATACCAATTTGATAAATGACCCCCAATGTACCAAAATATAGAAGCATAAGTTTAACTTTATTAATCATCAAAAAAAATATTAAAATCACATACAAGACAGATACCCATAAGGGCAACACTGCATAGTAGTGCTAGTTTCACACCTTCAGTAACGTATCTGGCATGCTGGTCCACCATAGGAACTGTATCCGGTGTAGCTATAAAACACAATGGGATCTGGTGGGTTTCCGGTATGAGCACTGGGTTTCGAAAAAAAAAAAAACTGTGCATGCATCAGTTTCTGTCTGCATGAAACCCAGCAGCAATGCTATAAACTGGCCGGATACAGTGAACTGGCGGCGCAGAAAGTACTTCTTTTTTCACACCAAAGGGAATACTCTTTGATCGATCTTTGACATCAAGCTCACACTGCTTCCTTTCTTATGTATCGATCTGTACAAATTGAAAGGAACCACACATAGTGAAGTATTGCCAGTTAAAACCTGCAGACACTCTGGGATTGCACTCACCGTGCTCTAGTTGTAACACTAGCGTATCAAGATGTTTAAACACAGGTCACCGGCTTTCTTTCTTTCATCCTATGTGGAAATAACTTCTTCCATAGTGAAGACCGTAACACAGCATATAAAATTCCAATTTTAATCTACTTACAAACTGGTGAATAAAATCACAGCGTATAATAAAACAATCGCGTCTGCCCGACCCGGGTTTCGCTCCAAATGGCTTCGTCAGGGGCTAGAGACCTACCCACCTCTTCATAAGGACTGCAGCATTTTGGAAGATACGTATATTGGAATTATTACTTTCATTGTGACAGTGAACTGGCGGTCTGTTCCTCTGCCGAAACAGCCTACTGGATACCTTTACTGCATGTGTGCAAAAAGTCTTACACTTGTACATGTAGGGGACAGAACCTGACATTGCCACTGGCTGCTTGGGGACAATTTTACTGCAAAATCAGGTGACCGTTAGTTGTGACTTGGCTTCATGGGGCCAGCTGCTCCATCCGGTCATAACCTTAAAGTGACAGTGCAAAAACAGACATTCAATAAAGAAGTCGGTACATGTAGTGCATAAACATGAACATGTTATACCAACCAAGATTCAGACACCCAGCAGCCCCTACATTGCTCTGTAAAGAGGATCAACTCACAAGTACCTAATCACCCATTTAAATACATATCGTAGACCAACAGGAGAAAAGATCCACTCATAACTACTATAGAACGCTAATAGCTAAACACATAATTCCAGTTGGAGACATGGATAATAAGTCAAATACCTTGATCTAGTGCCATGTTAAAGTATACACCTGTATCTTTCCAGAAGGTATAGATCACAATATGTATGAGGCAAGAGGATGTAACCTACAAGTGTCTGTGCATACAGAACTTCAAAGAACGTAGAGTAGACAACAATAAGACTAAGGGTACATGCCCCAAATGTATAGGTATAGCCCTATTCTCCAAAACCATATCATGTGGCAGAGTACTTGATATATACTGGACCAATTAAGATCCCTATGCCCATCATAATATGCTTATCATGTTTGCTTAATCGCTTTGCGAGCGGGTGATAGTTTAGCTCCTTAGTTAGGTGGTATGTGTGTGTAGTGTATATATGGTGTATTTATGTATGTGTTCCATGTATATAGTGTATTTATGTGTATGTGTGTTGCATATTTATGGTGTATTTATATGTGTTGCATATATATGGTGTATGTATACGTAAATATGTGTCCCG
Source organism: Bufotes viridis (assembly GCA_033119425.1). Classification (NCBI taxonomy): domain Eukaryota; kingdom Metazoa; phylum Chordata; class Amphibia; order Anura; family Bufonidae; genus Bufotes; species Bufotes viridis. Next base: position 33,600,484 of record CM065594.1, on the reverse strand, counting down.
GCGCCGCGTGTCCGCAATTGAGTAGGGAACCTGTTATTAAAAATTAGAATTCCACCCCTGACTACAACTCCTATTTTGAATTTAAGTAACAAATTACATGTATTCTTCTACCTCTGGCTTGGTTTCTAGATTCCAACAACACCATATGCTGGCCATTGTGCTACTACACCTCCTGCCATGGACCCATACAAATACCAACATCAAGGGCACCACAAACTACCATCAGGCAGGAGCCCCAACTACAAGGAGTTCCCAGAGAGAAGAAAGGGTGTTTTTTGATCCTGTATCACAACTCAGATCTTGAATAGAGCCATCATATATCATCCCTTAGGAGGATTATAAATGTGTACTACTAGAGAACTGAAAACCAGGAGTTTCATCAAAAATCGGATTCTATAATGTACGGTTTCAAACACAGCAAGAGTGCATGGATATATTAATAAGTGATAGCCCTGTGGGTCAAATACATTACACAAGTTTTGTACGGGCACAAAAATGTATTAATGCACTAGAAGTAGGAGATGAGTTTTCCACGAGAAGATGAGAAAAGTACAGGATGGAATCTTTTTCTGTAGCTTTTTATACTGATAAGCGCTAAACCATGTTAGAGATGAGAAGCGGAAATTTACATGTCAGCAGTGTTGGAGAAATGCTTAAATGACTGTATGGAGCATATGTGATAAGCTCAGTGTGATTTTTAATACGTTTTTGCACCCCCAGTGGTGTAATTCTTCTTATCACCACAAAGTGGGATAAGTATCGTATTGTAAAGCGAACAGAATGACACAAAGGGATTAAACGAACTAATATCTGAGCTTCTGAAGTCTGCTTAATCTATACAATAATGGATTGTGTTCTCAAAGTGACCCTGTTATCATTCATATAAATATTATACACAGACTGGATTTATCAAATCACAGATGGATATTTTATAGCAAGCTCTCAGGAAAACAGGTAAAAATATAACAAAATATATTACAATTGGTAACGAAAAGTTATACATAAAAAAGATATAAATTTAAACATATTTTGTAACTGAACAGCAAATTGGGAGGGTTGTTTCAAATAACTTGGCAAAAATACTTTACCATTACCAACAATAAAATTTGCAGGATTTGAGTGGCCCATCAGAATAAAGCTGGCCAAAGAGATAAATGACGGACACACCTGCCGATTTTAGTGGGACTGGCTAACCGTCTAGTGTGGAAAGCCATACCCATAAACATTATACTTTTGGAGGCCAAACTAATGTGTGTGGGGAGCTCCAGACTCTCCCTTGGCAAGTGATATCGGGGAAACAAGGACAGGGTGAAGTGAAAAATGTCATCCGATCCTTTTGTTTTTCTCGGGAGATAAGCGGACGCTAGAACTACCTGGTAGCAGCTTTCTCTGTTCTCCTCGTAAGATAAACAGACACATTTAGCCAAACTAAACATGTATGTGTATGAGGAAGTCTGGAGGGAAATGGGAGAGATAGCTGTTGACTGAATGATCATTAGCTATTGAATGTGTAAGAGCATCTTAAAGGGATGTTCCAACTCTTCCCCTGCAGATTTTAGGGAGATAATGGAATCATAGAATCAGGCTGTTGGATGCCTGATTTTCTTTTTTAAGGAGAGATAAGATGCCACTACAGGTGTCTGGCAGCGGCTTTTTCCACTCTCCCCTTTGATAACACATGCATGCTTGGCTCAGCTAAAGAGGTACTGTATGTGTATGGATGGTGGGAAGAGTTCAGCGGAACTCTGTCTGAAATGTACAGATGAGTCCACCCTTACCGTAAAACAAATTAAATACAATATCTTGACATGCTAGCAAAACCCTTGATAGGTTGTAATTCACAACACAACCATGGGGTGGTTACACAGACACACATATAGGAGCGACATCTCTTAACGTAGCATCCCAAAGTTACTTTCTTTAAAATCTGGTCATCTCACGCCACACATCTCAAGATATGTTGAACCAAGGGAAAGGTAAGGAAGGACACATCTGTATGGCTAGCTGAACAAAGACTTCAGACTCTGATACAATAATAGTCCCCTAATATAAAAGGGCCCCGAATGTCTAGCAAAAGAGAACCCGTCACTTGCCACTTGGTAGCCTATTAGACCTTGTGCATCACACAGTCTGCTTGTACAATAATAGTAACATTATTTTGATGAAAATGAAAGTAGATGAGCTCATGTTCCAGATCAGAGGTAAGCGATACATTTCTTCTGGTAGACCCAAGAAACCAAAACACAATCAGTGTTATAATCATCTGCTTGTTGCTTTGTTGCTTTCTCATAATTTTCTTGTTGCCTTACTTCTTGTTCTGTGTCTGTAACAAATACCATTCTCTGTAGAAGCTCTTTAAATAATTCCTATCTAGTAAAAAAAGGGGAAAGAGATTTGCTAAGCTTAATAAAATATATCTGTGCTGTACGCAGTGAGCCCATTCCCAGAGGCTCTACTAGTTCCAGGGTTAGGATGCCAAAAGGTGGTATGGCTATGGGGGGTGTCACGGTTGTGTTGTTGGTTGCCGTGACACGTTTGCTGTGCATGCTTGTTGCCAGGGGCAACGTGTTGTTTGAAGCATGTGTGTACACTTCCCTTTTAAGGTTTGTTTCCCTTCTTTCCCTTCTCTGTCTGGTGTGTGTGGGGTTAACTAACTGGCTGGGCATGGTCACTAGGTGCCTACATTGCCTGAGACTGGTAGTCAGGAGGTTGGATGTACTCCATCCTTGGTGTGTGCTGGAGTTATGCTCCTGTCCTGGAGATTCCATCTGTCCAGTGTGAGGGCCACCTAGTTTGACATCAATGTCTCTCCTTTGTCTTCCCGTTGTTGTTTTGTCCTCTACCCCTTGTGGTAAGGTGCAGGGTGCCGTCCTAGATGGCAGGTACGTGTCACCGAGGTTCATAGCCTCGGTGAGGTAAAAGCCGTTTGTTGGTGTCAGTAGCAGGTAGTGCTACTGACACATTTGCTAGATAGCATGGCTGCAAAGCCGATCCGGGCCGGCTCTTACCTGGAGCAGCTAAAGTGTAGGGTGGGTGGCTGCTCCCCACGACCCAGTCCTGGTTTTGGGCTGGGTTTAAAAACTCAGCCAGCACTAGCAGCTGTGAGAGTGATTGTCTTGGAAGCTGCTGCTAGTCCTGTGGAGCTCTCTGGGCTGGAAGGACGTGCCCAGCAAGGAGGCGTGCAACCATCCTGGAACCCTGAAGGAGGATTGTCCTGCGGCTGGGCTGACAGCCAGGTGCGAACCCGCACATCAAACCTGCCAGGTGAATGGAACCTGTGTTTGGACTTTTTGTTTTCCCCTTCATTTGCTGATGTGTGTGACTTAACACCAAGTGACTTTCTTCTGTTATTTTGATGCAAGTGTGAATAAAACACTGTTTTCCGCACCTTCTGGACTCCCTTGTGCCTCTATACTGCACCCGCACCGCTGTCTACCAGAGCGACTCCCCACATTTGGTGGAGGATGCGGGCACCGATACCGCTACCTCTCGCAGTGAGGCTGGCATGAACGCCGAAGTTTGTTTTTGCTGGGCACGACTGGATGTCCTATATTCGGCCGGCAAAGTTGCAGCCTGTGGTCCCTGACAAAATGGAGGCGGCTGTGAAAGCCCTCATAGAGGCTAACGTGCAGCAGCGGGAGACCAACCAGCTACTGCTGCAGCACGTGATGGCATTGCAAGCTGCAGGAGCGTCCCGCCACGTCCACGATGCCCGGAAAGCTGTCCGTGCAGCGATCCCTAAGATGACCCCCTCGGATGATGTGGAGACCTATCTGGCGGTGTTCGAGAAGGTGGCCGTGAGGGAGAAATTACCCCGAGAACAGTGGGCAGAGGTAGTCGCTCCGTTCCTGGTGTCTGGACCCCAGCAAGTGTTTTTTGACCTCCCAGATGACCAAGCAGCTGACTACCCGACCGTGAAAGGTGAGATCCTGGCAAGACTGGGGGTGAACGTTTTGGTCCGGGCCCAGCGGGTGCATCAGTGGAACTTTAATACGGCTGAACCCGCCAGGCCGCAGTATTATGAGTTGCTGCACAGGTTGCAAAAGTGGCTGCAGCCTGAGGTTCTAAGTCCGGCTGCTATGCTGGACCGTCTGCTGGCTGACATCTTCTGGAGGGCCATTCCGTACCCCCTGCAGCACTGGATCGGCCAGGTATCACCCACTAATGCCCTGGACATGGTCGACCTGGTCGAGCACTATGAGGCCACAAAAATCTTGAAAGGGGGTGTTGTTGGGAGGGGGCCGGTCAAACCCCAGAGGTCTCCCATCCAGTCCCGACGACTGGTACCCGAGAAACCTGCTCGGGGTGTACCCCCTGTAGACCCGGCCCCGATAGTCTGCTGGCGGTGTCACAAGCCTGGCCATGTGAGGGCCGACTGTCCACAGTGGGGAGAACCCATGGAGACCAATTATGGGTACCGGGCTTCCATGTATGCCCGGAGACTGTGTGCGACCGGCACCCCCGAGACAATAGACAATCGTCATCTGTGCCAGGTGCAAGTCGGTGATAATCTTGCAGTGGTGCTGCTGGACTCAGGGAGCCTAGTAACCCTGGTAAGTGCTGCCCTGGTACAGCCCTCCCTGTATACGGGCCGGAAAGTTGGTGTGGTGTGCATACACGGAGACTTAAAGGACTATCCCACGGCTGTAATGTCTCTGTCCACGGCGGCCGGCACCTGGACTTGTGAAGTGGCGATCTCCTCAAAGCTACCCTATGAACTAATAATTGGGAGAGACTTCCCTGGTTTTCCGTCACTATGGCCTGAGGTGAAAGTGACTAATAGCCCTGAGACAGGGGTAACCCTAGCAGAGTGGCCTGGTTCCTGTGGGAGGCCAGAGCCCTGGGAGCCCGAGTCCGAAGGGCCGGCGGTAGGGTGACCACTGCTCCAGCGGTAGAGGGGAGACAACCCCACTAAGTGTAATGGTGGGAGACACGGAGGACTTGCCACCGGGACCTGAGTTGGCAGACCTCAATGTCTCCGGGGAAAATTTTGGGACCGCACAACACCGGGACCAAACCCTAACCAGAGCCTGGGAAAGTGTCATAATAATTGATGGTAAACCCCAGAAACCTGGGGCTGAATTAATGTTTCCGCGATTCATTGTCCTTCAGGATATGTTGTATCGGGTGAACCAAATCCGAGTGAGCCTGTTGAACAGTTGGTGGTGCCCACAGCGTATCGCAGGCTTGTCATGGAGCTTGCCCACCAACATGTTCTTGGGGACACCTGGGGTGGCAGAAAACCCAGGACCGCATACTGCAGCGGTTTTATTGGCCCAGTGTGTTCAAGGAGGTAGAGAGTTATTGTAAGTCCTGTCCCACCTGTCAGATAAATAGCCCCCAGCCACATTTCCGTAGTCCTCTGGTACCGCTTCCAATTATTGAGGTCCCGTTTGAGCGAATCGCTATGGATCTAGTGGGCCTGTACCAAAGTCTGCCAGGGGCCACCAACACATTCTGGTAGTTCTCGACTATGCCACTCGATATCCGGAGGCGGTGCCTCTGCGACATACCTCAGCTAAACTCATTGCCAAAGAGTTAATGGAAATGTTTTCCCGTGTGGGCCTGCCAAAAGAGGTTCTGACGGACCAAGGGACCCCTTTTATGTCCAAAGTTATGAGGGAACTGTGTAAATTATTGCGTATAAAGCAATTGCGGACGTCCGTTTACCATCCACAAGCGGACGGTCTTGTCGAGAAGGTTTAACCAAACTTTAAAAAATATGTTAAAAGGGTGGTGTCTAGAGATGGGAAGGACTGGGACCTGCTTCTGCCCTATCTCATGTTCGCAGTGCGAGAGGTACCCCAGGCCTCTACTGGGTTCTCGCCCTTCGAACTGCTTTATGGCAGACACCCTCGGGGCCTGTTGGATATCGCCAAGGAAGCATGGGAACAACAGCCTGTCCCCCACAAAAGTGTCATTGAGTATGTCACCCAGATGCAGGAACGGATGGAAAGGGTGTTGCCGCTGGTCCGGGAGCATATGGAGGCAGCGCAACAAGCCCAGAGTAGGGTGTACAATCGTCAGGCTCGGGTGCGGGGCTTCAAGCCGGGAGATCGGGTGTTGGTTCTGGTACCCACCCTTGACAGCAAGTTCCTAGCTAGGTGGCAGGGCCCCTATGAGGTGATCGAGAAAGTAGGGAAGTAAATTACAAAGTACACCAGCCAGGGCGGCGCAAGCCGGAGCAGGTGTACCACGTGAATTTACTAAAGCCGTGGAAGGATAGGGACACGGCCGACGACCACAGCCCCGGCCAGGGCTTCTAGGTGAAAGGGTCCAGCCCCACAGTTCGAGGCCTGTGAAGCCGTAACCACGGTAAGAATTGCAGACAGCCTGTCTTCCAAACAAGTTCAGGAAGCCAGGGAGTTCCTCAGTCGGAACACGGATGTGTTCTCGGACCTCCCTGGCCGCACGTCTCTCATCCGACATGACATCGTCACTGAGCCTCAGGCCAAGATCCGGTTAAAACCATACCGGGTACCCGAGGCTCGGCGACGAGCCATCGCGGAGGAAGTGAAATTAATGTTGAAGCTCGATGTCATTGAGGAGTCGAAAAGTGAGTGGGCCAGTCCCATAGTCCTAATACCCAAGCCGGATGGGACGTTGCGGTTCTGCAACGACTTTCGCAAGTTAAATGAAGTGTCCAAGTTTGACGCGTATCCCATGCCCCGGGTAGACGAGCTTGTGGAGAATTTAGGACAAGCCAGTTATTTTTCTGTGCTGGACTAAAGGGTACTGGCAGGTACCCTTAACGGAGTCGGCTAAGGAAAAAACCGCTTTTGTTACCCCGCAGGACCTGTATCACTACAAGGTGTTACCCTTTGGCCTGCATGGCGCTCCCGCCACCTTCCAAAGGTTAATGGACATAGTGCTGCGACCACATCGTCGGTACGCCTCGGCCTATTTAGATGATGTGATCATCCACAGCACCGACTGGGAAAGCCATTTGCCCAAAGTGCAGGCGGTAGTGGATGCCCTGAGGAAAGCCGGTCTAACCGCCAATACAAAGAAGTGTGCGATTGGATTGGAAGAGACCAAATACCTGGGATATGTCATTGGGCGGGGAGTCATCAAGCCTCAGGTAAATAAGGTAGAGGCAATACGGAATTGGCCCCGACCAGTCACCACCAGACAGGTAAAGTCGTTCCTGGGAATTGTGGGGTATTACATGAGGTTTGTGCCCCACTTTACCACTATCGCTTCGCCATTGACAGAGTTGTTAAAGGGGCGTAAGACAGGGATGGTCCGCTGGAATGAGCAGGCGGAAAAGGCTTTCTCCGCCTTGAAATCGGCCCTGTGTGGGTCCCCGGTTTTGGTGACACCCGATTTCAGGAGAGAATTCATAGTCCAGACCGACGCCTCTGAGGTTGGCCTTGGTGCGGTACTATCGCAGGAAGTCAACGGGAGGAGCATCCCGTTGTCTTCCTCAGCCGCAAGCTCACCCCAGCCGAGACTAGGTACAGCATAGTCGAGAGAGTGCCTAGCCATCAAGTGGGCACTCGAGGCCCTCCGTTATTACCTGTTGGGCAGAAGCTTTCGCCTGGTGACCGACCACTCCCCACTCAAGTGGATGTCCCAAGCCAAAGAGAGGAATGCCCGGGTCACCAGGTGGTTTCTGTCCCTACAGAATTTTAAATTCACGGTGGAACACAGAGCGGGCCGGTTGTTAAAAACGCAGACGCGCTCTCCCGGGTACACTGTTTGTCGTGTGTCCACCCCTCAGGGTTGAACAAAGGGGGGTATGTGGTAAGGTGCAGGGTGCCGTCCTAGATGGCAGGTACGTGTCACCGAGGTTCATAGCCTCGGTGAGGTAAAAGCCGTTTGTTGGTGTCAGTAGCAGGTAGTGCTACTGACACATTTGCTAGATAGCATGGCTGCAAAGCCGATCCGGGCCGGCTCTTACCGGGAGCAGCTAAAGTGTAGGGTGGGTGGCTGCTCCCCACGACCCAGTCCTGGTTTTGGGCTGGGTTTAAAACTCAGCCAGCACTAGCAGCTGTGAGAGTGATTGTCTTGGAAGCTGCTGCTAGTCCTGTGGAGCTCTCTGGGCTGGAAGGACGTGCCCAGCAAGGAGGTGTGCAGCCGTCCTGGAACCCTGAAGGAGGATTGTCCTGCGGCTGGGCTGACAGCCAGGTGCGAACCCGCACATCAAACCTGCCAGGTGAATGGAACCTGTGTTTGGACTTTTTGTTTTCCCCTTCATTTGCTGATGTGTGTGACTTAACACCAAGTGACTTTCTTCTGTTATTTTGATGCAAGTGTGAATAAAACACTGTTTTCCGCACCTTCTGGACTCCCTTGTGCCTCTATACTGCACCCGCACCGCTGTCTACCAGAGCGACTCCCCACACCCTGTACAGATGTAGCATGGTTAGCACTCCTTTTTTCTGAGATTTCTGAGTTTGGTTATCTAATCTAAGCAAACACCTTCAATTGCTTTTCAATGGCTTTTTTCTCAAGATAATGAAATGAGTTAAGAAATTTGAGTTAACAGCGGGAGTGCTAACCCTGCTGCATCTGTATGTCTCTTTGTATGGTGTGGGTTTTGTTGTATGTCTAGTTGTTGTTAAATGTCTGGTCTGTTGGTGTTTGTAGTCCAGAATGTTTGCTAGACATTTCCCCTTTCTCTCTGTGCCTTCGGTGAGAGGGCTCCTGGTTTCCCCGGAGGGGGAACAACAGGTTAGTGAGTAGTTGCTGGTGTGCTGGTTCCTTTGTGTGTCGGTTTGTAACTGAGTCCGGTATAGTGTTTGGATTGCAGTACATTTGCATGGGTTCCAGTTCGTAGTGGTGTGATCTTCTGGTGTGCCTTCCAGCAGCTGCGGCTGGTAAGTTACTAAGTATTCTGTTGTTCTTGGTTCAATGGTTATGCTCGCCACTGGATCCTTACCAGCTGATCCACTTGGCTACTCATTATCTTCTCCTCTCCTTGCTGCTCCTGCAAAGACTCCTGTTCATCCTTGTTGTTGGATGAACAGGTTGTCTCAGTCCTGACATTATTCCAGGGATCTTTAGGGTCAGGTAGGGCCTAGGTTATGGGTATGAGCCCTCCTACTATCTGGGTTCACTCATACGGATAGGAGTCAGGACAAGGTTTAGTGATGCTCTAGGAGGTGATCTGCTCCCTTTTTCCTGCATCAAGGTCTAATTGCTATCCCAACTCCCTACATTATACGGTGTGGAGTTTTCCCCGTCTCCACACCATGACACAGGCACACTGCCACCTGCTGGTAAACCAGGCACAGTGCATGAAACACAGTACATAACAGATACATAGCACTTTCTGAACAGACCTGGAATCAAAAGGTTTAGTGGTGTCACACAATGGTTAGGCATTAAAGTAGCAGGTTTTAGGAATGGTAGTGCCCGCTCTGGGGTAATACACTTGAACCAAAAGTATTATCTTTTAGACATGTTTTTTAAACTCCCCTCCTCCTCCTACTGTTCTGTCCTGTGGCTGTAAGGCAAGTGATCGGAGCAGTAACATCCCTGCAGTGTCCTAAATATATGAGTCTAAAAAGAATGTTAAAAGGGTTATACAAAGTCTAATACATGCCTCCCAATGCTTGTACCCCTCATATAGATTATATTTACCTGTTACCTGCATTGCTCCTGATCCTCTAACGGCCGCCGCTGCATCTCGCCGTCAGGCAAATAAAAACATCCAGTGAAGGGGAGGCAGCCAATAGCAGGCCATGGCATAGATGAGCCTACCTATCATGACGGGTGATGCTAGGGAGGCTCGTCCCTGTTGCGGCCTGCTATTGGCTGCCAGTGGTGGTCAGTGGTGGAAACAGAGTGTCAGCACATTGCTGACACTCTGCTTCGAATGGCTTACATTGGTGCTGGCAGCAATGTAAGCTGTTTAACCCCTTCCATGCCGTGGTCCATAGGGACCGCTGTATGGAAGGGGTTAATAGGGAGCTGTGCTGTGCCCTAGCAGCCCCCGATTCTTGACTAGATCGCAGACGGAGGGGGTTCCCCTCCTCCCCATCACCCGCTGCTCTGTTCTGGCAGCAGGTGATGGTTACAATGGCAATAGGACGCCTTCACACGCGTCCTGCTTACTATGGTAATAGAAAGTCTGATCTGACTTCTGCCTTTAGACTGTGTAAAGTAAAAATACAGTACAGTACACTATATATACTGTACTGTATTATATAGACATCAGACCCACTGGATCTTCAAGAATTATTTTCTTTTGTTTCAAAAATGATATTATTGTGTAAATCTTAAATAAATAAATAAAAAGTGTACATATTATGTATCGCCACGCCCGCAACATAACCCCTCAGGTGAACACAGCAAAAAAAAATAATATAAATACAGTGTCAAAAGCCATTTTTGTCACCTTACATCACAAAAAGTGTAATACAAGCAGCCAAAATGCCATATGCACCCTAAGATAGTGCCAATCAAACTGTCATCTCATCCCACAAAAAATGATAGCTTTCAGAATGTATTATGTAAAACTAAAACAAAACCGCCCAAAAAGTAGTCATATTTGGTATTGTCGCGTCCGTAACAACCTGCTCTATAGAAATAGCACAAGATCTAACCTGTCAGATCAACGATGTAAATAACATAAAATAAAAACGGTCCCAAAACAGCTATTTTTTTGCTAATTTTCTATTTTAATCCATTTTAATCCATCAGGGGGGCTTCAAATGGGACATGGTGTCTAAAAACCAGTCCAGTAAAATCTGCCTTACAAAAACCATATCACGTTCCCTTCCTTCTGCGGCCTGCCGTTTGGCCATACAGCAGTTTACAACCACATATGGGGTGTTTCTGCAAACTACAGAATCAGGGCAATACATTTTGAGTTTAGTTTGGCTGTTAACCCTTGCTTTTTTACTGGAAAAAAATGATTAAAATGGAAAATCTGCCAAAAAAGTGAAAATCTGAAATTTCATATTTATTTTCTATTAATTCTTGTGGAACACCTAAAAAGTTAACAAAGTTGATAAAATCAGTTTTGAACACCTTGAGGGGTGTAGTTTCTAAAATGGGGTCATTTGTCGGTGGTTTTTTATTATGTAAGCCTAACAAAGTGACTTCAGACCTCAACTGGTCCTTAAATAGTGGGTTTTACTTCTAAACTTCTAAGCCTTCTAACATACCCCAAAAATAAAATAACATTCCAAAAATGATCTATCCATGAAGTAGACATATGAGGAATGTAAAGTAATAACTATTTTTTGAGTTATTACTATCTAGTATAAAAGTAGAGAAATTGAAATTTGGAAACTTGCTAATTTTTTTCAAATTTTTGGAAAATTTTGTATTTTTTTCAAATAAAAATTACATTTTTTTACTCAATTTTGCCACTGTCATGAAGTACAATATGTGACAAGAAAACAGTCTCAGAATGGCCTGGATAAGTAAAAGCATTTTAAATGTATTACTACATATAGTGACACATGTCAGATTTGCTAAAAATGGCCTGGTCCTTAAAGGGAACCTGTGACCAGGAAATTCACTGATAAACCAGGCATGCTGCCTTGTAGGGCTCACTCTGCTAAATATAATGATACCTTTCACTTGGTGATCTGTTGCTTTATCGTGGAGAAAAAGTACTTTTAATCCATATGCTAATGAGCTGATTTGAGTCCAGTAGTTGACATGAGTCCAGCGTTTTTTCTATTCAGAGCAGAAGCCACTCCCCTATTCACTTCTTCAAATGTAAAAGGGGTGTGGTTTATTACATCATTCATTCAGTTTAATAATTGGCGGGAAAATGAATAACAGGGAATGCTAAGGTATTATATTACCAAGGTAAAAAAAAGGGGAGGAATATACTATTGAAGTTAGTAATTATAAAAAGGGCTACTTTGGGGTGATAAACAGATGATGGCTGATAAGAGACATGTCACCGTGGGTATGGCAGTTAGGCTTTAAAGTGAAAGGTAGCAAGGCTTGTATTGGCTATAATGCAGGTCATTTTTTAAACCACGCCCCTTTTACCTCTGAAGAAGTGAATGGGGGAGTGGCTACAGCTCTGAATATAAAAAACACTGGACTCATATCAACTGCTGGACTCAAATCAGCTAATTAGCATATGAATTAAAAGTACTTTTTCTCCACAATAAAGCAACAGATCACCAAGTGAAAGGCGTAATTATATTCAGCAGAGTGAGCCCTACAAGGCAGCATGACTGGTATATCAGTGAATTTCCTGGTGACAGGTTCCCTTTAAGGTGAAAAATGGCTGGGTCCTTAAGGGGTTAAAACAACTAAATTGCACCGAAACTAAAATTTTGCTACGAAATATAGTTCTCAAATAAGACCAGAAGTGGTGTAAGGCCTCATGCACACGACCGTTGTTTGTTTCCTCGTCCGTTCCATTCAAAAATTTTAAATCCACCCAAAAATAAGGATGACGGACCGTTTTTTTTGACGGATCCGTTTTTATGGCAGATCCATTGTAATAATGCCTATCCTTGTCCGTAAACGTGAAAAAAATAGGACATGCTCTATTTTTTTGATGAAATGTAAACATGGACCACAGATGCGGAACAAAAACGGTTGACCATCCGCATTTTTTGATGGACCCATTGAAATGAATAGGAAAGCATCCTATCCGTGAAAAAAAATTGAACGGATGCGGAGACAAACAACGGTCGTGTGCATGAGGTCTAAGGAAGAGAAACATGTCTCCAAAACTAGATGCTCCAAAACTATTACAAAATGTGAATCACTGTGATAAATTTGGTGTATCTTCTGCCTGTTGGGCAGCCTCTTCTTCAGCCTGTACTGTCATGTCCATCAATAACATAGGTAGTCATTTAATAAGCTAAAATATGTCTATATGAGGCATGTTTCAGGTGCAAATTGCAGTGACACAGATCGTTGCGCCGCAATCTGTGACTTCTCCCCACTCATGCCAGGTCTAAAAATTAGGTGTGTCAGAAGGGGATAGACCTGTTTTAGGCGTAGAAAAACATCTAAATGTTCACACGAACGCATGCGCCCCATTTGCGGATCCACAATACACGGGCACTGTTCCGTGGACCCATTTACTTCAATGGGTCCGCAAATCGGGAGATGCAGAACGGAATCACGGAATGGAAGACTACGAAAGCACTACAGAGTGCTACCGTCGGGTTACGTTCCGCACTTCCGTCCTGCAAAAAGATGTCCTATCTTTTTGTGGAATGAGCGGATCACGGACCCATTGAAGTGAATGTATCCGCAAGCCACTGCGGCTGCCCCACGGTCGGTGCCCGTGCATTGCGGTCTGCAATTTGCGGTCCGCAGCAATGGCACGGGGCCCACACATTTGTGTGAAAGAGGCATAGGAAGCTGTCTTACATTTAGAATTGGTGCTGGGTGTGCAGAAGTTATGGAGAGGCCTGCATCTCTTCATATCTTCACTGGATCCACCGCCAGTTGAGGGCTTTATTAAGACCGGCGTCTAAAATGCCAGTCTTAATAAATGTGCCCCATAGTCTTTGTACAGTTGAATCCCATTCAAGCGAATGGGAATGGGCTGTAATACCAAGCAAAGCCACTATACAATACATGACGCTGTGCTTGGTAGATCATGTAGAGGTCACAGCTTTCGGCAGATCATTGCAGCCCTTTCTAACAGCTGAACCCCACCAATTAGATATTGATGACCTGTCCTGAGGGTAGGTCATCAATATTTAACTCCCAGAAAACCCCTTTCAGTCTAGAGGTTACCTTTTCCTTGATGCTGGAAACAGGCGGTGTATTTTTCGAATGGGGATTGAGTATACTGTATATACTAATAATACATCAGAAGACAAAATAAAGTATTTTTACAAAAAAAAAGTAAGAAGTTTCAATTTCTCAGAGAACAATGATTTGTAATGGGATTTGGTTTTTCAGTTTTTTTTTGCTAAGGATCCAAATCCTTCTAAATCTATAAAAATACATCTTAATGGGAACATGGAGAAACATTTTGAACCATTCATTACAGGCCTTATTGGATTTTGTTTACGTGAATGGTGCTAACATTTTATTCTCCTGCTTGTTTGTTCTTGGAAGAACATTGAGTTTTACGTCGTGTAGTGAAGATACCTGTTTAGAAGCACTTTCTAGGAGAAGCATCGCAACGTTTGCTATTAACCAGCGGAAACAAACCCGAACCCAGAAAAACAACACAAATAGCTATTTTCCAATAGAAGTGATTGAAAAAAAAAGATGGTCCGGTGCCCACACCTTGTGTTTCAATCAGTCACCATTTTTTAAGATCTCTATTTGCAGTTAAGGAATAGAAGCATTATTGCGGCTGTAAACCCATACTGAACTAATAGTTGTAACCGGTCTAAGCAGCCATAGAAGCAGGTGCACATGGGTTCTGGCATTTCTGCCACACGGGAACATTTTTGTAAATGGAAAATGGAAGGTTGGAATATTTTGCATTTGGGTCAAGGAGCTTCAGGTCTGGACTATAAGCTGATATATTAAGGGCGCCTTCAAACATGGAAGATTTGTTGCAGAGTTCAACGCCAAAGCAACTCCATTAAGATGAATGGAACTGATTTTCAGTTGCAGAATTTTTTGCAACAAAATCTGCAGCATGTCAATGCCACCTTAGGCCACCTGCGCATGTTGCGGAATAGCTGCGGTTTTTCCGGCGTGGATTCCCGTGTGGAAAAACCGCAACGTAGTGCAGTACCAGCAAAATGTATGAGATTTCACAAAACTCATGTATAATATGCGGTTTTTGTGTGTGGAAATTGACCTTAATTGCAGATTTCCAAATCAATTATGTTTGCTGATTTGGCTGCAGATTTCACCCTTCTCCAATGAAGGGTAACATCCGCAGCATGAAATTTACACCAAAAACCACAGAAATTGCGGATTTTGGTGCTCATATGATGCATAAATGAACATACGCGAATTTGTGCGGATCGTATGTGCATTCACCCGCACTCATGTGCAGGAGGCCTTAGGATGGCAGCACTCAGTGCAGACTGGAGTGCAGAAAATCTGCATAAAATCCATACAAAATGCATATAAAATCACACTATTTAATGTATTTTTGGTACGTTTTTGGTGGGGGTTTTATGGGGTTTTTGGTGTGGATTTGATGTGGATTCTTCACAGATCTCACCCTTCAATCAAAGGGTTGAAATCTACACAGGAAAAACACAAAAACAATTGACATGCTGCAGATTTCAAAATTTGCACATCAGGTCAATTATCAAACTTAAAGGGGTATTTCCATCTTGGACATTTATGTCCTTAACCCCTTAAGGACCCTGCCATATTTCACCTTAAGGACCAGGCCATTGTTTGCAAATCTGACCAGTGTCACTTTATGTGGTGATAACTTTAAAACGCTTTTACTTATCCAGGCCATTCTGAGATAGTTTTTTCATCACATATTGTACTTCATGACACTGGTAAAATTGAGTCAAAAAAGTTCATTTTTATTTATAAAAAATACAAAATTTACCAAAAATTTGGAAAAATTAGTAAATTTCCAAGTTTCAATTTCTCTACTTCTATAATACATAGTAATACCTCCAAAATAGTTATTAATTTACATTCCCCATATGTCTACTTCATGTTTGGATCATTTTGGGAATGCCATTTTATTTTTTGGGGACGTTACAAGGCTTAGAATTTAGAAGCAAATCTTGAAATTTTTCAGGAAATTTCCAAAACCCACTTTTTAAGGACCAGTTCAGGTCTGAAGTCACTTTGTTAGGCTTACATAATAAAAAAACACCCACAAATGACCCCATTCTAGAAACTACACCCCTCAAGCTATTCAAAACTGATTTTACAAACGTTATAACACCTTTAGGTGTTCCACAAGAGTTGATGGCAAATGGAGATAACATTTCAGAGATAAATTTTCCATTTTAATGCATTTTTTAAAGTAACAAAGCAAGTGTTAACAGCCAAACAAAGCTGAATATTTATTGCCCTGATTCTGTAGTTTTTAGAAACACCCCATATTTTAGTCGTAAACTACTGTACGGGCGTAGAAGGAAAGGAGCGCTGTGTGGTTTTTGGAAGGCAGATTTTGCTGGGCTGGCTTATTTATACCATGTCCCATTTGAAGCCCCCCTGATTCACCCCTAGAGTAGAAACTCCATAAAATTGACCCCATATGCTCTATATTACACTTTTTTGGAGGAAAGGTAACAAAAAATAGAAATTCTGAAATTTCATCTCCTTTTACCAATAACTCTTGTGGAACACCTAAAGGGTTAACAAAGTTTGTAAAATCAGTTTTAAAAACCTTGAGGGGTGTAGTTTCTTAGATGGAATCACTTTTTTGGAGTTTGTACTCTAGGGGTGCATAAGGGGGTCTTCAAACATGGTATACAAAAACCAGTCCATCAAAATCTGCCTTCCAAAAACCATATGGCGTTCCCTTCCTTCTGTGCCCTGCCGTTTGGCCATACAGCAGTTTACGACCACATATGGGGTGTTTATGCAAACTACAGAATCAGGGCAATAAACATTACATTTTACTTCTGGATAATAGGAATAGCTCACTCTTGTGTATCTCTGGAATAGGTGCTCAGGTCTACAGTAGTGGCCAAAAGTTTTGAGAATTACACAAATATTAGTTTTCACAAAGTTTGCTGCTAAACTGCTTTTAGATCTTTGTTTCAGTTGTTTCTGTGATGTAGTGAAATATAATTACATGCACTTCATACGTTTCAAAGGCTTTTATCGACAATTACTTGACATTTATGCAAAGAGTCAGTATTTGCAGTGCTGGCCCTTGGTTCTTTTTCAGGACCTCTGCAATTCGACTGGGCATGCTCTCAATCAACTTCTGGGCCAATTCCTGACTGATAGCAACCCATTCTTTCATAATCACTTCTTGGAGTTTGTCAGAAATAGTGGGTTTTTGTTTGTCCACCCGCCTCTTGAGGATTGACCACAAGTTCTCAATGGGATTAAGATCTGGGGAGTTTCCAGGCCATGGACCCAAAATGTCAACGTTTTGGTCCCCAAGCCACTTAGTTATCACTTTTGCCTTATGGCACGGTGCTCCATCGTGCTGGAAAATGCATTGTTCTTCACCAAACTGTTGTTTGATTGTTGGAAGAAGTTGCCGTTGGAGGTTGTTTTGATACCATTCTTTATTCATGGCTGTGTTTTTGGGCAAAATTGTGAGTGAGCCCACTCCCTTGGATGAGAAGCAACCCCACACATGAATGGTCTCAGGATGCTTTACTGTTGGCATGACACAGGACTGATGGTAGCACTCACCTTTTCTTTTCCGGACAAGCCTTTTTCCAGATGCCCCAAACAATCGTAAAGAGGATTCATTGGAGAATATGACTTTGCCCCAGTCCTCAGCAGTCCATTCACCATACTTTCTGCAGAAGATCAATCTGTCCCTCATGTTTTTTTTTTTGGAGAGAAGTGGCTTCTTTGCTGCCCTTCTTGACACCAGGCCATCTTCCAAAAGTCTTCGCCTCACTGTGCGTGCAGATGCGCTCACACCTGCCTGCTGCCATTCCTGAGCAAGCTCTGCACTGGTGGCACTCCAATCCAGCAGCTCAATCCTCTTTAGGGGACGATCCTGGCGCTTTCTGGACTTTCTTGGACGCCCTGAAGCCTTCTTAACAAGAATTAAACCTCTTTCCTTGAAGTTCTTGATGATCCTATAAATTGTTGATCGAGGTGCAATCTTAGTAGCCACAATATCCTTGCCTGTGAAGCCATTTTTATGCAACGCAATGATGGCTGCACGCGTTTCTTTGCAGGTCACCATGGTTAACAATGGAAGAACAATGATTTCAAGCATCACCCTCCTTTTAACATGTCAAGTCTGCCATTTTAACCCAATCAGCCTGACATAATGATCTCCAGCCTTGTGCTCGTCAACATTCTCACCTGAGTTAACAAGACGATTACTGAAATGATCTCAGCAGTTCCTTTAATAACAGCATCGAAATGCAGTGAAAAGGTTTTTTTGGGATTAAGTAAATTTTCCTGGCAAAGAAGGACTATGCAATTTATCTGATCACTCTTCATAACATTCTGGAGTATATGCAAATTGCAATTATAAAAACTTAAGCAGCAACTTTTCCAATTTCCTATATTTATGTAATTCTCAAAACTTTTGGCCACAACTGTATATGCTGTTTCACCCTTACAGAAATGATTACTTACAATAAACCAATAGTAGACCGGCACTCTAACTGTGTGTCTTTATACAGATTGCTTATAGGTCCACTAATATGTTATAAAATCATTAAATTTAATGAAAAAACCACAGATAAATGCAAGTAAATCACAAATAAAATCACTGTCTGGTGTTCAGGAATTTCTGCACCCCAAATTCAGCACATGTGGCAGGCAGGGGATGTGTGTTAAACCGGCTAGACCCAGACCTGCTAGTATATTTCGCCTATTAGCGCACAACACCAGGCCGGGCTGGAGGCTCAGTGGCACCAACCAATGGTCGGTCTGTTGTTCCATGCCTGTCCACAACTCCTGCGCGGTGCAGGGTTTGTCCCACAAGCACACAAGTTTTAAAACAACCTGCTGTCGTTTCCCCCTGGCTGTGCTGCTGTGGTTGGTGAAGGTGTTACACTGATCTGATGAGGAGGTGGAAGTAACAGGATAAAAAGATAAATGCCCAGAAATCCTTGGGGGCGGAATGACATTAGCAAAAATGCTATCCGCCTCTGGGCCAGCCGCTACATTTACCCACTGTGTTGTTGGTTATGTGGATATTGCCACAGATAGCATTGCGCAGTGCACACTTGATTTTGTCCGCCACTTGGTTGTGCAGGGAAGGGATGGCTCGCCTGCAAAAGTAGCGGCGGATTGGATACATGTACTGTGGAACAGCCACACCATAAGATTTTTAAAACTGTCCACCAGACAGAATGACAGCATTTCAAAGGACCAGGAAGTTTGAAATAAGGCATTCAGAGCCATGAGTAGGAGGGTACTTCCTCTTTCTATTTCTTTTTCTCTCCAGTGTTTGGGAGATGGACAGCTGATAGCTGAACACTTCCATGGGATTTGGCGAAGATGCTTGGTGACAATGACAGATGTGCTGGCGTTGCTGCCACATCCTCTGTTTCCCTGGGTGACAGGTGCCACTGTCACTCACTTGGGCTCAAGTTTAGAATGTTTATTTCTTATTTTTCTGTATTTTATTTTATTTTAAGTCGTTTCCCTATCCACATATGTTTGCAGGGCATTTATCTACATTTTGCTGCCTTTTTCAGCGCTTTACAGCCATTTAAGTGCCCAAAAGTTCGGGTCCCCATTGACTTTAATGGGGTTCGGGGTCAAGTTCGGGTCGAGTTCGGATCCCGAACCCGAAAATTTTCGTGAAGTTCGGCCGAACTTCTCGAACCCGAACATCCAGGTGTTCGCTCAACTCTAGTGTTCACCTTAGGGGTTATGTCATGTGATATTTTTATAAAGCAGGTTTTTACGGACACGGCGACACAATTTTTAAGTTTATGGTCCCTGCAGTCACAGACCGCGGGGATCAGAAACTGCCGAAAGCGCTGCAAACCGCAGGTCTGAATTGACCTGCAGTTTGCAGTGATCACCGATACGGGGGGGTCACAGGACCCCCCTCGGCATTGTCCCAAGGTACCTGCTGCAATGTGCGGTGATCGGAAATACACAGGATGTACAGGTTCGCCCTGTGTCCTTAAGTACCAGGACATCACGGCGTACCTGTATGCCCTGTGTCCTTAAGAGGTTAATGTCTTATAGGATCAGGTCCCCCTTCTAGAGTGCTGGCTCAGCTATTTCCGTAAGCTCCATAGAAGTGAAAGGAGTGGCTGTTGCGCTTGCGCTTCCCATTCTTTTTAATAGGACATCCGAAAATAGCCAAGCACGCCGCTCGGCTATTTTCAGCACTCCCATAGAAATGAATGGAGGGCGGCAATACCCCTCCGGCACTTTGTGTGCTCCATTTTAAGTATAGGTAACACCTATGAATCTACCTTAGTTGTAGATGATCAGGACAGGATTATGTTTTCATTCACTGGCAGCAAGCAGAGATCTTTATAGAAACCTAAGATAAAAACATAAAATGCGGGAGCAAGTGGGATAACTTTTATTTCTACAACAAATATGTTTTATTGAATGAAATTGGAAAACTCCTTTTTTAACGACTCTGCAGGCATCTGAGAATATCACATTAAAGCCAGTTTTCTGAATGAGCAAAATTAGAATGAAATTAATCTGCTCAAGAAGCGCCAACAAAGACCCATACTGCAAATGCTTCCACAGCAAATCCTTATACAAACAGATTAGAATATCGGAAAATTAATTTCTAATTAAACCGAGCCGAGTTAATCCAATATAATTAGGATTTTCTGTTCAATTATTTTTTGTTGGCGTGTAGCGGTGTGCGGTTCTGAATGGTAATAGTTTGACAAATCATGAGGATTAATTCAAGGTTAATACATAGTTATAAAAGGGCAGCTTATCAAAGCCCCTGGTGAGAACAATAGTCAGTGGGTAAATTGGGAGCGTGGAAATATATTTTTTCATGTCCATTTTATATTCATGTGGTGCTTTCTATAGGTTATATTACAACTTCCTCTGTATTAAGACTTCCTCAGCGTGGAAAGCTACTGCCGAGTGGCTTTTATTTTGGACATAATGCCCCATCCTACAAACTGGTAGGAAGTGACACTTGTTTATGGTAAAATACTACTTTTTAATAGTCAAACAATCTTCTTTTATTAGTGGGGTGCAGTGGCTTTGCCATTCTGTACCATACATTTTATGCCCATTGGTTTCTCTGTCCTTCCTCCTGTATTACCAGTAAATCTGCAATTTACTTTCTGTATTTGCGTTCCACCATGTGTTCCAATGTCGACTTCTGGCCACGTGACTTCCGGTTTTCAGCGCACGGGTATTTAGAGAGATGCTGACTGCATGTAGATATGGACAGAAACCGGAGTTTCTATTTAGAACGCCACCATTGAACCACCAGAGTTCCTGTGCTGACCCAGAATGACCTAATTATTATACCCTCTCCAGGCCTGGCATTTCAGTTGGGATTAAGGGTGGTATAGCTACATTCTTCCCTCTCTGCTACATCGATCGTTACTTTGATTTGCCTCTCCTAATTTTATATATAAAGCCATATTATTACTATCAATATTTAATTGGTTTGTAGTATGCTTTAAAAGGGTCTTATTAGTACCAGCATTGTGGATATTGGGTGTGTGATGCAGATGCATTATACCTGGTCCCAAATTTGTGGGAATTGTTATTTTTTTGGCCATGAGATTTACCATTATCATATGGGCATTATTACAATAGATGAATCTGATTAGCACACATATTATTGCCTCCATTTTCATATTGTTTGCTTTGTTGAGTTATATGTGGTCCCCTGATGAACTGATAACTCACAGAAAAAAGATGCATCTTTTTTCTGTGAGTTATGTGTTTATATATTTTCATCCGCACATGTTTTATTTTGTGTAGGATGTTTGTGTGGTGCTTGTGGTTCGCGCCGGCATCCTCCATTGTATGCAATTTTTGCTGGGGATAGCCGTTCGCTGCGAACCACATGCGGAGGAACTGCCCCCCAGTTAGAAACACGCCCCATTTAGGCCACGTTTATTTTTGTGATTCTTGTTTTATATGTATTGAATGTGCCATTGCATATGGCTGGTAAACATTCTGTTGCACCTGGAAGCCGGTGTCACATGGTCTGTTGTAGGTGTAGCTTGCGGCCTCATTTGTTCCCCATTGCATTGTTGGTCCTGCAGTGAAGGTGAGTGGGATGGGGCTGTAGGCTGCTTAATACCTGTTCAGACCTTGTTCACACACCATAGGTAGTCTAGTGGTAGGACCCCATGTCATGCTGAGATACCGTGTAGTGATGCCTAAAGGGCTCCGATATGTTCCTGATTGGAAATATTGGCGAATCTCTCAGCTTTTAACACCAGAGTGAGGGATTAGCCAGTGTTGTCAGTTGCTTATCCATGTGGTGCATCTTTTTTCTGTGAGTTATGTGTTTATATATTTTCATCCGCACATGTTTTATTTTGTGTAGGATGTTTGTGTGGTGCTTGTGGTTCGCGCCGGCATCCTTCATTGTATGCAATTTTTGCTGGGGATAGCCGTTCGCTGCGAACCACATGCGGAGGAACTGCCCCCCCAGTTAGAAACACGCCACAGTGTTTGGGGTCTGGAGCAGTCCCACCCATTTAGGCCACGTTTATTTTTGTGACCCCTGATGAACTGACCCCAGAGAACGGTTCAGAGAAACGCGTGAGGACAAAGTTAGCATTTGTGGGACATATAGTATGTGTCATGCCTTCAGCAAGTTTATTGTTAATTTATTCATAGTTTTCATGCATAGTCAATATGCTTTCTGTATAATTCTCTGTTGATTGTGTAACAGCTCCCTCTAGTGGCTATTTTACATACAATTTCAGCTATTCATACTAGAAGTTTGGTCTACTTCAGCTTCCATAACTTGTGACCCATGAACTTAGTGACCTCATCATCCCTGCACATAGCAGCCATTTTCCTCATTCACAGTCATCACTGCCTGAGGTTAGCACATGGCCTGGAAGTCTCTTGAGTGATCCTTTACATCTATGCTCACGGTAGCATCGCTGGTATGTCACATAGCCACATTACAGCCTGTTTGCATCTGTTTGCACATGTATTTTGCATACCTTTTTCCTCTCTTTTATAGCAGGTTACATGTAGCAACTAGGGACCATGCTTGTTATGCAGATAGGATAACATGCTCCGGTTAGATATGTATCTGTGTTTGTATGTGCATTGCTATGCACAGAAATGTATTATATGCCTTGCTAATTGCTATATGTCAGACCCCATTAGTAAGTGCATTTTTTTCTGTTCTGTTTCACCAATTATATATCCTTGCAATAAAGACAAGTTGGTTGTTGCTCCGTTGTCAATCCATTGCTGGGAAAGGTTTAGCTGTCTGTCAAGCTATGTGCCTTCACACATAAGGAGGACAGAACAGTATGTGCTACTTTTTTCCACTGGTGATAATATTTGGGTGGCGGTATCTATCTCTTGTCAGGGACATATAGGGCCTACCAGGAGGTTCCTGACATAGGATTTATCGCACCTTTCGGGGCGGCCATTCCGTTTTACTAAGCAGGGTTTGTAGTTTGATAGGGCAAGTGTGAGGGTGAGATATTTTTCCTTTCCTTGTCCCACCCAGCCTTATTGTCAATTGCTTTTTATGGGCACAATCTGGGTGAGTTTTAATGATCATCAATAAAGGTTACATTTTACACTGGTGAAGGTTAAAAAAAATCTGCGATTACATTATAATTAAATTACACTAGTGACTACCTGACATCTGATGTCTATATCTATCAGAACTTTCTTACTTTGGACAGTCACTCTAGTCACCCATTTAAAGAGGTTATGCCATGACTGATGTAAAGATCAGACATCATATAGTACAAGGGTATTCAACTGGCGGACCGCGGTCCAAATCCGGACCGTGGTTGCTAGCTGTATGGACCCCTGCAGTAACATGCTAAGTGGGGGGCGGTCTACCTGGGTGCCGCTTTCAGGGGGTGCCAGAAGCAATAAGCGCTTCCATCAATACAGATGGAAGTGCTCATTGCTGGAGCGCAGGGAGATGGGCCTGTCACTCACCGCTCAGCTGCCGGCGTTCCTCTCCTCCTACAGACCGGTGGCGCTCTGAATGATGAAGCAGGAAGACTTCTCCCCGCTCCATCATTCAGCCTGCAGGCACTGCTGCCGGCCTGTGCAAATGTGAAGGGGGCACAATAGACATTTCTACTCTGGAGGGGGCAAAATGGGCATTGCTAATGTGAAGGGGTCACTATGGGCATTTCTACTCTGGAGGGGACACAGTGGGCATTGCTAATGTGAAGGGGGAACAATGGGCATTTCCACTTTGGAGGGGGCACAATGGGCATTGCAAATGTGAAGGGGGCACAATGGGCATTTCTACTCTGGTGGGGACACAGTGGGCACTGCTTATGTGAAGGGGGCACTATGGGCATTTCTACTTTGGAAGGTGCACAATGGGCATTGCTAATGTGAAGGGGCAAAGTGCACAAAGGGCATTACTACTCTGAAGGGGGCACAGTACACAGAGGGCATTCTACTATGAAGGGGCACAGAGGGCAGTATTACTGTGAAGGGGGAACAATGGGCATTACTAGCACAGAGGGCATTAGTACTATTAAGGGGCCTGATGGGGATTTCTACTTTGGAGGGGCACAGAGGGCATTACTACTGTGAAGGGGGCACAGTGGGCATTACTACTATTAAAGGGGCATGCCAATGGTGTTGTCCCTCCTTATATATTTTTTGTTTTGCAGCTCGGACCTTCATTCTTCAGCAGGCTCAGGTATGTGGACCTTTACAAAAAGTACTTGAGAACCCCTGATATAGTACATTGCAATCTCTTTCTAACCAAGCTAGAACCAGTCCTATACCTCACATGGATCCAGAGATCTCCCCGTTCATTGCTCCAGGTGGTCTGTTAGATTCTCTTTGTGGCTGGAAGATAGGGAGCATGCCCTTTCTCTGGGGTGTCATTTTTCAGAGGGTGTGTCATTTTTTGCTGCAGCTCTCCCTGTCACAGCTCAATGGATGTGCACTTTTTGCTGCAGCCCTCTCCCTGTAACTGTCCTAGCTTCTAAGAGTAGATATGGCTGTTGGCAGTTGAAGGATGGAACTGAGCGTGTGCGACCATCTCAGTAGATAGACGTGCACATTACTATATGGGTTAAACACCATGGACATGATAGAGAGATGTCCTCTGCTTGAGACCCTCATCTGTAAGTGGAAAGCTGCTAAGTATCAGCGGTTCTCACTTTTCTGGACAGCATGGGCCACATGTACATCTGCATTTTCCAAGGCCACAGAATATATGGCAGAATAAAAACAACCCACCATGATGATAATTGATAGTCGTTGGTTTCAGAAGGTGATACATTCACTACTAAACTAGTCCCATGGATAAGGACATTAATGAGGGGGAGAGTTACTGCAAAGAGTTTGGGGATTCCGCTCAGTCATCAATTATAAGGTCACTCATTCATTCAAATAGGTGCTAGGTGTTGCTAGGGGGGCAGTCAAGGGTGCACCTCCAATGAGGCCATGTGAGCCTCAGGCAGCACAAGGTAGGGGCAAGATGGGTGCAGCGGAAGGGTCATGGGCAATGAGCGCTTTCATTGTGGCATAGGGGTTAGGTTAAGAAATTGAGATTGGGGGCACGGTTTTAGTTTTCGCCTCAGGCAGCAGAAAGGCTAGGTGCACTCCTGGGGGCAGTTCAGGTGGATTTTTATGAATGAATGCTCGGCCTCATGCTTGACCTCCGCTCCGTTCAGACTCCTTCTCGCTGTGGCTTTGTACCCTCATTCTAATTATTTATGGTGGCTCCAGTAATTAGATCTTTATCAGTTGTCCTTTGTATAAGTTACACATGACTTAAAGGGGTATTTCCATCACATACAATGGGGGCATATCGCTAGAATATGCCCCCATTATCTGATAGGTGCGGGTCCCAGAGGGGGCGGATCTCCAACGAGACTGGAGCGGGGAGAGCTGTGGCTGGAGGACTACGGATTTCCTAGGGTCCGCCCACCACCAAGCACTGCTCCCCGCTGCTCCCATACAAGTGAATGGGAGCGCACCATGCACGTGCGGCCCCTACTCCCATTCATTTCTATGGGGCAGACGGAAATAGACAAGCCAGCGCTCGGCTATTTTCGGCTGCCCCATAGAAATGAATAGAGGCCGGCTGCGCATGCGCAGTGTGCCCTCCATTCATTTCCCCGCTCCGTTCTTATTGTAGGAGTGGGTCCCATTAGACAATGGGGGCATGTGTGATGATAAAACCTTTAATAAAGGCCTAATTTTACACAAGACAACAAAAAACACCAGAAATATGCAAGACCTTCTACCTTATCTCTTTCTGATGAATATTTAATCATAAAAACTGAGTCAGATTGAATATTTTTGGTGAGAAGATCGACATAAGATTTTACTAGATTGATGCAGACTCGTAACAGACGTATTTTCAGTTTAATTACTCCACCGAGGTCTACAGTCGGAGAAGCTGTCTTCCCTCAGACGCGCTCGCACTTGCTTTTTAAGTCCTGAATCTCCTGCCTGTCACCTCCATCAGCCCCTGATATATGGATGTAGTTTAGATACCGTCTAGTACAAGTGTTATGAAATGTTCCTATGAGATTTCTTAATACCCTTACATATTGCCTGCAGTGTTATATTTCTATAACACATTACAAAATAGCTTTTCTGTTTTATGCAGCGCAATATAAAGAAGTGTGCAGTGCATATGTCATTTGGGCTTTTTTTAAAGCTTAGTTAATTAATGGGATAGCTTAATCTCTGGCAAAATTTGTAAAATTTAGAGGGGTTTTCTGGTACTTTTATATTGATGGTCTCAAGTCTGTCCTCAGGATAAGCCATGAATATCTGACCGGTGGGGGTCTGATACCCTGCATCGCACTGATCATCTGTTCTGCAGTAGCTCGGCATGTGAGCCTAGCCTGGCGAAATCAAAATGCATGTTGACTTGTGCAGTCAGAGAATCTCAAGTGCTAACTGCTCACAGCATCTGAGGCTGCCTGACTGGCTGCCAGGGGCGGACTGGGAACTTAAAGTGGCCCTGGAAAAAATACTAAAAGTGGCCTTGTTTTGAAGTTGGGTCCAAATAGATGGAAGTCAGGGCCAACAATACCATATTGTGACACATTATACCACCCCAACAGAGCCAAATACCACAGTCGATCACAAAGTAATGCCAGCAGCACAAAATATATCCCCAAAAACTTCCACTAATCAGGCGTGAGGAGGGCTTAGGCATCCTCCTGGGCATCGGCCTACAAGAAAATTTCCCTGTAAGGTCTATGGTTAATCTGCTCCTGGCATCCGCAACCTGGGTACATCATAGGTTGCAGCTGGGCTAGGATCACATGCATAATGTATAGTGTTGAGCGCGAATATTCGAATAGCGAATTTTTATCGCGAATATCGCAACTTCGATAATTTGCGAATATTGCGACTATAGTGGTATATATTCGCTATTTTGAATATTCAATTTTTTTTTATTTTTTAGCTGTTAATCCTTGTTGCTCTCTGGTTGTCTTCCCACTTCCCAAAAGCTGTTCTTACCTGTCCGGAGGATTCCTGACTTCCTGCCTGCTCCAGTCAATGCACGTTGCCACTTCTGCCGACTTCCCGTGTGCATGGAGCGTCCCCATCCCAATGGGAACGCCTCTGTGCTAAAATGTACGGTCTCACAAATTTGATTAAGTTGTAATCGCAATGCGATTAATATAACCTGAATTATTCACATTGCGATATTTGTAATATTCTAGCAATACAACCATTAGGAACTTATCTCTAAGATCAATTCGCAATGCGATTATATGTTCGCCTCGCGAATGAAACTTAGAGCTGAGTTGCTAATGGTTGTATTGCTAGAATATAACGAAGATTGAGAATATAGTGCTATATTCGTGAATTCGTGATATTTGTCATCTTCGTTATATTCTAGCAATAAAACCATTAGGAATTGACTCTAAGCTCAATTCGCAATGCGATTATATGTTCGCTTCGCGAATGAAACTTAGAGCTGAGTTCCTAATGGTCGTTGCTAAAATATAACGAAGATTGAGAATATAGTGCTATATTCGTGATATTCGTTATATTCTAGCAATACAACCATTAGGAACCCAGCTTTAAGGTAAATTCGCAATGCGAGTATATGTTCGCATTGCGAATTAAACTTAGAGATGAGTTCCTAATGGTCGTTGCTAAAATATAACGAAGATTGAGAATATAGTGCTATATTCGTGATATTCATTATCTTCGTCAATTCTAGCAATACAAGTTACAACCATTAGGAACTGAGCTCTAAGTTTAATTCGCGATGTGAATATAAATTCGCGTAACATTCGCAATATATAAAATAATGACGAAATATCGCGAAATCGAATATGGCACCTCCTGCTCATCACTAATTTGCTAACACTATTGCTAATATAAAGGGCTTTTTTCATTGTATAAACTGGTGTCATATCACAATTTCTGTGCATGAAGGGGCTGCAGGTCTCATTTCGGGCTCATGCACACATGCAAATTGCAGATCCGCAAAACACAAATACCAGCCGCATGCGTTCAGCATTTTTCAGCCCATAATAGAACAGTCCTATCCTTGTCCGTAATGTGGACATGTTCTATTTTTTTGCGGAACGGACATATGGTCACAGAATGCACACAGAGTCATTTCTGTTTTCGGCCTTGTTGAAATGAATGGTTTCGGACACAGGCCGTAAAAAAAACGGAACGGACATGGACAAAAATTACATTAGTCTGCACTAACCCTTAGTGCTGCATTCTCTTGTAGGCTTTCACGGCACAGTGGTGCCCCCCAGCTGTCCATCTGTGCAGGAAACTGCAGTAATATCCCATTCCCTCTGGGTTGCTGCTGTGCAACAAAAAACTGTGAATGGGGCATGGAAAATGTTTTCACAATGTAGGAAGTAATAGCATGTAGACCAGAATATGATGCCCCTTCCTCATAAGGAGGATTGGTTCAGGTGGACCAGGAGGTACGAGTGCAAGGTACCAGAGATACAGTCATAGTCAGCAGATCGAGTCGTAACCAGGAGCGACAGTGCAGGACCAAAAGATGAGGCAGAGGCTATATCAAACAAGCAATGGGTCAGGGCAGGCGGCACAGGTACAGGTTAGGTAATCTGGGTCAGCAACAGGAGAGTCGAAACAGAGCAAGTAAGGATCAAACGGGTAGCTGGGTCTAGAAACACAAGCACAGATAACAGCAACCTTTGCAGGACACAAGGACCTTTGATGCTCAGGCAACTGGGAAGGGGGCTGGACCACTAAAATAGGTGCAGGATGGCTGAGATTGGTTGCACAGGTCGCATGTGCAAAACTCTTACATCCCAGGAAGTGATGCGCACTGGCCCTTACCGAGGTTCTACAAGAAACAAGCTAGAAGGCATGCTGTGTCCAGAGCCAAAAGGAAACTGTGGAACGAAGTCCAGAAGATACAGTATCTGCAGCCACAGAGTCCAGGACCAGTACAGTGCATGGACAGACACCTGAAGAAGATCTGTGCTGCTACCTGCCCTGTAATGCAGCTGGATACGGGCAATGACGGAGGTGGCCAGGGAGGGCATTGCTTGTCCGAGCCCGGAGCATGGAACAGCGGTGGTGAGTAGGCAAACACCAGCGATCCACAACCATGTACCCATACTAGGGCTACATAGGGACTTTTTGTAGCACTATGCAATTTTTAAATAGTGCTACAACTGTGGGAATGGATATGAGATAGATAGATAGATAGATAGATAGATAGATAGATAGATAGATAGATACTGACCACAGTATGAAGACATATATTTCCTGCAAACAAGCCAAACTTGTATATGAAGCTCCATCTTTTTATTTTTGTAGGGCCAAAAAGCGTCATTTCCCCATGAAAATGAAATCATGTTTTTTTTTACCAGGGTCTTTGTAATGTTTAATCGGGAGGCCCGGCCATTCCTCTGTTCACACTGACATTGGATTTACACTTTTGAATTACTGAATTCAAAGCTTTTAACTGGCAAATCTCCAGAAGCAGAAAGGGCACTGAAACAACAACGACCCAATAGGTTGAGGTAGAAGTAATAAATTATTTGCAGTGTCATCTCACCGCATGGAAAAAACGTGTCCTTTTCATTGAGCGAAATCATCTGAACGACATAAAAACAGCTGTAGATATCGATTGTACAGTGACTGGCATGTTGTGGTTTTCTTCTAGTGCCATTTGGGGAATTAGGGACAATTATGGATTAGGGGTGAAGCCTTTATTAACGGAGATATGACAGCATGTGATCTGAGAGTTGAAGGCTTAAATACAGAGGTATGTTTCCTTTTAACGACAACATTGTCATCGCCAGATTGAAATCCAGCGGTCTTAGTGCTGGAAAGCACAAAATTGACTGTTTGCAATTGTCAGATAATGCTATTCGATAGAAGCACTCTCGGATCAAGTCCCCATGGTGCTGACTGTCACAGGTCACGATCACATTTAAGCCCGTATAGAGACAGAGGGACAGCACTCAAAGGAATTGATGCAAGTTTGTGCAAATTTTATTAAGAGCTCCAAAATCTGTAAAATTTGCACTAATTTTGCATCACGTAAATTGTGTTCCATCCCCCCAGCTGTAGACCAGCCTTAATGTTTACAATTTTCAGTAAAGGATACCATGTCAGTAAGTATATTTTTTAATCTATTTTTACATTATCTTTTTTATTATTATTATTTTCTATAATTATTTTTATTAGTAGTAGAAGTATCTATTATTGTTATTATTACTATTATTGTTATTGTTATTAGAGATGAGCGAAGTTCTGAAAAATTTAATTTGGCTGCTTTGGAGAATTTCACAAAGAAATTCGATTAGTGATGAATTACTTCATGACAAAGAGGGTGCAATAACTGGGAACAGCAGTCGCACCGCCCCATAATTGAACCCCTCAGATGCCGTGTTCACCGCTGATCGTGGCATCTGAGGCTACAATTTAGGCCTTTCACGGGTTAATAAGGGTAAAAAAAAAAAATAGTCACCTTATTCATTTGCTTGCGTAGAGGCTGTCAGGGCCATCTTGATTGAAGACACCCTGCATCATCACATTATCTGCCAGCGTGCTGGCGTGGCGACATCATATGTCACCCCGCACGAGATTTTGCGCCGTTTCTGCAATCAAGATGGCGGCGATTGCCTGTTCGTGTGAAAATGGATGAGGTGAGAATGTTTTTTTTTTTACAGCTATTTCAGGGAGAATTCGGCTTCTCGGCTTTCTCCTGAAATTCGGATCAAAATCAATTTGCTTGACTTTGATTCGCTCAACACTAATTATTACTATCTGTTCATTTTTATTGTTTTTATTATTTAAAAAAAAATTTTTTTATCAATTGCCAGTAATAGTTCAACCATTAAATGCCATTTTAACAAATATATGCCATTTTATGCTGACTCATAAGGTTGTTGTCAGTTTTAGAAAACCCAGTTGCCCTTACAGAAAAAAATACATCTCTATTATCTTCTCTCTGTCTGGAGTATTAGAACTGCACAATGATTCGATCTTCCTGTGGTGGCGCTGCTCAGGAATAGAACACTGGCAGCCGGATTTCACCCACAGATCTTAGCCGATCACTGGGATGATGCGGAAAATTTTTTTGCGCCTGCACAGTCATCCTAATAGAAGGCAGGAATGGAGAATACTCTATCAAATAGTAATGATGCTGCAAACCAATAATGTAACATATAATACTGTTTAAAGCTTCCTTTGTTCCCTCATTTTTAGACACAGTGATTGAAGGTTTATACAGTACATTCCAATCCGTTCATTAAAAAAAAAATAGAAAAACGAAGAAACTGTCCCCTAGTGGGGCCAAAAGTAGATAAATCTGAAAAATTAAAAATAGCCAGAAAGAGTAAAAATAAAATAAGTCTGAAACAGAAAATAATGAGAAAAAAAAGCATACACATAAAAACAGTCAGACTCAACTAATCAAAAGAACCAAGGGGGTCATTTATTATCCTGAAATACGCCCATATTAACCGCTCACGCCAGGTCTAAAAAACTCATTCATTATTTTCTACGCCTGTCGGTCTAAATGTAAGACAGCTAGGAAGCTAGCTTACATTTAGACTGGTGCTGGATATGCCGAAGTTATGTAGAGGCCGGCGCCTCGTCATATCTTCGGCGGATCCACCGCCAGCGCAGGGGCCATTTAGATCGGTGTTTAAAACGTAGGTCTTAGTAAATGACCCCCTAAGTGACCAATTTCCTTTCATCTTTTTTCCTGCTCAGTGGTGCTCCTGTCTACCTGCTCTGCTGCAGCCCATTCCTTCTTAATTAGCAGACAGGAAGTTATGGAAAATAATACCGATATGCTGCTCTAAGTGTGAGAAAATCCTCTTGAAATAGTTATCCAATCAGGGCAAACCTCTTCACAAAATTATGCCACTGGGAATAACTGGGGAAATTCGGAATCATTTCAGCTACAAATTATGAACGAATTGCTAGAAGTCTGCAGTAAGGGTACAAAGGGGTGGTAACCAGTTGGGGGTGTGTACCTGCACAGCCTTAAAATAGCAGCATTGATTGGATAGAGTAAGTCTGTGCAAGGACACCCCTTCAACTGGTTACCACCCCTCTGTACCCTTACTGCAGACTGCTAGCAATTCATCATTATTCAAATAATACAGGAATGGTACAAAATAGAGCCATAAGAATAGATGCTCCAGAATTGTTATTACATGGGTGTGCATGAAGCTATTAAAGTAGGCATGTCAAGAGTGGTGACGGGTCCTCTTTAAGGTCAAACCTGATGCATTATCCCACTAGCTTATCTCACTAATTTACAGTAGTTTAATTATGTGCAAAGCTTCTAAAGCTTAAAGGTGGTTTTAAGTTACACTGCTGGGATGGCACACTATCCCACTGATTTTGGTGCTAGCTACATCTGTCATTGCAATGTTGAAATGTATTGTATTTGTATACTCAATAGTATTGTATGGCTACAGTAAGTCAGAGTTTACTAAATTGACTCAACCCTATTGAGGTTGCTGGGAGATTGACCTGGGTCCATCCCCTACTTAGTGAGGAGTAACTAGAAGATGGACCTGGTTCAACCGTCTGATACTGCTGGTTGTTCTGACACTGCTTTTTTCCACTTTAGTAAAGAGAAGCTTATTTGTTTGCGCCAACTGGCCTGGTCACTGACTCCATCACCATTTACTGGCTATGGCACCTTCATTTACACTCCTGCCTTGCACTTTTATGTGGGACATCTGTGGATGGCACTGTTAAGGGGTGGGGGGTCTGTGGATAGCACTGTTATGGGGTGGGGGGAGTCTGTGGATGGCACTGTTATAGGGTGGGGGATCTGTGGATGACACATATATAACAGTGCCATCCACAAATCCTCCATAACAGTGCCATCCACAGATTCCCCATAACAGTGCCATCCACAGATCTCCCATAACAGTGCCATCCACAGATCCCCATATCAATGCCATCCACAGATCCCCCATAACAGTGCCATCCACAGATCCCCCATTACAGTGCCATCCCCAGATCCCCCATAACAGTGCCATCCCCAGATCCCCCATAACAGTGCCATCCCCAGATCCCCCATAACAGTGCCATCCCCAGATCCCCCATAACAGTGTGTCATCCACAGATCCCCAGATCCCCCATAACAGTGTCCTCCACAGATCCCCCATAACAGTGCCATCCCTAGATCAGCCCCATAACAGTGACATCCACAGATCCACCATAATAGTGCCATCCACAGATCCCTAGTAATAGTGTCATGCACAGACCACCATTAGTTCCAAACCCACCAAAAGCACACCTTTTGTTTAAAAATATTTTTTTCTTATTTTTCTCCCAAAACACCTAGGTGCGTCTTATGGGCCGGTACATCTTTAAGTGCGAAAAATACGGTAATAGTAAATCCATCAGATCATGATAGGCTCCACCTTTATCACTATTTTAAAAAATGGCAAGAACCTCAAAAAGTTGCAAATTAAGGTGAAAATATTGTGGGCACTATAATTTGCAGCTTTTTAGTGCTGCAAGAGTGGCAAAAATCGCTTGATAAATCCCCCTCCATGAATTTTTATTTAGAACAGGCACTAATAAAATAGCAATGAACTAAAATGAACAGATTGATATGTACAGTATTATACTCAACCGAGACAGATTCAAGTTCTGTTTCTTTAAGTTATAACATTATTTACAGTAAGTGCCAGAAATAATCTACGGACAAAGTTTAGGTTTTTAGAAAACAATTCTGGCGAATTCTGCATTTGGCTTTCGCTGTATACTGCATGACTGCTAATGCCTCCTGCCCTAGAGATCCTTTTAGATGTGACCTATAAGCTGTTTGGTTAAATTACTATGCACTGCGTTTGATTGAATCCAATTTTTCACATGTGCTGTTTTGACTGAAAATAAAAGCTCTTATGGGTAACTTACTTCCCAAATTGCACATTAAATATCAGGCAGTCTGACTACCTGAATTATCATTGAGTAAGGTTGGCAGATCCCAACAAGGTATTCAATCTGTATTTATGTGAAGGAAGAAAAGACGGCTTGAAATACCCTCCGTGTGCACGAGCTGCTGAGCATGGAGGTTTTAGAAACTGCATTCATTATAGAGCCGTTCTTTAAAGTCGTGTGGTCATGTGTAACCAGAGGTAACTGTGTGATGTATGCCAATAGGATCCACAATGGGAAGGCGGCCGGTAATGATTGCGGAGAGCTTCTATAAATGCAATATCTTGGAAGCTGTAGGTTTGTTATTGTGGAATGTACTCCAGTAACGGCTAAGGTGTGCTCGAAATACTAATCAAATGACCTTTAGCATCTGCTTCCTTTTCTTTCCCTTCTATTCACTCGAGTATTTAACGCTTATTGCAACATTATCTTTAGATTTGTTTAAATCAAAACATATTCAATTCAAAGCTGACAAAAGACTAAGAACCACATTTATATTCCAAACATACATTGTATGCACAATGCAGATGCACACGTGATTAAAGGCATTTGTAAGTACCAGATACAGTATAGTACGGCAAATATTTAATCTATTACACCCCTTTCTATAAGTCTGGCTTTTAATACATCCAGGCAACCAGCTGTTCCTGCCAGGGTAAGCCACGGACAGCCATGCATTTCAAATGAATTGTCATCTCTATAATGCATGGCTATGCCAGGTCTGCCAGAGTGAGATTTGCTTTCATGAAGCAGCTCTGGCACACATAGGGATGGACCTCCTCTGTGACACATCGGCAAAGACCTCCTGTTATATACTTACCTGTCTGCGCATGTCCAGTCTGTCGGGCGGTCCTGCCTAGCAGCATGCAGAGACACTGGGCCAATCAGGTACTGCCCCTTGGTTCCGTGTGTGCTGACATCATGACTGGGTCAGATGGTACATCAGTCCTATCGGTGCAGGAGCTGGCATCCCCGGCTGGTGCTCGGCAGCATATTTAAACAGGCCACAGTTGCCTGTGATTTGGTCTTCTCAACTCCACTAGTATTATTTTTCTTGACTTTAATTAATAGATTTTGGACCCTTGCTAGCCTTTTGACCTCGCTACTGTCTCCTGATTCTACCACTGGGTTTATTTTATGACTTTGGTTCTGACATCACTCTCTGGTTAGGACTTTGGCTTGTTCTCTGACTTCTCTTTTGACTTCTTTTGTGTTTGTCTGATTTGGTTCTGGTGTTTTTTTCCCTTCCTTTTGGCCCGTGCACTTAGCAGGAAAGGGACTGTTATCCATTTGGGAGCTGTCATGTAGGTAGGGAAAGTGGTGTGACTGGAAACTAGGGTGTGCACTATTCCCTACTGGACTTGACACCTCCTCTGTGACAGAGGTTGGTTTTGGTGAGGCAAGACCTCTAATAGCAGGATTATACTTCCAAAGACGTTTTCACATAGCATTTCCTGGAAAAATGTGTTAATTGTAAAAATGTATGTAAAACGTAAAAAATGAACACACTCTTTTGCCTGAGGCAACACCATTAAAGTGAATGTTCTTGTAAAATATGCTGCCTAGTTAAACCCTATAGTTGTGCGAAATAGTTGATTAAAAAAGAATTATGCAGACTCATAATTAGATGAAGAAAATGCCCCTTCTGCCTCTTCCCATCTCTTGAAAACTGGGTGACAACTACAGATTTGCTATGCCAACACAAGAGAAAAAGACAGGAGAGGTATGGTTCAGTTTAAGGATGGAACTTGACTTTGCTTGTCTCCTATTGCAAACAGAACAGTAGAGGAGGACTCCTGCAGCCAGTTGCCTTACCACCAGACCAGAGGAGGAGGACTCCTTCTGCAGCCAGTTGCCTTACAACCAGACACAGGACTGTGAGGAGAAAAGAAATGTCTGATCTTGGATACATATAAAA
Source organism: Bufotes viridis (assembly GCA_033119425.1). Classification (NCBI taxonomy): domain Eukaryota; kingdom Metazoa; phylum Chordata; class Amphibia; order Anura; family Bufonidae; genus Bufotes; species Bufotes viridis. The sequence continues at coordinate 33,564,540 of CM065594.1, read as the reverse complement.
TAATTATTTACAATTTTCTTAGACTTGATAAAAAAAACACCCAAAAAATTCCTCAATAGAACAAAATGCTGTGTGGGAACATACTTAAGAACCAATTTGAAAAAAACACACATAGATTCTAAAAGACATCTTTATTATGTTATCTACCAAAAAGACATACACATATAGTTATGAAAGAGTATTAAAATAAATGCAGAGAGATGCTAAGAAGGTGATATCCCCCACCAAACTCTAAATGTACATATACAATCATTCAAAAAAATCATATGCAGTGAGTTATTGTGTACAGGCTAGATCCCTCATTACTAACTATGTCAGGAGATCGCCAAAATGGGTGGTGTCCTGGTCTGATCCTTTCCACGTAACACTCCCAATGATATCAATGAATAGGAGAAAAATAATCAGACACAGGCATTACCCCTGCAGTACACACAACCTGGGCAGGATCCCTCCATTCCCTTATCATAATAAAACATGACTGGCAATAGTAGACACGGAATCTATCAGGGGGTGTCATCCAGGTCCAATCCTCCACATACAAGAATCTAAATAAGAACATCAGTATAAAATGGAGATATTGATCAAACCCAGATGTCACCCCAAATTCACATAATATCCGAAACTCACAAATGACCATGGCATATGGGGGAACGTACACAAAAACACACATGAAGTCTGTCAAAACATACCAATATAGAGCTGGAGGTGGCTGAAAGAACGCCAACATGTGTTTCGCCTCGCTTCTTCTGGGCGTCTTTCTTAGATTTGATTTCAAATCAAAATATAGAAGGAGGACATTAAGAAATTAAGTTTTTGTGTGAATTTTCTTTACTTACTGTTCCTTTTTAAGGCCTAGTTTTTTTTAAAGAAGCATTCTTAAAAAAGTTCTCTAAAACAGTTTTGGGATTTTCTTGGGGGAATCTGTGTACATTCAGGTGAATTACCATCTATTAAATACATTCATGACTCAAGCTCCCGTAAGGAGGTATGGACTTTCCTGCAGGGAATCCCAGAGTCACTACATCTAGCAACAACTGAGAGAACATAAGCTGAAACCTTCAAATAGTACCAGGGCAGCAGATAGGAATTGTATTCAGATGGAGCAAGTGTCAAGGTAGGTGGAGTTCAGTCATCAACCGAGATCAGGTGGAGGTCACAACAACAGCAGACAAGTGAGCAGGGTGAAAACTAGTCAGTCGCAAAGATATACAATAGGAGTAAATACAATGGAGTAAATACAATGTAGAAAACTAGGAACCAAAAGGACCTTATTGCTCAGGCTCAGATTGGTGTGGGGGGATCCTAATAAACCCCGAGACACAGCAGTTGGCTGAAGTCAGCTACACCTGAAAGTGTTGGACCTTTAATAAATGCATGTAACACCAAAGTATCCCTTTAAGGAATATAGACAGGGCTAAAAAAGATAACCTTTTTAATGATACCTAAATAAACAAAGCAATAAATAAAAGTAGCAACAATTAAATGCACAGAGAAATGTGCTCCTGGGTGAAGCAAAGTTCATACAGTAGATCCTGGTTTCCATAGAAGGTAAGGAGCATTGAAAGCTTGTTGTCGAGTAATTCTCATCTTCTGACTTCCTGCAAGGAACATTATTAGGCTTGTGTGTTACATAATCGCATGTTTTATTGCATTTTAATTCAGGCTTGTGTCAGAGAAATATAATAAAAATGATGTCCTCTAAAATTAGCTTTATTAGGCCACTCATTTCCTTACACAAAGCAATAACCAGCGAAGCTTTTCTCTCCTAGAGTTTCAGCAAACAGTGTGGGATTCATGCTTTTCTTCAGCTCGAAGCAGTCCCAGGGTGCCCATGTACTTTCAGCAAAATATTATTATGTTTACATAGTCAGTTTATTTTGTTCTCTGTGCCTTATGAAGACTTATAACAAGTTACCCTAAGAAAATAATGACATTCCCTAAGGCACAATTTCTAGATTATCTTATCTCTGTGTGGTCTAAAATAATGCAACAGATTCATTTGCTGGATAGACCCACTCATGCTTAAGTGCTACCTAAAAGTATAAAACATCGGGTACATATATATATATACATTTTTACCCATTTTTTAAAGTAGCCTTTTTTATCATTATTAACCTTTTTAGTAATGGTAAGGTTAGTCCATAGTTGAATTATGGTAGATTAATTTTAATTTTTATAACAGGTAAGATAGAGTAAATTTTATGAAATACTTGACAACAGCAGTTACAGTTCTAATGCACACAAACAAAAAATAAAACAAACATATATTTAAAGAAAATAATTATCTACATACATACAATCTAAACTAATAAAATGCCTATGTGAGTGGCGTCCGTGTGTGTGTGCCGAATACTCAAGTGCGTATGCGCGGCGCACTGACCAATCACTCCTCCACTTACTACATGGTGAGGCAGGAGGCCGGGCGGGCGGTCACTGGCAGAGTAACTCACTAAGTGACGCTTCTGCTCCACCCAATTCATGAATGAAGCAGGCGGCGCAGGCACATGACGTAGTGAGTTACGCTGCCAGTGCCTGCCCGCCCGCCTGGCCTCGTGCCTCACCATGTAGTAAGTTAAGAAGAGAAGATCGTAATTATTATTACAGCTACTCATAGTATTACTTCTCTGAGCAGGGCCCAGTGCAATACAGTGACTGCACGATGCCCCGCTGCCATTACAATCACACTAAACAGCGACACTGTCATCCACAGATACCCCCATAACAGTGTCAGCCACAGACCACCACCATAACAGTGTCAGCCACACATCCCCCATAACAGTAACATCCACAGTGCCCCATAACAGTATCAGCCACAGCGCCCCCATAAGTGTCAGCCACAGACCCCCATAACAGTGTCAGCCATCGACCCCCCCATAACAAAGTCATCCACAGATCCCCCCATAACAGTGTCAGCCAAAGATCCCCCATAACAGTGTCATTCACAGACCCCCATAAGAGTGTCATCCACAAATCCCCCCATAACAGTGTCATCCACAGACCCCAAAACATTGTCAGCCACAAACCCCCATAAGTGTCAGCCACAGACAACCCCCATAACTGTCAGCCACAGACCACCCCCATAATAATGTCAGCCACAGACCCCCCCATAACAGTGTCAGACATAGACCCCCATAACAGTGTCAGCCACAGACCACCCTCATAACAGTGTCAGCTACACACCCCCATAAGTGTAAGCCACAGATCCCCCATAACAGTGTCAGCCACAGACCCCCATAACAGTGTCAGCCACAGACCCCCATAACAGTGCCAAATACAGGTCCCCCATAACAGTGTCAGCCACAGACCCCCATAAGTGTAAGCCACAGACGACCCCCATAAGTGTCAGCCACAGATCCCCTCCATAACAGTGTCAGCCACAGACCCCCATAACAGTGTCAGCCACAGACCCCCATAACAGTGCCACAGTGCCACCCACAGAAACCCCATAACAGTGTCAGCCACAGACCCCCACAAGTGTCAGCCACAGATGACCCCCATAACAGTGTCAGCCACAGACCCCCCATTAACAGTGTCAGCGACTGACTCCCATGACAGTGTAAGCCACAGACCACCCCCATAACATTGTCTGCCACAGATCCCCCCATAACATTGGCATCCACAGTGCCCCATAACAGTGTCAACAATAGACCCCCATAAGTGTCAGCCACATAACCCCCCCCATAACGATGTCAGCCACAGACCCCCATAACAGTGTCAGCCATAGGCCCTCATAAGAGTGTGCCATCCACAGATCCCTCATAACAGTGTCAGCCATAGGCCCCCATAACAGTGTGTGCTCCACAGATTCCCCCCCATTACAGTGTGTCATCCACATATCCCCCATAACAGTGTGCCATCCACAGATCCACCATAACAGTGTCAGCCTCAGATCCCCTATAACAGTGCTATCCACAGATCCCCCATAACAGTGCCAGCCAAAGATCCTCTATAACAGTGTCACAGACCCCCATAAGTGACAGCCACAGACGACCCCCATAAGTGACAGCCACAGACGAACCCCATAAGTGTCAGCCACAGACCCCCCCATAACAGTGTCAGCCACAGACCACCTCCATAACAGTGTCATCCACAGATCCTCCATAACAGTGCCATCCACAGATCCCCTATAACAGTGCCAGCCACAGATCCCCTAAAACAGTGCCTTCCACAGATCCCCCATAACAGTGCCATCCACAGATCCCCCATAACAGTGCCATCCACAGATCCCCCATAACAGTGCCATCAACAGATCGCCCATAACAGTGCCATCTCCAGATCCACCATAACAGTGCCATCCACAGATCCCCCATAACAGTGCCAGCCACAGATCCCCCATAACAGTGTCAGCCATAGACCCCCATAACAGTGTGTCCTCCAAAGATCCCCCCCATAGCAGTGCCATTCACAGGTCCCCCCCATATCAATGTGCCATCCACAGATCCCCCATAACAGTGTCAGCCACAACAGTGTCATCCACAGATCCCCTACAACAGTGCCAGCCAAAGATCCCCCATAAGAGTGCCAGCCACAGATCCCCTATAACAGTGCCACCCACAGATCCCCCATAACTGTGTGTTGGCCACAGACCCCCACCCATAACAGTGCATCGGCCACATACCCCCCCTATAACAGTGTGTTGGCCACAGACCCTCCTCCCCATAACATTGCGTTGGCCTCGGCCATATTGTAATGGGCCTAATGTCTAGTAGTATATAATGCTTTAATACATTTGTTTGCTTAATTAGATGGATCATTTTTAGAGGTGGGACGACGAATGCGTCTAATCCACAAATCCCTCAAATCTTGCTGGATTCGTGGACTCGAATCCCGACCTAATTCACCCCATTCGAATCCCACGAATGTCTGCTGGCGGCGGCGCACAGGGTATCAGCTCAATCTGTGACAGGAGCCGAGGGACCTCCTCACAGCACTAGGAGGCAACCAGCAGAATACTGTCTGCGGGTGGCCTTGCCCTTCCTCTCTGGCTCCTCGCACTCCCAGGGAAGAGAAGGCAGAGGCTAGATCCCTGTGCCTAGGAAGGAGCGCTGCCTGCGCTGAGGTAGGAGGCTGGCACGTTCCGCTGCCCGCTATCTGTATGTGCTGCTGCACTGGAGAACACGCTGACATGTTGGGGGACGGTTACCGTAAGGCCTCATGCAAACGGCCGTTGTTTTGGTCCGCGTTCGAGCCGCATATTTTGCGGCTCGAGCGGGAACCCATTCACTTCAATGGGGCTGCAAAAGATGCGTACAGCACTAGGTGGCTCTGCAAAAAAAAAAAAAAGCATGTCCTATTTTTGTCCGTTTTGCAGACAAGAATAGGCATTTCTACAATGGGTCGCGTTCCGTTACGCAAATTGCGGAACGGAACGCGGAGCAAATTCTGTGTTTTGCGGATCCGCGGTTTGGACCGCAAAACACATACGGTCGTGTGCATGAGGCCTAATATGACAGCTACTTAGAGTGCGGTGTGTACGCGGCACCGTTGCGGTGTGATGTGTGCTACAGCCGCGGGTATGTGGCACGGCGTGTAGAGGAGCAACTCCAGGGAGGCTGTGTGCCCTGTGCTGAGAGGCTGGGGTGGCATGGGGGGTACACAAGGAGAGCTGGCACCTCACACTGACTGGTGGAAATTAACTTTGTTGTTCTGTTTATGGAGGAGACAGAAGTTTCTTAGCTCTTCAAAGCAGCCCACCACCTGGTGTACCAGTCTGCCAGTGCAGGCGTGTCCACCTGTCTGCCAGTGCCAGGGTGCCCACCTGTGTGCCAGTGCCATGATGCTTACTTGATGTACATCTGTCTGCCAGTGGCATGCTGCCCACCTTGTGTATATCTGTCTGCCAGTGCCAGGCTGCCCATCTATGTCTGCCAGTGGCATGCTGCCCACCTTGTGTACCTCTGTCTGCCAGTGGCATGCTGCCCACCTTGTGTACATATGTCTGACAGTGCCATGTTGCCCACCTTGTGTACATCTGTCTGCCAGTGCCATGCTGCCCACCTTGTGTACATCTGTCTGCCAGTGCCAGGGTGCTCATCTATATTTACCAGTGACATGCTACCCACCTTTTGTACATCTGTCTGCCAGGGTGCCCATCTATGCCAGTGCCAGGGTGCCCATCTATGTCTGCTAGTGCCATGCTGCCCACCTATGTCTGCCAATTCAGTGCTGCCCACCTATGTCTGCCGGCAGCAAGCTGTCATCCTGTGTCTCTGCCAGTGGCACTCTGTCCTCCCGTGTCTCTGCCGGTGTCACGCTGTCCTCCTGTGTATCTGCCTGTGCCATCCTCCTCTGTCTCTGCTAATGCCATGCTGCCCACCTCTTTGGAACTTGATGCTATGCCCCACACCTATCTGGAGCTCAGTGCCATGCTGCCAACCATGTTTGTCATCTCATTTATAAGATACTGAATTTATAGTTTTTCCAAAGCTTGCAGTGCACTATTATGTTTTTTAGGGCATGCTAGGAGTTATAGTTGCCAAAGATGGAGGTGCAGGTTGTATTCTTTTATGTCATGCTGGGGGTTGCAGTTCCTCCATGGCTTACAGGTCATACCCCCGACAGTCAGGTGTTTGAATAGTTTGTGCTCCAGTGAACACCACAGCATCTTCCTTGGCCAATGACATCACGTACAAGTGAATGAGTCTGAGCTGCAATACCGAGTACAGCCGCTATCCCTTGGACAACGCTGTGCTTGGTAAGCTTTAAGGTGGCTTGGAGCTTTGCGGTCTCCGTAAACTGCTGATTGATGGAGGTCCTGGGTGTCGAACCCCCACCGACCACATGCTGATGACTAGAGGTGAGACGACGAATCCGTCAAATCCACGAATCCCTCAAATCTTTGGGGGGAGATGGCACTATGATACTGACACATTGGGGGGGGGGAGATGGCACTATGATACTGACACATGGGGGGGGGGAGTAACTACGCACTTGATACTGGCACTAGGGGGGGTACTTGATCCCGGCACATGATATGGGGGGGCATCTACGGGGACACTTACTGGTACATTATTGGGGGGCATTATGGGGGTCCCTTTTTACTGGCACATTATTGGGTGGCACTGTGGGGCCACTTCTTATTGGCACATTATTGGGGGGCACTATGGGGGCATCTACTGAGGCCACAAAGAAGGCGTATTTATATGGGGGGCTCTGTGTGGTACTTGTATTATCAGGGGTATTTTCTGTTTCTGCAGTATAGTATTGGGAAGCACATCGGCACAGTATTGGGGGTGGTAGGATGATTTGTCCAGAAGATGTGAGGATGATGGAAAGTAGTATGTGTGCTGTATTACCCTGTATTTCTGTAGTGATAGGAGCAGGGGTGTAACGATCACGGTCATAGAGGGTGCGACCGTAACTGGGGGGTGGAGGCAGAGGTTCAGACAAACTGACACGGTCTGATTTTGTTTCTTAGACCATTGACCCAATTCTTATATACAGGATTCATAGGATTCAAGATTCAAAAGATTCGATACATTCAAGAACCTTTTTGGATTTGGATTCGAAAAAATCGTTTTAAATAATTATTGGTGCTGAAGGTTTTATGGTTCGCCTCTATTTACCTACAGTATATGGGTGTAGAGAAAACCAGTTTCTCAACCAGCACAGCAACCCATGGCAATCAGATGGTACCTACCTGAAAATGATAGTCTCTGATGGAAGGTTACCTGAAATGGACTGTTTAGACACATCTGCCATTGTCATTGATAGCTTCAGCACGTAGGAATAGGTGTGTTCACAAATATCTCGAGGTCAGGCCCATATTTTGCTTCCAGCTTTTTCTATAAAAGTTCTTAGGTAAATTGTAGGATCTCTTTCTAATTGTATCAGTTTTGTCTTTTTTTTTACCAAATCCAAAGACATGGGATGTCTTTTAATCCTATTTAATTCTACATTATGTTACCATAAGTCCAATGTCCTGTTGAATTGGAAGGAAGGGCTACACATATGGGTCTGCTGCTATGAGTGAGTGAACTAATAGGGTAGCCATACACATAAGATAGATTTGGCTGAACCTGCTGATTTAAGCAGGACTGGAGTATCATCGAGTGTGTATGGGGGTTTTACACTTGATCCCCTTAATATCAAGGGAAATAACTTGCCATCAGAGGTTTCTAGCAGCAGCTTATTTGCTTCTCCCTACTGAGAACATCAAATGACCAAGTCAAGTGTGCATTTAGTTCAGGAAGAATAGCTGTCGGACGAATTTCTGCATGGCCAGCCACTCATTAAAGTGTATGACCAACTGTGAACTGGGATAATTAGAATTATCGAAGACCTAAAAGGTTTTAAACATCGTTTAAACATTTTTAATTGAAAGTATTTGAGATAATACTTTTGTTGGGCATGGGCACTATATGAATAGTAGGGGGTTGCTCATATGAAATGCCCTTCTCTGGCAAGCAAACAGTGGAATGCAGCGCACCATTGATGCTTAGGCACTGCTGTCCTCCTGCTTACCTACCCAGCTAATCTGTGTAACTGGGGCAAAATTTACTAGTCCTTAGTGATACTACTAACTAAACCATTTAGCCTCTCTTCAGCAAGGACCTCAACTAGTCCTTCTTCCCTTATTTCTGACTTATGTCTCATTCACACATCCGTGATGATGTCTGTGATGTTCCACAAGCACTGCTAGGCTGAAAACCCTTTTCAGCCCAGCAGTGCTTGTGGAATACAGATATGATACATGCCTGACATTAATTAGCTCTGGAAAGAGGCTTGACAGCACCTTTTTTTATAACACTGCATTGCTTTATCAGTAAGAAGCATTGCACAGGTTCATACTGCCTATACGAAAATAATTTGATTCCATAGTTAAATCCGCCAAGGCACGACACCCATTTTAGTTTGTTGTTTATCTGCTATATTACAAAACTTTGTTCATCTGAGCTGGAAAAAAACTACACAAACTTTAGTGGTGGTAGATACTGAATCATTTATTATTTATCTTAATGTGTTAAATACAGAGCGTGTAATAATTGCACATAGTGTCAATCCAGCTGTCAAGCACCATGGAGTGAGCCATGAGTCACTAGAGATAAAATACCAGCAGCCTGGAGCGTATTATAACAGATGAAGTGTACTGTTGGTTGACATGCAGTTTTAACATTCGTTTATAGTAACAAGTAACTCATTGTTATGACAACAGGTTTGACGATTATGATATGAATAATATATAATTAAGTCTGAACCATTTGCTATGTAGTATAACCATTATTATGTTACTATTGCGAATGACATTATGCATTGCCAGTCTGTTCCACAGGGGACAAGTAGACTTCTCAAGAACCCCTGGCTTAGAGGAGTGTTTTTTTGTGTTGCTAAGACAAGTACCTAAAATAAATTATATCAAAGCATCCCTAGGGCTATAAGCACATTAAAATTACACCATTGTGGTAATGATAAACCTTCCAGAGACATGGCATGTACCCCTGGGGTATGTATACATAACACAGGTCGAGAACCTAGGGCTTAAATATTTTAAATACTTTTTTTATTTAGTTTTTTTAATTTTGTATCAGACTGGATTAGCTTGCACTCACCAGAGTACTGACGGAGGACTACCCTCTAGTTATGCAAAGCAAGGATGTGTCTACATGGTGGCTCAGTGGTTAGCCCTGGTTCCTTGGAGTACTAGGTTCAATTCCGACAAAGGACAACATCAGCATGGAGTTTGTATGTTCTTCCCATGTTTGCGTGGGTGTCCTTCAGGTACTCCAGTTTCCTCTCACACTCCAAATACTGGGAACAGCTTGTAAAGCGCTGTGGAATATAGCAGCTCTATATGCATAAAGTGCATAAAATAGTATAAAAAAAGTATTTAAATAACACTAGTAGTATGATCTGCTTCTTTGGGAATTTCTACGCCTTGCCCTCATGGGCACTGATGTGGTTGGGCTCAAAGTCTTTGTTTTGTTTTTCCCATTGATCTAGCGTGTTAGGGTCCTTTTACGTAGGAAGATTCTCTGTCCATAGTTTGTGCTGATCCACAGTAGAGATGGTCCGAACTATTCGCCGGCGAACAGTTCCCGGCGAACATAGCTTGTTCGCGTCCGCCGCGGCGGGCGAACATATTCGATGTTCGCGTTCGCCCCTATACTTTATTATTGAGCAAACTTTGACCCTGTACCTCACAGTCAGCAGACACATTCCAGCCAATCAGCATACCCTCCCTCCCAGACCCTCCCACCTCCTATCTAAATGCAAGGACAGCATCCATCTTAGATTTATTCTGAAGCTGCAGTAATAGTAATTGTAAATCACAATGCGAATAATATAACCTGTATTATTCGCATTGCGATTACAACTTAGATCTGAGTTCCTAACAGTTGTATTGCTAGAATATAACGAAGATAACGAATATAGCGCTATATTCTCAATCTTCGTTATATTCTAGCAATACAACAACCATTAGGAACTCAGATCAAAGTTGAATTCTCAATGCGATTAATATAACCTGCAGCGAACAGTTCCCGGCGAACATAGCTTGTTCGCGTCCGCCGCGGCGGGCGAACATATTCGATGTTCGCGTTCGCCCCTATACTTTATTATTGAGCAAACTTTGACCCTGTACCTCACAGTCAGCAGACACATTCCAGCCAATCAGCATACCCTCCCTCCCAGACCCTCCCACCTCCTATCTAAACACAAGGATAGGATCCATCTTACATTCATTCTGAAGCTGCAGTAATAGTAATTGTAAATCGCAATGCGATTAATATAATCTGTATTATTCGCATTGCGATTACAACTTAGATCTGAGTTCTAATAGTTGTATTGTTAGAATATAACGAAGATAACGAATTTAGCGCTATATTCTCAATCTTCGTTATATTCTAGCAATACAACAACCATTAGGAACTCAGATCTAAGTTGAATTCTCAATGCGATTAATATAACCTGCATTAATCGCATTATGATTCAACTTAGAGCTGAGTTCCTAATGGTTGTTGTATTGCTAGAATATACGTTATATTCTCAGCAATACAACCATTAGGAACTCAGCTCTAGTTGTAATCGCAATGCGAATAATACTTACAATTATTAACGCTTATGAATCCATTTAATGCCTCTATTTGATTGTATATGACGGTTGACTATGACTACCACCAACGTTCTGCTGCCTCCAAAGCAAGATATCTGAACCCTCAGGGGCCATTTGGGCGTTTTGATAGAAAACGCATCAAAACGCATCTGCGTTTTTATAATTTTTCATTTTCTAGTTTATTTTTTGTGTATTTTGCCACATTTGGTTGCATATTTACATTTGGTATAGGCAAATATGGTAGTCTAGATCATTACTCTGCCCAAATCTATATTCAGCTACATGGCTTAGAAAATATGCTGTCAAACAATGATCCTAGGTTTTGGTATAGACACATGATCTAGACTACCATATTTGCCTATACCAAATGTAAATATGCAACCAAATGTGGCAAAATACACAAAAAATAAACTAGAAAATGAAAAATTATAAAAACGCAGATGCGCTTTTGATGCGTTTTTATCAAAAACGCCCAAATGGCCCCTGGGGGTTCAGATATCTTGCTTTGGAGGCAGCAGCACGTTGGTCGTAGTCATAGTCAACCGTCATATACAATCAAATAGAGGCATCAAATGGATTCGCAAGCTGATTAATAATTGTAAGTATTATTCAGCATAGTGACATAACTTAGAGCTGAGTTCCTAATGGTTGTATTGCTAAAATATAACGTATATTCTAGCAATACAACAACCATTAGGAACTCAGCTCTAAGTTGAATTCACAATGCGATTAATGCAGGTTATATTAATCGCATTGAGAATTCAACTTAGATCTGAGTTCCTAATGGTTGTTGCATTGCTAGAATATAACGAAGATTGAGAATATAGCGCTAAATTTTCAATCTTCGTTATATTCTAGCAATACAACCATTAGGAACCCATCTCTAAGTTGAATTGGCAAATAAGATGTCCCAAACTATTCACTGGCGAATAGTTCCCGACGAACATAGCTTGTGCGCGTTCGTCGCGGTGGGCGAACATATGCGATGTTAGGTCCATCCCCTATCATTGAGTAAACTTTGACCCTCTACATCACAGTCAGCAGACGCATTCCAGCCAATTATCATACCCTCCCTCCCAGACCCTCCCATCTCCTGGACAGCATCCATTTTAGATTTATTCGGAATTTGCAGTCTTAGTGAGAGGAGGGAGAGTGTAGTTGCTGCTGATTTAATAGGGAAATCGATAGCTAGGCTAGTGTATTCAGTGTCCACTCCAGTCCTGAAAGACTCATCAGATCTCTGCTGTAAGGACAGCGTCCTGACAGTACCCCAAAAAGCCCTTTTTAGGGCTAGTACATTAGTCTCCCTCCCAGACCCTCCCACCTCCTATCAAAAAGCAAGGACGGCATCCATCTTAGATTCATTCTGAAGCTGCAGTGTTAGTAGTTGTAATCGCAATGCGATTAATATAACCTGTATTAATCGCATTGCGAATTCAACTTAGAGTTGGTTTCTAATGGTTGTATTGCTAGAATATAACGAAGATTGAGAATTTAGCGCTATATTCGCAATATTCGTTATATTCTAGCAATACAACCATTAGAACAGATCTAAGTTGTAATCCCAATGCGATTAATACAGGTTATATTAATCGCATTGCGAATTAACTTAGAGTTGGTTTCTAATGGTTGTATTGCTAGAATTTCTAGCAATACAACCATTAGGAACCCAGCTCTAAGTTGAATTCGCAATGCGATTAATATAACCTGTATTAATCGCATTGCGATTACAACTTCCACACTCTGCATCAACTAGGTATTTTTCCATGGGAGTTTTGCCATGGATTCCCCTCTGGCATGCCCCAGTCCAGGTGTTAGTCCCCTTGAAACAACTTTTCCATCACTATTGTGGCCAGAAGGAGTCCCTTTGGTTTTTAAAATTCGCCTGTCTATTAAAGTCTATGGCGGTTCGCAATGTTCGCATGTTTGCGAACATTTGCGGAAGTTCGCGTTCGCCGTTCGCGAACGGAAAATTTTATGTTCGCGACATCACTAATCCACAGTAGTCAATCCACACTCAGTATTACTTTCATTTTCACTGTTAAAGGAGTTTTCTGATCTCAACATTTGTGGCATATTGCTGGGATAGGACACAAATGTCAGATAGGTGCGGGTTCCACCTCTAGCACCTGCTGTTATATCCTGAACATGGCCCTCGAAGTGAGGGGAAAGCATCTATTCATCGCTATGGGAGTTTTGAAAATAGTCGAGTACTGGCTCATCTATTTCCAGCAGTCCCATAGCAGTGAATGGAGAGGTTGCCACTCTTGTGCGGTTGCTCTACCTTTACTACATGGGTCCCGTTGTAGAGACAAGCAGGTAATTTATGGACTATATATGTCACTATATGCCTATTCAGTGGCATATATGGAGGCCTTCTGCAGATGTAGATGTTGCAAAATCTTCTCAAAGTATGTGTCCAACAGAAGGCAGAAACTAAATGTAAACTGAGCCTCATATGGACAAAATGGTTTAATGACTAGTAACTATTATTGTAATGGAACGGTCAGGTTTCATGATGCAATTTTGGAAGCCAAAACCAGGAGTGAATTAAAAAAAGAGAAGACACATCTGTTCTTTATACTTTCTTTCCTGTGATGACCCACTCCTGATTTTGGCTTCCAAAACTGCATGCAGAAACCTGATTGTGTTGTTGTACCGTAAGAGGCCATTGCTCTACCCTTTTAATAAGAGCCTGTGATGATCAGCTAATCCATCATGGGTTTATCTTTCAAGACCCTCAGTAAACAGCTAGTTTTCTGGAAAACAAAAAACAAAAACCACATTACATCATATCAAAACTACTGGTAAGAATAATAATAAAGTAGGCCTGGTTATGCATGATGTAACCTTTTAGGTCAAAAATATGGAGCCCTGAATACCATGAATGATGCTATATATATTAGAAATTAGCGAAGTTTCGAAAACTTAGATTTGCCTGCTTTGCTGAATTTCACAAAGAAATTCGATTTGTGATGAATTACTTGGTCACGAAGTGCATTTCTTTGTGAGTAGCGGGTTCAATAACGGAGAACGGAGATTGTGCCGCCCCCGTCATTGAGCCCCCTCAGATGCTGTGTTCTTCACTGATTGTGGCATTCGACATAAAAAAATTAGGTTTTTTAGGGCTTAATAGGTGAAAAAAATTATACTCACCTTATCTATTTGACCACAAAGAGGGTGCCGCGGCCATCTTGATTGAAGATTCATTGCGAAATATCACGTGGAGCGTAATGAAGTCATCACGCCGGCTGTTGTGGTGCCACGCACACGAGACTTCACGTGGGATCTTTAATCAAGATGGCCATGTGGCCTCTTTGCGCTCAGATGTTTGAGGTAAGATTTTTTTTTGTAACACCATTCGAGGGAAAATTGATTCATAAGCATGCAGTAAGAGGAAATTCTGATTCGCGGTGAATCAAATTTTCCCTGAAATTCGTATCGAAGTCCACTTCGGATACTTCGATTCGCTTATCACTAGAAAATATATTACATTTTCCTTCTTTAACCCTTTCAGTACCGAGCCACTTTTCACCTTAAATCCCAGGCTGATTTTTGCAATATGTAGTAATAACTTTGGAACGCTTTTACTTATCCAAGCCATTGAGATTTTCTCTCATAACAAAATGTACTTCATGACAGTCATAAATTCGAGTCAATATATTTCATCTTTATTTATGAAAAAATCCCAGATTTACCAAAAATTATGAAAAATTAAACCACCATAGACTTTAATAGGCAAGCGAATTTTAAAACCCACAGGGACTCTTTCTGGCCACAATAGTGATGGAAAAGTTGTTTCAAGGGGACTAACACCTGGACTGTGGCATGCCGGAGGGGGATCCATGGCAAAACTCCCATTGAAAATTACGTAGTTGACGCAGAGTTGGGTTTTAATCTATAAAGGACATAAATCACCTAACATTCCTAAATTGTTTGGAATAACGTGCTTTAAAACATCCAGTGTGTGTATACGATCAGGTAGTGAAAGGGTTACGCCCGCTTCACAGTGAGAGACCAAACTCTGACAGACCAAACTCCCCGTTTAACGCACCGTAAACAACCACAAACTCCCCATTTGCACAAGGTTGGATACCAAGCTAGCCATGTCCCCGTTCCTTGTCCTCACTGACGTCATTGAAGGTCTCTTCCTCCACCCAGCCATGTACAACACCAAGGGTCCCCGAAAGGTGACAACAAGCCCCCTGGGACGCCTGCTGTGGTTGGTCTTCCAAAGCCACCTTCCTCCTCTGACTCCTCTTCTTCAGACTCCTCTCTCTGTGTTGCCGCAGGTCCAGCAATCAACGACAACATGGCTGCTTCTGGTGGTGATGGTGACCACAACTCTTCCTCTTCATGCTCATCTACGGCCTGATCCAGCACTCTTCGCAGGGCACGCTCCAGAAAAAACGCATATGGGATGAGGTTGATGATGTTGCCTTGGATTTGACTGACCAGGTTTGTCACCTCTGCAAAAGGACGCATGAGCCTACAGCCATTGTGCATGAGCATTCAGTAACGCGGCCAAAAAATACCCAGCTCCGCAGAGGCTGTCCTCTTTTTTTTAAATAAAAAAAATCTGTTCTTACCAGTTTAATCTCTGTTTTGTCCCCTATCAGGAGCCGGTGTATGGAATAGAGTTTAGGAACCGGGAGATGGAAAAAGATGGTTGGTCGGTCCTCTTCCTTCCAATTTGGGGCACTGCGTGTGCGCAGTGTGTGGTACTGTCCCACCCTATATGAGTGGTGTGTTAAGTAGTACTATTCCTATCAGTTTAATCCCTGTTACGTCCCCTATCAGGGGACATGTATCGAATAGATTTTAGGAACCGGGAGATGGAAAAAGATGATTGGTCGGTCCTCTTAGTTCCAATTTGGGGCACTGCGCATGCGCCGCGCAATGTACTGTGCCACCAATACAAATAGTGTGAACTAATATTCTTACCATTTTAATCTTTGTTAAGTCCCCTATCAGGGGACGTGTATTGAATTGAATCTTTGCCTGGGGAGATAGAGAAAAAAGCTTGCTCTGTCCGCTTCCTTCTAATTTTGGGCACTTGCAATGTAATTTGCCACCAATGCAACTAGTGTTAACTAAGTACTATTCCTATCAGTTTAATCTCTGTTTTGTCCCTTATCAGGGCCATTGCCGGTGTAGTCAATAGATTTTTGGAACCGGGAGATGGAAAAAAGACCCATGCTCGGTCCGCTTCGTTTAAATTTTAGGTCACTGCACGTGCACTGTGCAATATACTGTGACACCCTATATGAGTGGTGGGCAGTGGGCACAGTACAGTCTGTGGGCCTGACACACACTGGCACTGTTGCTGCTCAGGGTCTGTAAGACGGAGAAACTGTTTATACTGTTTCTGTACAAATTACTTTATTAAAACTGTCATTTTGCATTTTGCCA
Source organism: Bufotes viridis (assembly GCA_033119425.1). Lineage (NCBI taxonomy): Eukaryota > Metazoa > Chordata > Amphibia > Anura > Bufonidae > Bufotes > Bufotes viridis. Next base: position 33,548,078 of record CM065594.1, on the reverse strand, counting down.
CGAGATGCCGCTGTTTCCCCACACAGCTAACATACTGCAAGTAATTGAATATGCATTGAGAGGTGTGGCAACTAGCTGAAGAAGAACCAGGAAATAACTTGCAGACATGTTTTGCAGAGACAGGAGCTAGAAGGCAGCATCTAGTGGCCTGCAGGCGTCAGTGAGACCTGGAGTGGCCACAATTACTGTTGGAAGTGACTGATGACTGTCTGCAGGGCCTTATTGTGGACGGACAGACTTGTTATTTGGTTTATGTCACCATCGGATGAAGAACAGACCCTGGTCAGTAAGTCAGATCGTGCACGCACCGCAGTATATTGTGGGAGCCTGGAAAAACTAGAGACTGTGATCTAGCCTACAGTTAGCTAGTCAGTTAGGGACTGTGGGTGAGGCAGGCTGCAAGGATTCTGAAATTACCCAATACCAGGACTTACTAGTTATAAGGTTATAGTTAGCTTCTGGATCAGCAAGGTACTTCAGCTACTCCAGCGTCTATACTGAGAGTATTACGGACACTTGCTACAGTGTCAGTTTTGGAGTAAGGGAAGAGAAATCTATTGTATAAACCTGTAAGATTGTGAGCTCTTTTGCTGCACTGCTGGCCCTCTCTATCTTGCACCCCACTCAATTGTTCCCTTTTCCTAGGGTAATAAGCAATACAGCAGGGCAGTGATAGTTGTGACCGCAATAGGTAGATTATCGTAGGTAGATTAAGTGTTATTTGTCGGCCATCTTGGGGTGCCGTGCGGTGTAGCACAGGAGTCTTGGCGTCAAGGCCAAGTGTAACTTTATTATATTTATTATATGTTCACTACTAGTGTTGATCGAGCACCAAAGTGCTCGGGGGCTCTGGTAGAAAACACTTTGGGAGCACCCGAGCACAATGGAAGTCAGTGGGAGAACCTTAGCATTAAACCAGGCACCCCCTGCTCTGCAGAATGTAGGGTGTCGGGTCCCACGGAGGTCTATGCAGAAGATTGTTGTACAGTGAGGGAATCCCCCCAGTGTGAGTCAGCAGCTTAGGAATCCCTGCTCTGTCTATATATGGTGTCAGTGCATGGGGACACCTAGTGTATTTAAATCTAGTTTATCCTCTATTTCTGAAAAGTTTCTGACAGGATTTGAACTCACAACCTTCTACATTAGAGCAGGGGTACCTTAACCACTCAACTATAAAGCTGAATGATTAACTACGTCAGAAAAACCTCATAGAAGTTTTTCATGTACAGTTGTGTTCAAAATTATTCAACCCCCAATGCTGTAAAGGGTTTTAGGGAATTTAGTGTACATTTGTAATTGTGTTCAGAATGAAATCTTACAAGGACTTTTTAAAGAACCAAATGCAACTAAAATGACATCAATTGTTTTTGTAATACAGTATTAAATGTTTGTTTTGTGATTTCTTTATTGACACAATTATTCAACCCCTTAAAGACGACCACTCTTAAGAAAAGAGGTTCATTCAAGTGTTTCCGATCAGGTATAGAAAATACCTGTGGATGTCAAGGAGCAGCAATCAAGCATGATAAGCACCAATTCGGCAGATTTAAAATGACTGTGATACTCAGCTCCTTCTAGACATTTACTGGTGTGTTTACAAACATGGTGAAGTCAAGAGAATGGTCCAGGAAGACAAGAGAAGAGGTGATTTCTCTTCACAGGAAGGGCAATGGCTATAAGAAAATAGCAAAGATGTTAAACATACCAAGAGACACCATAGGAAGAATCATTCGCAAATTCAAGGCAAAGGGCACTGTTGAAGCGCTACCTGGTCGTGGCAGAAAGAAGATGCTGACTTCGACTGCTGTGCGCTACCTGAAGCGCAAAGTGGAGAAAAGTCCCCGTGTGACTGCTGAGGAACTGAAAAAAGATTTGTCAGATGCGGGTACTGAAGTTTCAGCTCAGACAATAAGGCGCACACTGCGTAATGAAGGCCTCCATGGCAGAACTCCCAGGCGCACCCTTGATGTCTCCAAAGAATAAAAAGAGTCAACTGCAGTATGCCAAAAGTCATGTGGACAAACCACAAAAGTTTTGGGATAGTGTTCTGTGGACTGATGAAACAAAATTAGAACTGTTTGGGCCCATGGATCAACGCTATGTTTGGAGGAGGCCTATGAAGAAAAGAACACCTTGCCTACTGTGAAGCATGGCGGGGGGTCAATCATGCTTTGGGGCTGTTTTGCTTCTACAGGTACAGGGAAGCTTCAGCGTGTGCAAGGTACTATAAATTCTCTTCAGTACCAGGAGATATTGGATGAAAATGTGATGCAGTCCGTCACAAACCTAAAGGCTTGGGAGACGTTGGACCTTTTAACAGGACAATGATCCCAAGCATACCTCCAAGTCCACTAGAGCATGGTTGCAGATTAAAGGCTGGAACATTTTGAAGTGGCCATCGCAGTCACCAGACTTAATCCGATTGAGAACCTCTGGTGGGACTTAAAGAAAGCAGTTGCAGCGCGCAAGCCTAAGAATGTGACTGAACTGGAGGCTTTTGCCCATGAAGAATGGGCGAAGATACCCGTAGATCGCTGCAAGACACTTGTGTCAAGCTATGCTTCACGTTTGAAAGCTGTTATAACTGGAAAAGGATGTTGTACTAAGTACTAAGATTGAATGTCACTTGGGGGTTGAATAAAACTGATAATGGTGTGAGCACAGAAAAGACATTTGTGGTTATTTCATTATAAATGTTATGTTATATTTGTCTGACTTACAAGTGCCTCTTTGATTTAATTGTAAACAAGATGACTGAAATGATTAAAATCAAATGAAAATCAAATGTCAAACTGACCAAAACACTCAATTTCAGTGGGGGTTGAATAATTTTGAACACAACTGTAGTAAGTATTCTTGTACAGCAGAAATATCATTTTATATTTCACTGCAGGTTAACATGTAGCTGTATAACATAGAGGTTAAGGTTTGTGGCTCTAATGTAGAAGGTTGTGAGTTCAAATCCTGGCAGAAACATTTCAGAAATAGAGGATAAATAAAATTTTATATATAAATTGATATATTTAATATTTTTTTTGTAATTGTAAAAAATGTATGGCACAAAATAAATGTGTAATTACTAATATATATATATATATATATATATATATATATATATTGTGGGGAGTCGCTCTGGTAGACAGCGGTGCGGGTGCAGTTTAGAGGCAAAACAAGGAGTCCAGATTGTGCAACAAGCAGTGTTTTATTCACACTTGCACACCATAAATGAAAAACAGTCTCTTTGGTGACAGTTCACACACAACGGAAATAACGTGGCAAAACAAAAACAGGCCAACACAGGGTCCAGTCACCTGGGTGGTTTAGGTGCGGGTTCACACCTAGCAGTCGGCCCAGCCGCAGGCGATTCCACCTTCAGGTTGCAGGGAAACACCACCTTGCTGAGCTCCGTCCTCCAGCACAGAGAACCTCACAGTCCTGTTAGCAGGCTCCAGGATAATCACCACCCAGACACAGCTGCTGGCTGTGTTTTATATCCAGCCCAAAACCAGGACTGGACCGTGGGGAGTAGGCACCCACCCTACACTTTACCTACTCCCAGTAAGAGCCGGCCCGGATTAGCTTTGCAGCCAAACTAAGTAACAAAGTCTAGCAGCATAAGCTGCTGCAGACAAAAACCCCGGCTCTCACCTCACCGAGGCCAGCAACCTCGGTGACACGTACCTGCCATCGCATATGATACCTTGCACCCTCTTACACACCCCCTTTGTTCAACCCTGAGGGGTGAACACACGTGAGGCAGTGGACGCGGGACAGGGCATCTGCGTTGCCCTGCAAGCGGCCTGCCCTGTGTTCCACGGAGAATTTGAAATTTTGAAGCGATAGGAACCACCTGGTGACCCGAGCATTCCTCTCCTTGGCCTGACTCATCCATTTGAGGGGGAATGGTCGGTCACCAGACGGAACCTCCTCCCTAACAGGTAGTAGCGGAGACTTTCGAGTGCCCACTTGATAGCCAGGCACTCCTCTCCACTATACTATATCTGGACTCGGCGGGGCTGAGCTTACGGCTCAGGAAGACAACGGGATGTTCTTCCCCGTTGACCTCCTGCGACAGTACCGCACCGAGGCCTACCTCCGAGGCGTCGGTCTGTACGACAAACTCCTTGTTGAAGTCGGGTGTCACCAAAACCGGGGACCCACACAGGGCCGACTTCAACGCGGAGAAAGCCTCCTCCGCCTTCTCACTCCAGCTAACCCTCCCAGACTTTCGCCCCTTCAACAGGTCTGTCAATGGCGCTGCTATTGTGGCAAAGTGGGGCACAAACCTCATGTAGTATCCTACAATCCCCAGGAACGACTTTACCTGCCTGGTGGTGACCGGTCGGGGCCAGTTACGAATGGCCTCTACCTTAGTTACCTGAGGTTTGATGACTCCCGCCCAATAACATATCCCAGATATTTTGTCTCCTCTAACCCTATGGAGCACTTCTTTGGGTTAGCGGTCAGTCCGGCTTTCCTCAGGGCATCCACTACCGCCTGCACCTTGGGTAAATGGCTTTCCCAGTCGGTGCTGTGGATGACTACATCATCTAAGTAGGCCGAGGCGTACCGACGATGTGGTCGCAGCACTATGTCCATTAACCTTTGGAAAGTGGCGGGGCGCCATGCAGGCCAAAGGGTAACACCTTGTAGTGATACAGGCCCTGCGGGGTAACAAATGCGGTTTTTCCTTAGCCGACTCCGTTAAGGGTACCTGCCAGTACCCTTTAGTGAGGTCCAGCACAGAAAAATAACGGGCTTGTCCTAAACTTTCAACAAGCTCGTCTACTCGGGGCATGGGATACGCGTCAAACTTGGATACTTCATTTAACTTGCGAAAGTCGTTGCAGAACCGCAACGTCCCATCCGGCTTAGGTATTAGGACTATGGGACTGGCCCACTCACTTTTCGACTCCTCAATGACATCGAGCTTCAACATTAACTGCACTTCCTCCGCGATGGCCCGCCGCCGAGCCTCGGGTACCCGGTATGGTTTTAACCGGACCTTGGCCTGAGGCTCAGTGACGATGTCATGTCGGATGAGAGACGTGCGGCCAGGGAGGTCCGAGAACACATCCGTGTTCCGACTGAGAACTCCTGACTTCCTGAACTTGTTTGGAAGACAGGCTGTCTGCAATTTTACCGTGGTTACGGCTTCACAGGCCTCGAACTGTGGGGCTGGACCCTTTTCACCTAGAAGCCCTGGCCGGGGCTGTGGTCGTCGGCCGCGTCCCTATCTTTCCACGGCTTAAGTAAATTCACGTGGTACACCTGCTCCGGCTTGCGCCGCCTGGCTGGTGTACCTTGTAGTTCACTTCCCCTACCTTCTCGATCACCTCATAGGGGCCCTGCCACCTAGCTAGGAATTTGCTGTCAAGGGTGGGTACCAGAACCAAAACCCGATCTCCGGATTGAAGTCCCGTACCCGAGCCTGACGGTTGTACACCCTACTCTGGGCTTGTTGCGCTGCCTCCATATGCTCCCGGACCAAGGGCAACACCCTTTCCATCCGTTCCTGCATCTGGGCGACATACTCAATGACACTTTTGTGGGGGACAGGCTGTTGTTCCCATGCTTCCTTGGCGATATCCAACAGGCCCCGAGGGTGTCTGCCATAAAGCAGTTCGAAGGGCGAGAGCCCAGTAGAGGCCTTGGGCACCTCTCGCACTGCGAACATGAGATAGGGCAGAAGCAGATCCCAGTCCTTCCCATCTCTAGACACCACCCTCTTTAACATATTTTTAGAGTTTGGTTAAACCTCTCCAACAAGACCGTCTGTTTGCGGATGGTAAGCGGACGTCCGTAACTGCTTTATACGCAACAATTTACACAGTTCCCTCATTACTTTGGACATAAAAGGGGTCCCTTGGTCTGTCAGAACCTCTTTTGGCAGGCCCACATGGGAAAACATCTCCATTAACTCTTTGGCAATGAGCTTAGCTGAGGTATGTCGCAGAGGCACCGCCTCCGGATACCGAGTGGCATAGTCGAGAACTACCAGAATGTGTTGGTGGCCCCTGGCAGACTTTGGTACAGGCCCAATTAAATCCATAGCGATTCGCTCAAACGGTACTTCAATGATTGGCAGAGGTACCAGAGGACTACGGAAATGTGGCTGGGGGCTAGTTATCTGACAGGTCGGACAGGACTTACAATAATTCTCTACCTCCTTGAACACACTGGGCCAATAAAATCGCTGCAGTATGCGGTCCTGGGTTTTCTGCCACCCCAGGTGTCCCCAAGAACATGTTGGTGGGCAAGCTCCATGACAAGCTTGCGATACGCTGTGGGCACCACCAACTGTTCAACAGGTTCGCCTCGGATTTGGTTCACCCGATACAACATATCCTGCAGAACAATAAATCGTGGGAACATTAATTCAGCCCCTGGTTTCTGGGGTTTCCCATCAATTTCCAGCACATTCTCCCAGGCCCTGGTTAGGGTTTGGTCCCAGTGTTGTGCGGTCCCAAAATTTTCCCGGAGACATTGAGGTCTGCCAACTCAGGTCCCGGTGGCAAGTCCTCCGTGTCTCCCACCATTACACTCAGTGGGGTTGTCTCCCCCTCTACCGCTGGAGCAGTGGTCACCCCTACCGCCGGCCCTTCAGACTCGGGCTCCCAGGGTTCTGGCCTTCCAGTGGTATCAGGCCACTCCACTAGGGTCACCCCTGTCTCGGGTCCCTCAGATACCTTTATTACCGGCCACAGCGCCGGAAAACCGAGGAAGTCCCTCCCAAGTATCAGTTCGTGTGGGAGTTTAGTAGCGACAGCCACCTCGTGGGTCCACCTACCAGCCGCGGTGGACAAAGTCACTAGTGCAGTGGGGTAGTCTTTCAGGTCTCCATGGATGCACAGGACCCCGACTTTACGGCCAGTATACTCCGCCAGGCCGTACAAGGGCAGCCCTTACCAGGAGACTAAACTCCCGGAGTCCAGCAGAGCCACCGCCAGAGAGTCTCCCACCTCTACCTGACACAGGTGGTTATGGTCCTGCACCTCACGGGTGCCAGTTGCGCACAGCTTCCGTGCATACAGGGAGTGACGACCCCGTAGTTCATATCCATCGGCTCATCCCGATGCGGACAGTCGGCCCTGATGTGGCCTGGCTCCTGACACCTCCAGCATACCACGGGAGGCGGACTCGCAGGGGTATATTCCGTGCAGGCCGCTCTGTCGCGGACGTCGGAACTGGGGCAGAGGCCTCCGGGGTTTGACTGACCCCTTCCCCACAAGAGTCCCCTGCAGGTTTCTGGTGGCCTCGTAGCGCTCCACCAGGTCGACCATCTCCAGGGCATTGGTGGGCGATACCTGGCCGATCCAGTGCTGGAGGGGATAAGGCAGGGCCCTCCAAAGATGTCCGCCAACAGTCGATCCAGCATGGCAGTGGGACTTAGTAGATCGGGCTGCAGCCACTTTTGCAGCCTGTGCAGCAGATCGTAGTACTGCGGCCTAGCGGGTTCAGTCGTTTTAAAGTCCCACTGGTGGACTCTTTGGGCGCGGACCAGCACGTTCACGCCCAGTCTGGCGAGGATCTCTCCTTTCACGGTGTCATAATCTGCCGCTTGGTCGTCCGACAAGTCGAAAAACACCTGCTGGGGTCCGGAAGCCAGGAAAGGAGCGACCACCTCAGCCCACTGGTCACGGGGTAACTTTTCCCTCACGGCGACCTTCTCAAAAACCGCCAGGTACGTCTCAACGTCGTCTGCGGGGTCATTTTGGGATCGCCGCACGGACCGCTTTCCGGGCATCATGGGCGTGGTGGGACGCTCCTGCCGCCTGTAACGCCATCACATGTTGTAGCAGTAGCTGGTTAGTCTCCCGCTGCTGCACGTTAGCCTCTATGAGAGCCTTCACAGCAGCCTCCATGTTGCCAGAAACTCCTGCTTGCAGCTTTGCTGGCTTAATATATTCCATGCACTTTAGAAAAACAAAACTTCGGCGTTCACGCCAGCCTCACTGCGCATGCCCGCATTCCTCCACCAAATGTGGGAGTCGCTCTGGTAGACAGCGGTGCGGGTGCAGTTTAGAGGCAAAACAAGGAGTCCAGATTGTGCAACAAACAGTGTTTTATTCACACTTGCACACCATAAATGAAAAACAGTCTCTTTGGTGACAGTTCACACACAACGGAAATAACGTGGCAAAACAAAAACAGGCCAACACAGGGTCCAGTCACCTGGGTGGTTTAGGTGCGGGTTCACACCTAGCAGTCGGCCCAGCCGCAGGCGATTCCACCTTCAGGTTGCAGGGAAACACCACCTTGCTGAGCTCCGTCCTCCAGCACAGAGAACCTCACAGTCCTGTTAGCAGGCTCCAGGATAATCACCACCCAGACACAGCTGCTGGCTGTGTTTTATATCCAGCCCAAAACCAGGACTGGACCGTGGGGAGTAGGCACCCACCCTACACTTTACCTACTCCCAGTAAGAGCCGGCCCGGATTAGCTTTGCAGCCAAACTAAGTAACAAAGTCTAGCAGCATAAGCTGCTGCAGACAAAAACCCCGGCTCTCACCTCACCGAGGCCAGCAACCTCGCTGACACGTACCTGCCATCGCATATGATACCTTGCACCCTCTTACAATATATATATATTAAGTATCTATTTCTGAAATGTTTCTGCCGGGATTTGAATTCACAACCTTCTACATTAGAGCCAAGAACCTTAACCACTACGCTATACAGCCAACAATGAAAGAAACGAAGTTCAACAGATGAAAGACTGGAGAACTTCATAGCGGTGGCTAGTCCCAGCTCTGGTAGTGATGTGAAGAAGGTAATAATTGCAGGGCTGGATTTTTCTATAGTTATGTACATCAAGTATGAAGTGGTTGGCATTTTATGAGCAATAAAATTACCCACAGAAGTGTGACAAAGTTGAACTACTACTTTACACAGCACACTTACACTACTCTTCCTCAGCAGGTGGCCTGGTCACTCGTCGGCACACCCTAAGACGCACCTTTTTGGAAAAAGGGGCATATTGTAAGTTTTCATGCACCTTCACATACCAATGCCCCTGATATTACAGCAGCTCTGATCGTAGCAATACCTTGTAGTGGGGCTGATGCAGGGGCGCAAGTGGGGCAACTTGAACAGATGTCCTGGTTGCAGGTTGCCATGGGGGCACCAAGCCAGTCTACCTGGGCCAGGCAGGGTATTTTAAATTGAACCTTTAACGCAGGTGAGGATAAATTAGCATGCAAAAGCTTTTGAGGGCTAAATCACAGCTTCATGATCAAGTGCACCGTTCAGGCCTATGGAGCTGCAGAACGTGTGGCATCAATTTCTGGCCCTGGCATCATATGACCACCATCAACATTAGCACACTCTATCCATTACATCTAGAGATCCCTTTGAAGGATACAACCTGACAGCAAACCACACACAAAGCACTCTGTAATACCTAGTTGTAGTTAACTTACTAGTGCAATACTACTGCCACACAGCGGGTTCTTTGGATGATCATGTGACTGGGCTCAACTCTCTGAATCTCCTCTACTCCCCTACCAAATTAATCAATGGTATCTGCTACCCACAGAGGACTGAATGTGTTAGAACAGGAAACCAGAAGTACTCTCCTCCACCATTACAAGTAAAGCAACCTCCAAACAGAGAATGGCAAACCTGCAGAGGTCACAGTGAGTAAGGGCCTTGGACACATTTTTGTGAACTACTCTACCGACGGTCTACATTATACTCAGCCTTATATTAGATCCAAATATTTAGCACTTCCAGTTTTGACATTTAAAGATAATGAAAAACATCAGAAGAACCTTAGGAGGACATTTACTAAGACTGGTGATTTAGACGCTGGTCTTAGTCACTGTCCGCTGCAGCTTGGTACGCATAAGTGATGTAGAGGCGCCGACCTCTGGCAGCATTTCAACAAGATTAAATCTACACCAGCTCCCTTGCTGACATACATTTAAGTTATTTTCTACACCAAAAATAGGCATAGAAAATTGATAAATAAGACGAGCCTGCTGGCCCGCCCTCTTCCCTGCCCATGCCCCTTTTTCTCGGAGCTCGAGAAAGGAGGTGTAAGTAGTGTACACGGGAAAAAAACAAGCAGATTCTGCTGCAAAACATCTTTGTGACAAAATCCGTGCCTTAATTATGCCAAAAAGTGGTGTATATTTTCATAAATGACCCCTTTAGTTTTTTTTCCACCTTGTCTGGATTCCTATAGACATTTTCATGTGAGATAGCATCCTCTTACTGAGCTCTGGCGTCCACCAAAGCTTCAAGTGGCACATTGCATCCATCCTTAACAATCATTAGCTCCAGTATCTTCTATTTTTCACAAGTAGATATAATGCACCCTAAAGCACCTCTACCAATAATAATGTCCCCTATAAAAATGCCCTCTATAGAACCTCCACCAAGAATCATGCCCCCACACACAGTTATAATATTGCCCACTCCCTATTGTTCCTTCAGTTATAGTGTCTCTGGTAATGCCCTATACTGTCCCCAGTATAGGACATGTCTCCATAGTGCCCCAGTAATGCCTTGTAGTGTCCCCAGTAATGTCCCTGGTATGAGATATGCCCCCATAGTGCCCCCAGTAAGGCCCTATGGTCTTAAAATTGCCAGATTAAAAAAAATATTGAATACTCACCTGGATTCTGTTAGCCATCGCATCCTTTTAGGTCGCAATAGAATCATTATTGCTTCACAACAGCCTGCACCATTTTACTGAATCATAGAGTTCAGGCCTAGTAGCCTGATGTCTGTAAGGATCAGTGGTGGGGTAGAAAGTCATCGGATCCACTGCCCCACCACAGCATTCAATTATATGGTCGCCTTGAGGATGGCAGTATAGTTAAATCCAGGAGAATATCTGTGGGCGCCAGCCAGGTGCATTAGTACCTGGCACCTCCTACTTTAATTAACGCTGGGAGCATCAGAATGTTATGTAGTGATACAGCAGCCACTAGGAAGGCTTGTGCAGCCTCTTGGGCATTGGCCGACTGGGAATCTTCCTGGTAGGATCTACGGCCAGTTCTTCCCTAAACCCCACATTCACAAAAAGCAGCCCACAGAGACCATGGGCTGAGAGGAAGTCTAAGGGCTCATGCACACGGCTGTAGGTGGTCCATTCCGTGCATAGGAGACTGCAATTTGCAGTCCCCAATGCACAGGTAACCTCTTTACGGCCGCCCAATGTGAATATGTTTATTGCTAGTGTTTATCGCGAATATTCTAGTTGAAAATTTGTATCGCGAATATCGAATATATTTGAGAATTTGCGAAGATCTAGAATATAGTGCTATATCTTTGTAATCGCGAATATTCTAGATTTTTTTTCATCAGTACCCTCACTGCTTCTTGCTTGTGGGCCAATGAGAAGGCTGCAATATCTTTGTCTGAACTTAGCAACATCCCTAGTAACCAAGGGGAAAGTTGCCTACCCCTTACTATATAGGAAACTCCCCAGCAGCCATTTTCTGCTGTTTTTTGCAGTTCTGAGAGAGAGAGAGCAGTGTCATTGTTGTGCTCTGTGCTTTGCTGAGTCATCTGGATCCTTATTCAATTACATTAGATAGTTAGTTAGGTCATATATATAATACAGATAGTTAGTGGGAGATAGTCAGTGTAGGTTATATAGTGATATAGTGTAGCTGATAAGTTCCAGTGCAGGGTGTTAGGTAGTGTGATAGGAATTACTGTACTGTGATAAGGATTAGTGTCTTTGTCTTTCATCTTTGAAAAAAAATTACAGTGATCAGGAGTTCTTCACCACAGTCACGAAAATTGCTGCCAACCATTTTCTCCAGTCTCAGGAAACTTCTAGCAGCTTGAAAAATGTAGCAAAAGTGAGCCACGCCTGTATTGCACGCTCAATACGCACATATTACATTGGCAATTTTCACAATCAAGAAAATAATGACTGGAGATCACGAATTCTAGAATTTGCGAATTTATGGAGAATATTAAGCCAAAAATTCACGAACTATCACGTAAACGAATATTGCTTATGCTGCTCATCACTATTGCAGTGTTTAAAGTGTAGCATGCCTCACTACTGGTTGGTAAGCTGTCCATATCTGCCCTCTCTTGCTCTCCCCTGTGGACATGATACTCGTGCTAGACACCCTGCCGCTGCCTACTTGCTTCTGCCGGCCTCTTAAAGAGCCAGAGCACACACTTCCAAATCTTTCAGCAGTTAATGGTTGGAGCCCTGGGTAATTAAGGCATCCTCTCCAGCTGTTGGATGCCTGAACTTTAGGTTCCCTAGTGACCAGAAAAGGTGTTCTGATTGTCTTGTGCTATTGGGATTTACCTGTATTTATCCTGCATTTTTCCCCAGCTTGTGCAGATTTGTCCATTCTTATTTGGTCTCTTGATGCATTTTCTGCATAACAATGATGCATTAAATACACTCTTTCGATGGCTTTTCAATGGATTTTGTTGTCTTTCATGAAGAGATAGCACACTACCCTGGCTACGAGACAAATTAAGAATGGATGCATTTGTACCTTCCCCACCTGTGTGTTCCAGCACTTCCAATTTCAGTTCTGTCTGTGTTAAAGTTAATTCTGTCCATCTGCCTTATCTGTGTTCCTGCCAACTGCCCAGCCTGCCTGCATCATCTATATCTTTTCTGTCACCCTGCCTGCCCGTGTATCCTGTGTCTTTCATGTATGCTCCAAATGTGCTGTCTGGATCTACATTCAAGTCTTAATGACTTGATTGTGGTTTCCTGCATTTTTTGTAAATTTTCTTCCTCTCTGCTACTTTAAAGAAGGCAGCTTATTGAAAATTCTTTTTGTATCTTTTACCTTATGAACCCACATATGAAGGTTTTTCAATTTTTTCAAAATATTCAGTCCTTCAAAGCCATGCAAATATGAACAGTGAAAATTAAAAGAAAAGTTATGGTATGGATGTCATAACAAAGTGAAGAGATGTTTAGTCTCATCTTGATGTATAAAATGTATCTAGAGGACAAGTACTCTATAAATACACTAAATGGAGAATAAAACTTTTTTAGCACTAGGTAGGACTCACTACAAGCTTTTCTTTCTTGTATACTTCATGGCATGGGTCCCAAGAAAGGCGTTGATGCTCCAAATCCACTCTCTACCACATCTCATTGCTGTGCTCTGTATTGAAATCTCATGGCAATAAATTTAAATTTCTAGGGCAGGAGATGTATGGCAAGTGATTCAATGGAAGGGGATGAGTTAATGATTTTTGTTAACATTCTGAACAAAAAAAAATAACACAAAAACAGCCTCTAGACTTGGAAATTGTTCATCGGTAATTTAACATTTCTGTCACTGCTGTCCCTTAAAATTCCATTTTTCAATGTTTTGGTACACAACAAGAACCATTTAATGAGTACAGAAAGATGCCCTGTGAATTCCAATGAAGTTCTCTTCAGCCAGGATCCTTGTTCTCAATATCTCTTTCCTAACGCTTGGACACAGGCTTTCTCACTCAAGTCTCCAAACAGCTTTTCATTCTCCGGTGAATGGAGTAACTCTCATCTGATGGAAGCTTACTTAAGGTGCTATTTATATGGGGAAACTCTAAAAATCTCTAAAAAGGTTCAATCAAACTGGCACCTGCTGATTTTCAACAGTTGGCGCTGTCACTGTGAAACTACTTTTCATGTTCCGTTCCCTCTCCACATTCTCCTCGGATATTTACTGCAATGTAAAATAGAACTAAACTGTTAGCGTAAGCTTTGTGATTAGACCAACCCTTAAGGAAAATGAAACACTGACAGTAAAATATGGGTGTTGAAAGAGGTTCCCGTCTGGGACAAACTATTATAGAAAAACGCTAATGACATTCTACACAAGATTGTGGCCAAGTTAAAATATAAGGTAAGGTGCATTCCTTAGGCCTCTTTCACATGGGCGTCATGTTTGACGCCCGGATAAGAGGCGGGTGCGTTGCGGGAATATGCGCGTTTTTCCCGCGCGGGTGCAAACATTTGTAACGCGTTTTGCACGCACATGAGAAAAAACGCCATGTTTGGTACCCAGACCCGAAGCCGGACTTCATCACTGAAGTCCGGTTTCGGGTCTTCTGGAGAATTTATTATTTCCCCTTATAACATGGTTATAAGGGGAAATAATAGCATTCTTAATAAAGAATGCATTGATAAATGAAGAGGAAGGGGTTAAAAATAATAAAAGTTAACTTACCTTAGCCACTTGATCGCGTAGTCGCGATCTCTCCTCTCTTTCCCTGCATCTTCTAAGATCTACAGGACCTGTGATGACGTCACATCACATGGTCCAATCACATGGTCCATCTTACCATGGTGATGGACCATGTGATTGAACCATGTGATGTGACGTCATCTAGGTCCTGTAGATCTTAGAAGATGCAGGAAAGAAGGAAGATCGCGACTACGCGATCAAGTGGCTAAGCTAAGTTAACTTTGTATTACTAACCCTTCTCTTCATTTAACAATGCATTCTTTATTAAGAATGCTATTATTTCCCTTATAACCATGTTATAAGGAAATAATAGAGATCGAGTCCCATTGCTAAGCAACCATGCGGGAAAATCGCTAACGCATCCGCACTTGCTTGCGGATGCTTGCGATTTTCCCGCAGCCCCATTCACTTCTATGGGGCCTGCGTTGCGTGAAAAACGCACAATATAGAGCATGCTGCGATTTTCACGCAACGCAGAAGTGATGCGTGAAAATCACCGCTCATGTGCACAGCCCCATAGAAATAAATGGGTCCAGATTCAGTGCGGGTGCAATGCGTCCTCCTCACGCATTGCACTCGCGCGGAAAACTCGCCCGTGTGAAAGGGGCCTTATTGTTGAATTCTGTAGTGCCACATAATTCATCAGGGAATAGAAAAGGACTGAATCCACAGTCTTTAATTTCACAGCCTTTTCCAGCCTTGCTTACCTTTCATCCTGGTTTGTGGTTTCCCGAGATGAGTGGCACGAGATTACCAACTTTGAAAAGAAAAACTTTTGTGGTACTAGTCATGCAAAAGATTTTTCTTAAAAGCTGGTCATCTTACGCCACTTATCTTGGGATATCTCAAGCCAAGAAGGAAAGTAAGGAAGGATGCATCTTAACGTACAATAAATATGATTAGCCACCACTGCTTGGCTCACCTGCCTTAGTCTCAGCAGCGCAGACCAGCCTCTTGCTCACCTCCTCTTC
Source organism: Bufotes viridis (assembly GCA_033119425.1). NCBI lineage: Eukaryota > Metazoa > Chordata > Amphibia > Anura > Bufonidae > Bufotes > Bufotes viridis. Next base: position 33,532,927 of record CM065594.1, on the reverse strand, counting down.
CCAGTGGGTATAGCCACTTGGGTAGCTCTGTGATTCTATGCAGGCTGCCACCTGCTTGATGGCTCAGCCTCTCTCTGCTTACTCCAGCTCTTAAAGGGCTAGCACGTGTGCACCCTCATCTTCACAAACCAATGGCTGGCAACCTTGGGGTATTTAAGGCACCTTGTGGCAGAGTGCTTGAGCAATAGGTTCCTAGCTTGTTAGTTCCTGTTAGAGTTTGCTGTATTTGTCTGCTCATGTATCGAAATTTGCCTATTTCCTGGATATTGAACCTTCGCTGTCAGAACTGGCCTATGTCTGACATCTGTATTGACCCTTTTATGCCTGTCCTTGGACTCTTTACTAGATTTAATATAGTCTGCCTACCCTGACATTGGACTGTGCACAACTAGACAGCATTAGTAACTAGTGTACAATGGTGTTAATATTTTTGTGAAATGAAATTCAGTATTATGTGGGACCTCTAGGGCACTGGTTATGAGTACTATTAGGGCATGGGAATAATATCTTGCCACTATTTGGCAGTATTATATGGGCTATAATTACAAGTAGAGATGAGCACATTTTTTGGGAACAAATTTGGTTCGATTCGAATTAATTTGCGGCGAATCATGTTAAAAAACGGCTATCGACAGGTGTCACTCTTAGAATCACTGCACACTTCACTTATTTGGGCAGTCACAGGGCCAAAACTGACCAAATAACTCAAGTATGAACTCAGCCTTACAGGTTGATGTTAACGCCAAGAAGAAGTGCACTCCTTTTACACCGCCGTCATCCGATTCCACATAAATGTCTACAGAACCTGTTCTATTAAATGATTATACAAGTAGAGCCCCCAACAGTGGAGAGGGTGTCAGCAGTAAGTTTGTGTTGACGTCACTGATTATTTTTCCCTTCCACTTACCCGTCGGAACAATTATCCCCAAAAAACGTATCCACGTAGCCACGTGGACAATTTGGAGACCCAGAAGTTGAATGGGGCTGAACCATCAGTCAGTACATGGAGGGGTGTGCACATGTACTGTTCCACCATGTTAGTGAAATGCTACCTCCTGCTAACACGTTCCGTATCAGGTGGTGGTGCAGTTAGCTGTGGCGTGGTGACAAAACTTTTCCACATTTCTGCCATGCTAACCCTGCCCTCAGAGGAGCTGGTCATGACACAGCTGCATTGGCGACCTCTTGCTACTCCTCTGCCTTAACCTTGGGCTTCCACTTGTTCCCCTGTGACATTTGGGAATGCTCTCAGTAGCGCGTCTACCAACGTGCGTTTGTACTCGTGCATCTTCCTATCACGCTCTAGTGCAGGAAGTAAGGTGGGCACATTGTCTTTGTACCGGGGATCCAGCAGGGTGGCAACCCAGTAGTCCGCACAAGTTAAAATGTGGGCAACTCTGCTGTCGTTGCGCAGGCACTGCAGCATGTAGTCGCTCATGTGTGCCAGGCTCCCCAGAGGTAAGGACAAGCTGTCTTCTGTGGGAGGCGTATCGTCATTGTCCTCCGTTTCCACCCAGCCACACACCAGTGATGAGCCTGAGCTGCGTTGGGTGCCATCCCGCTGTGAACATACTTCATCCTCATCCTCCTCCACCTCCTCCTCATCCTCCTCGTCCTCCAGTAGTGGGCCATGGCTGGCCACATTTGTACCTGGCCTCTGCTTTTACAAAAAAACTCCCTCTGAGCCACTTCTAAGAGACTGGCCTGAAAGTGCTAAAAATGACCCCTCCTCCTCCTCCTGGGCCACCTTCTCTTCTATCATCGCACTAGGTGTTTTCTCAAGGAGACATAGAAGGGGTATTGTAACGCTGATAACGGCGACATCGCCACTGGCCATGTTGGTGGAGTACTCGAAACAGAGCAGCAGGGCACACAGGTCTCGCATGCAGGCCCAGTCATTGGTGGTGAAGTGGTGCTGTTCTGCAGTGCGACTGACCCGTGCGTGCTGCAGCTGAAACTCCACTATGGCCTGCTGCTGCTCGCACAGTCTCTTCAGCATGTGCAAGGTGGAGTTCCACCTGGTGGGCATGTCGCATATGAGGCGGTGAGCGGGAAGGCCGAAGTTACGCTGTAGCGCAGACAGGCAAGCAGCGGCAGGATGTGAACACCGGAAGCGCGCACAGACGCCCATACTTTATGCAGCAGCTCTAACATGTCGGGGTAGTTGTGAATGAACTTCTGCACCACCAAATTCAGCACATGCGCAAGGCAAGGGATGTTCGTCAAACTGGCTAGTACCAGAGCTGCAACGAGATTTCGTCCATTATAGCACACCACCAGGCCGGGCTTGAGGCCCACCGGCAGCAACCACTCGTCGGTCTGTTGTTCAATACCCCGCAACAAATCCTCTGCGGTGTGGGGCCTGTCCCATATGAGTTTTAGAACGGCCTGCTGACGTTTACCCCGGGCTGTGCTGAAGTTGGTGGTGAACGTGTGTGGCTGACTGGATGAGCAGGTGAAAGAAGAGGAGGAGGAAGCCGAGTAGGAGGAGGAGGCTACAGGAGGCAAAGAATGATGCACTGCGATCCTTGGCGGCGGGAGGACGTGCGCCAAAGAACTCTCCGCCTGGGGCCCAGCCGCCACTACATTTACACATTGTGCAGTTAGGGAGATATAGCGTCCCTGGCGGTGCTTACTGGTCCACGTATCTGTGCTTAGGTGGACCTTGCCACAGATGGTGTTGCGTAGTGCATACTTGATTTTATCGGATACTTGATTGTGCAGGGAAGGCACGGCTCTCTTGGAGAAGTAGTGGCGGCTGGGAACAACATACTATAGGACAGCCATCGCCATCAGCTGTTGAAGCTGTTTGTGTCCACCAGCCTGAATGACAGTATTTCAAAGGCCAGTAGCGGCAGGTGCCAACATTCCTCCCAAGGCAGAGGAAGAGGCCGAGGCAGCAGCAGAAGAGGGAGCAGGGGGAGCCTGAGTGAGTTCCTTGTTTTTAAGGTGTTTACTCCACTGCAGTTCATGCTTTGCATGTAGATGCCTGGTCATGCAGGTTGTACTAAGATTCAGAACGTTAATGCCTCGCTTCAGGCTCTGATGGCACAGCGTGCAAACCACTCGGGTCTTGTCGTCAGCACATTGTTTAAAGAAGTGCCATGCCAGGGAACTCCTTGAAGCTGCCTTTGGGGTGCTCGGTCCCTGGTGGCGGTGGCCAGTAGCAGACGAACTCTCTTGGCAGCGGCTGTTCTGCTTTTGCCCCCTGCTCCCTCTTTTGCTATGCTGTTGGCTCGGTCTCACCACTGCTTCTTCCTCTGAACTATGAAAGTCAGTGGCACGACCTTCATTCCATGTGGGGTCTAGGACCTCATCGTCCCCTGCATCGTCTTCCACACAGTCTTCCTCGCTGACCTCCTGTTCGGTCTTCACACTGCAAAAAGACGCAGCAGTTGGCACCTGTGTTTCGTCATCATCATAGACGTGCAGACTCTGATGTGGTATTCCCATGTCCTCATCATCAGGAAACATAAGTGGTTGTGTGTCAGTGCATTCTATGTCTTCCACCACTGGGGAAGGGCTAGGTGGATTCCCTTGGGAAACCCTGCCAGCAGAGTCTTCAAACAGCATAGGAGACTGCTGCATAACTTGAGGCTCAGACAGTTTCCCTGATATGCATGAGGCTGATGTGACAGACTGATAGGCTTGGTTTTCAGGCACCACCTGTGCGCTTTCTGCAGAAGACTGGGTGGGAGATAATGTTGTGAATGTGCTGGATACACTGTCGGCCACCTAATTGACGAGCGCCTGTACTTGCTCAGGCCTTACTATCCTTAGAAAGGCATTGGGCCCCACCAAATATCGCTGTTAATTCTGGCGGGTACTGGAACCTGAGGTAGTTTGTTCACTAGGACGTGTGGCTGTGGCAGAACGGCCACGTCCTCTCCCAGCACCAGAGGGTCCACTAACAACACCACAACCATGTCTGCGTCCCTTAATAGATGTTTTCCTCATTGTTACCATTCACCACAATAAGAAAAAAATTATTTTGCCCAATGTATTGAATTCAAATTCAGACCTTTTTTACAGGCACCTAACACTATCTGTCTATCTATTTATGTACCGTATTACACTAATCCAGTCACAGCAGTAACCACAGATTTAGGGGAATATCAATAGTAGGCCTAGTATTTAGGCCCTGGATGAAAGGCATCCTTTTACGGACAGATTTACACTTTGAGATGCACAGTAGCGTGTGAAAAAATATATAGGATTATGCTTTCAGCACTTGTATTTTAACACTTTGTGTAAAATACCCTTTAACGGAAAGAAATACACTAAGAGATGCAAAATCGTGTATGCAAATGTAGAGGATTATGCTGTATTTTAACACTTACTGTAATATACCCTTTAACGGAAAGAAATACACTTGAGGATGCATGCTGAGTGTAATATACCCTTTTACGGACAGATTTACAGCAACAGCTGGAACACCAGATTTTAGATATTGCTATTTTGGCAATTTAATTTTACCCCAGAAAATAATATATCCTTTGCCGGACACTATGAAACTTGGCCAGCCACTGCTGGGACACTAGATTTAGGGAATTGCTATTTTGGCTATTGAATTTCACCCAGAAAAAAATATATCCTTTGCCGGACACTATTAAACTTGGCAAGCCTCAGCTGAAACTACTGATTTATGGTATTGCTATTTTGGCAATTGAATTGCACCCTATAAAAAATATATCCTTTGCCGGACACAATTAAACTTGGCCAGCCACTGCTGGGACACCAGATTTAGGGGATTGCTATTTTGGTAATTGAATTCCACCCCAGAACAAAATATCTCCTTTGCCGGATACTATTAAACTTGGCCAGCCACAGTTGGAACACCAGATTTACGGTATTTCTTTTTTTGCTACTGAATTTCACCCTACAAAATAATATATCCTTTGACGGACACTATGAAACTTGTCTAGTCACAGTTGGAACACCAGATTTACAGTATTTCCATTTTTGCAACTGAATTTCACCCCAGAACAAAATATATCCTTTGCCATACACTATTAAACTTGGCCAGCGACTGCTGAAACTACTGATTTACGGTATTGCTATTTTGAATTTCACCCCAGAACAAAAATATCCTTTGCCGGACACTATTAAACTTGGCCAGCCTGTGCTGGGACATCAGATTTAGGGGATTGCTATTTTGGCAATTGAATTTCACCTCAGAAAATTATCTATCCTTTGCCGGACACTATTAAACTTGGCCAGCCACAAATGAAACTACTGATTTACAGTACTGCTATTTTGGCAATTGAATTTCACCCCAGAAAAAAATATATCCTTCGCCGGACACTATTAAACTTGGCCAGCCACAGCTGGAACACCAGATTTACGGTATTTCTATTTTTGCAACAGAATTTCACCCCAGAACAAAATATATCCTTTGCCGGACACTATTGAACTTGGCCAGCCACTGCTGGGACACCAGATTTAGGGGATTGCTATTTTGGCAATTGAATTTCACCCCAGAACAAAATATATCCTTTGCCGGACACTATTAAACTTGGCCTGCCACTCCTGGGACACCAGATTTAGGGAATTGCTATTTTGGCTATTGAATTTAACCCCAGAAAAAAATATATCCTTTGCCGGACACTATTAAACTTGGCCTGCCACTCCTGGGACACCAGATTTAGGGAATTGCTATTTTGGCTATTGAATTTAACCCCAGAAAAAAATATATCCTTTGCCGGACTATATTAAACTTGGCCAGCCACTGTTGGGACACCAGATTAAGGGAATTGCTATTTTGGCTATTGAATTTCACCCCAGAAAAAAATATATCCTTTGCCGGACACTATAAAACTTGAGCAGCCACAGCTGAAACCACTGATTTACGGTATTGCTATTTTGGCAATTGAATTTTACCCCAGAAAAAAATCTATCCTGTGCCGGATACTATTAAACTTGGCCAGCCACTGTTGGGACACCAGATTTAGGGGATTGCTATTTTGGCAATTGAATTTCACCCCAGAAAATTGTCTATCCTTTGCCAGACACTATTAAACTTAGCCAGCCACAAATGAATCCACTGATTTATCGTATTGCTATTTTGGTAATTGAATTTCACCCCAGAACAAAATATATCCTTTGACGGACACTATTAAAGTTGGCCAGCCACTGCTGGAACACCAGATTTACGGTATTTCTATTTTTGCAACTGAATTTCACCCCAGAACAAAATATATCCTTTGCCGGACACTATTGAACTTGGCCAGCCACAGCTGAAACCACCTATTTATGGTATTGCTATTTTGGCAACTGAATTTCACCCCAGAAAATTATCCTTTGCCAGACACTATTAAACTTGGCCAGCCACTGCTGGGACACCAGAATAACGGTATTGCTATTTTGGCAATTGAATTTCACCCCAGAACAAAATAAATCCTTTGCCGGACACTATTAAACTTTGCCAGCCACTGCTGGGACACCAGATTTAGGGGATTGCTATTTTGGCAATTGAATTTCACCCCAGAAAAAAATCTATCCTTTGCCGGATACTATTAAACTTGGCCAGCCACAGCTGAAACCACTGATTTATGGTATTGCTATTTTGGCAATTGAATTTCACCCCAGAACAAAATATTTCCTTTGTCGGCCACTATTAAACTTGGCCAGCCACTGCTGAAACCACAGATTTACGGTATTGCCATTTTGACAATTAAATTTCACCCCAGACAAAATATATCCTTTGCCAGACACTATTAAACTTGGGCAGCCACTGCTGGGACACCAGATTTAGAGGATTGCTATTTTGGCAATTGAATTTCACCACAGAAAAAAATCTATCTTTTGCCAGACAGCAGACAGTATTACACTTGGCTAGCCACAGCTGGAAAACTAGATTTAGGGGATTGCTATTTTAGCAATTGAATTTAACCCCTCAATAAAATATAGAAATTTCTATCCTAAGTTTCTAGGGGTGACAATAAGCACAGCCAAGCCCCTGATGTAGGATATAGCAAAAAAAAAAAAAAAACCCTAGTATTGATGGACTTTGTGGCAGCACAAGACACAAAATGGCCGCGATCACCCCAGAAAAAAGTGACAGAAAAATGCTCTGTGCAGCCTAAAAACCAGTGAGCAATTAACTAGTAAAAGTTGAATGATTCACTGCTGTAGATCGATCACTTCATTAGGTGTTTTTGCTGAGTTTAACCTGCCTAATCTCGCCCTCACAGCAGCTGCGTCCTATCCCTACACTAATCAGAGCAGAGTGACGTGCGGCGCTACATGACTGCAGCTAAATTAGAGGCTGGGTCACATGCTGCACTTGGCCAATTACAGCCATGCCATTAGTAGGCATGGCTATGATGGCTTCTTAGGGCAAGAAGTAAAACGCCAGCTGATTGGCTGCTGTGCAGCCCTTCAGAAATCGGGAAGAAATCGCTGAACAACAAACCTGAACCCAAACTTTTTTGAAAATGTTCAGGTCCGGGTCCGTGTCCCGAACACCCCAAAATTTGGTACGAACCCGAACTATACAGTTCGGGTTCACTCATCCATACACATGAATGACGAGACCACAGAGTGGCCCAATAACAGAGTCTGGAGGTGGCGGCAGCATCAGGAGGAGGCCACAGAGTGGCACAATGACAATGTGAAGGTGACGGCAGCATCAGGAGGCCACAGAGTGGCACAATGACAGAGTTTGGAGGTGGCAGCAGCATCAGGAGGCCACAGAGTGGCACAGAGTGTGGAGGAGGAGGCAGCAGCAGTATCAGGAGGGGGTCAAGGGTGGCACACTGACAGTTTGGAGGTGGCAGCAGCATCAGGAGACAACAGAGTGGCAAGGTAACATAGTGTGAAGGTGGCAGCAGCATCAGGAGACCACAGAGTAACCGGTGACAGAGTGGGGAGGTGAGTGGCAATATTAGTACCAGCTGAAGAAGGGGGGGTGTGAAAGAAGGAGCACTTGGCACCACATGTGTGGCATCTGGTGGGTGGAAGCATCAGAATAGTAGCTGAGGCAGGTAGCCAGAAGAAACCGGTCTCTTTTGTCAAAATGTTGGTTTTGCACAATGGATGATCTAGTCTGATGCGTTAAAAATCAGTGGGTGGAAATCCTGGCTGATCCACGCCTGATTCATCTTGACAAAGGTCAGTCTCTCCCCATTTTGGGACAGGTGAGTGCCAGTGGCAACATGTTGTTGTTGTTGCATGTTATGACACCTTATTGCAGGGACAGATAGGGTCTGTAGGGCCCAGATTCGAGAGTATGAGCCCTCTACCATTGAGGGCGGCTCATACAGTCAGGAGGTCAGGGATTGGTTGAGGGAAGCCTAGGAGGGTACCTGCTCCCTTATCCTTGCATCCAGGCTTAGGTTGTATCCCGTTATACCAACTATATATGGTGGGGGGTTTCCCCCACTCTCCACAGTGACAGCGAGTTCTTCTTGGCGTAACTATGGACCCCGCCACACTAAACACCCGCTCTGATGCCACACTACTGACCGGGCAGGACAGCTTTTCCAGGGCAAACTCTGCTAGTTGCTAATACACTAATACACACGAAAAAGGGCTGTAATTTTCTCACTTCAACAAATAACGGCTAATAACCCCTTTTTCTTTTTTCACACTAATACACGCCAAAAAGGGCTTTAGAACATATCCACTGAACAACAAATATATATATATTTTGTCCACTAATACAGGCCAAAAAGGGCTTTAGAATATATAACTCCACCGCTGAATGGCAAATATATTTTTCATTTTTCCACGCTGAACGGCAAATATATTTTTCTTTTTTCCACTTATACATGACATAAAAGGCTGTAGAACATATAACTGCACTGATGAACGGCAAATACATTTTTCTTTTGCCACTAATACACGACAAAAAGGGCTGTAATTTTCAGACTTCACCACACAACGGCTAATAAGCCTATTTTTCCCCACTAATACAAGCCAAAAAATGCTTTAGAACATATAATTGCACCGCACAAGGGCAAATAAGACATATAAATATTTCCTTGTAATAAAGCCTGTTAATGGCTGTATCAAACAGCACTTACACCCCAATAACAAGAAGAGTTTGCTGGAATTACAGAGCTGTATATTGGCAATTTGGGTCCCCAGTCAGTGCAGCAAGGTGTAATAGGATTGTTCCTGTTACCCAGGCTGTAACCTCCCCTACTGAACCCTGTTCAAAACAAATGCTGTGAAATGATTCCTCGATATTAGTGATGAGCAAGTACCTAAGTATTCGGATGTTCTTGGTGTTTGGCCCGAACACATTGCTATATTTGTGTGCTTGGCCGAGCACCCGAGTATAATGGAAGTCAATGGGAAACAACCAGGCACACCCTGCTCTGAAGAGGGGAGGGTGCCTGGTCCATTGGTAAAGGTCGAAGGGTCCTTGCAGACGAGCGGATGCACTCCATGTTATCTGCAGCGAGAATAATAGCCAAGCTGCGCATCGGACATCAGAGGCACGAAGCAGTAACATGATAGATACTGCTCTGTGCCTCCCAGTGACACTTTTACTACAAAATCACAGTGAGATAAAGTTGTCACAGTGATTTTATAGAAAAAGGGCCACAGGGAGGCACGGAGCAGTATCTATCATGTTACTGCTTCGTGCCTCTGATGTCCACCGCGCAGCTTGGCTCTCATTCTCGCTGCAGATAAAACGGAGTGCATCCGCTCGTTTGCAAGGGCCCTAAAAGTGACAGAAACACCACCGAAAAAGATCAGGAAGAGCATGGGGATTATGTCTGGATGCATCTTGGACTCCCAGGTCGCTGCTGGGAACCATGTTGTCCGAGTTGTATGCCACTTTTACAGACTTACGCACAAAAATACGCACAAAACCCCCCCAAAAAACTATTTTACAGGAAAAAATGTTAGGAAACATTCTTTCCTTTATATTCAATTGTATATAAAGTGTAAGTGCTGCCAAAAAGTACAAGCAAGAGGCACTCCGAAAAATCATGATTGGTGGCCTGCTGGTGACCCTCAAAAACATTTGGAGCAAGGGCCTGCTGGTGACCCTCTAAAATATTACGGGCAAGGGCCTGCTGCTGAGCTGACCCTCTAAAACATTAGGGGCGAGGGGCAGTTGGGGAGCTGACCCTGTAAAGCATTATAGGTGAGGGCCTGCTGGTGAGCTGACTCTCTAAAACATTATAGGTGAGGGCCTGCTGGTGATCTGACCCTCTAAAATATTATGGTTAAGGGCCTGCTGGTGAGCTGACTCTTACTTTAAAAATTGTCTACGTCTGAGCCGAAGATGCGTCATCGGGTGCCATTAGCCAATCACTGTAATGCAAGCAGCTAACATGGCTACTGGCATTACAGTGAGGGCAGTACTTACCTGCACCTTGATTGGCTAATTAAAACCCGCAAAATGTGCGAAGAGGAGACTCGAGCATTGCGCTCGAGCACATGCGGTACTCGGTCGAGTACCGCCATGTGCCGAGCATAGCAATGCTCGAGCAGAACAGATGTTCGGCCGAGCATGCTCGTTGATCACTACTCTCTATTCTTTTCCTACACCTTAAATAATCTTTCCTGCACTTGTAAATTGTATTTTTTTTTAGCACAATTAAGTTTTTTCTAGCACTGTCCCTAGTGCCTGCTGACATCTCCCGCTGCACTAAGTACACTGGTAAATGGCTGAATCCAAGGTGGCTGAGGCTATTTATTGGGCTGTGACATCACAGGGGCTGTCTGGTTGCTGATTGGCTGCATGCATGGCATTATGGGTGATCCCGCCTTCCCAGAGTTCCTTGCTTCATGTCCTCACATGTGCAGCAGCCTCTTCAGCAAAAAATGCGATTCGTTACCACGAATCGCGAGGAAATTTGGATTTGGTGTGAATCGAATCTCTAACTACAAGTAAAACTGTCCAATATTGGAAATGGGGAGGAGCCATTATTGTCAGGGGCCCAGCTTTCAATTAAGCTGACCCTGACTGACACTTCAGTTTTGCATTCTGCTCGTCAGTCACAAATCTAAGGGTGAATTACTGAGCAAAGTATTAGAAGATTCTAGCTGCTCTGAGTGGTCTTTTCTGACATTCGTCATATTTATTCCAGAGGAAGCTGATCACTCATGCTCAACCACCTCTCCACCAAAAATGACTTTCTCTTAAAGGAAGTGACCTAGGAAGCAAAGCTTTTTTTTTGTTAAGAAAGGGGACAGAATTGGTTAAAAATATAAAATAATCTTTACTGATCTTACCGATCCCAGCCACTCTGTTTCAATGTTGCTCAATTTCCTACTTGGCACACAGGAAATTACTGGAAATTCCTGCCCAACTAATCACTGGCTGAGGCGGTGACCCCTCTCAGCCAGTGATTGGCTGATTGGCCGATTCCATTTCCTGTGTGTCTAATAGCAATGAATGTAGCAATGACTAGAGCATCGTCAGAATGGAGGACCGGTGAGGTTAGTAATAATCTTTATTTTATACTAAACCTATCCTGCCTTTTTTGAATTTTCCATTGAACAACCCCCTGTAGTCCCAGTAGTTAAATCCCATGGATCATATTTTTATGATAAATACTCATTGCTGCAAACTTACAAACTTTACTGCTGTGATTTATAACACAGGCCTAAGTGAATAGGAAAGAAAAATGTGAGTCTTAAGTCACATGAGATCCCTGTCTGCATCCTAACTACGGAGAGCGTAGCAATTACAGATGATGATGGTGACATTTGTACTCATAATAATTTATTTACTGCTACTGCTTGTCACTCCAGACTACAATCAGGTAGGATAATATAAAGCACAATGTAATGCAACCTTAATCAGCGTTTGCATGGTCTGTTGATTTATTGTTTAGGGTCACTTTTCAAAATGCTGATCGTAATAATGATGATGGTTTATAATCATTATAATAATTACAGAAACCATGCCTCCGCTCACCAGAGTTATGAATGCTGGAGTGGAGACCTTACATTTAGAAACTCTGATATATTAGTCTAGCTTCCACTAAACAGAGGAATATAATAGGTTGTATTTGCCCCCATTCTCCATTAGACTTTAAAAGCATACTAGATAGTTGCCCAAACCAACCAATCAGATTCCACCTTTCATTTTTTTCAGACCCCCTATGGGAAATGAAAGGTGGGATCTAAATGGTTGCTATTAGTGATGAGCGAGCATGCTCGGCTGAGTACCGATTCGGCTAGAGCATCGCTATGCTCGTCACATGGCGGTACTCGGCCGAGTACTGCATGTGCTCGAGTGAAATGCTCGAGTCTCTGCCCCGCACGTTTTGCAGGTTTTAAGCAGCTAATAAAGGTGCAGGTAAGTACTGCCCTCACTGTAATGCCAGTAGCCATGTTAGCTGCTGGCGTTACAGTTATTGGCTGGTCGGAACGCGTCATCGGAAGTTATATAGCACCCGATGACATGTGCTCGGATCATACAAATACAGAAATGCAACAGCACTTTGCAACCAGCACTCTGCCCTGCTTCTATGCTAGAAGCTATCAGAGGTTGTTGGTGTACATTTTGATCAAAAAGTTATAAGCCACTCGCCGCGCCCGGATCAGTCACAGGGGAGAGGGAGAGCATCGGGTAGGAAGGGAAAGACAGAGCAGGGAACAAATTTCTGCGATTTTAGTTAGAGAAAGCTTTTCAAAGGCTCAAAAGTCCTTTTAAGAACTACTGTGTGTGTCTGTGTTTTAGATCAACAATATATTTATCAGTAGTGTCAGGGACATCCGTGCTAAGGAAGGGACAGATAGTGCATGGAGAGAAATTTGCTGTATTTAACACCAAAAGCTTTTCAAAGAACCCAAAATCCTTTTAAGGGCTACTGTGTGTGTTTCACAGCAGTAAGACATTTTTATTTTATAACTATTAGTGATATATACTGTACATCATCCACAGACTGACTCTTTAGTAATCTGAGTCACATCTAGTGTCCATAAACTGTGGTGTTCTCTGTAACCAATACTGTCCTGCATCAGAAAACACTGTCAGTATTACAAATTCCGAAATTCTGGTCCTCATACAGTGTACGTAATCTGTGGTGTTTTATACCCAATACTGTCCTGCAACTGCAAACACTGTGTATATTACAACTTCCATTAATCTGGGCCTAGTAAAGTGTCCAAAATCTGTGAGTTTTTGTATCCTATACTGAACTGAATCTAAAAACTCTGTCTCTATATTACAACTTCCATTAATCTGGGCCTAGTAAAGTGTCCAAAATCTGTGGGTTTTTGTATCCCATACTAAACTGAATCTGAAAACACTGTGTATATTACAGCTTCCATTAATCTGGGCCTAGTGTAGTGTCCAAAATCTGTGGTGTTCTGTAACCAATACTGCCCTGCATCAGAAAACTGTGTCTTTAGCGGACAGTAAAACAGTCTGCTCCACATCTACAGACAAAACCATTAATATGAAGAAGGCGAGCACAAAAGGACGAGGAAGTGTGCGTGATGCTGATGCTGCAAGCAGAGGCCGTGGCCCTGGGAATAATGAAACTGTGCCTGCTGCCAGTGCTCCAGAAAATAAAAAAAAATCCACCAGTGCGAACAGGTGGTCGGTTGCATGGCTGAAGATAATGCTTCAAGTCGGTTAAGCACCACCCTCTCGTCCACTAAATCCAGTCTCTGTAGCCTAGAGTCTGGTCAACCTAATCCTCACTCTGATCCTCCTTCCTCCCACCATGTCGAGTCTGGCCAAACAAGTGATCCCACACTCGGATATTCACATGACCGCTTTTCATCGCCAGTACTTGGTTTGACTCTCTCGCCAAGCACCCTTGGAGAGGTAACTGAGCTATAGTGCCCTGATTCCCAACCTCTTGAGCCTTCACAGTCTCAAGAAGATGACGGTGGTGAACGGCAATCATTCGTTCACGAGGTGGATGATGATGAGGCACAGTTGTCAATCACTGAGGTTGTGGTTAGGTCAAGTCAGGAGGATGATCAGAGTGAGGAAGTATAAGAGGAGGTGTTGGACGATGACTGAGGTCACTGACCCAACATGGGAAGGTGAAAAGCCGAGCGATGACAGCAGTACAGAGGGGGAGAGATCCACAGCACCGCAACAGTCTGGAAGAGACAGTGGGGTTGCAAAAGGGAGAAGTCAGCCCACACCAAACAGGCCCGCAGCCGTTACATCGAGCACCCCCATGCGTAAATCTACCTTGCCAAGGTGTAGGTGTTCCGCAGTATGGTGCTTTTTTGAGGAAAGTGCAGACGACTAAAGAGTGGTAGTGTGCAACCTGTGACGTACTAAAATGAGTCGGGGCGTGAACACTAGCAACCTCACCACCAAGAGCATGATGCGCCACATGGCATCCAAGCACTGTAATAAGTGGGCAGAACGCCCGGGGACACAATCTGGGTCTGCAGGTCACACCACTGCCTCCTCTTCTCCTGTTTTACGCACTGCTGGCCAATCCCCTGTCGAAGGCACAGGCCCAGATGCCCCTTGCCCTGCACCTGGACCTTCGCATGAACCGTCAGCAACAACATCCACTTCCCTATCCCAGCTCAGCGTCCAAATGTCGATAACACAGTCATTTGAACACAAGCGCAAATACCCACCCACCCACAGGCCATAGCACTAAATGCGCAACTTTCCAAATTACTGGCCCATGAAATGTTGCCATTTAGGCTTGTGGACACTGAGGCCTTCCACAGCCTGATGTCGGCGGCCATCCCTCTGTACGCAGTCCCCAGCCGCCACTATTTTTACAGCAGCATGTGTCCCAGAACACCACCTGTGCCCTGACCATCGCAATTACTGGGAAGGTCCACCTCACCACGGACACATAGACAAGTGCTGGTGGCCAGGGATGCTACATTTCCCTGACCGCACACTGGGTGAATGTTGTGGAGGCCGGGAGTGAGTCGTACCCTGGTATGGCACAGGTGCTACCCACGCCCAGGATTGCCAGCCCTACGTCCATCAGGGTCTCCGCCAGCAGCTATGTTACTTGCTCCGGTTAAAGGTTAATTAGACAGCACTCCTCAATCTTTCAGTATGGTTCTCAATGGTAGTTGTGGTGATCATGTAATAGGAGAAACCACAGCACTCGTTTTGTAGTTGAATCAATTATGCTTTTTATTACCGTATTTTCTGGCGTATTAGACAACTGGGCGTATAAGACGACCCCCACCTTTTCCATTTAAAATATAGGGTTTGGGCTATACTCGCCGTATAAGACTACCCCTCTTCCAACACATGCCAATCCAACCCAGTATACAACAACCAGCCAATCACAGCAAGCGATGTACTGTACCTGTATTTTGTGTGCACACTTCATACAAAGCCTGCTTGGATTGGCTGTGTCAGCTCTCCCTGCCTGCCCAGCCCTCCCTGTCTCCAAGACGATCTTCTCCAGTCCAGGGAACTGACCATGGAAGCCAGGGCTTCAGTAGCCTCCTGGCTGCCATGGTAACCGATCGGAGCCCACCAGTGGTTTACTGTATTTATTGTGAAAAAACGATATTATAGATATACAAATTAGCAGTACAGACACTTGGGCACAAAGATACCGATACTGGTAATTTGTATATCTATAATATCGATTTTTCGCAATAAATAAACCACAGGCCCCTCCTCCACCCCTCTCTCATCATTGATGGCAGCAGGCAGCACAGGGGGAAGGGAGGGACTGATTCCTTCTCCCCTGTGCTGCCTTATACCCAGCGTATAAGACGACCCCCGACTTTTGAAAATAATTTCTAGTGTTAGAAAGTCGTCTTATATGCCGGAAAATACGGTATTTTGTGTTATCCATCCAAAAATTAATTGCAAATACTGGCCAATGTTTCGGTCTTATCCCAAGACCTTGCTCTGAGATAGAATTAGAAATATGGTACATATGAGAACTTATACATGAAAAAACAATAATCCTAGATATATATTTAGCTAATTAGCAATGTTGGAAATACGAGTACATGTGTCAAAGAACATGATGCAAATCAAATCAAAATGGGGCACACTGGGGTGTGATAGACAGAGGAGACACTGCAGTAGGTACTGCAGATCAATTGATCAATCGATTAAACAGTTGGTTAAACCGATACATGGGGTCGCAGAATATCACTGGATCACTGGATCCTGGAGAGTATGAAGCCTTGATAGAACCTGTGGGGCACAAAGGTGTTGCTTTAAATATAGTGATATGTCCATTAGCAATATAGTAATATGTCTATTAGCAATAGTTAGGACACACTTATTAAGGGATACCAGTATCACATGATATCTGGTAGCCAAATAGCAAAGAGAGAGGTATACAGGCACTGAGTACATAAAACATACAGAACCTATGGAGAGCCAGGTAAGAAGCCCAGTCCAGGGAAAGAAATGCCGCATCAGGGAGACATACCTTAGTTTACATATTGTATGCTGGATGGCATTAGGTATTACGCCATGGCCGCAGTAATAAATGTGGTGGTTGCCGATGTTCACGACGTGTGTTGCCATACGTCTGACGTCATCGCGTCAATGCGCGTGACGTCATCGCGCGTGTGATGTCATCACACATGCGCAGACGGCAGACAGGAGCGAGATTTCAAGTGTGGGCACTGACAATGTTATACTTTATAAATATAGGGATGGCTGCTAAATATTAATAAATAGATAGTGGATATATACTGTCAGATAAGGCATAGATCTATTTAAGGCAGGCAAATATATAAGGCAAAGTGCAATATAGGTTCTACTGTATGTTATCTCATACTACCTGTCTGGAATGGACTTTAAGAGTCATTTTGTCTGTTGGGGGTAAAAAGGAGAAAAAGAATTGTTAATCAGCACATCTTATACATCAACCAAAATGATTTGTGTTGTTTGAGGCACGCGATCTGGTTTCTTCCTCTTCTCGCTGTGGGCACGTGTTCCAGGACTTGAAATCTGAGTTGGTTAATTTGGTGTTTTGCTGAGATGAAGTGGTATGGAATTGGTTGTCCTGTATTATGGCATTGAATGTCCGATTTATGTTTTGAAATCTGATCTCGTACGTTCTGAGTGGTCTCGCCAACATATGCTAAGCCACATGGGCATTTAATCAGATAAACCACAAAAGATGAATTGCATGTGTAAAAGTCTTTAGAGTAGTATATTTTGCCGGAATGAGGGTGTACAATTCTGTTCCCTTTGATCACATTAGTGCATTGGGCACATTTAAGGCAAGGGTACGTGCCTGTTTTTTTGGGAGTTAGAGTGGTTTGTATTAGTTTGGGTTTGAGAGGGCCGATATCTGCATGTACAAGTTTATCTTTTATGTTACCGGCTCCAACCCCCACTTCTCCTCCTCTGCCACCTCCTCCTCCATTTTCACCTCCAACAGCAGTCAGTCATCAGTCGCTATCTGGAAGCAGTGTAGCACTGCTGTGGGTAAGCATCAACAGGCCGTGCTAAAGCTGATCGGCTGTGCAAAAGCTGGCAGCTTTGGAGCTCAGCAACCTGTCACACGTCCCATGCCTAGCCCACGTCTTAAACTTAGTGGTTCAGTGGTATATAAAAACCTACCGCAATTTGGCAGAGCTACTAGTGAAGTGTGTGTGTGACCATTTCCGCAAGTCGTCCACAGCCGGTCTGTCAACGCTGCAGCAGTGCTTGTGGCTTCCAGCTCAATGACTGTTGTGTGACGTGAGCACGTGCTGGAACTTTATTTTCTACATGTTGGACAGGCTTTGTGAGCAGCAGAGGGCAGTTGTGGTATACCAGCTGCAACATGGTCGTAGCCTTTCCAGTCAACTGCCACTATTCACAAGCAAGGAGTGGGCATTGATGTCAGACCTTTGTGAGGTTTTAAAAAACTTTGATAAATCCACACAGATGGTTAGTGGCGATAACGCTATCATCAGCATAACCATCCCACTGCTGTGTCTACTCAAACGATCGCTGCTCACATTTAAGCACGACGCTCTGAATGAGGCAGACGAGGAAATAGGGGAGAACATTACACAGGGTGATAGCCAGACCACCCACAGTTCGTCTTCTCAGTGCAAATTGGGCCATGGAGAGGAGGAGGAAGAGCTGGAGACCGTTGCCTCTGCTACAGAGGGTAGTACCCATGGAACTTTAATTCCATCTGTTCAGCGTGGATGGGCAGAAGAGGAGGAGGGGGGTGAGGGGATGGAGAGTCATCCTGATGTTGACATCGACGTCTTGCCTGTTGGTACTCTGGCACACATGGCTGACTTCATGTTAGGCTGTCTTTCCCGCGACGCTTGCGTTATAAGCATTTTAGATAATACGGATTACTGGGTGTTCACCCTTCTAGACCCCCGCTACAAAGAATTTCTCATCTCTCATTTCTGTGGTGGAGAGGATGAGTGAAACGGTGCAATACCAGAAGGTACTTGTTGAGAGATTGCTCCAAAATTTTCCATCTGACAACGCAGCCGGCAGAGGCAACCGAGGAAGGGAGACAAGTGGAACACACAACAGTTCCAACAGAGGCAGGGCAACACTCTCCAAGACATGGGACACTTTCATGACACCCCATTAGCAACCTCACCCTGAAGCGCAGCCTAGTGCTACAAGGAGGGAAAAGTTTTGAAAGATGGTGAAGGAATACATTGCAGACCCTGTCAGCGTCCTAAATGATCCCTCAGTGCCTTACAACTACTGGGTGTTCAAGCTGGAGAAGTGGCACGAGCTTGCGCTCTACGCCTTGGAGGTGCTGGCCCTGCTGCACCTGACAGGTTGACAGGTTGATTTAGATAAAAATGAACAAGGCCTGGATTGCCCCTGACTTCTCAACTCCACCAGAGGTGAGCTGAACTGATGATGAACATAAAGGCAATTTAAATGTATTGTTTTATAATGTACTCAGTCTACTGTAGTGTATTCCCATACACCTTTTCCACCACAAAAAAAGTGGATATGGTTGAATCTTGTTTTCTATTCCTCATCCTCATCCTCCTCCTCATCCAGATTGTATGTATTCCCTCTACTACAACTTTTAAAGAGGGTCAGCTTACCAGCATTTAAATTACATTTTTTTTTTGGGGGGGGGGGGGGTTGTTTGGGTGTATTTTTGTCAGTCTGCAAAAGTGGCTTACAACTCGGACAACATGGTTCCCAGAAGCGACCTGGGAGTCCAAGATGCATCCGTACATCGTCCCCATGCTGTTCCCGATCCATTTCGGTGGTTTTTGTGTCACTTTCAGACCTTTTCCAATGGACCTGGCAGCCTGCCTGCTTACCACCTCTTTGACTGCCTTATCATCTAAAAATCAATACCAATTCAGAAATTTCTTTAGGTTCCGAAAGTGAAAGTAATTATTGGGAGCCAGTTTTGGAGTGTAGGGTGGATGGCTAGGCTCCATGAAGCTGCATTCCCTGATAGCAGCTTGTGTTTTGCAAGACTTGTGAGCTGGCACATTGTTGTAAAGCATCAACACACCTGCCGTCAACTTCCCACTGTGTTTCTCTCACGTAATACCTTCATTGTTAAAGGATAGGTGTCTTTAGTAATTGTTGTCTGGTGTGGCATTAATTCTTGTAATAAAATACCTTCTGTATCCCAAAAAAACTGTTCCCATGATCTTTTCAGCTGACTGCTGCACATAAAATTGCTTTGGAGTTGGTGACCCTTTGTTTTTTTCATTGCATGCACTCTTGTTTGGTCTCAGGATCATGGATCATGGTGGACCTATGTTTCATGACCCATAATTAATTAAGAATAGAAGTCTCCTGGGTTTTCTCTAAGCATGTCTAAATTCTCTTGGCTAAATTGCTGGCAAGTCTTGTTCAGGCATCAACATTTGTGGCACCCACTAGAGACTTACCTTTGACATTATCAAAACATCATGAATGAGACATGAATGAAACTGTGCCAATTTAAATGCCTAATTCATGATCTATAACACTGACTTTCACCTGACGATATTTCAAAATCATGGCCTCCACTTTATGCCATATTTCCTCTGAAGGTGCTTCAACAGGTCAACTAGAACGGGGGTCATCTGCAATTGATTTTCTACCCCATTTAAACTGTTTGGCCCAAAACTTTACTTGGTGGTAGGAAGGTGCAACATCATCATTTACAGTCAGCAATCGTCCTTTCGTGAATTTGTAAGTTTAATCACAGAACGAAGATCCTAATCCTGTCGCTTCCAGTGCTTTCATCAGATTGAACTGCTACTATTTCTTGCATATACAGACATGTCTCAACCTGCACAGACAAGCCCAGCTCTCTAACACTGACAGAACATGCTGGGGTAGATTACTTATTGAACACTAGATGTAATTTCTACATTCACATCTTCTAGGTAGTCATCTCTGTTATAAGATACCACTTGATTGGCAAATACCATGAGGCATGCATTATCTGCTTATTTGTTTTTTATTACAGAACCTTTTAGTTTGAAGTCAGTGAATATTTTCTTTGCTGAAATCTTGTGACGTAGTTGTCGCAGATCATTAACACGGTTGCCCACCCATTGCTGACTGACAGTACTGTCCTCATGCACAGTAATAAGGCGAAATCTGTCAATCAATGGTGGGTAGGGTAGGTAGGGTTAGTCAGCAGCTCATGAATACACCAGACTCCTAGGGGAGAATTTATTATAAATGGAATATTTGAAGTCAGTTTTGCTTCAGTTTGCGATGACCACATTTGTCAAATGTCTCATGATGTTTGATAAATTTGCCTTATCCTTAAACCTATCATTTTAGTCTACAAAAGCTACTCCAGTTTTCCTACTCCCCCCTCCTACTGGAGTGAGAGTGCAAATTAGTTTGTGACTTTTTTAATAAGTCTAAGTGATAAATATGGAGCGAAACTTATTACCATTGCTAACCACATTTACTTTCCCACTGATATTTCAAAACTGGAGTGAGTGGTGTAAAAAGTGGCACATTTTTGATCAAGGGAGCCAAAAAAGTCACAAAAGCCTTATTTAGTGAATGTTAAATGCCTGCTCTGGGAGCACTGGGGTCTATGTTCTCAATAAATTGTTGTTCTATTCAATAGCTTTACTTTCCTTCAGTTAGATGATACTCGTACACAGTTAAGTCACATTATTTTTATAACCACTCCCTACTTCTGACGTCGGCAGAGGGTAACTCATGAAGGAAGCCCCATGTGTTGAGCTGGCTTGGTATAAGATGTGGCATAGGCTGTCACACATACCCCTCTTTGCTGTCATGGTTAAAAGGGGAGATTTATGAGAGATGAAAAAAGGATGATTGTTGGTAGAGATGAGCGAATCGAAGTCGACAAAATGGAATTCAATCCGAATTTCAGGAAAAATTAGATTGGCACCGAATGCGAATTTTCTCACCCGTTGTGGTAACGAATCATGTTTTTTCCTAAAATGGTTGCTGCACATGTTGGGACATGGAGCAAGGAACTTTGTGAACGAGGGATCACCCACAATGCCATGCATGCAGCCAATCAGCAGCCAGCCAGCCCTGTGATGTCACAGCCCTATAAATAGCCTCAGCCAACTTGGATTCAGTCATTTTCCAGTGTATTTAGTGCAGGGGGAGACATAGGCAGGCGCTAGGCACAGTGGAAGAAAAGACTTTAAAAATTTTATTTTGCTGTATAGGAGTTCAGGGAAAGGATAGGGAGGAATCATTCCACAGTATTGAAGCAGAACAGTAGGGGAGTTTACAGCCTGGGTAATAGAAACAATCCTATTACACCTTTCTGCAATGACTGGGGATCCAAACTGCCAATATACAGCTCTGTAAATTAAGCAAACCATTCTTGTTATTGGGGTGCAAGTGTTGTTTGATACAGCCATTAACAGGGTTTATTACAAGGAAATATTTCTACCTCTTGTTTGCACTTATGCGTTCCAATCCATTTTTTTGGTTTGTATCAGTGAGAAAAAAGGGCTTATTAGCCATTGTGTACTGAACTGAGAAAATTACAGCCCTTTTTGGCGTGTATTAGTGGCAAAAAAATAAATATTATTTGCCGTTCAGTGGTGCATTTATATGTTCTAAAGCCCTTTTTGGCGTGTAACACAAAAAAAAGTTTTTGCCGTTGTGTGTAGTGATGAGTGGCATAGGCAATATTCGTTTTCGTCATACTTCGCAAATTTTTTGCATAATATTCTGCAGTAATTATTTTCACGATTGTGCAAATCGGCACTTATGATTCGCGGTTTTTTTTTGCGCAATACGTGCAACTTCACATTTTATCAGGTCTGAGTAGATATTACTGATTGGTGCACTAAGTATTGTTGTGACATCACAGCACTGTGTCTAACAGAGACACTAACCCCTATCACAGCACAGTAATTCCTATCACACTAACTAACACCCTGCACTGTAACCTATCAGCTACACTATATCACTATCAGCGGTGCAGTTATATGTTCTAAAGCCCTTTTTGGCGTGTATTAGTGGCAAAAAATTATATATTATTTGCCATTCAGAGGTGTAGTTATATGTTCTAAAGCCTTTTGTGGCGTGTAGTAGTGGGAAAAAATAAGGGCCTATTTGCCGTTCAGTGGTCCAGTTATATGTTCTAAAGCCCTTTTTGGCATGTATTAGTGAGGGAAAAAAGGGCTTATTAGCCTTTGTTTGGTGAATAGAGAAAATTACTTTTTTGGGGTGTTTTAATGTCCTTTTTATTTATTTATTTGATCTAACAGTATGTCATACAGAGGAGTGCTAGGCACTGCACAGGGAAGTGGCAGAGGCCTAAATGTTTCTGGCACAGGCACAGGTCGCAGCAGAGTAAGGGGGAATGGCAGCAGGGGTCACTTCGAGAGGCCTGAGCTCCCGGTGTCATCTAGCGGTCGTGTCTTGACCAGCAACCCAGCGGTTCTTGAATGTTTGGCTCGCCCATCCACTTTGTTCCAAGTGACATCAGACACCCCCAGCCAAGAGTCGGTGTGTTCGTCAGACACAAAGCTTAGTTGGCATGGCCCAGGAACAGGCCCTGTGCCCTCACCTGTCTTCAACCTGCCTCTGTCCTTTTCTGTTCGCTCAGACAGAGAAGTATTATATGCTGTGGGCCCAGCTCCTCTATACAGCGAGGGCGAGCTACTAGAAGACAGTCAGCAGCTACTGCCCAGCCAAGATGTGGAGGAGACCAGTGTTGGGCGTGAATATTCGAATTGTGAAATTTAATCGCGAACATCGCAACTTTGAGAATTCGAGAATATTTAGGATATAGTGATATATACAGATGTAGCAGGGTTAGCACTCCCTCTGTTAACTCAAATTTCTTAACTCATTTCATTATCTTGAGAAAAAAGCCATTGAAAAGCAATTGAAGGTGTTTGCTTAGATTAGATAACCAAACTCAGAAATCTCAGAAAAAAGGAGTGCTAACCATGCTGCATCTGTATTTGTATTTTCGAACATTCTACTTTTTTTTTCATCAGCAACCTCCCTTTTTGCTTGTGGGCCAATGAGAAGGCTGCAATGTCTTTATCTGAGCTTAGCAACATCCCTAGAAACCAATAGGAAAGTTTCCTACCCCTTTAGTATATAAGAACCTCCCCACAGCCATTTTCTACAGTTTATCACAGTTCTGAGAGAGACACCAGTGTCATTGCTGTGCTCTGTGCTTTCCTGTGTCACATTACATTAGATAGTTAGTTAGTTAGTTAGTTAGTTAGTTAGCTCATATATATAATACAGATAGTTAGTGAGAGATAGTCAGTGTAGGTTAGATAGTGATATAGTGTAGCTGATAAGTTTCAGTGCAGGGTGTTAGGTAGTGTGATAGGTTCTGCTGTCCACACATACATGCTACATACATAATGCTGTATGTATGTATGTATGTATGTATACTACATATATACATACATAGTTCTGTGATGTCACAAGTTCACAACAATGCACCAATCACTAATATGTAGTCAGACCTACTAAAATGTGAAGTTGCACGTATTGCGCAAAAATATGCTCATCATTAATTGCCAATTTTCGTAACCGTGAATATATCGGAGCACTCTATCTGCATATAAAGCTATTGTAATGTTCTGCTGTGCCAACCATTTTCTACAGTCTCAGGAAACTTCTAGCAGCTTGAGAAATGTAGCTATAGTGACGCCACGCCTGTATTGCATGTGCATTATGCGCATATTACATTGCCGATTTTCGCAATCAAGAAAATAACCCCGAATTTGCGAATATATGACAAATATTCTACAAAATTTTAGCAAAATATCGCAAATTTGAATATTGCCCCTGCCGCTCATCACTAGAGGGAACATCCGCCTTAAGTAGTGATAAGGAGATTGGCGTGGATGCTGGTGTTGCGAGCGGTCAGGCTCCTGACCCGGAGACCGTTGACGAGGACATTAGTGACGTTCAGACAGTACATGATGATGATGATGTTGCTGATCGCACTTGAGAGCCGGGTGAATTAGGGGCTTCATCATCATAGGGAGAAGAGGGTGGCAGCTTGCCCGTAAGGCAGCGGTTTAGCCAGCAAGTTGCTAGCATGGCGGGGAGTCAGCAGGGTGGCAGCAGTGGGAGGTCGGGTGTCAAACGTGCCCAGGGTAGACCAACTGCTTCGCAGGAGCCTACCTGCCCGGAATGCAGTGGTGCAGGGGTTCACAGAAGCAGTGGCGGTAGCAGTCAGTCAGTGCAGGTTGTTGGGTAAAATCACCTACTTAGCAGTATGGTAGTTTTTAGTTAAGCCACCGGAGGAGGTGAACATGGCCATTTGTATAATCTGTGGGCAGACTCTGAAGCGTGGCCAGGGTGCCAATCATGGCACCACGGCCCTATGTCAACATATGCAGCATCACCATAAAGTGGCCTGGGAGAACCGTGGTTCCGATGTGGTGGTCCAGTCTGCCGCAGAAACTGTTGCATCACCCAGTGTAACGCACCCGATTTCAGGCAGTCAAGACTCCACCACCTCAGCCACAGGGAGCTGTCCGTCATTCCCATCTTCTGCTGGTCCTGATACTCCTGCTCCTCTTCCTACTTCTCCACTGTCACTCTTTCAGCAACCGATCACCGAAGCGATTGCCAAGAGACAACAGTATGCGTGCACTCATCCATTGGCGCAGAAGCTGAACGTGCTCCTGTCCAAGTTGCTGGTGCTGCAGTCCCTCCCTTTCTAAGTGGTGGACTCTGTACCTTTCAGAGAACTGATGGCTTGTGCCGAGCTGAGGTGGAGACTCAGAGTCCCAAGCCGTCATTTCTTTTCTAAAAAGGCAGTGCCAGCCCTGAACACATATGTAGAACAGAAGGTGGGCCAGTCCTTGAGCCTGTTGGTGTCTTCCAAAGTGCACGGCAGTGCCGACTTGTGGAGATTTAACTACGGTTAGGAACAATACATGTCCTTTACGGCCCACTGGGTGAATGTGGTTGCTGCACAGCCCCACCAGCAACTTGTGCAGGGCACAGTGGTGTAATACTGTTCTGCTTTAGAAAACGTGGTGTGATGTTTAACAAGCAGGATATGCTCAACCCATATGCAGTTGTGCATGTATATAGGGGAGCACATCCTGCACTTAAGAATTTAAATGTGCCTGCTTTTCATCTACAGGCTACATTCAGGTGCAGCTGGTAGGCTCTGGGCCATATCAGCTGGTCTCGGGTGGGGCTCACAGGCACCTCCCACCTCCCATTGCAAGCATGGTTACATGCTGGTGGTCACTGGTACGCTCCCGTAATGCCCAACAGCCCCTGGTATCGCTCATACGGCACAGGTAGGTTGAGTGGTAGGGCCTCGGGCTACTTGAGAGACCTTGCCGTGGTGTCTGAGCTTAAGACATGTCCTCCTAGTAGGATATGTTGAACTAACCTCTTAATTTTATCAGTGTGAGGGTTTAGTATTGCCGCACAGTGCACCTGCCTTTGCTATGGTTATGTTTTTAATACTGTTCTGCACATCGTTTGCCTGGGCAAACGGAGTCACACAGGGGAGGAACTGCTCCGTGTGATTTATCAAGAAATCGAATCCTGGCTTTCTCCGTGACAACTCAAAATCAGAACCATGTTGACCGACAACGGGAAGAACATGGTGTCGGCGCTGCATCAAGGAAGGCTGAGCCATGCGCCCTGTCAAGCGGTTCCTGAAGTCTTCCACCCATCTGCAAGCCATCCTAAAAATGGCCAGGAAACTTTGCATGCACTTCAGCCACTCAGACACCACAAAGCACACCCTCCTTGAGCTTCAGTGGCAGAACGGCATCCCCCAACATAGGCTGATATGCGACGTTTCTGCACATTGGAATTCCCCCCTCCATATGTTGGACCGACTATACGAACAGAGAAAGGTCAGAAACGATTTCTTTATGATCCAAACAGACAGGAGTACTCCCCTGTCTAACTTTGATGTTAGCCAGTGGCAGCTCATGCGTGACACCCGCCATTTGCTCAGCCCCTTTGAGACGGCCGTGTTTTTTGTCAGTCGCCAGGACTACGGGATGAAAAACTTCATTCCACTGCTTTATATCCTGGAACAGATGCTAGTAAATCTGGCTGGTCAGGGGACTGGCATCTCACAGCTACATGAGCCATGTGGGGGCTGAACTGGAGGAGGAGGACATTGGAGCACAAGCAATGTGTAGCGAAATGTGTGATTTTTCTACACAGGTGAAAGGAGAGGAGGAGCATAAGCAGCCACAGGAGCTACAGGGCGATGAGCAAGAGGAGGCAGAGGACCCAGAAGCACCGTGGCAGTATCCAATGGAAATGAAGGCAGGGAGTCCATCTGAGTCACTTGCGCAAATGGCCTGATGCATGCTCACTTGCTTGGCAGTGACAGCTGAATTGTTACCATTCGGCAGAGGGATGACTTCTGGCTCTCGACCTCGCTGCAGGTCCAAAATGGGGGCCTTTTTCACACCCGCTGAGAGGTAGGACAAACTGACCTACTATAGAGACATCCTATGTAGTCAGTTGGCCGTTGCCTATCTGCGTCATAGTCCATCTTCTTGCAGGTCTGACCGGGCCCTCTGCGCTCACGTTCTTCCGACAGGGCTGCTGTGGCAGGGTGGAGGGGGGGAGGGGGGGGTAGGATCAGTTCCAGCTCCATCATCAGCAACTTGAGTCTAGATTCGCTGATGAGCAGCTTTCTTTACCCACCTAGTGAATAAACTACTCACCAGCAGCAGGTGGTGGCGTACTTGGACAGCACCCTGCCACCACACATTGAAGATCTGCTGGACTACTGGGCAGCCAAACTGGATTGGTGGCTGCAACTGTCAGAGTTTTCCCTGGAAAAGCTGTCCTGCACGGCCAGTAGTTTGGCATTAGAGCTGGTGTTTAGTGCGGCGGGGGCCATAGTTACCCCAAGAAGAACTCGCCTGTCCACCCAAAATGTGGAGAGACTGACCTTTTTCAAGATCAATCAGGCGTGGATGAGCCAGGATTTCCAACCACCAATGCCTGATGCATCAGACTAGATCATTTATAGTGCCACACTTTGACAAAAGAGACCGGTTTCTTCTGCTACCTGCCTCAGCTACTATTCTGATGCTGCCACCTGCCTGATGCCAAGTGCTCTTTCTTTCACCCACCATCTTAACATCTTCAGCTGGTACTGGTATTGCTACCCACCTTCCCACTCTGTTACCGGGTCACTCTGTGGTCTCCTGATGCTGCTGCCACCTCCACACTATGTCAACTTGCCACTCTATGGTCTCCTGATGCTGCTTCCACCTCCACACTATTTCACCTTGCCATTCTGTGGTCTCCTGATGCTGCTGCCACCTCCACACTATGTCACCTTGTCATTCTGTGGTCTCCTGATGCTGCATCCACCTCCACACTATGTCACCTTGTCACTCTGTGGTCTCCTGATGCTGCTGCTACCTCAACACTATGTCACCTTGCCACTATGTGGCCTCCTGATGCTGATGCTGCCACCACCTCCACACTGTGATTGTGCCACCCTGTGGCCTCCTCCTGATGCTGCTGCCACCACCGCCACACTCTGCTATTGAGCCACTCTGTGGTCTCCTCATGCTGCTTCTGCCACCTCCATCCTGTCATTGTGCCACTCTGTGGCCTTCTGATGCTGCTACCACCTCCACACTGTCATTGTTCCACTCTGTGGCCTCCTCCTGCTGCTGCCAACTCCACACTCTGTCATTGTGCCACAGACAGAGTGTGGAGTTGGCAGCAGCAGCAGGAGGAGGCCACAGAGTGGAACAATGACACTCCTGATGCTGCTGCTGCTACCTCCACACTGTCATTGTGCCACTCTTTAGCCACCTCCTGATGATGCTGCCACCTCTAGACTCTGTCATTGGGCCACTCTGTGGTTTCCTTTTGCTGCTTCCACCTCACCACTATGTCATAGGGCCACTCTGTGGACATCTCATGCTGGAAAAATGAGATGCACAACGGATCCTGTCTATGTAACAGCTGTATGGCCTGCAGGAGATGGTCCCTATTTTGCATCAGAATTGGCTTATGATTTGGTAGCCAAAAGCAAGAGTGGATGCAAAACACAGAAGACATGCAAATATTCCATTCACGTGTCATCTCTGTTTTGGATCCACACCAGTTTTTTTTTTAACTTTAGCAATACTGATGGATTTCTGACCAGATTCTGACCGAGTGAAGGCGGATGCTACACAGGCAGGATCCGTTTTTTTGGGGCTTATTGTTCTGACGGATCAGATGAAGGGCAAAATAATCAGTGACGTCAACAAAAACGTCCTGCTGATACCCTCTCCACTCTGTCGGTGGGCTTTACTTGTATAAGCGTTTAATAGAACAGGTTCTGTAGACATCTAGGCGGAATCAGCTGCCGATGGTGAAAAAGGAGTGTGCTACTTCTTGACGCTAACATTGACCTGTAAGTTAGTTCACACTTGAGTTATTTTATCAGTTTTGGCCCCGTGACTGCCCAAATAAGTGAAGTGTGCAATGATTCTAAGAGTGACGCCCGAAGCTCATCTCTAATTATTGGAGCTTGGGCCAAGTGTGACAGTAATTCAGAAATTGCGTTGTTTGTGAATTGTTCTCGTGCTGCTATGAAAGTGCATTGTGACTGGACAAATTGCACCATTATGAATAAACGGTGTTCACCTCATGTGAGAGGTGAACGTTGGCTATGAAGTTGTGCAAAGGGCATACTGACATGTTACCGTAAAGCAGCTCACCACCAAAATAAACCAGGGCAACAGTTCAGCAAACTATACTGCATATGGGGCTCCGAACCAGGCGGATGGTGGTCACTGCACTTATTCTAACAAAGTTGAATTAGTAGAAAAGGCATCCATTTTTGCTGTAGTATCGGAAAAGGGCCTCTTCTAATTGGCAAAGGGTTGCATTCTTGATAAGTCCCATTTTCTAATTCATCGAACAGATGAACATTGATGTGTCAGGCTAGGAACATCAGCGAACACCCTGCAGCCATTGCTAGAAGAGGACAAGTTGGTGGTGGCAGTATTACAATCTGGGGAATGTTTTTTTGTGGGTTTTTTTGCATTCCCTGACCCACTCAACCATGTGGAAGGCACTCTCAACTGATTTAAGTTGGATCACATATATCTATACCTGCTGATTGTCCTCCCTGGGGCCGATGGGATCTTACGGCAAGACAATGCGATATGTCGCATAGCCAGAAATGTCCTACCTTGGTTTGAAAATTAAGACCAAGACTTCCAAGTACTATTCGGGCCCCTAATTCCCCAGACTTGAACCTTATTGGGCATCTGTTATGCTTGTTGTGTTTGCTCTATTGATCCTCCCTTCATGGACCCTCCAGTAGCTGTGGGATGCACTGCAGTCAGTATGGCTCCACACACCTGTGACAACCTACAAGGACCTTCTTGAGTTAAATCCTGCCCGTCTGGCTGCTGTCTGTGGCACACACAGCGGTTACTCTGGATATTAGCTATGTGTTAGCTCATACCTGACCACTATACAAAGCAGGGACCCACCACACTATACAGACTTAAATGATGATGCAGAAGATATAAAAAGTATATACAGAAAAAAAGATTATATGAGTTGTTCGGCAACATCGAATCCATTTGTAATATGTGATGTGGTTCTTCTGCAACACTTGTAACCGATGTAGGTAGATTTTGTTTTTGCGATCTTACATAAGGAGAGGACAACTTTTCCTCATGTAGTTCTATGGGTGAAAACATTTGGTTTGCCATAATAAAGGCAGTCAGTAAACATAGAATGAGCAGAGATCAGCAAATCAAGAGCAGAATCAATAATTAGACCACAGGAGTATCAGGAGAGGACATGGGTCAAAAGCAAATGAGCATTACAAAACGATGGAGCAGCAGAAGCATAGTCCGATGAGCTAGGAGTTAAATTAGACAACAGTAAAGCTTAAAGATGTTCTCCAGCAGTAAAAGTGGGAATCATAATGGAAATGGGACCAGCAGGGAGTCTGTGGGATGAGCATCGGTTCTTTAAGGGATTCTGTCACCAGGAAATTCATTATTAAACCAGGCACCATGCCTTATAGGCAATAATATTTAGCAGACTTTGGTTTGTTGCGTTTTTCTTGCGCTGCAGATTCTTGTGTGAAGTGGGCAAAGTTCACATATACCAGTACATGCAAAAATAAGAATCGCGCTGCTGTATCTTCCTTCTATCCCCGACAATGAACACTTAAAATGACTTCATTTTACATGGCCAGATCTCCACGTGTGTAAATCCTTTCCACACCGTTGCTCCCTGTGTGATAAAAATCCCACTTATAGTGAAGCACCGTCACAGGAAAAAAGCCGCAACAAACAGTATGTGAGTATATGACTGTTTGTTGCGGCTTTTTTCCTGTGGCGGTGCTTCACTATCAGTGGGATTTTTATCACACAGGGAGCAACGGTGTGGAAAGGATTTACACACACAGAGATCTAGCTATGTAAAATGAAATCACTTTAAGTGTTCCTTGTCGGGGATAGAAGGAAGATACAGTAGCGCGATTCTTATTTTTGCATGTACCATGCCTTGTAGGGCTAGCTCAGCTGAATGTAGTTATACATTTCACTTGTAGATCTGTTGCTTCATTTTAAAGAAAACATACTTTTAATTAATGTGCAAATGAGCAGTTAAGTGCCCTGATGGTGAGCCCACGCCACCCAAGTTATTGTGTGCACCTTTGGGTCTCCTGATTCCCCTCCCTGCCCCTCGATCTTCTCCGATTGACAGGTTTAAGTATCCTGCATAGTCATCTTACCTGTCTCTGTCAATCAAGAAGGAAAGGGAGGGGCTGGCAGAAGAAGCAGGAGGCACTGACCGGGTCTTTAAAGATGGTGCCATAGTGACAGGTTGCCCGCTGTTTCACACAGCAGACACCAGGGCACATTTAACACTTCAGATGCCATTGTCAATCCCTACCAGTGCATCTGAGCGCGTGTATTACCAGAAGTGGGCGCTTCTGGGTATGCTTTGGTTCCCCCGTGTGGTGAGCTTGTCTGCAGCAGCCCCTGTCATTGAGAATGACAGGAAGCTGCTGCATAGTGTTTCCTATGGAGCCCTTGTCTTTATCAGGGCTTCATAGGAAACTAGTACATTTCTAATAGACCAATGCAAATGCATCTATGGAGTCTATAAGAATAGCAATCTAATGATTGCTTGTTATTACAGATGAGCGAATTTATGGAAAATTCGATTTGGCTGATTCGCTGTATTTCCCAAAAAATTTGCTTTGTGACGAATTACTTCATCACGAAGAGCATTTTTTTAAGTAGCGGGTGCAATGACAGGGAGCTGCGATAGCTCCACCCCGTCATGGTACCCCTCAGATGCCACGTTCATACATCATCGCGGCATCTGAGTGTGTGTAATTTTACACTGTTTTTAACAATAAAAAAAAATTTAATCAAACTAACCGCCTTCATTTGCTCACAACGGGCCGGCCGCCACCATCTTGCTTGAAGATCTCGGCCGAAATCCCATGCGGCGCGAGATTACTTCATCACGCCGGCCCATGGGATGTCGTCAGACGTAATCTCACACTGCACGGGATTTCAGCTGAGATCTTCAAGCAAAATAGAGGAGGTAAGTTTGAATTTTTTAGTTTTTTTATACTATTTCAGGTTAAATCGATACGCTGACAGGAAGCATGAGGAAATTCGGCTTCTAGGCGAATCAAATTTATCCTGAAATTTTGATAAAATTCCACTTCGTGGGATTCAATTTGCTCATCTCTACATGTTATAGTTCCCTATGGAAACTATAAATAACTGTAAAAAAATAAACTGTAAAAAGATTTTCTAAATTTTTTTTTAATAAATATAAAAATTCAAATCATCCCCCTTTCCTCAAAAAAATAAAAAAATAAATAAAATTACATATCATCATTATCACCATGTGCAAAAATGCCCATACTTTAAATATATATAGATATCTTCCCTATACAGCAAACGGCAAAATGGATAAAAATTCAAAATGGCTGATTGGCTGTTTTTAGTTGATTCATTTCTCACAAAAAATTAATCGTTGTACACACCCCAGAATGTTATCAATGAAATGTACAGATTGCCCCACTCACACAGCTCCATACACATAACTACAAAAAAGGTCAGAATATGGCAATGAAAAAATAAAACTCATTTTTTTCCAAGGTTTTTATTATTTTATCAGTATCAAAACGCAAAAGAAACTATACATACAGTATAAGGTATAGCTGGATTCGTACTGACCTGTAGAATAAATTTAACTGGTCATTTTTATCGCACATCAAATGTTGTAAAGCAAAAAAAAAAAACATAAAACTGTGGCGGAATTGCACCCCATTTGTAATTTTTTTCCTGCTTCCCGCTACATCATATGCAATAATAAATGGTGGCATTGGAAAGTACAACTCGTCCCGCAAAAAACAAGCCCCATACGGCTATGTGAAGGGAAAAGTAAAAGTTATGGCTCTGGGAAAGCTAGGTGTGCAAAATGAACGAAAAAACGAAAAAAAAAAAAAAAAAACTCTGGGGTAGAAAGGTTTAGTGTGTATGTCCTGACAGTAGGGTGGCCACTTTCATAACCACAAGAGGCAGACAGAATGGAAACCATAATCCATAAAAACTGTATCAGACAAATTAAACTAGAAATCTAGAACATAAGTTATAATATACCGTATTTTTCGCCCTATAAGACGCACTGGCCCATAAGACGCACTTAGATTTTTGAGGAAGAAAATAAGAAATAAAATATTTTTAACCAAAAGGTGTGTTATTGGTGGGTTTGGTCTGTGCATGACACTATTACTGGGGATCTGTGGATGGCACTGTTATGGGGGATCTGGGGATGACACAGTTATGGGGGATCTGGGGATGACACTGTTATGGTGAATCTGTGGATGGCACTGTTATGGTAGGATCTGTGACGGACACTGCTATGGGGGATCTGGGGATGACACTGTGATGGGGGATCTGTGGATGGCACTGTGATGGGGGATATGTGGATGACACTATGATGGGGGATATGTGGACTGCACTGTGATGGGAGATCTGTAGATGGCACTGTGATGGGGGATCTGTGGATGGCACTGTGATGGGGGATCTGTGGATGGCACTGTGATGGGGGATCTGTGGATGGCACTGTGATGGGGGATCTGTGGATGGCACTGTTATGGGGATCTGTGAATGGCACTGTGATGGGGGATATGTGGATTGCACTGTGATGGGAGATCTGTAGATGGCACTGTGATGGGGGATCTGTGGATGGCACTGTGATGGGGGATCTGTGGATGGCACTGTGATGGGGGATCTGTGGATGGCACTGTGATGGAGGATCTGTGGATGGCACTGTGATGGGGGATCTGTGGATAGCACTGTTATGGGGGATCTGAGGATGGCACTGTTGTGTCATCCACAGACCCCCACCCCATATCAGTGCCATCCACAGATCCCCCATCACAGTGCCATCCACAGATCCCCCATCACAGTGCCATCCACAGATCCCCATCACAGTGCCATCCACAGATCCCCCATCACAGTGCCATCCACAGATCCCCCCATCCTGCCGCTCACAGTCCTGCACTATAAAGTTATAAAATGTCCCCTCATTCATAAAATGTCCCCTCATTCAATAAAACATGCCCCCTCACTTATTACTGTAGTTACCGGTACATAGTAGGAGCTTACGAATAATAAGGCTGGGCGGCATGGGCATGTGACATCAGGGAGCATCGCAGCCTGCGATGAAAAAATGTCAGCATTCGCCCCATAAGATGCAGGGACATTTTTCCCCCATTTTTTGGGGGGAAAATGTGTGTCTTATGGGGCGAAAAATACGGTAAGTCACCAAACTTGGCATCTGATATTTAACGCGTTGCCTGTAAGAATTTGCTATTGGAGGGACGAGTTATATGAAGAGAGAACCACAACTCCCAGCATGTCCAGGCTGTTATTATATAATATCAGGGGATATTACAAAGAGGAGGTATAACAGGAGAGAACTACAACTCCCAGCATTTCACTGGCTCCGAATCCAATGGTTCATGACACATGACGTCATCACAGCTCCTTTTCACCTCTTTTCCCCTCCACTGCTGAACTCCTGCAGTGATCTCATGAGGATGTTGTCTAGTGTTGAGCCATTCCAAGTTAACGAAGTGGGCTTTAAGCTGAATTTCAGAGAAAATTGATCCTTCACAAAGCCAAATTTCTCAGATGCCGTGATCAACATTGAATGCGGCATCTGAGGAGATCAATAATGGGGGGGGGGGGGGCCCCCAGCACCATTGCCATTCCCCATCATTGCATCTGCTACATACAGTGGAATGCAATTCGTACTTCGTAACGAATCAAATTTCTTGTTAAAGTTCGGCAAAGCAGCCAAATCGAATTCAGCTCTTGCTAATGGCTAGTATAAGAGCAATCTATACAGAGGATATAGATATACAGTCTGACAGCCGAGACCCAAGTCCCACTGCCACAGCGGGCCCCATAGAAGCTGCTATGGCGGTAGTTCTGCTCCTGCATTCAGCTGATTTAGCCCTACAAGGCATTAACCCTGAATTTCCTCATAGAAATACTCCATTTCATGTTTATAAACCACTCTGTGTCTGCCGCCACCAGCTTCTTTTCCCACGGGAAAACCCGTTCAATCATAAACCTGCGTTCAATGGATGACCCTTCTGAGGAGCAGGATACAATGCTCTTCAGCTCTTTTGTCAAGCTGTCAACAATGCAGAGGGCCGGGAGTATAACGCAGAGCTCTGATCTGTCAGAACATTAAAATACAATCCAGATCTTCTCATATTACATGTTTTTCAGTTCTACAGTCTTGTGTCCAGGAACCATCATAGACCTTGATCTTGGAAACAATGCACCCCAATGATGAAATATTAATTTGTCCCCTAGTGGTCAGGCCGAATCTTAAAACTGCTGCACTAAGAATTTATGTTCTTTTGGTTTGCCTTTAATATGTGTATGTTACATATGAAATGTTTTGGATGTAACAAAGATGTGGGAATAGAAGCCAAGTTTTATACAGGTTTGTCTATTCTGAAGGAGACAACGCTGCTTTTTGAACCCTGGTGATCGTCTTTTATCTCCAGGGAAAGCTGTGTGCAGTCGGCAGCATCTGGTACAATATTACATGGTAGTGACCATGTAATATACCGTTCTGTTGGGGCTATCAAGGAAGGGGGTGCCATTTTCTTACAGTTACCTATGAACCATATGAACACTATATTTTAATATATGAAATGTATTTGAAAGGAGTCTGTCAGCTCCAAAATTGATTTAAAAGTCAAATACTGCCATTTAGGGGAGGTCCCCTGAAACATAACCCTAATTCTGAGGAGAAGAAGGGGGGCTTCAATCTGCAGCGTTACCTTTTTATCATATACATTTCCAATGCATTTCAGGTCTAAAACTGACCCTTTGTCAGGCACCCAAAAGGCTTTGAAAATGAACTACACTTTCAAGCATGTACACTACAACTTAACTGTATTCTGAAAGTAGCTGAAGTCCCCCTTCTTCTCTTCTAACTTCCAGTATCTATCCAACATCCAGTCTGGTGGGAATCTGGACCTTAGCAGGTCATTGTGCCCTCCGCAACACAATCAGGTGAGCGGTGCACTTGCCAACCTTCTCCTCCTTGTCCCGTGGTGCTTCCTATGTGTGCTCCCCCTCTTTTTTTATAGTTATTGTCTAAAACATAACCATGCCATTCTTTAAAAATCAAGTTCTCCTATCCTGAGAAAAACATATTTTTTATTTCCATGTCTATGTTAATACAGTTTTCAGTACACCAAGGGCTGGGGAACTCTGTTTAGTGCACTGTTGCTCCTGCAGTATTGCTGAACATAACCTCCCCTCCTTGTTTTACCAACAGTCAGAGCCATGATGCAGGGGAAACTATGTGCACTGAATGAAGTGGACCCATCCATGGTGCACCCAAAACCTTATTTGCATAGAAAAAAAATCTCAGGATTAGAGGGCTGGATTTTCCAAAAGAAATGGTTATATTTCGGGGTACCTACCCTTGCTGAACTAAAATCACAGGAAAAGGATAAGAAACAAAGATAAAAACATTGTGCACAATACGATAAATAAATATGCGGATGGCAACATTTATGAAAAAAAAAATCAATTGCGTTAATAACAGCTATTTCCTGGCTGCAGAAAGCCTTTATAGTGGTGTAGAACACTGTGCCTTGCATAGGGAGTATGCTGTGGTAGTGAAACAATACTGTGAGTCAGTATGACATGCAGATGACAGGCGTCGCTCTTAGAATCACTGCACACTTCACTTATTTGGGCAGTCACGGGGCCAAAACTGACCAAATAACACAAGTGTGAACTCAGCATTACAGGTCAATGTTGCGTCAAAAAGAAGCACTCTCCTTTTACACCGTCGGCAGCTGATTCCACATAGATGTCTACAGAACCTGTTCTATTAAAAGCTTATACAAGTAGAGCCCCCCCCCCCAACAGAGTGGAGAGGGTGTCAGCAGTAAGTTTGTGTAGACCTCACTGATTACTTTGCCCTTCCTCTGATCTGTTAGAACAATAATCCCCAAAAAACTGATCCTATCTGTGGAGCCTACGCCTTCACTCGGTCAGCATTTGGTGAGTAATCCATCAGTATTGCTAAAGCCAAAAAAACAGGAGTGGATCCAAAACAGAGATGACACGTGAATGGAATAGTTGCATGTCTTCTGTGTTTTGTACCCACTCCTGCTTTTGGCTACCAAATCATAAGCCAATTCTGATGCAAAGTAGGGACCATGTCATGCAGGCCTTACAGCTGTTACATAGACAGGATCCGTTGTGTGTCTCATTTTTCCTTCCTTCTGACAGTTTAGAAGAAGGCTCAAATAAATGATTATGCCAGCCAGGCCAAAAGGCAAAATAGTGGCCCAGTCATGAAGTGGGGAGCATGGGAACAGCATGAGAAGTCCAAAGAGTGGAGCTATGACATAGTGGTGAGGTGGAAGCAGCATAAGGAGACCACAGAGTAGCCCAATGACAGAGTCTGGAGGTGGCAGCAGTATCAGAAGGAGGCCACAGAGTGGCACAATGACAGATTGTGGAGGTGGCGGCAGCAGAATCAGATGGAGGCAGCAGCAGCATCAGGTGGAGGCCAAAGGGTGACACAATGACAGTGTGGAGGTGGCAGTAGCATCAGGAGGAGGCCATAGGGTGACACAATGACAGTGTGGAGGTGGCAGCAGCAGCATGAGGAGACCACATAGTGGCACAATGACAGTGTGGAGGTGGTGGCAACAACATCAGGAGGACACAGAGTGGCAACATGACATAGTGTTGAGGTAACAGCAGCATTAGGAGACCACAGGGTGGCAAGGTGACCAAGTTTAAAGGTGGCAATAGCATCAGGATACCAGAGAGTGGCAAGGTGACATAGTGTGGAAGTCTCAGCAGCATCAAGAGACCACATAGGGGCAAGGTGACAGTGTGGATGTGGCAGAAGCATCAGGAAACCACGGAGTGGCAAGGTGACATAGTGTGGAGGTGGAAGCAGCATCAGGAGACCACAGAGTGGCAAAGTGACATGGTGTGAAGGTGGCAGCAGCATCAGAAGATCACAGAGTGACCCGGTGACAGAGTGGGGAGGTGGGTGGCAATACAAGGACCAGATGAAGATGGTGGGTGAAAGAAGGAGCACTTGGCATCAGATTTGTGGCATCAGGCTGATGGAAGCATCAGAATAGTAGCTGAGGCAGGTAGCCAGAAGAAACTGGTCTCTTTTGTCAAAGTGTTTGTGTGGAAACATGGATGATCTAGTCTGATGCATCAGACATTGGTGGGTGGAAATCCTGGCGGATCCACGCCTGATTCATCTTGACAAAGGTCAATCTCTCCACAAACAGGCGAGTTCTTCTTGGGGTAACTATGGCCCCGCGGCACTAAACACCCACTCTGAAGCCACACTACTGGCTGGGCAGGACAGCTTTTCCAGAGCAATTTCTGTCAGTTGTGGCCACAAATCCAGTTTGGCTGCCCAGTAGTCCAGCGGATCTTCAATGACGGCTGTCAGGGTGGAGTCCAAGTATGCCACCACCTGCTGGTTCAGGTCCTACTCCAGGTCTAACTGCTGCTGGTGAGTAGTTTATTCACTAGGCAGGTGAATAAATCTGCTCATCAGCGACTCTGCTGCTGAAGGAGCTGAAACTGCTCCTACCCCCCAACCCTGCCACAGCAGCCATGGCAGAGGAACGTGTGCGCAAAGTGCCCCCATGGTCAGACCTGCGAGAGGTTGGATGATGGCACAGATAGGCAGCAGCCAACTGACTACATAGGATGTCTCTATAGTAGTTCAGTTTGTCCTCCCTCTCAGTGGGTGTAAAAAAGGCCCCATTTTGGACATGTAGCAAGCGTCCAACAATGTGGAAAGCCAGAAGTAATCCTTCTGATGAATGGTGACAATTCGTTTGTCACTACGCAAGCAAGTGAGAATGCATAGGACCATTTGTATAAGTGACTAAAGATGTCCCTAACTATTTGCCGGCGAACATATGCGATGTTCGGTCCATCCCCTATACATCATCATCATTGAGCAAACTTTGACCCTGTACCTGACAGTCAGCAGACACATTCCATCCAATCAGCATACCCTCCCTCCCAGACTCTCCCACCTCCTATCAAAAAGAAAGGACAGCATCCATCTTAGATTCATTCTGAAGCTGCAGTGTTAGTTAGAGCAGGGAGAGTGCTGCTGCTGCTGAATTAATATAGGGATTCTAGGGAAAGCATTAGCTACTAGTGTTCTGTGTCCATTACAGTCCCCAAAGACTCATCTGCTGTAAGGACAGCATCTTTAGAGCACCCCAAAAAGCCCTTTTTAGGGCTGGTACATCAGTCTGCTTTTTTATTATATATATATATATATATATATATATATTATATTGCACTGTATTGCATTGTGTGAGGGGCCGCAGGCCCACAGACTGTACTGTGTGCACACCACTCCTATAGGGTGGCACAGTACCTTGTAGATAAAAAAGTCATGACATTTTTACGATTTAATATAATTTCAGTTGCCTGCCAGTGTGTGTCAGGCCCACACAGACTGTACTGTGCCCACTGCCAGTGCCCACCACTCATATTGGGTGGCACAGTACCTTGCAGATAAAAATGTCATTTCATTTTTACCTTTTAATATAATTGCATTTGCCTGCCAGTGTGTGGCAGGCCCACACAGACTGTACTGTGCCCACTGCCAGTGCCCACCACTCATATCGGGTGGCACAGTACCTTGCAGATAAAAAAGTAATAACATTTTTACCCTTTAATATAATTTCAGTTGCCTGCCAGTGTGTGTCAGGCCCACAGACTGTACTGTGCCCACTGCCCACCACTCATATAGGATGGCATAGTACCTTGCATGCAAAGTACCACTAATCAAAAAAGAAATGACAGGCAGAGGCAGGCCATCCCGCAGGGGCTGTCGTGGTCGTTGTGCTGTGATTTCCTTTGGCCCTAGAATAATGGCCAGTATTCAGAGGCCAAACCCCCCCCCCCCCCAAGTAATAGATGACTTTGTTATAGCCATAAACATTTGCCACGGTGGAGGTTTTCCTGAATCACAGTGAAAGAAAGACAAGAAATGACTGTGTATCTACAGAACAAATCTACAGAATTTTCCACAATACAATGTATTGGCTATATATGGCTAATATATGGCTCTCAGACTATAGAGACACTAAAACATTATTTTTTTTTCTAAAATGCTGTTATAGTGTTAAAGTAAAATAAATGTAAAAAAAAGTATACATATTATGTATTGTAGGGTCCGTAAAAACCTGCTCTATAATAATATCACCGTAAAAAAATAATAATAAAAACAATGTAAAAAAAAAACATTTTTGTCACCTCACATCTCAAAAACAGTATTAGCAAGCGATCAAAAAGTTATATGCAGTTTTAACCGCTTCCATGCCGCGGTCCATACGGACCGCTATATGGAAGGGTTAACAGGGCGGGAGCTCCCTCTCCCATCGGGAGGCTGCTGTGCCTTTGCAGCCCCCCGACAGGATGGGATCGCAGAGGGAGGGAGCCCCCCTCTCCGTCACCTGCTGCTCAGTTCTAGCAGCGGGTGATGGTTACCATGGCAGCAGGACGCTTTCAGAAGCATCCTGCACTCCATGGTCCTGAAAGTCTTAGGCAGACTTGTGCTAAAGGCTAAAGGCACAAGTCTGTTTAGACTATGTAAAGTAAAAAAAAAATACAGTACATTGTATAGTGTACTGTACTGTATTATATAGACACCAAATCCACTGGATCTACAAGAACCAAGTGGGTCTGGGTCAAAAAAAAATGTAAAAAAGTGAAAAAAATGTAAAAAAAAAAACACATATCACTGAATAAAAATGAAAAAAATAAAATACACTATACATATTATGTATCGCCGTGTCTGTAAAAACCTGCTATATAAAAATATCACATGACCTAACCCTTCAAGCAAATACCGTAAAAAAAAAAATGTTGTAAAATAAGCCATTTTCTGTCACCTTACATCATAAAAAGTGTAATAACAAGCGATTAAAAAGGCATATGCCTCTCAAAATAAAAGCAATCAAACCGCCATCTTATCCCGCAAAAAATGAGCCCCTACATAGGACAATCGCCCAAAAAAATAAAAAGATATGGCTCTCAGACTATAGAGACACTAAAACATAATTTTTTTTTTCTAAAATGCTGTTATAGTGTTAAAGTTAAATAAATTTTAAAAAAGTATACATATTAGGTATCGCCGTGTCCGTAAAAAACCTGCTCTGTAATAATATCACCGTAAAAAAATAATAATGAAAACTATGTAAAAATAAACATTTTTGTCACCTCACATCTCAAAAACTGTAATAGCAAGCGATCAAAAAGTTATATGCACCCAAAAATGGTGGCAATAAAACCGTCATCTCATCCTGCAAAAAAATTATACCCTACATAAGATAATCGCTCCAAAAAATAAAAAAAATATGGCTCTCAGACTATGGAGACATTAAAACATAATTTTTTTTGTTTCAAAAATAATATTCTTGTGTAAAACTTAAATAAATATAAAAAAGTATGCATATTATGTATCACCGCATCCGTAACAACCTGCTCTCTAAAAATAACACATGAACTAAACCCTCAGGTGAACACAGAAAAAAAAAATTATATAAATACCGTGTCAAAATTCATTTTTGTCACTTTACATCACAAAAGGTGTAATAGCAAGCGACCAAAATGTCATATGCACCCCAAGATAGTGCCAATCAAACCGTCATCTCATGCCGCAAAAGATGACCCCCCTACATAAGACAGTCGCCCAAAAAATAAAAATTAAAAATAAGGATTTCAGAATGTGGAGACACTGAAAAATAATGCTTTTCAAAAAGGCTTTGTTATGAAAAACTGAAACAAAAAAAACAAAAAGTAGTCATATTTGGTATTGTCGCGTCCGTAACAACCTGCTCTACAGAAATAGCACACAATCTAACCTGTCAGTTTAACGATGTAAATAACAAAAAATAAAAACGGTCCCAAAACAGCATTTGTTTTGCAAATTTTCCATTTTAATCCATTTTTCCAGTAACAAAGCAAGGGTTAACAGCCAAACAAAACTCAATATTTTGTAATATAGATATTAACATGTAAAAACTAAAAAAATACATGAAAATGTTAAAAAATATGTTTACCATGAAAACGTGATTTAAAAAATAGATCATTTTCTGATGACACATTCCTTTTAAGAACACAACTATTATTTTTTATAAAGCTCTACATGTATTGCATCACTATCAAATACACTTGAAGCAGAGCTGAATTTGGAACTCAGCCTTTGGGACTGCTTTGCTTGTACATAGTGAAGTGCAGCCGAATTTACATACAGCACTGTATAAAATTAAAGATACCACAACAAACTGAACCTCACTACATCAGTTCCAAGCTTATACATTGTTTGTATATGCTACTGTATATCAGCTAATGAATTATTGAAGGGTTCTGTGCTGTTTCGGTAATCATTGCTATGACTGGTAAAGTAGAGAACACATATTGACAATGGCGGGTAAGGCTAAGTGAAGGTTTGCTGACCATACAGGCTAGTCATTAAAGGGGATGTCCGGGCTCTT
This sequence comes from Bufotes viridis, assembly GCA_033119425.1. Classification (NCBI taxonomy): domain Eukaryota; kingdom Metazoa; phylum Chordata; class Amphibia; order Anura; family Bufonidae; genus Bufotes; species Bufotes viridis. Next base: position 33,490,544 of record CM065594.1, on the reverse strand, counting down.
AATATTGATGATGACTTATCCTCAGGATAAGTCATCAATGTTAAAAACCCAGACAACCTCTTTAGAGGTGATGATTTTTGTGTATGCTACTTTTCCCATTCAGCCTCCATGGGTGATACCATCCAGCTTTTTTAAGCTCCTGAATGGCAATTCTGACTTTTCATGCAGCAATAGGTAAGTGAGGTGTATAGCAAATGTTGCTACTTGGTATGTTGGGGTAGCTGGGTGTCTGCAGAGTTGTAATAGTGGCCAATGGTTGTTCTCCACCTTTTCCAATTACTAAGAAATAGTTGAGTCAAAGGGTACTTTGTTTTTGGCATCTCTCTTAACCAAAGCAGAAAGTGGCTCTAAAAAGTGTCTCTTTCTACAGAGAACCCAGTATGTCCACATATTGCATAGATTTCAATGGGTACCACATAATGCTTCATTTCCCTAGAGGTGGCACTGCAGAGAGAGTGAACATTGGCTACTAGTTTTTCCAAAGATTACAGTTGATCTTGGGGAATCTCAGCCAGGGGCATAGCTAGAACTGACTGGGCGCCACAGCAAATTTTTGCACGGGGCCCCCTCTTCATGACCATCCTGACATTGCATGTGTGCATATGTAAGAGTGGGTTCACATCACCTTTTTACCATCAGTTTGACATATACGTTGGAAAAAAGGGATACAAAAACGCAGTACACCATGCTTTTGTATCCTGCAGAGTCCAGCAAAAAAAGTGTACTTTTTTTTACAATGGAATCCTATATATGCCACTGTATGACATCAATCTGAGTCATCAGTTAAGGTATACATTTTTGTATATGCTAAACACATGGCAAAAAGATGATGTGAACCCAGCTTAAGTGTGCCAAAATAAGCAATACTACACAGCGGAGCAACATGGCAGAGAAGGGAGGCTGCCATTTAGTGTAGGTTATATTACAGAAGGCTGGTCCTGGTGATCAGTGGTGTGTACTTTGTTCTACAAAGCTCATTTACTCTACTGGAAAATACAGGCCACACTACAGCATGATATACTGGAATCTACAGTATACACTGTAAATATATTATCCCTCTAACCAAATAATAACACCGCCATACAATGACCTGATAATGCCTCCATACAGGGACTGGCTAACACTTACATACAGTGACTGGATGATGCCACTATACAGTGACTGGATAACACCACCATATCGGATAAAAACGCAATACAGTGACCAGATGACGCCACTATACAGTGACTGAATAACGCCGCCATACAGTGACAGGACACAGTCCAGTGTAGGGTGGGGCACAGTCCAGGGTATCAGACTCCCCAAAGCTGGCAGGGAGTTTGAAGCAGGAGGGTCCTGACTCCTGGCTCTGGCTCCGTACTTGCGTGCTTCGCGGGCATGAGTATAGTTCAGTCACTTCGGTGCGTGACCTCCCGAGGCGGGTCTCAAGGGTTCACGCGCCGCAGGATGGGATTGAATTAATGCCTGTGCAACCCGCAAGTACAGAGCGGATCAGCGGAACAAATACAAATACGAGGGGGGTGGGGATCACATTTGAAGACCCCTTGATGCACCCTTAGAGTAGAAACTCCAAAAAACGTATCCCATTTTGGAAACTATGGGATAAGGTGGCAGTTTTGTTGGTACTATTTTAGGGTACATATGATTTTTGGTTGCTCTATATTACACTTTTTGTGAGGCAAGGTAACAAATAATAGCACCGTTTTTATTTTTTGTTATTTACAATGTTTATCTGGCAGGTTAGATCATGTGGTATTTTTATAGAGCAGTTGATACAGGTGCGCCAATACCAAATAGGACTACTTTTTTTGGTTTGTTTCAGTTTTACATAATGAAGCATTTTTCAAAAAAATATAATTTTTAGTGTCTCCATATTCTGAAAGACATAGTTTTTTTAATTTTTTGTGCGACTGTCTTATGTAGGGGCTCATTGTTTTTGGTATGAGATGATGGTTTGGTACTATTTTAGGGAGCATATGACTTTTTGATCGCTTGTTATTACACTTTTTGTGGTGTAAGGTGACAAAAAATTGCTTTTTTACATCGTTTTTATTATTATTTTTTCACGGTGTTTAACGTAGAGGTTAGTTCATGTCATATTTTTATACAGCAGGTTCTTACGGATGCGACGACACCTACTATGTATACTTTTTTTTATTTATGTAAGTTTTACACAATAACAGCGTCTTTAAAACAAACCAAAAAATCATGTTTTAGTGTCTACATATTCTGAGAGCCATAGTTTTTTAATTTTTCGGGCAATTGTCTTAAGTAGGGTCTAATTTTTTGCAGGATGAGATGATCATTTGATTGGTATGATTTTGGGGTGCGTATGACTTTTTGATCGCTTGGTATTAAACTTTTTGTGATATAAGGCGTAAAAAAAATGGCTTTTTTAACACCATTTTGATTTTTTTACGGTGTTCATCTGAGGGGTAAGGTTACAGACGTGGAAATACCCAATATGTATACTTTTAAGTTTTACACAATAATATCAGTTTTGAAACAAAAAAAAGTCATGTTTTAGTGTCTCCATAGTCTGAGAGCCACAGTTTTTTTTATTTTTTGAGCGATTGTCTTATGTAGGGGCTCATTTTTGCGGGATGAGATGACTGTTTTGGGATGCATATGGCTTTTTTGACTTTTTTTTTTTATGGTGTTCATCTGAGAGGTTAGGTCATGTGGTATTTTTTTAGAGCAGTTTGTTACAGATGCGGCGATACATAATATGTCTACTTTTTTATTTTTTTTACTTTTAACACAATAAAAGCATTTTTGAACCCCCAAAAAATCACGTTTTAGTGAAACATAGCCGTAACCATAGTCTGAGTGCTATATTTTTAAAATATTTTGGGCGATTGTCTTAGGTAGGGGCTAATTTTTTGCGGGATGAGGTGACAGGTAGATTGGTACTATTTTGGGGGGCATGTGCCTTTGTGCCCGTTCGGTTTTGCACTTTTAGTGATATAAGGTGACAAAAAAAATATTTTTTTTAGCACAGTTTTTATTTTATTTTTTTGACAATGTTCCCCTGAGGGGTTAGGTCATGTGATATTTTTATAAAGTCGATCAATATGGATGCCGTGATACCTAACATGTCTACTTTTCTTTTTTTCCCTATTTTTTTACCATTTTATTACTTTATTTTGGGAAAAGGACGCTTTTTTTTTACTTGAAACTTTAAAAAAAAAAATCAAAAAATTTTTTTAACACTTTTTTTTTTTACTTTATTTTTTGTCCCGCTCTGGGAATCCAACTTTTGGGGGTCTGATTCCCTTTACAAATCATTACAATATTTCTGTATTGTAATGCATTGGCTGTAAGTGTATTACACTGTGTAATACACTTCAGCCTGCTTGCCTGCGAGATCCAGGGGGATCTCACAGGCAAGGGTACTTTCACACTTGCGGCATGGCTATCCGGCAGTGCACGGCCAGAGATCGCCGGACTAAAAGTATTGCAGGTCCGACTTTTTAGTCCGGCAATCACTGCCGTGCACTGCCGTGCTGCACCGTAGCTCCCCCCCCCCCGCCCCCATTATAGTCAATAGGGATGGAGTGGCAGCACGGCAGCACGGCAGCACACGGGTAATTGCGGTATGGCAGATCTGGCGGGCTGTTCATCCGCCGGAACAGCCTGCTGGATAGCCATGCCGCAAGTGTGAAAGTACCCTAAGTCTATCTGTAATGATACCACCCCTGTGTATAGATCAGACAGGATCCACTATTCAGAATAGGTGATTGTCACAGCTCATCTATTCTATCCTTGTACAATGACCTCTGCACAGGGCACACAGCAGGCCTAGAAAACTCTCCCATAGGAGTCAATAAGGTCCCTCCTGGCCATTGTCTAGAAATTTTCTTAATGCTTTCTAAATGCTGTTAGGAACAGCTCAGGCAAGGTGTCCGCCCCCATAATCATGTTTAGGCAATAGAATAAAAAAATCTGCAATAAGAAAATAAAATCGGATTAGAAAAAAAATGTTTTTTTGCTGTCTGGTTTCAACTGGCAGATAACATTTTTGGTGACACATTTCCTTAAAGTATAGATATTGACATGGAAAATTCTAACCCTAAAATGCTCTTCAATTACATAAATGGTAAAAAGTATAAATCTGAAGGTGTCGATTCTCTACAGAGTAATGAGGGGGGAGTTGCAGAGAGCGATGAGGAGAAAGCAAAGTTATTAAATATTTTTTTCTCCACTGTATTCACTGAGGAAAATAAACTGTCAGATGAAATGCAGAATGTAAAAGTAAATTCCCCATTAAAAGTGCCCTCTCTGACCCAGGAAAAAGTACAGTAGCGTCCTAAAAAGATTAAAATAGACAAATCGCCAGGACCAGATGGCATACACCCTCGTATCCTAAAAGAATTAAGTAATGTCATAGCCGGACCCTTATTTCTGATATTTAAGGACTCTATACTAAGAGGGGAGTGTTCCACAGGATTGGTGCATAGCAAATGTGGTGCCAATATTCAAAAAAGGTCCAAAAACAGAGCCTGGAAATTATAGGCTGGTAAGTTTAACATCTGTCATGGGTAAACTGGAATGGGTGGACTACAGTACCCAGAAAGATCCCTAAATTAGGGTTATTCACTTTAGAAAAAAGACGACTGAGGGGAGATCTAATAACTATGTAGAAATATATCAGGGGTCAGTACAGAGATCTCTCCCATCATCTATTTATCCCCAGGACTGTGACTGTGACGAGGGGACATCCTCTGCATCTGGAGGAAAGAAGGTTTGTACACAAACATAGAAGAGGAATTTTTACGGTAAGGGCAGTGAGACTATGGCCCCTTTCACACGAGCGTGACGGATTAGGTCCGGATGTGTTCAGGGTGCGTTTAGTGAAACTCGCACCATTTTGCAAGCAAGTTCAGTCAGTTTTGTCTGTCCTTAAGTGGGGAAAATTGGCTTCTACCTCACAGGGATTTTTGCCTTCCTCTGGATCAACTTGCAGGATAACAGGCTGAACTGGATGGACAAATGTCTTTTTTTTTTGCCTCATAAACTATGTTACTTTGTTACTATGTTAAGCATAAAAATGGGATTTAAACAATAGGTCATTTTCTGATGATACACTTGTTGCATTCAATGACTTTTAGAACACACAGACATGTAAGTATCTATAGGAAGATGGATACGACATAGAAGGAAGACAAGTTATTTGCAGTTTTTCAGTGCATCTGATGTGTGGAGGACTGGACAGAATATGGGATGTGCGATACTCATCAGTAGTGTGATGTGCTTGCAGGGTGTCAGGGAGGGGGAGAACTGCTAAGTGAGATGGGGAGGGAGGAGACTGCCTGCCTGGCTACAGAGCACTGAAGTCTTATTTCCCAGTTCTCCTCCACGCAGCAGAGCGGCATGCAGGACTTCTGCTCTTACTGGCATCTGGATGTTAGAGGCTCAGTTACTACTGGAGATTTCCATTGCGGGATAACAGGAAGCTTGCTAGCATCCCTACTCCAGCCCCATTCTGTGGGAGGCCAAATCCTTGTGCAGTTGGATATATAAGATGTAGGATGCTTCCCGTTTCAAGAATCAAGCGACAGCCTTATCTCTGGCCGGTGAATGCTGAACCAGCTCCCTGGATTTGCATGATCCCAGACACACCTGGTGTCCTTCGGATAGGTGCGGTGCCCCCTCCGTTTATTGTATCCTGCCCTCACCCATCTCCTTTGCTACAGGGGGTACCTGCCTGGCAAGCTCCTTGCGACCCCTTCCTACCTTTGATGTCATTGCCCACTGCACCAGAGCCTGCTGTTCACCAGTTTCCTTTGGCAAATGGGCAGGTAAAAAAAATCCCCTTAAGTCTAACTGTGCATGATTGGCAATAGGATAGGTGACGGACCTGTCACATCCATGGATGAGATGGTATAGAGGATGGCATTCCATAAATGTAACTTTCATTTTAACTCCGCATTGTCTCATTATTTTCAATGGAAATGACTTGGATTTACTCAAGTTTTTTTTGTGTTAGAGACTTCAGCCAGGCTCAATCCATCCTCAAGTGGTTATGTTAAAAGATAATGAAGTAGATAGATGGATGGATGGATAGATAGATATATAGATAATTAGGATGATTGGACAATCAATAGGAGATAGACAGACATACAAGTAGATAGATAAATAGATAAGCATTAGATAGATTGATCGTTCGATAGATTGATAGGAAATAGACATACAACTAGATAGATAGATAGATAGATACATAGATATTAGATAGATAGATAGATAGATAATAGATAGGAGACACATGGATAGATACATAGATATTAGATAGATAGATAGATAGATAGATAGATAGATAGGATATGGATAGATAGATAGATAGATAGATAGATAATAGATAGGAGACACACGGATAGATACATAGATATTAGATAGATAGATAGATAGATAGATAGATAGATAGATATGGGATAGATAGATAGATAGATAGATAGATAGATAGATAATAGATAGGAGACACACGGATAGATAGATAGATAGATAGATAGATAGATAGATAGATAGATAGATAGATATCAAATGTAAAGATGTGAACCGAACAGAATAAGGTGTTGTAAAGTGGTGCCAGCGGTTGTGGAATTGATTCAACCTCCAAAAAATTTCCACAGCACTTCCCAGGTGTCATATAAGAAAAGTGTATTTCAATCACCAAGCAGCAACATTTCGGTCACTGCCTGAGAAAGGTCCCAGTGAGCGGACCGAAACGTTGGGTGATTAAAATACACTTTTCTTATATTACACCTGGGAAGTGCTGTGGAAATTTTCCTTTAGATAGATAGATAGAAGATATATAAGTTCATGGATGAATTGATGTGGATGGATGTGGATGGATGGAAAGATAGACAGACATATGAGTAGATTGTGGATAAATAGCATTGATAAATCAGATACATGCAAATTAAATGTAATTAGATATCATGTATAATTAAATATAACATTGATATAACAGTTTCTAATAGTTACTTTCTTATCAAATATACATAGAGATACTGTAGATAGATAGATAGATAGATAGATAGATAGATAGATGTTAGATAGATAGATAGATATGGGATAGATAGATAGATAGATAGATAGATAGATAGATAGATAGATATGGGATAGAACGATGGATGGATGGATGGATAGATAGATATGGGATAGATAGATAGATAGATAGATAGATAGATAGATATGGGATAGATAGATAGATAGATAGATAGATAGATAGATAGATAGATAGACAGATATGGGATAGATAGATAGATAGATAGATAGATAGATAGATAGATATGAGATAGATAGATAGATAGATAGATAGATAGATAGATAGATAGATAGGATGGATAGATATGGGATAGATAGATATGGGATGGATAGATAGATAGATAGATAGATAGATAGATAGATAGATAGATAGATAGATAGATAGATAGATAGATAGATAGATATGGTATGGGATAGATAGATAGATAGATAGATAGATAGATAGATAGATAGATAGAGTAGCAGAGCTGCAGTGGACTTACTTGCAGTCATAAGGAGAACACATTGAGATATCACAGTGAGTTGTTTCTCATGACAAACTTAGCTCTGCTGCATCTGCACTTGGTCGTGACTATTTGCCCAGGCTTTGCAGAGCCTCTACATTACAGCTCCTCAGTGTCAGTCTGGAGGAATTAAGCAGCTCCTTGGCATCACACAGGCAGCATTGTGGCGCCTGCAATAAGAGCTGCAATATTAAACAATTCCTCAGATAAGCTCTCCACACCGGAGCCCGGAGCCGGCTGCAATCGGGGCTGTATTAGTTCTCTGCTAAAAATGTATTCATTTATGACAAGTGCATTGCAGAGGTAACGGAGAAAGGAGAGCGCGCTGAGAATACTGCCGCATTTCAGGAAAGGCTTCTTGTTTTCTTATGCTTTGAAGTGTTAACTACAGTATGTTGAGTTTTAGTGCTTTTGTACGAGGTGTCATACTGGTGAATGGCCACTAGAGGATCCCACACCCCAAAAATCTTTCCAGGTGTAGGATAGGCGTCTCCGTCATTCAGCAGACTATATATACATCCAGATAAAGCAGAAGCTCAATTCCCCAGTTTATTTCCTAGTGCTTCAGTGTTTACCCCGTTAATGCACCAGGGCCTTCACCTGCATTCCAAGTGACAAACTCAGTTCTGCTACATCTTTTAATGGTATAACTTTTATTGTATCTAGTTCTCCTGGCATTATCTGCTGAGAAAATGGTGCCATGTTAAATATATACTGCTGGGTAAATAGGAGATGGGGGGGGGGGGGGGGGTCAGTTTTCAGTAAATGAAGCTATATGTCTAGAGAGCCAAGCTCAGGACCATGGCTGCCCAGACACTGAGTTGTTAAAGCCAGATTCAGCAGCTTGTTGCCTCCTCCTTGCACCTTGCACTCATCATCTGGGGCAAATGCTCCTCTGTCCTCCTGGCCAAAATATATAGAGGTCTATGTGTTCATGCTGGACCTGGATGTAGTGCTGCTGATCCCACTATACCGTAGATAAATTCTAATATATGGCCCAGATCTGATGATTACCGATCCTCACATAAGAAAAAAATCTTTTTTTACCAATAATCTAAGTTTTTGAAATCTTGTAAACCATAACATGGTCAGTTCTGTACAATCAATTTTACAGGAATCCTATCCCATTGAACAGTGTTACTGTCAGACTTTCCCTAGCTTTGAAAAGGCTGATAACTGGGAACAGTAGCTTGCATTTAACCTTATAGCAGGCGGATAAGGCAGAGCTCTAAAGGGTTATTCCAGTTATGTAAAGCTATGTGGATAGGGAGATAACTATTAGATCGGTGGGGATCCTACCACTGGGACCCCCAACGATCACTAGAGCAGGGGTCCCACTCCCAAACCCTGTGGAGCCCCCCCCAAAATGAACAGAGCAGCTGCTCAAGCATGCACTCAGCCGCTCTATTCATTTCTATGGGAGTTCGGAAGCTCTGTGCTCAGCTATCTCCGGGAATTCCCATAGAAAAGAAGGGCTGGGCACGTGCCCGACCGGCTGCTCCATTCATTTCGTGGGGCTCCACTGGGGCTCTCGTCATCGCTGGGAGTCCCGGTGGTAGGGCCACCACCAGTCTAATAGTTATCGCCAGGCTCGGACTGGCCCACAGGGGTACAGGGGAATCCCCCGGTGGGCCCCTAAGCAAAGTGGGCCCCTAATCTCCCACCCCCTGAACAAGTGGCACATAACACAGTAGACTTACTGCACTAGATACATATATTCCATGTACAGAACCTCAACCAGCCTATATTCATATAAAAACTTGTTAGATTATTTATTATATTTGAATGTATCCATACGGTGGGCCCCCAAAATACATTTTACTGGTGGGCCCTAGGTACCCCAGTCCGACACTGGTTATCGCCTATCCTGTGGATAGGGGATAGCCTAATATAACAGGAATACCCCTTTAATGTGAGGATTTGTTGGTTGGTTGTATAGGATTTCGGACGGGGAGTGGTGTTTTTTTAAGAATATGTAGACATTTTTGAAAATAGATAAAACAGATAAATTTTCTAGATCATCAGGTGTGAACTGTCCAGATACTCAGAGATGAAAGCAACACAGATTTGGATGATGAAACGCGACACTAAGGGCTCATGCACACGACCGTATGCCCTCTGCGATATACGGTCCGTGAGCGGGCCATATGTCCCGGAGCGGCATCGATCGTGCGCACGGGAGTACACAGCACCATAGATTACAATGATACTGTGCACGTGCTCATAAGATCATATCAGTGCGGGACAATAGTCCCGCGGGCGGCCCGACGTGCACAGACAGCATCATTGTTGTAATATACAATGCTGTGTACTCCCACGCACACGATCAATGCCGCTCCGGGACACATGGCCCGCTCACAGACTGCATGTCTCGGAGGGCATACGGTCGTGTGCATGAGCCCTAAGGCCTCTTACACACAAACGTTTTTTTTTTTTGTTAACGTCCTGTTTTTTGTGCTCTGTATACGGATCGTATATGGAACCATTCCTTTCAATGGGTCCGCAAAAAAAACGGAGGGTACTCCATATGCCTTCCGTTTCCGTATTTCAGTTTTTCCGTTCAGTTAAAAGATAGAACATGTCCTATTATTGTCCGCATAATGGACAAGGATAGTACTGTTCTATCAGGGTCCAGCTGTTCCGTTCCGCAAAAAACGGAATGCACACGGACGTCATCCGTATTTTTTGCGGATCCGTTTTTTGCTGACTACAAAGTAATAAAAAGCCATATGTCGTGTGCATAAGGCTTGTTACTGATGTAGCAGAGCTGATTTTGTCACTTCCCTGCTTACTGTCAGCTCTGTGATGGCTGTAGAAGTCTGGATAATCCATCAGGTTTACCTGCAGTAACGCCACAGGTGAGAAAACATACATTCCAGCATGTGATTTAGTAGATTCAGGCAAAGCACACTGCATAGTACCGTAGATTTTCAGGAGGATGAAAAGATGTAAGCGGACTGCAAATGCTTAGCCCTTGGGGGACATGCACATGGCTGTTTGATGGACTTGAGTTGTATGAATCCAAATATGGCGCCTTTACTCTGCTATGGGTACATAATCTACCCATGAGGTTTTAAAGTCACATGTATTACAGATATACGAGTAATGGAGGTGGGCACTGCAGAAGATAGGAAGCAGGGTGCTAATGTATTGCAGAGATATCACACAGAAGCAGTGCTTTGAATGGACAGTGCAATGCCTTACATGGGCACTATATGGCAGCACGTGGAACTTCTTAGGTCAGTAGTATGGACCCATAAGGAATCCATGTGCTGATATACAGGCTACATGCTTGCTGAGATAGCTGTATACCAACATATTGTTACTGTATGCAGTTTTATAATTATTATCTTCCTATATAATTGATATACTGTAACAGCATTAGGGAATAACATAGGGACTAGTGTTGGGCGTGAATATTCGCATCGCAAATTTTAATTGCGAATATCGCCACTTCGAGAATTCTGCTATATATTCGTATTCGCTAATATTCTAGATTTTTTTTTCTCTGAACCCATAATCCCTCCTTTCTTCTTGCTTGTGGACCAATGTCTTTGTCTGAGCTTAGCAACATCCCTAGCAACTAATAGGAAAGTTTCCTACCCCTTTACTATATAAGAACCTCCCCAGCAGCCATTTTCTGCAGTTTTTTCAGTTCTGAGAGAGACAGCAGTGTCATTGCTGTGCTCTGTCCTTTCCTGTGTCACATTACATTAGATAGTTAGTTAGTTAGCTCATATCTATAATACAGATAGTTGGTGTGAGATAGTCAGTGTAGGTTAGATAGTGATATAGTGTAGCTGACAGCAATACTCCAAAATGCACCAATCGCTAAAATGTAGTCAGACCTGCTAAAATGTGAAGTTGCCCGTTTTGTGCAAAAATATACGCATCATTAATTGGCGAATATATCGGAGCACTCTATCTGCATATAAAGCTATTGTAATGTTCTGCCTATTGTAATGTCTCAGGAAACTTCTAGCTGCTTAAAAAATGTAGCAATAGTGACCCACGCCTTTATTGCGCGCGCAATACGCATATATTACATTGCCGATTTATCTCAATCAAGAAAAAAATTTATGATGAATTTTCGCCCAAATATTTGCGAAAAATCGCTAATTCGATATGTTGCCCCTGCTGCTCATCACTAATAATGACATTCAAATCCAGTCCAGGGAAGAAAACCTCTTCTCTCTCATTATAATGATGGAGAATTCCTTTTAATGCTTCAGAATCTACAAATTTCAGAAAAGTATTCTGTAATGTGAGGAGCAGGAAGGGATTAAAAGTAGGATACAGAAGCCAAAAGGGAATATGAGACTGGACATGGGTGGGACAGAGCAGGGAAGCTAGCAGTGGGGTATTGATCATAGTTATATACAAATGAGGGGTGGAGCTGTGACTACCTTAGCACATTTAATTAAAGGAGTTATCCCATGACTAAGGAAAAAAATTAAAACCAGATATCATATAGTACATGCCAGGGATGCTCAACCTGCGGCCCTCCAGCTGTTACAAAACTACAACTCCCAGCATGCCCGAACAGCTTACAGCTATCAGCCTACAGCAGGGCATGGTGGGAGTTGTAGTTTTACAACAGCTGGAGGGCCGCAGGTTGAGCATCCCTGGTACATGACAATCTCTTTCTAACAAAGCTAGAACCAGCCCTGGACCTCACATGGATCCAGAGATCTCCCCATTCATTGCTCTGCTAGATTTATATCAAGCTGATAGCTCAAGGGGAGTGTCTTTTCTGCTGCAGCTAAGGGGGCGTGTCTATTCTGCAGCAGCTCTCTTCCTATCACAGCTCAGAAGGCAGTTGATGGATAAAACTGAGCATGTGCGGCCATTTCAGTGAGCCAGACTAAAAGAAACTGGTGGCACTATACAGATATATTCTATTGAATAATTCAGTGACTATGGTAACTTTTTAATTACATGCATTTACAGAAGTATTCAGAACCAGGGGCTGGTTTGAAAACTGCAGGATATTTTTCATAGGACATCCCCTTTAAAAAAAAAAACTAAAATTGCCATGGTGGAGGTTTTCCCAAATCACAGTGAAAGAAAGACAAGAAATGACTGTGTATCTACAGAACAAATCTACAGAATTCTCCACTATACAATGTATAGTGTGATAAGTGAGGATTTTTCTTAGCTTACTGGGAGGGCCAATGGACAGTGGTTCAGAGTCCACCAGTTTTTCCCAGACATTCCCAACTGGAAGATGTAGGACAGAAAATATTTAAAGTGGACCACAGACAATATAAAAAATTTAATTTGTGGTAGAAGAGATATTAATACAGTTTTACAGAAGTCTATTACTAAGGGTCAACACTTTATCCTTCACCTTGAGTTGCTAAAATCTAGAGGTCAAGTAGACATGCCGATTGCCAGGGAGAAGGAGATAAGCAGCTGCCAGATACCTCTGTCAACGTGTATCCCCTGGTTTAACCAAAGATTGGGTTTGTAACAGTCCAGTGAGCCAGATCTTGTGTCTTGTAAGGGAACGTTCACATGGCGGTTTATGCTGTGGACACTGTACCAAAATTCCGGCGGTGGCCGTGTGGTCTCTGCCTCCCATTGTTTTCGAAGGGAGGGAGCGCTGCAGTTTACATGGCAGGCTGTTTAAAGGCTATGGACACCTTTAAGGGCATTTTTTTTGATGAATGCATTTGACTCATTTTGGGCTAAGAATCATTTTTTCAGTTGGTCTTTATTAAAAATATTGAGCTTTGTCACAAAGAGTTAACTGTTTGTCTAGCTGTGTGAATGGTACTTTGACATTTTGTCGTCTAATAATCCTTATCCCTAGATTACTAAAAGGTCATGAACACTTACTCATATCAGTAAGATAAGAATTGAGCTATAATGAGTATTTATAAGGTCAGAGATAAGATAAGCAGCCGTCAGCTAAGCTGCCTGAAGGAACAGAGTGAAAATTCAGAGCCTGCTACTAAAAAGACTGCAGTGAGACAGGGGTTCAACATTTGTTTTAATAAAGATCAATTGAAAAAAAGATTTTTAGCTCAAAATGAGTACAGTGCAATGAATAAAAAAAAAAATTTGCCCTAAAGGTGTACATAGCTTTTAAGGCCTTAACTGTGTCCTTTCTTGGTGCAGTGTTTGGACAGATGACACTTTAAGCGGGTACTTGGCATTCAAAGTGAACTGCCACGGAGCGCAAGGTGGATTTCGATAGAGACAAAATGCTCTGTGTGAACATACCCTAAGAGCAGAAACCAGGAGGCAGCTGCGTTTCCCCCATACACATTTGAATGCCTTGGAACCTGCCAGAAAATCTCTATTCTATTGTGTGTTAGCAATGCATTATATGACTCTGTTACTGGGGCCCTTACCAGATTTTTTTGCCCAAAGGCTATAATCTTGATTGATGATTAAAAAACATTTCCAAGTGGTATCTTGGAACTGAACCCGAGTTCGGGAAATGTTTTTTTTACAGTAATTTCTGAAGTTATTATGCGAAGTCTCACGAGACTTCGCAAAGTAATAACTTCGGCTCATCTGAGCCAATACATTCTAATACTGTACGGGGCGCTCACTCCGTACAGCATTGAAATGAAGTTTTATGCGAATCGACTTCGGATGTTTCATCCGAAGTCAATTCGCTCATCTCCGTTGATGATGATGATGATGGTACCTGTACTGTATGTGCTGTGACGTGACTTGAATGACCTGAAAAACTATAGGCTATAAATGCATTATTCATATACTGTGGATAGATTGCAGATTGGTTTCATACTGTGATTTAATATGTTAGGATGTCTATGATCATGAAGTGGACGGCTTTGGTGAAGATGTGGAATTTAAATGGAGGTGAAGCCTATTCTTTCCATAACAAAACAGATGATACTTTATAAATCCAAACTGAGTTGGAAAGACCCGTGATATCATCCCCCTTCTAAGGGTCCATTCACACGTCCGCAATTCTGTTCCGCATTTGCGGAACGGAATTGCGGACCCATTAATTTCAATGGCATACATTTTGGAACCAGGCTGCAGCGTGAACCAAGACTAGTGGAAGCTGGGCTGGCTAGAGGCTCGGCTACAAACAGCCCCTTTATCAAAGAGGGATTACAATTGCTGCAGTGGTCCAGAGCAGAACTCCTTCTGTCTCTTCACAATATAAAAATACAGCATTTTCATGCAGCCGCCACTGGGGGGGAGCTTAATGCAAAGAGATTATATCAGCTTCCAGGAAATTTTAACTGTATACATTCCTGTGCACTGAGCTCCCCCTAGTGGTGGCTGCAGGCAGCCAGCTTTATAATTGTATGGAAGCAGGAGATATTTCATTGCATTTTTGCCAGTTGGCTGGTGTGAATACATTGAACAAAATGGTGGTCAGAATGGGTGCCATATTTATTAAGCACCTTTTACGCTTTTTCCAAAATACGGTAGAAGTCAGATAAAGTAGGTGAGTTGGAGGGAGAATTTTTAGATTTAGATCATGGAGAGACACACGTCTCAATTACAGGGGGAATGGTAATGTCTAATTGTACACTTCAAGGAGGAG
Source organism: Bufotes viridis (assembly GCA_033119425.1). NCBI lineage: Eukaryota > Metazoa > Chordata > Amphibia > Anura > Bufonidae > Bufotes > Bufotes viridis. The sequence goes on along the minus strand of CM065594.1, from coordinate 33,475,457 downwards.
TAACAGAGGAACACACCAATGTAGCGTTCTAAGAATAAATGCAATTGAAATATTTCATAGGGATGAAAAATCTGTAACATTATGACATAAATGTCTCCTTTTAAGGGTCCATTCACATGTCCGTGTGTGTTTTGCGGATCCGCGGATCCGCAAAACACGGACATCGACAATGTGCGTTCTGCAATTTGCGGGCCGCACATCGCCGGCACTCTCATAGAAAATGCCTTTTCTTGTCCGCAATTGAAAATAATGGGTCCGCAATGGGTCTGTAATAGCAAGCGATCAAAAAGTTATATGCACCCAAAAATAGTGCCAATCAAACCGTCATCTCATCCTGCAAAAAATGATACCCCACATAGGACAATCACCCCCCAACAAAAAAAAAAATAGGGCTATGGAGACACTAAAACATGATTTGTTTTGTTTTAAAAAATGATAATATTGTGTAAAACTTAAATAAATAAATAAAAAGTATACATATTTGGTATCAGCGCGTCCGTCGCAACCTGCTCTATAAAAAAAACACATGACCAAAACCCTCAGGTGAACACAACAAAAAAAAAATAATAATACGTTGTCAAAAGCCATTTTTGTCACCTTACATCACAAAAAGTGTAATAGCAAGCGAACAAAATATCATATGCACCCTAAAATAGTTCCAATCAAACCGACATCTCATCCCGCAAAATATGAGCCCCTACATAAGACAGTCGCCCAAAAAATAAAAAAAATATATGGCTTTCAGAATGTGAAGACACTAAAAAAGTCATTTTTTTCAAAAATGCTGTATTATGTAAAACTGAAACAAAACCCCCCAAAAAGTAGCCATATTTGGTATTGCCGCGTCCGTAGCAACCTTCTCTATAGAAATAGCACACAATCTAACCTGTCAGTTCAACGATGTAAATAACAAAAAATAAAAACGGTCCAAAAATAGCTATTTTTTTGCAAATTTTCCATTTTAATCAATTTTTCCAGTAACAAAGCAAGGGTTAACAGCCAAAAAAAACTCAATATATATTGCCCCGATTCTCTAGTTTGCAGAAACACCCCATATGTGGTCGTAAACTGCTGTATGGCCAAACGGCACGGCGTAGAAGGAAGGGAACGCCATATGGTTTTTGGAAGGCAGATTTTGCTGGACTGGTTATTTGACACCATGTCCCATTTGAAGCCCCCCTGATGCACCCCTACAGTAGAAACTCCAAAAAAGTGACCACATTTTGGAAACTACGGGATAAGGTGTCAGTTTTGTTTTATTATTTTAAGGTAAATATGATTTTTGGTTGCTCTATATTACACTTTTTTTGAGGCAAGGTAACAAAAAAATAGAAATTCCGAAATTTCATCTCCATTTGCCAATAACTCTTGTGGAACACCTAAAGGGTTAACAAAGTTTGTAAAATCAGTTTTGAATACCTTCAGGGGTGTAGTTTCTTAGATGGAGTCACTTTTTTGGAGATTCTACTCTAGGGGTACATCAGGGGGGCTTCAAATGGGACATGGTGTCAAAATCCAGTCCAGCAAAATCCGCCTTCCATAAACCATATGGCGTTCCCTTCCTTCTGTGCACTGCCTACAGCAGTTTACGCCCACATATGGGGTGTTTCTGCAAACTACAGAATCAGGGCAATAAAAATTGAGTTTTGTTTGGCTGTTAACCCTTGCTTTGTTACTGGAAAAAATGGATTCAAACGGAAATTTTTCCAAAAAATCGAAATTCTGAAATTCAATCTCCATTTGCCATTAACTCTTGTGGAAAACCTAAAGGGTTAATGACGTTTGTAAAATCAGTTTTGAATACCTTGAGGGGTGTAGTTTCTAGAATCGGGTCATTTTTGGATGGTTTCTATTATGTAAGCCTCACAAAGTGACTTCAGACCTGAACTGGTCCCTAAAAAGTGGGTTTTTGAAAATTTCTGAAAAATTTCAAGATTTGCTTCTAAACTTCTAAGCCTTGTAACGTCCCCAAAAAATAAAATGGCATTCCCAAAATGATCGATACATGAAGTAGACATATGGGGAATGTAAATCAATAACTTTTTGGGCGGTATTACTATGTATTATAGAAGTAGAGAAATTAAAACTTGGAAAATTGCAAATTTTTCCAAATTTCTGGTAAATTTGATATTTTTTTATAAATAAAAATGACATTTTTCAACTTAATTTTACCAGTTTCATGAAGTACAATATGTGACGAAAAAACAATCTCAGAATGGCCTGGATAAGAAAAAGCATTTTAAAGTTATCACCACATAAAGTGACACTGGTCAGATTTGCAAAAAATGGCCTGGTCCTAAGGTGAAAATGAGCCCGGTCCTTAAGGGGTTAAATTAAAGGTGACCTACAGAAGTGAAGAAAAATGGCTGGGTTATTATGGAAACCTGGTGTAAAAATGTGTGTATGTGGAGATTAAGGACCTGCGAGCTTCTATTTGCTGATAAGGGTCACGTGACCATGTGTAAGGCAGTTGAAATATGAGGAGAAAGACCTGAAGTCTTCTATTGGCTAATGTAGGTCATGTGATGCTGCCATATTTGCATTTTTTGGGACTATCTCAGGTGCTGGAGAGCTGAGACCCGGTCTAAAACCTTCCCTGACACCTCATGTACCTGTGTGATTGTAAATGCGATGTTGCAGATTCCTTTAGAGGACATAAATACTGTGACACAGTGAGAGGTTTGGTGGTAAAAAACAGGTATTTTCCTCTCAGCCTGTGCTGCTGGGTTGATTGCAGCCAGGTGAGGGCAAATACTGGACCGGATTTTAGGTGCCGGTCCGGGTTTTTTTTGGGTTAATGCCTAGGTGCCTTTAAAAAACAGCTGGGTTTATGCAAGGCTCTCTCTGTGTTTGGGATCTGAGCCCTGTGCTGGGCTGAAAAGCTGAGACCTGTGTGTCAGGAGAGCAGGCCATTTAAAGATGGTCAGTGGACTTTTTGTGTTGCCGAGCATTGAGCCAGGTGTGAACTGACACCTAGGATTTGAGGTGATTTAACCTGGAAACAGCTGGTGTTCTGTGGAGCTCTCAGGGCTGGAAGCAAGAGCTTACAAAGAGGCGTGCAGTCTGCCTGGAAGCCTGAGGTTGGACTTTCCTGCGGCTGGGCTGACAGCCGGGTGTGAACACGCACCTAAACCACACAGGTGAATTTGATTCAGTCTTGGACTTTTGTTTTGCCTCAAGTTTTTGCTGTGTGTGTGAAGTAACACTAAGTGACTGTTTTGAGTTTTGTTTGTGCAAGTGTGAAATAAAACACTGTTTGCTGCACTACCTGGACTCTCTTTGCCTCTATACTGCACCCGCACCGCTGTCTACCAGAGCAACTCCCCACATTTGGTGTCGGATGCGGGCAATTGCAGTGAGGCTGGCGTGAAGCCAAAACTTTTCATAGCATTTTTTTTTTTTTGGGCACTGTTGTATGTCCTGGATTAAGCCTGCCAAGCTGCAACCACCAACACAGGACAAGATGGAGGAGATGATAAAGCAGCTTGTCCAGGCCAACTTAAAGCTACAGCAGGCCATGGATGTCCAACAACAGGCCATCGCACAGCAGCAAGAGACGAACAGACAACTGCTAGAGGCTAATCAGCGACAGCAGGACACGAACCAGCGGCTGCTGCAACATGTAATGGTGCTAGAAAAGTCAGGGATGCCTCAGGGAGTGCACGATGCCCGGAAAGCAGTCCGCATGGCCGTTCCCAAGATGACACCGACAGATGTTGTTGAAACCTACTTGGCGATGTTCGAAAAGGTGGCCGTGAGAGAGAGACTACCCCGAGACCAGTGGGCAGAGGTCATCGCTCCGTTTCTGGCGTCCGGACCCCAACAGGTTTACTTTGATTTACCGGACGACCAAGCAGCAGACTACTCTGTGGTTAAGGATGAGATCCTGGCGAGACTGGGGGTGAATGTGTTGGTCAGGGCCCAGCGGGTACATCAGTGGGAGTTTAACCCAGCTGAGCCAGCACGACCCCAGTATTACAATTTGCTAAAACTCTTACAAAAATGGCTACCGCCTGACGTACTTAGTCCCACTGCTATGCTGGACCGTATTGTAGCTGACAAATTCTGGAGGGCATTGCCACTACCCCTCCAGCGCTGGGTTGGCCAGACATCTCCTACTAGTGCCCTGGAGATGGTGGACCTGGTCGAACGTTATGGGGCTACTGAGGAACTTAAGGGGGACTCTGGGGAAGGGAGTAATAAAACCCAGAAAATCCCTCCCCAGACCCTGCGGCCTGAGCTGAGAAAGACCGCACGGGATGTGCCCTTTGGGGATCAGGACTCTATAATCTGCTGGCGGTGCCAGGAGCCTGGCCATGTACGGGCCAACTGTCCCCTCCTGGGTGAGCCCATGGATGTAAACTTTGGGTATCGACAGTCATTGTATGCCAGAAGGGTCGATGTGTCAGAGGTTATCCATGAGGAACATTTGTGTCGGGTGGAGGTGGGAGACACTCCAGTGGCAGCTCTGCTGGATTCGGGGAGTCAGGTGACCCTGGTGAGGGCTTCCCTGGTGCGACCCACAGAGTTTACAGGCCGGAGAGTCGGGGTTTTCAGCATTCATGGAGATGTAAAAGAATACCCCACTGCTCTGTTGTCTGTAAACACGTGTGTCGGCAGGCAGGTCCATGAGGTGGCTGTAACCACGAGTATGCCCTATGATGTGATAATAGGAAAAGACTTTCCATTGTTCCCATCCCTGTGGCCGGCCATTGTACGTACAGTTCCCAGACAGGTAGGAAAACTCCCAGTAGTGAGGCCTAGCCCAGGTGAGGTGTTAGAACCCCAGAAACCCAAGGCAGAGGGACCCAAAGTAGGTCCGGTGGGTGAGGGAAAGACAGTCCCCCTTAGTACGATAGGTAGAAAACATAGGAAGGTGTTAGAACCCCAGAAACCCAAGGCAGAGGGACCCAAAGTAGGTCCGGTGGGTGAGGGGAAGACAGTCCCCCTTAGTACGATAGGTAGAAAACATAGGAAGGTGGCTCAGCCAGGCCAAAGGCGGACCTGCAATCGAGTGTCTGGGGTCCGTAGCCAAAGGGACCCGGGTTTGGTTGTTGGACCACCTGTGGACCGTAAGGACAGCGCTAGGGGGAAGGGGACCTATAAAATAGCACAGAAAGTTGGAGACCCAAATTACAAGGTACACCAGCCAGGACTGCAAAAGCCGGAGCCGGTCTACCATGTAAATTTACGGAAACCTTGGAAGGTTAGAGAGACTTATATTGAGAACAACCCGCGGCCGGTTTATCTAGGGAAAGAGATTCCGGTCCCTCTGTCTGCTAACAGGGAAGCGGCTGCCACAGATAAAATTACTGGCAGCCTTTCCACTGAACAGACTCAGAGAGCCAAGGAGTTTGTTAGTCGGAACACAGAGGTGTTCTGTGATTTCCCTGAATGCCCTTCCATAACTCACCGTGATATTGTCACTGAGCCCCAGGCAAAAGTCTGGTTAAAGCCGTACCAGGTGCCCGTGGCTCGGCGACAAGCCATCTCTGAAAGAGTGATATGGGGTTGGCCGCAGCCTGTCACCACCTGGACAAAGAAGGAAAGTCCTGGGTCACCAGAGGGTTCGGGTGACTTCAGAACTGTAGATTTTCAGTGGAACACAGAGCAGGGCAGTTATGGGGAAATGCGAGTGCCCGGTTCTGGGTATACTGTCTGGCGTGTGTTCACCCCCTCAGGGTTGAACAAAGGGGGGGGGTATGTGACACAGTGAGAGGTTTGGTGGTAAAAAAACAGGTATTTTCCTCTCAGCCTGTGCTGCTGGGTTGATTGCAGCCAGGTGAGGGCAAATACTGGACCGGATTTTAGGTGCCGGTCCGGGTTTTTTTTGGGTTAATGCCTAGGTGCCTTTAAAAAACAGCTGGGTTTATGCAAGGCTCTCTCTGTGTTTGGGATCTGAGCCCTGTGCTGGGCTGAAAAGCTGAGACCTGTGTGTCAGGAGAGCAGGCCATTTAAAGACTGTCAGTGGACTTTTTGTGTTGCCGAGCATTGAGCCAGGTGTGAACTGACACCTAGGATTTGAGGTGATTTAACCTGGAAACTGCTGGTGTTCTGTGGAGCTCTCAGGGCTGGAAGAAAGAGCTTGCAAAGAGACGTGCAGTCTGCCTGGAAGCCTGAGGTTGGACTTTCCTGCGGCTGGGCTGACAGCCGGGTGTGAACACGCACCTAAACCACACAGGTGAATTTGATTCAGTCTTGGACTTTTGTTTTGCCTCAAGTTTTTGCTGTGTGTGTGAAGTAACACTAAGTGACTGTTTTGAGTTTTGTTTGTGCAAGTGTGAAATAAAACACTGTTTGCTGCACTACCTGGACTCTCTTTGCCTCTATACTGCACCCGCACCGCTGTCTACCAGAGCAACTCCCCACAATACATACATACACTCAGCTTTATATATTAGATATGTCATTGTCCCAAAAAGTATCTGAATCCCTTAAATAGGATATTCTTTGCGACAGATGCATGCCCCACAGTAACAGGCAGAAAAAAGTGCACCACATTAAGGTTGAGGCTACACCTAGATTTTTTGTCTGCAGTTTTCAAACCAGCACCTGCATCTGAATTCTTTTGTAATTGTATGTAATTTAAAACTTTGCATAGCTACTGAGTTATTCAATTAAAAGTATCTGTATAGCACCACCTGCTGTTTGTTTTGTTCTTATTGTTTTGTCCTGCTCACTGACAAGGCCGCACATGCTCAGTTTCATCCTTCAATTGCCTTCTGAGCTGTGATAGTGAGAGCTGAGACACACCCCCTGAGCTGTGATAGGGAGAGCTGAGACACACCCCCTGAGCTGTGATAGGGATAGCTGAGACACGCCTCCTGAGCTGTGATAGGGAGAGCTGAGACATGCCCCCTTAGCTGCAGCAGAAAAGACACTCCCCTGGAGCTCTCAGCTTGATATAAATCTAGCAGACCAGTGAATGTGGAGATCTCTGGATCCATGTGAGGTACAGGGCTGGTTCTAGCTTTGTTAGACAGAGGTTGTCATGTACGATATGATGTCTGATTTTCATTTTTTACATTAGTTATCGGATAACCACTTAAAAGAGTAACTCTCCTATTATGTTTTTTTCTATAAATAAATAGTACAGATGAATATAAAAAGGCCCTCAAAACTTCAACATATCTCTTTAGAGAAAGATGCTTGCTTCTCCTCTTATCAGGCTCCTTTTCTGCTTTTCCCTCTTCTTTACTATATCCCAATCCAATGTTCAGATTAGTGAAGACTGTATGCCTGCTCACTGAAGGATAAGATTTCATAGAAGTCTATGGAGAGGGGAGGGGGTGAGAGAGGGGCCGCAGGAGACAGGCAATGGCAAGGAGCCTGATACAGAGACTGCTGCTGATTTGTAAATGATTACTGACATATTCACATCTAAATTGCTTGGTTCTGCTGAGTTATACCCTCCATTGCTGTTGCTTCTGAGGTTGTAATTCAGAGAATTAGGCTACATTCACAATGGCCATTATAAATTGATACACTGTCAGATTTTCATGCCCATTTTTCATCCGTTTCTACATCCATTTTCTGGTCATCTATCCATTTTTAACAGCCATTTTGCATCAGGTTTGAAAAACGACCACTAAAAATAGATGAATTTCATAAGTTTTTTTTTTAAATCCCAACCCTTACAGTGCACTCAGTATACACAATGTCCCCTATAGTGCCCCCTGGACAATAAAATTCTCCCACAGTGCCCCATATTTTGGATTATGACCCGTTTTATGCCCCCAGTATGAACAATGAGCCCTTTTGAATAGTGACCCCCCCCCTTTGTGCCCCCAGTAGGAATAATGACCGCTTTGTGCCCCCCCTCCCCCAGTAGCTATATTGGCCCTCTGTTCTGCAGGTCCTGCCTCATTGTGCCAGGAACATCAGGTCCTGCTGCCTCCAGTGAGGAGCGAGTGTTTGCATGTGTGCAAGTGGTGAGGTGAATATTTTTTTAACCTCTTAAAGGCCCTTTTTAACATAGTGTCTACATAGTGTCTACATGGCCATTAGACGTGGACTCCTGTGTAAATGGCCCTAGAGTCCATCTAGCTGTGAAAATGTCCAATTTTTTGAGGGCGACTATTGAATAGCCAATAAAAAAAACAACAGCCATGTGAATAGCCCCATAGATTTTAATTGGTTATGAAAACGGCCGTGTGATGGCAGTCTTTGGAAAAAAAATCTCCTGTTTCTCTATGTATATTCTTTGGGCAGACATGATCCCAGCTTACCTTTGCCCGTCAGCTTAGGAAAAAAGTAGAATGACAACCAGCAGAGGGTAAAACTGCTAAGGGGTTCTCTGGGCATTTCATCTTATTAGTAGTTGGTAATAACCTGTGGAAAGAAGATCTTTTAGATAGTACTTACCCATCCCTTGCTCCGCTAATGCTGCCATTTCTGCTGTGCTTGCACAGGCTGCGGGCACTTCCGCCTGGGTCCTGATCGTATGTGGCTGCTTCTTTTCCTGTTACTACCCATACAGCTGGTGGATGTTAGAGACCTTGCTTTCCTCCACCTTCCGTTTGAGGATGCCCCACAGATGCTCAATAGGGTTTAGGTCTGGAGACATGCTTGGCCAGTCCAGCACCTTTACCCTCAAGGCAGTGGTCGTTTTGGAGGTGTGTTAGAGGTCAATATCAAGATGGAATACTGCCCTTTGGCCCTGTTTCCAAAGGGAGGAGCTGATGCTCTGCTTCAGTATGTCACAGTACATGTTGGCAATAATGGTTCCCTCAATGAACTGTAGCTCCCCTCAGCCAGCAGTGCTCATGCAGACCCAAACCATGACACTCCCACCACCATCTTATAGACTAGGCCAGTGATGGCGAACCTTTTAGAGACCGAGTGCCCAAACTGCAACCCAAAACCCACTTATTTATTGCAAATTGCCAACATGGCAATCTAATCTGAATATTACAGTCCAATATAGTATATCTTCCATGTAATTTTATCATTTAGCTACAATTGCCTGCCTACATTCAATGTGCTGCCTGTGCTGCTCATAGTGCGCCCTGCACTGATAAATGGCAGGAAAAGTCTAAGGCATATTGGCACACCATAGACTTTTTCCAGGGTGTGAGTGCCCACAGAGAAGGCTCTGAGTGGCACCAAATTTTTACTGTTACACAAGCTGCACACTGACTACTTTCCATTGTTTCAAAGTGTCAGATCTTCAGTGTTGTCCCATGAAAAGATAGAATAAAATATTTACAAAAAATGTGAGGGGTGTACTCACGTTTGTGAGATACTGTAGATTATGCACACTGTAAAATCACAGCATATAGATAATACACACAGTAATGTCACAACATACAGATTATACACTCAGGGATGTCACAGCATATTGATTATAGATTATGCACTCAGGGGTTTTCATCATATAGATAATTCACTGTGATATTGCAGCCTATAGATAATATATACAGTAATGTCACAGCATATAGATCACACAAACAGGGATGCCACAGGCTAAGAATAATCTGCTCATTTAAAGCTACAGCTCATAAACCATGGCAACAAAAATGTCACTGAAGTGAAATAATGCTAATGGTGTCATATTATAAATATACTGCACACAGTACAGATAAAATCACCATGTCACAATACAAAAAAAAGAGCTCATAGTAATGTCATATTGTAAGAATAATGCACACAATGATGTCACAATACAGGAATAATGCTCGTGGTGATGTCACAATACAGGAATAATGCTCGTGGTGATGATGTCACAATACAGGAATAATGCTCGTGGTGATGTCACAATACAGGAATAATGCTCGTGGTGATGTCACAATATAGAAATAATGCTCATGTTGATGTCACAATGCAGGAACAATGGTCATGGTGATGTCACAATGCAGAAATAATGTTTAGGGTGATGTCACTATACAGGAATAATGCTCATGATTAGAGATGAGTAGAGTTGAGCGAACACCTGGATGTTCGGGTTCGACGAGTTCGGCCGAACTTTCGAAAAATGTTCGGGTTCGGGATCCGAACTCGACCCGAACTTCATCCCGAACCCGAACCCCATAGAAGTCAATGGGGACCCGAACTTTTGGGCACTAAAAAGGCTGTAAAACACACCCGGAAAGGGCTAGAGGGCTGCAAAAGGCAGCAAAATGTAGTTAAATCCCCTGCAAACAAATGTAGATAGGGAAATGATGAGTTAACATAAAATAAATAAAAATTAAACAATATTAATTGGAGTGAGGTCCCATAGCACAGAATCAGGCTTCAAGTCACCCACCAATGGAGAAGGTCACTTACTATTATTTTGACCACAGCACCCAGACAAAGGAGAGAGGTCCCACAGCAGAGAACCAGGCATCATATCACCCACCACAGGAGTAGGCCACCATTTAGTTACTTTGACCCCTACACCCAGACGGAGGAGAGAGGTTACACAGCAGAGAATCAGGCATCATATCAACCACCACAGGAGAAGCCACCATTTAGTTACTTTGACCCTGCACCCAGGAAGAGGAGAGAGGCCCCACAGCACATATTCTGGCATCATATCAGCCACCACAGGAGAAGCCACCATTGAGTTACTTTGACCCCTGCACCCAGGAAGAGGAGAGAGGCCCCACAGCACATATTCTGGCATCATACTAACCACCACAGGAGAAGCCACCATTGAGTTACTTTGACCCCTGCACCCAGGAAGAGGAGAGAGGCCCCACAGCACATATTCTGGCATCATATCAGCCACCACAGAAGAAGCCACCATTGAGTTACTTTGACCCCCGCACCCAGGAAGAGGAGAGAGGCACCACAGCACATATTCTGGCATCATATCAGCCACCACAGGAGAAGCCACCATTGAGTTACTTTGACCCCTGCACCCAGGAAGAGGAGAGAGGCCCCACAGCACATATTCTTCTGGCATCATATCAGCCACCACAGGAGAAGCCACCATTGAGTTACTTTGACCCCTGCACCCAGGAAGAGGAGAGAGGCCCCACAGCACATATTCTGGCATCATATCAGCCACCACAGGAGTAGGCCACCATTTAGTTACTTTGACCCCTACACCCAGACGGAGGAGAGAGGTTACACAGCAGAGAATCAGGCATTTAGATCACCCACCACAGGAGTAGGCCACCATTGAATCAGACCCCGGCAACCATGTCAGATGGCACAAGCATCAGCTTTATATCAATCAGCACAGGAGAAGGCGACTTTGAAAGACTTTGACCCCTACACCCAGATGGAGGAGAGAGGTTTCACAGCAGAGAATCAGGCATCATATCAACCACCACAGGAGAAGCCACCATTTAGTTACTTTGACCCCTGCACCCAGGAAGAGGAGAGAGGCCCCACAGCACATATTCTGGCATCATATCAGCCACCACAGGAGAAGCCACCATTGAGTTACTTTGACCCCTGCACCCAGGAAGAGGAGAGAGGCCCCACAGCACATATTCTGGCATCATACTAACCACCTCAGGAGAAGCCACCATTGAGTTACTTTGACCCCTGCACCCAGGAAGAGGAGAGAGGCCCCACAGCACATATTCTGGCATCATATCAGCCACCACAGGAGAAGCCACCATTGAGTTACTTTGACCCCGCACCCAGGAAGAGGAGAGAGGCACCACAGCACATATTCAGGCATCATATCACACACCACAGGAGAAGGCCTCTTTCAGTGATTTAGGCCTTTGGACCCAGACAGAGGAGAGAGGCACCACAGCACATATTCTGGCATCATATCAGCCACCACAGGAGAAGCCACCATTGAGTTACTTTGACCCCTGCACCCAAGAAGAGGAGAGAGGCCCCACAGCACATATTCTGGCATCATACTAACCACCACAGGAGAAGCCACCATTGAGTTACTTTGACCCCTGCACCCAGGAAGAGGAGAGAGGCCCCACAGCACATATTCTGGCATCATATCAGCCACCACAGGAGAAGCCACCATTGAGTTACTTTGACACCCGCACCCAGGAAGAGGAGAGAGGCACCACAGCACATATTCAGGCATCATATCACACACCACAGGAGAAGGCCTCTTTCAGTGATTTAGGCCTTTGGACCCAGACAGAGGAGAGAGGCACCACAGCACATATTCTGGCATCATATCAGCCACAACAGGAGAAGCCACCATTGAGTTACTTTGACCCCTGCACCCAGGAAGAGGAGAGAGGCCCCACAGCACATATTCTGGCATCATACTAACCACCACAGGAGAAGCCACCATTGAGTTACTTTGACCCCCGCACCCAGGAAGAGGAGAGAGGCACCACAGCACATATTCTGGCATCATATCAGCCACCACAGGAGAAGCCACCATTGAGTTACTTTGACCCCTGCACCCAGGAAGAGGAGAGAGGCCCCACAGCACATATTCTGGCATCATATCAGCCACCACAGGAGAAGCCACCATTGAGTTACTTTGACCCCTGCACCCAGGAAGAGGAGAGAGGCCCCACAGCACATATTCTGGCATCATATCAGCCACCACAGGAGTAGGCCACCATTTAGTTACTTTGACCCCTACACCCAGACGGAGGAGAGAGGTTACACAGCAGAGAATCAGGCATTTAGATCACCCACCACAGGAGTAGGCCACCATTGAATCAGACCCCGGCAACCATGTCAGATGGCACAAGCATCAGCTTTATATCAATCAGCACAGGAGAAGGAGACTTTGAAAGACTTTGACCCCTACACCCAGATGGAGGAGAGAGGTTTCACAGCAGAGAATCAGGCATCATATCAACCACTCACAGGAGAAGCCACCATTTAGTTACTTTGACCCCTGCACCCAGGAAGAGGAGAGAGGCCCCACAGCACATATTCTGGCATCATATCAGCCACCACAGGAGAAGCCACCATTGAGTTACTTTGACCCCTGCACCCAGAAAGAGGAGAGAGGCCCCACAGCACATATTCTGGCATCATACTAACCACCACAGGAGAAGCCACCATTGAGTTACTTTGACCCCTGCACCCAGGAAGAGGAGAGAGGCCCCACAGCACATATTCTGGCATCATATCAGCCACCACAGGAGAAGCCACCATTGAGTTACTTTGACCCCCGCACCCAGGAAGAGGAGAGAGGCACCACAGCACATATTCAGGCATCATATCACACACCACAGGAGAAGGCCTCTTTCAGTGATTTAGGCCTTTGGACCCAGACAGAGGAGAGAGGCACCACAGCACATATTCTGGCATCATATCAGCCACAACAGGAGAAGCCACCATTGAGTTACTTTGACCCCTGCACCCAGGAAGAGGAGAGAGGCCCCACAGCACATATTCTGGCATCATATCAGCCACCACAGGAGAAGGCCTCTTTCAGTGATTTAGGCCTTTGGACCCAGACAGAGGAGAGAGGTCCCACAGCAGAGAACCAGGCATCATATCACCCACCACAGGAGTAGGCCACCATTTAGTTACTTTGACCCCTACACCCAGACGGAGGAGAGAGGTTACACAGCAGAGAATCAGGCATTTAGATCACCCACCACAGGAGTAGGCCCCAATTTAATGGGACCCGGCAACCATGTCAGATGGCACAACCATCAGCTTCATATCAATCAGCACAGGAGAAGGCGACTTTGAAAGACTTTGACCCCTACACCCAGACGGAGGAGAGAGGTTTCACAGCAGAGAATCAGGCATTTAGATCACCCACCACAGGAGTAGGCCCCCATTGAATCAGACCCTGGCAACCATGTCAGATGGCACAACCATCAGCTTTATATCAATCAGCACAGGAGAAGGCGACTTTGAAAGACTTTGACCCTACACCCAGATGGAGGAGAGAGGTTTCACAGCAGAGAATCAGGCATCATATCAACCACCACAGGAGAAGCCACCATTTAGTTACTTTGACCCCTGCACCCAGGAAGAGGAGAGAGGCACCACAGCACATATTCTGGCATCATATCAGCCACCACAGGAGAAGCCACCATTGAGTTACTTTGACCCCTGCACCCAGGAAGAGGAGAGAGGCCCCACAGCACATATTCTGGCATCATATCACACACCACAGGAGAAGGCCTCTTTCAGTGATTTAGGCCTTTGGACCCAGACAGAGGAGAGAGGTCCCACAGCAGAGAACCAGGCATCATATCACCCACCACAGGAGTAGGCCACCATTTAGTTACTTTGACCCCTACACCCAGACGGAGGAGAGAGGTTTCTCAGCAGAGAATCAGGCATCATATCAACCACCACAGGAGAAGCCACCATTTAGTTACTTTGACCCCTGCACCCAGGAAGAGGAGAGAGGCCCCACAGCACATATTCTGGCATCATATCACCCACCACAGGAGTAGGCCACCATTTAGTTACTTTGACCCCTACACCCAGACGGAGGAGAGAGGTTACACAGCAGAGAATCAGGCATTTAGATCACCCACCACAGGAGTAGGCCACCATTGAATCAGACCCCGGCAACCATGTCAGATGGCACAAGCATAAGCTTTATATCAATCAGCACAGGAGAAGGCGACTTTGACAGACTTTGACCCCTACACCCGGACGGAGGAGAGAGGTTTCAAAGCAGAGAATCAGGCATTTAGATCACCCACCACAGGAGTAGGCCCCAATTTAATTGGACCCCGGCAACCATGTCAGATGGCACAACCATCAGCTTCATATCAATCAGCACAGGAGAAGGCGACTTTGAAAGACTTTGACCCCTTCACCCAAACAGAGGAGAGAGGTTCCACATCAGAGAATCAGGCATCATATCAACCACCACAGGAGTAGGCCACAATTTAGTTTATTTGACCCCTGCACCCAGGAAGAGGAGAGAGGCCCCACAGCACATATTCTGGCATCATATCACACACCACAGGAGAAGGCCTCTTTCAGTGATTTAGGCCTTTGGACCCAGACAGAGGAGAGAGGTCAGAGATTAGCTTCATATCCCCCAGCACAGCAGAAGACCGCTTTATTTGACTTAGGCCTCAGCACCCAGACAGAAGACAGAGGTAGCATGGCAGAGGTTATGGCTTCATGTCACCCGTTAGTTTAACCGGCCACTTTCATCTGGTTAGGCCCCGGCGCCCAGACAGAGAAGAGTTTCATTCAACTGTGGGTTTCATAAAATTTGTATCAAATAAAGAAGTGGCCCGTAGCACAACAAGACATGTTTTAGGCAGTTAATAAGGACTACTCTGCACAAGGGAGGGACAGGTCCTGTGGAATCCATGCCTGGTTCATCTTTATGAAGGTCAGCTTGTCCACGTTGGCTGTGGACAGGCGGCTGCGCTTGTCAGTAATGACGCCCCTGCCGTGCTGAATACGCGCTCAGATAAAACGCTGGCCGCCGGGCAGGAAAGCACCTCCAAGGCATAACATGCTAACTCTGGCCACGTGGACAATTTCGAAACCCAGTAGTTGAATGGGGCCGAACCATCCGTCAGGATTTGGAGGGGTGTGCAGACATACTGTTCAACCATGTTAGTGAAATGCTGCCTCCTGCTAACACGTTCCGTATCAGGTGTCGGTGCAGATAGCTGTGGCGTGGAGACAAAACTTTTCCACATTTCTGCCATGCTAACCCTGCCCTCAGATGTGACCTCTTGCCACTCCTCTGCCTTCACCTTCCACCTGTTCCCCTGTGACATGTGGGAATGCTCTCAAGAGCGCCTCTATCAGCGTGCGCTTGTACTCGCGCATCTTACGGTCGCGCTCCAGTTCAGGAATTAAAGTGGGCACATTGTCTTTATACCGGGGATCCAGCAGGGTGGCCACCCAGTAGTCTGCACACGTTAAAACGTGGGCAACTCTGCTGTCGTTGCGCAGGCATTGGAGCATATATTCGCTCATGTGGGCCAGGCTACCCATGGGTAAGGACAAGCTGTCCTCTGTGGGAGGCGTATCGTCATCGTCCACCGTATCCCCCCAGCCACGCACCAGTGATGGGCCTGGGCTGCCACCCCGCTGTGAACTTGCGTCATCCTCGTCCCCTCCACCTCCTCCTCCTCATCCTCCTCGTCCTCCAGTACAGTGCCTTGGCTGGCGACTTGTGAACCTGTCCTCTGCTGCTTAAACAAACCTCCCTCTGAGCCAATTCGAACAGACTGGCCCGAAAGTGTTAGAAACGAGCCCTCATCCTCCTCCTCCTCCACCTGGGCCACCTCCTCTAACATCATTGCCCTAAGTGTTTTCTCAAGGAGACATAGAAGTGGTATTGTAACGCTGATAACAGTGTCATCGCCACTGGCCATGTTGGTGGAGTACTCGAAACAGCGCAGCAGGGCACACAGGTCTCGCATGGAGGCCCAATCATTGGTGGTGAAGTGGTGCTGTTCGGCAGTACGACTGACGCGAGCGTGCTGCAGCTGAAACTCCACTATGGCCTGCTGCTGCTCGCACAGTCTCTCCAGCATGTGCAAGGTGGAGTTCCACCGGGTGGGCACGTCGCATATGAGGCGGTGAGCGGGAAGGCCGAAGTTCCGCTGTAGCGCAGACAGGCGAGCAGCGGCAGGATGTGAACGGCGGAAGCGCGCACAGACGGCCCGCACTTTATGCAGCAGCTCTGACATGTTGGGGTAGTGGTGAATGAACCTCTGCACCACCAAGTTCAGCACATGCGCCAGGCAAGGGATGTGCGTCAAACCGGCTAGTCCCAGAGCTGCCACGAGATTTCGCCCATTATCGCATACCACCAGGCCTGGCTTGAGGCCCACCGGCAGAAACCACTCGTCGGTCTGTTGTTCAATACCCCGCCACAACTCCTGCGCGGTGTGGGGCCTGTCCCCCAAACATATGAGTTTCAGAATGGCCTGCTGACGTTTACCCCGGGCTGTGCTGAAGTTGGTGGTGAAGGTGTGTGGCTGACCGGATGAGCTGGTGGAAGCAGTGGAGGAGGAAGCCGAGTAGGAGGAGGAGGCTACAGGAGGCAGAGAATGATGCCCTGCGATCCTAGGGGGCGGAAGGACGTGCGCCAAGGAACTGTCCGCCGGGGGCCCAGCTGCCACTACATTCATCCAGTGTGCAGTTAGTGAGATATAGCGTCCCTGGCCGTGCTTACTGGTCCACGTATCTGTGGTTAGGTGGACCTTGCCGCAAATGGCGTTGCGCAGTGCACACTTGATTTTATCGGACACTTGCATGTGCAGGGAAGGCACGGCTGTCTTGGAGAAGTAGTGGCGGCTGGGAACCACATACTGCGGGACAGCCATGGCCATCAGCTGTTTGAAGCTGTCTGTGTCCACCAGCCGGAATGACAGCATTTCAAAGGCCAGCAGTTTAGAAATGCTGGCGTTCAGGCCAAGGGCTCGAGGGTGACTCGGGGGGAATTTGCGCTTCCTCTCTAAGGTTTGAGATATTGAGAGCTGAACGCTGCTGTGTGATATGGTGGAGACGCTAGTTGACGGTGGCGGTGGTGGTGGTGTCGGTGGCACATCCTCTGTTTGCTGCTCGGCAGGTGGCAACATTCCTCTCGAGGCGGAAGCCGAGGCAGCAGCGGTAGAGGGAGCAGGGGAGCCTCAGCGAGTGCCTGGTTTTTAAGGTGTGTACCCCACTGCAGTTCATGCTTTGCATGTAGATGCCTGGTCATGCAGGTTGTGCTGAGGTTCAGAACGTTAATGCCTCGCCTCAGGCTCTGATGGCAGAGCGTGCAAGTCACTCGGGTCTTGTCGGTAGGACATTGTTTAAAGAAGTGCCATGCCAGGGAACTCTTTGAAGCTGCCTTTGTGGGGCTGGGTCCCTGTTGGCGATGTCCAGTAGCAGGCGAACTCTGGGGGCGGCGGCTCGTCTGCTTTGGCCCCCTGCTCCCTCTTTGGCTTCGCTGTTGTCTCGGTCTCACCACTACCTCTTCCTCTGAACTGTGAAAGTCATCGCCACGACCTTCAGTCCATGTGGGGTCTAAGACCTCATCGTCCTCTGCATCGTCTTCCACCCAGTCTCCTCCCTGACCTCCTCCTGTTCAGTCTGCACACTGCAAAAAGACGCGGCAGTGGGCACCTGTGTTTCGTCATCATCAGAGACGTGCGGACTCCGATGAGGTGGTATTCCCATGTCCTCTTCATCTGGAGACATAAGTGGTTGTGCGTCAGTGCATGGTATGTCTTCCTCCACTGGGGAAGGGCTAGGTGGACGCCCTGGGAAACCCTGGAAGCAGAGTCTTCAAACAGAAGAAGAGACTGCTGCATAACTTGTGGCTCAGACCGTTTCCCTGATATGCTTGGGGGTGATGTGACAGACTGATGGGCTTGGTTTTCAGGTGCCACCTGTGCGCTTTCCGCAGAAGACTGGGTGGAAGACCATGTGGTGAACGTGCTGGAAGCACTGTCGGCCACCCAATCGATTAATGCCTGTACCTGCTCAGGCCTTACCATCCTAAGAGCGGCATTGGGCCCCACGAGATATTGCGGTACATTCTGCCGGCTAGTTGAGGGAGTTCGTTCCCTACCGTGTGCGCCTGGGGCCGAATGGCCACGTCCTCTACCAGCAACAGAGGCTCCACGGACACCACCACGACCGCGTCCTCGTCACTTAATAGTATTTTTCTTCATTGTTGCGATTCAACTCGCACCACAATGAAATATATTATTTTTTATAAGCAAAATCCCCTCACTGGAATACTTTCAGTCTTTTGACTGTATGGATTACAGATGGAATGACTGTTATATGTGAGTACCGCTTTCTTTGACAGATTCTAGTATGGGTACATATATGTTTTCCCAACCCCAGCACATTAATTTGCTAATTCCAGATGTATGAAACGCAGGCCTAACTGTATCTAGTATATTGAACGCCAGATAAACTAACTTGGCCTTTTTAAATAAAAAAATTCCCTCACTGGAATACTTTCAGTCTTTTGACTGTATGGATTACAGATGGAATGACTGTTATATGTGAGTACCGCTTTCTTTGACAGATTCTAGTATGGGTACATATATGTTTTCCCAACCCCAGCACATTAGTTTGCTAATTCCAGATGTATGAAACGCAGGCCTAACTGTATCTAGTATATTGAACGCCAGATAAACTAACTTGGCCTTTTTAAATAAAAAATTCCCTCACTGGAATACTTTCAGTCTTTTGACTGTATGGATTACAGATGGAATGACTGTTATATGTGAGTACCGCTTTCTTTGACAGATTCTAGTATGGGTACATATATGTTTTCCCAACCCCAGCACATTAATTTGCTAATTCCAGATGTATGAAACGCAGGCCTAACTGTATCTAGTATATTGAACGCCAGATAAACTAACTTGGCCTTTTTAAATAAAAAAATTCCCTCACTGGAATACTTTCAGTCTTTTGACTGTATGGATTACAGATGGAATGACTGTTATATGTGAGTACCGCTTTCTTTGACAGATTCTAGTATGGGTACATATATGTTTTCCCAACCCCAGCACATTAATTTGCTAATTCCAGATGTATGAAACGCAGGCCTAACTGTATCTAGTATATTGAACGCCAGATAAACTATCTTGGCCTTTTTAAATAAAAAAATTCCCTCACTGGAATACTTTCAGTCTTTTGACTGTATGGATTACAGGTGGACTGGTATTAGTAGGGGTGACACAAGCACACCCAAGTCCCTGATGTAGGATTTCTATGGCACAGACCACTATTACAAGTGATTAATGGACGTTGGGAGAGATTGTGCTGCAGCACTAGTCCCAAGATGGCCGCCGCCTATCAGCCCAGTAACATGTGCCACAAAATGGTCTGCACAACCTTTAAAAAAATAGCCTTGGACTGTGCTGCTAAATCGCTATTGGTCTGAATCCCAGGTGTAGATGTCTGACTTGTTTGGAGCTTTGGAATGCACACTGTGGCAGCTTCTGCTGCAGCACTACAAGTCGCAAAATGGCGGCCGGCGGTCAGCCCAGGTACATGTGGATGGAAAAATCACTCTGGCCACTCTAAAAATAGCCAATCCCTATCAAAAAAGCAGCTCAGCTGCAGTTGTTCAGATGAATCACAGGTGGAGGAGAGAAATTTGCTTCCAGTTATTCAATTATCCCTGCCTATCCTCGCCCTAGCATCAGCTGCGTCTATCCCTGTTCTATTCACATCGGGAGTGAGCACGTCCCGACGTGCGCACAAGCTTATAAAGAGGCTGAGTCACATGCTGCACTCGGCCAATCACAGCCTTGCCAATAGTAGGCATGGCTGTGATGGCATCTTAGGGCAAGTAGTATGATGCATGTTGATTGGCTGCTTTGCAGCCTTTCAAAATGCGCCTAAATACATGCCGAACGACGAACCCGAACCCGAACTTTTTTGAAAATGTCCGGGTTCGGGTCCGGGTCCCGGACACCCCAAAATTCGGTACGAACCCGAACGATGCTCGAACTGTTCGCTCAACACTAGAGATGAGCGAATTTTTAAAAATTTGATTAGCTGAATGTTTTTGGAAACATTTGCTTTGATCCGAATTTATTCGCGACAAATCACATTAAAAAACAGCTATTTGTTGGCTGCAGAAAGCCTTCACCGTGGTGTAGAACACTGTGCCTTTCAGTAACACGCATAGGGAGTCTGCATTGGTAGTGAAATTATACTGTGAGTCCATATGACATGCAGATGACAGGCGTCGCTCTTAGAATCACTGCACACTTCACTTATTTGGGCTGTCACGGGGCCAAAACTGACCAAATAACTCAAGTATGAACTCAGCCTTACAGGTCAATATTAGCGCCAAGAAGATGCGCACTCCTTTTACACCCTCGTCAGCTGATTCCACATAGATGTCTACAGAATCTGTTCTATTAAACGCTTATACAAGTAGAGCCCCCCGACAGAGTGGAGAGTATGTCAGCAGTAAGTTTGTTTTGATGTCACTGATTATTTTGTACTTCCTCTGATCCGTCAGAACAATAACCCACAAAAAACGGATCCTGTCGGTGGAGCATCCTCCTTCACTCGGTCAGCATCTGGTCAGTAATAGTGTTGAGCGCGAATATTCGAATAGCGAATTTTTTTAGCGAATATCGGCACTTCGCTAATTCGCGAATATTTCGAATATAGCGCTATAAATTCGCTATTTCGAATATTCGTTTTTTTTGTTTTTTTTTAGTTATATTTTTTTTTTCCCACTTCCCAAAAGTAGTTCTTACCTGTCCTGAGGATTCCTGGCTTCCTGGCTGCTCTAGTCAGTGCCGTTGCCGCTTCAGCCGACTTCCGTGCTCATGGAGCGTCCCCATCACCATGGGAACGTCTCCATATACTAAAATGTACTGTCGGATTTGAGGAATTACGTTAAAATCGCAATGCGATTAATTCAAGTTATATTAATCGCATTGCGATTACAACTTAGCACTGCTATCTTACATAGGCTAGAATTAACGAATATGGAATATAGCACTAGCAGTGCTAAGTTTAAATCGCAATGCGATTACTTCAAGTTAAATTAATCGCATTGCGAATTCAACTTAGCACTGCTGCTATATTCCATATTCGTTAACTTCGTTCATTCTAGCAAGCTGACCCATTATAAACTCAGCTCTAAGTTGAAATCGCAATGCGATTAATATAACTTGAATTAATCGCATTGCGATTTCAACGTAATTCCTCAAATCCGACAATACATTTTAGTATATGGAGACGTTCCCATGGTGATGGGGACGCTCCATGAGCAATGAAGTTTATGGTTGGCTTGGTAGAATTAGCGAATAGCGAATATGACGAATGTATTCGTCATATTCCTCAAAACGAAGATAATGAAGTATTCTCCATCTTCGTTTTAGCAACCTATTCGTCAACTTCGCTAATTCTAGCAATCAAATAGGAAGGTTGACTATAGAGACAGCTGTGTTAAATTCGCTATGCGATTTTTTTTTTTAATAGAATCATTATATTACTTGATATAATTATTATAATTATTCTATTTATTAAAAAATATATATATATATAATCGCATAGCGAATTAAACACAGTTGTCTCTATAGTCAACCCTCCTATTTGATTGCTAGAATTAGCGAAGTTGACGAATAGGTTGCTAAAACGAAGATGTAGAATACTTCGTTATCTTCGTTTTGAGGAATATGACGAATACATTCGAGAATCGTCATATCCGTCATCTTCGCTATAATTCTAGATATGAAACCAATTGGAAAGTAGCCTTAAGTTAAAATCGCAATACGCGATTATTTAAATCGCATATTAATCGCGATAACTAGAATAATGCCGAATATTCGATTTCGACGAATATGAAACGAATATTCTTTCGAATATTCACGAATTTCATCGAAATCGAATATGGCACCTGCCGCTCATCACTAGTCAGTAATCCATCAGTATTGCTAATGCCAAAAAAAAAACGGAGTGGATCTAAAACAGAGATGACACGTGAATGGAATATTTGCATGTCTTCTGTGTTTTGTACCCACTCCTGCTTTTGGCTACCAAATAATAAGCCAATTCTGATGGGACCATACAGGCCTTACAGCTGCTACACAAACAAGCTCCGTTGTACCTCTCATTTTTTCATTCTTCCTTCCTTAAGGTTGAGCGAAACCGAACTGTAAAGTTTGGGTTCGTACCGAACATTACGGTTTTTCGCACCCGGACCCGAAACCAACATTTCCGGGTTCGTTGTTTGGCGATTTCTTCCCTCTTTTTAAAAGGCTGCAGGGCAGCCAATCAACAAGCATTTCACTACTTTGCTCTAAGAAGCCATCACAGCCATGCCTACTATTGGCATGGCTGTAATTGGCTAAGTGCAGCTTGTGACCCAGCCTCTATTTAAGCGAGAGTCACTCTGCTCTTCTCAGTGTAGGATAGTTATGCTGCCGCTTCCGTGAGAGACAGATTAGGGAAGAAATCTGTTAAACTTGGTGGTGTTAACTCTTCAAACTACAGCAATTATTGAGGGTGCTATACTACATATTTGTACCCAGCCCTAAGCCCAGTGATACTGCAAAATAATTTTTAATCCATCTGTTACTGAGGTGGGGGTCAGCGGCCATTTTAACAACTGCAGTGTCCTTTGAACAGCATGTGACCTGCATGTCTACCAGGGACATCAGTCTAATTATTTTTTCGTAGCTCAGTGGAGGAAAAATTATCCTTTTTCTGGCAGGTCAAGTCCCCCTACATTACCTATTTTTTAATTTTGGGGTGACATAGTGAATTTCTGTAGTTGGGGGAATAAACCCGTACTGTTGTACCACAGAGCACGTTTGCATACACCGCTGAAAAACCTGTTTTAAAATGTTGCGGTGACATACTGCATTTCTGTAGTTGCTCTAATAAACCCGTACTGTTGTGCCACAGAGCACGTTTGCATACACCACCGAAAAAACTGTTTTAAAATTTTGCGGTGAAAAGCTGCATTTCTGCAGTTGGGTTAAAAAACTCGTACTGTTGTGCCACAGACCACGTTTGCATGCAACGCTGATAACCCTATTTTAAAATCTAGCAGTGACATAAAGCGTTTGTGTATTTTGGGGAAATAAACCCGTATTGTTGTTCCACAGAGCACTTTTGCATAGAACGCTAAAAAAAATCTATTTTAAAATTTAGCAGTGACATAGTGAATTTCTGTAGTTTGTTGCAATAAACACTGGTTTTGTGCTACATAGCAGATCTGAGGCCTACCCTGTATTCAGTCATTTTAAGTAACCTTTTGAACTCCGCATTTACATAGTTGGTTGCAAACACACTGGTTTTGTGGTAGATAGCACATTAGCAGTGTTCGCTGAATTTCAGACAGTCAAATTAAACCGTTAACCTCTGCTTTTACATTGAGGTTTGAAAAATCAAATTTTTGGTGATAGTGAAGTAATTCTATTGAATTGCTCCGTTACACTGTTGTGTGACCTAAATAAATGTATTCTGTTTATGACACGGGCACTGCCTTACTGTTAGTGAAGTTAATTGTTGACTATTGGCAGCTAAATTGACACCGGAGATAAACCATCTGTTAGTTTGGTGGGTGAACGCAAATAATGAGGAAAACATCAAATAAGGGACGAGGGCATGGTCGGGGTGGTGTTGGTGGAGCTTCTGTTGCTGGGAGAGGACGTGGCCGATCTGCGCTAGCTAAAGGTTTAAGTGAAACACTTTCCTCAGGTGTAAGTAGGCGACAGAACCTGCAGCGTTATTTGGTTGGCCCGAATGCCGCTCTATGAATGGTGAGGCCAGAACAAGTACAGGCGCTAGTAGATTGGGTGGCTGACAGTGCCTCCAGTACTTTAACATTGTCTCCCACTGCTGAAAGCTCAGAGTTGGCACCTGCAGCATGCCCATCAGTCTTTCCCCTCACCCCCAAAATCAGCCAAGCAATCTGAGCCCCAAGTCATGCAGCAGTCTCTTATGCTTTTTGATGACTCTGCTGGCAGGGTTTCCCAGGGCCATAACCATAGCCCTGCCCCAGAAGTGGAAGAGATTGAGTGCACGGATGCCCAACCACTTAGATTTGAGGATCAGGACATGGGAAGACCACCCGCAGGCCTTCTGCGGTGTGCAGACCGACAGTGGTGAAGACTGGGTGGAAGATTAGTTGAAAACTATTAGGTCCTACACCCCAAAATATACCACCTAAATCCATGTTTTTCATGGGTGGTGAAAAAATCATATTTTTTAAGGCCAGGAATTACCTTTGCAGCCTGCGCTGCATATGTGCCAGGGACAATAATATAGTTAATCCGTCTGGGAGTTCAGGGGTTGACATATTCCAAACCCTGTACTGCATAGGTGACAGGAACCGCACATTTAAA
Organism: Bufotes viridis; assembly: GCA_033119425.1. Classification (NCBI taxonomy): domain Eukaryota; kingdom Metazoa; phylum Chordata; class Amphibia; order Anura; family Bufonidae; genus Bufotes; species Bufotes viridis. The sequence continues at coordinate 33,450,801 of CM065594.1, read as the reverse complement.
AAATCTTCTTTTACATTGTTGGGTGCAAAATTACCATTTTTGCCGGGTACAAACCCCTGCTCTGCATAGGAGACATTGACTGAAAATGTGAAAAAATCTTTTTTTAAATTGTTGGGTGCAATATTACCATTTTTGCCATGAATAAACCCTTCCTCTGCCTGGGTGCCAGGGTCTACATTTTTAAAAATCATCTGTCTTATTGGTGGGTGACATTAACCTCGTTTTGCCATGAATTAACCCCTCCTCTGCCTGGGTGCCTGAGGCCTACATTTCTACAAATCACCTGTTCCATTGGTGGGTGACATGAACCCCGTTTTGCCGTGAATAAACCCCTCCTCTGCCTGGGTGCCAAGGGCCTACATTTTTAAAAATCGTCTGTTCCATTGGTGGGTGACATTAACCCCGTTTTGCCGTGAATTAACCCCTCCTCTGCCTGGGTGCCAGGGGCCTACATTTCTAAAAATCGCTTTTTCCATTGGTGGGCGACATGAACTCCGTTTTGCTGTAAATAAACAACTGCTCTGCCTGGATGCTAGGGGCCTACATTTTTAAAAATCGCCTGTTCCATAGGTGGGTGACATCAACCCAGTTTTGCCGTGAATAAACCCCTGCTCTGCCTGAATGCCAGGGGCCTACATTTTTAAAAATCCTCTGTTGCATTGGTGGGTGACATGAATCCCGTTTTTCCCTGAATAAACCCCTCCTGCCTGGGTGCCAGGGGCCTACATTTAAAAAATCTTCTGTTCCATTGGTGGGTGATATGAACCCCGTTTTGCCGGTGAAAAAACCCTGCTGTGTATTGCTAACAGGGAACCAAATTTGATCAAAAGATGCGTGACTACAAACGCATGCTGGTAGACGTGCTGCTGATGGCATTCTCACCTGATGCCTCCTCAACCACCTACTCCACATCCATTTCCTCCTCTTAGATCAAGATTTATTATTATTTATTATTTATTTTATTTTAAGTAATTTCCCTATCTACATTTGTTTGCATGGCACTTACCCACATTTTGCTGCCTTTTGCAGCCCTCTAGCCCTTTCCAGGACAGCCATTTTAGTGCCCCAAAGTTCAGGTCCCCATCGACTTCAATGGGGTTCGGGTTCGGGGTCAAGTTCGGGCTTTTGTGAAGTTCGGCCGAACCCGTCGAACCTGACACATAGAAACATAGAATGTGTCGGCAGATAAGAACCATTTGGCCCATCTAGTCTGCCCAATATGCTGAATACTATGGATAGCCCCAGGCCTTATCTTATATGAAGGATGGCCTTATGCCTATCCCATGCATGCTTAAACTCCTTCACTGTATTTGCAGCTACCACTTCTGCAGGAAGGCTATTCCATGCGTCCACTACTCTCTCAGTAAAGTAATTCTTCCTGATATTACTTTTAAACCTTTGCCCCTCTAATTTAAAACTATGTCCTCTTGTAGCAGTTTTTCTCCTTTTAAATATTCTCTCCTCTTTTACCGTGATGATTCCCTTTATGTATTTAAAAGTTTCTATCATATCCCCTCTTTCTCTTCTTGCTTCCAAGCTATACATGTTAAGGTCCTTTAACCTTTCCTGGTAAGTTTTGTCCTGCAATCCATGTACTAGTTTAGTAGCTCTTCTCTGAACTCTCTCCAAAGTTTCAATATCCTTCTGCAGATATGGTCTCCAGTACTGCACTTCCAGGTGTTCGCTCAACTCTAGTTCAGATGAAAAAAACAATAAAAAAAGAACGAATATTAGTTCTTATGAATATATATCACACTATATTCCACATATTCGTAAATTCTAGCAAGCCAACTCAATAGGAAAGTTGCCTAAAACCCGCCCTTACTCAATTAATGCTAAATAAATTAAATAATGAAGAATATTCTAATTCACTACAGATTACGATATTGCAGCCTTCTCACATTGGCCCACAAGCAAGAAGGAGGTAGGTAATGGGTTCAGATGGAAAAAAATAGACGAATATTCAAAATTACGTATGTATAGCACTTTATTCTAAATATTTGCGAATACTCGAAGTTGCGATATTCGCAATTAAAATTTTCTATTTTAATATCCACGCTAAACACTACTCATCAGCCACTGTAGACTTAGGCTGCTGATGATGATGGAGCTGGTACTGCTCCTGCCACCACACCCCTCCACAGCAGCCATGGCAGAGGAACGTGAGCACAGAGGGCCCCCCCGGTCAGACCTGCGAGAGGAGGGATGATGGCGCAGAGAGGCAGCAGCCAACTGACTGCATGGGATGTCAAATTAAGTTTGTCCTCCCTCTCAGCGGGTGTAAAAAAAGGCCCCCATTTTGGACCGGTAGCGAGGACCAACAAGGTGAAGAGCAAAAATTGATCCCTCTGTCGAATGGTGACAATTCGGCTTTCACTACGCAAGCAAGTGAGCATGCATCGGGCCATTTGTGCAAGTGACTTTGAGGGACTCCCTGCCTCCATCTCCACTGCATACTGCCACGGTGTGTCTGTGCCCTCTGTCTCATCTTCCTCAGCCCCCTGTAGCATCTATGGCTGCTCCTGCTCCTCCTTTCCTGTCAGCTGAGTAGAGTATGCTACCTCCTTGCTGGCTGAGCCACTGACTCGTGGGCAAGCTGCCACCCTCTTCTTCTGATATTAATGAAGCTTCTGCATCCGTCTCCCAAGTGCGATCGGCTTCATCATCATCGAGTATTCTCTGCACGTCACTGATGTTCTCCTTAACGGTTTCTGCGGCAGGTGCCTACTGCTCGCAACACCATCTCTCAAGCCACTCTCCTCATCACTACTTGCCCTCCTAGCGGAGGAAGCGGCGAATGTCTTCCCCAGATCTTGGCTGGGCAGTAGCTGCTGACTGTACTCTAGTAGCTCGTCCTCGCTGTATAGTGGAGCTGAGCCCACAGCATACAATACTTCTGTGGCAGAGGGAACAGCAAAGGGAAGAGGCAGGTTGAGGACAGATGAGGGCACAGGGCCTGCTCCCAGGCCATGCAAACTAAGGGTTGTATTTGACGAACCCACCGACTGTTGGCTAGGGGTGTCTGATGTCACTTGGATGACCGAGTTAACCAATCAAGAACCGCTGGGATACTGGTCAAGACACGACCACTAGGTGACAACGGGATCTCAGGCCTCTTGCTGTGACGCCTGCTGTCAAGCCCCCTTACTCTGCTGTGACCTGTTCCTGCTCCAGAAACATGTAGTTCCCTGTCACTCCTCTGTGCATGGCCTGGCACTTCTCTGTCTGACATACTTTTAGTTGAACTAAATAAATTGAAAGCAAATTAAAACACCCCTAAAAGCGACGAGTATATTTTTCTTTTTGTACCGAAATAGGCCACTAAACGCTTTTACCACAAATAACTGCAACAGTGAAGTGCATATATATTTTTCTTTCTGTACTGAAATAGGCCACTGAAGGCTTTCACCACAAATAACTACAAC